>JAWNOS010000610.1:2400000-3125169 GCA_035045845.1 Drosophila buzzatii | reverse complement strand
GCGCTACTCCGATTCGACGACTGCGTATACCGCGTGATGTCGAACACAGAGTATCACTGCGTATTACCGATAAGCCGCGATGCTGGAATCCACAGTGTGATGTACTTCTCTACTTCACTTGTATTACTATGCTTAACTCGCGCCCCAGCTATGCTACCTCGTCATGTGTACTGTCCGTCGATATTCACCAGTCTGTAACGTTTGTGATTCCTTCCGAAGTTGTTCTAGGCATGTCTGCTGCCTGCCAGTGCCGTAGCCAGAGTCATCTGCATGCTGCGTTTCTAAATGCTAGGCTGGCGCATCTCCTCACTGCGTGGGCGGCTGCGCGCTGTCGCTGCTTTCTCACGCCTTCTTTCTACGCGTGTCTGTATGCTAAGCTGCGTGCATTAGTTGCGCATGAGCTCTCACCTCTGCCCGGCCGAGCGTCAGCGCATGCCTACGCTATGTAGCGTGAGAACTTTCGGCTCGGCACGTGCTATGTGTTCCTGTTCGGGTGGCTATGCTCTCATAATGCTGCGCTGTTCGTGTTATCGTGGCCGCCGCTTAGCTTTGAGCGCGGCTGTGCTCTCTCTTACTGTTGCCCTGTTCGTGTTATCGTGGCCGCCGCTTAGCTTTGAGCGCGGCTGTGCTCTCTCTTAATGTTGCGCTCTCTTAATATCGTGGCCACCGCTTAGCTTTGAGTGCTGCTATGCTCTCTTAATGTTGCGCTCTCTGGCTATCGCCGTTGCTATGCTGTCCGCTAGGTCGATGTTGTCGTCGATGCTGTTGCTAAGTGCATTATTTGGCGAATGATGCAGCCTGTACCGCGATCGCCGTTAGAATTATCTGTTTTGTCTTTTGTCCCGTTCGTTTGGTCGTTGCGTTTGTCTGTTTGTCCGTCTGTTGCTGCGTTATGGTCTGTCGCCGTTCGCCGATCTCTCGCTACCCTGTCTTATAATTATGTACATATGTATGTATGAGATTGTATGCTTATAGAACTATTTATTAACCTATAGACTAATAATACAAAAATTAATGACTATCTTATACTACAAACTAATATTTACAAAATTGTGGGTCTTCACAAACTGTTTATTTCTTTAAAATCCTAGTGCTTATATACCTTAAAAATACTTCCAGGCACTGGAGGGGTACAATTAATTCCATGCACACAAGTGCACAGATGTTTGTCAAGTATCCCTTTTCGGTCACTAAGCCGTTGTCACGTCTAACGTTACATTTTTATACCCTGAACCCATTGAAAATGGGAATTCAGGGTATAATGGTTTTGTGAAAATGTATGTAACAGGCAGAAGGCGACGTCGCAGACCCCATACAGTATATATATTCTTGATCAGCATAAAAAAAATAAGTTGATTGAGCCCTGTCCGTCTGTCCGTCCGTCCGTCCATCCGTATGAGATTTCGGAAACTACAAAAGCTAGAGAGCTGAAATTTCACATGAACAGTCGTATGTTAGTTACGCAGTACGAGTTTTTGTTTTTTTCGATAACTCATCCCATTTCCAAATTATCGAGAAAAAATCGAAAATTCGTTTCAATTTTTTACGTTTTTTGTAGGGTTGTTGAATATTTTTAAAATATCGTATCGATGATATTTTAAGTTTTGAAAAAATATCAAAATGATATTTGATATTCAACTTTAAAATTATCGATATATCGATATTTTTGATATTTTACAAATTTTTTCCCACAATAAATTTAAAATGCGAGCCAAAAAAAAACAAAAACATGAATAATAAGAATATTTTTTTTTATTATAGAGACCAATATTCGGTACTAAGAGATTTCAAAAAAACGCGTTCCGTTATATGACAATCTGTCATTCGACTTCTGGAGTCGCAAACGACGCATTTGATTGTCGAAGCAAGTCTCTCTGACGGCACTGAGCTGCCAGGGCGGTTAGGCATCGTAATGCTATTTTTCCAAGTACAGGCATAGTCGACTTTTGGCTATTCCAAAAAATTATTGGATTGCTCTCATCATAAAGACAATAGCTTCTAATATTTCATTTGCCTTTTGTCCATTTTCTAAAATGAAGAAAAAGTTAATAAGATCCAGATTACATATTATTTCTTACTTACCTCTTACAGATTCAAAGTTTCTGAAAAACTTGAATTGTTTGATTTTCTCCAGAGTTCATCGAAGCCTAATTATTGCAAATACAGAATCATCATTTGCGGAAATTACACACACACACAATTAGAAAAATGGCGCCACTTTGAATGTTGTGTAAAAACTTACCTATTTTTGGTTACACTTTACAAAAGCATCATAATGCTTGTTTTTAATATGTGACGCCAAATTTGTTGTTTTAATTATTTTATGGCATAAATAGCATTTTGCTGTTCCATTTTTGAAATCTGAATAATTCGTTTTAACCATTTTGATTCAGAATGTCTCACAATTTGTGTGACCATCGATATATCAAATATATCGCAAAAATATTCGATATTTGGGCAAAAAAAATATGACGATATAAATATATTTTTTTTTTATAAAAATACCTATATATTGATATTTTGATATATATCAACAACCCTAGTTTTTTGGGCATAACTTCTACACCGTTTTAGCTAAAGACTTCAAGTTTATATATTTAGATAGATATTATGAATACGCAGATTATGTAATTTTCTGATTTTGGATGCCACGCCCCCTTCGCCACCAATTTGGAAAAAAAACTCATTTCAAATACTAGAGACTTGAAATTCGGCACATAGTTACATTTACACTCTTAATCTACTCTGAAACTTTCATTAAGATCATCCATCTAGAAATGGAGTTATAATCGTTCAAAGTATAGCCCAACCCACCCCCAAGCCACGGCAGCACCTGCGCGATTTGCAGAGCGCGCGCCTATACGTGCGTAAAGAAGAGTATTGCCTTTTTTGGGTTCAGGGTATCTCGTAGTCGAGCTGTCTCGACTTGAGCCTTCTTACTTGTTAATATATTTACTTATGAGGCATGTTCATGCTTGAACATGCTGCCAGGGGCCTAAAATTTGTGGCTGGGAAATTTTAATTTTATGTTTGCTAACGCGCACGTTATCCGTAATGTTTAATTTAACATATTTAACTTGTGGCTGTAAATTTTTAATCTTTTGTATTTTATTTTTGTTAATGTTAAAGTTCCGCTCCACTTATTGGGTATACGGATTTACCGGCACAATGACTCAAATCCCCTTTCGTTTGTGTCGCATGTTCATGCTTGAACATACTGGCAGGGGGCCCAAAATTTGTGTGCGCTTCTGCGTAGTTGATGAGAGTCGTCGTCTCCTGTCATCTTTGCCATCCTTCAAGCTACTGGTTTGGGGATGCGAGCCCTCCATCACAACAAATTCTCTTTTCTGAATTTGAGCAATTTTTGTTTGTTCCCCTTATTTGGAGATGAGTTTCCACTGGCGAAACAATTCTCTTCAGGAATTGATCGTCCGCTCCCTTTCTTTGGAGATACGGATCTACCAGCATTTACAAATTCTCTTATGGAATTTATTTTTCCGATCCTCTTTTTATACTTTGTTCCCAAAGGGAAAAAAGTATATTGGGTTTGTGCAATGTCCGTCTTGCTGTCCGCCGTCTGTCCGTCTGTCCGTATGAACGCAATATTTTTCGGCGCTATTAGAGCTAGAGACTTGAAATTTTAAACATATACTCATATATGCTCCCGAATTATGAAGTGTAAAAATTTTCCCGATCCGCCCACTAGGGGCGTGGCAAATCGGAAAAGTCTTCCGCACATAGTCAAGTTATCATACTAGATGATGAGCTAGAGAGTTGCAATTTGAAATGTATACTCGGGGTGACAACCCAAGTTCAAAAAGCTATGGCGGATATATCTACGCGCATTGGGGCGTGGCAAATCGGGAAATACGTATCTTCTACACCGTTGAAGGTAGAACGCTGAAATTTGGTATGTAAGTTACTGTTATGATTCTAAGAAGATCGATCAAAAAGTTATATGTCTACGCCCATTGGAGGCTTAGCAAATCGGGCTTGAATATTTAGTGATTTTTCAAATTTGGCTATATTTTGAATACTATTGACACTAGAGACTTGAAATTTTGCATGTATACTCGGGTTGACAACCCAAGACCAATAAGCTATGATAGATATAGCTACGCCCCCAGGGGGCGTGGCAAGCCGAAAAAGTTTATATCTCCCACAGTTTTAGAGCTATAAGATTGAAAATTGGATGGTTGAGTTACTAATGTCATCCTCTATCGATGACCCAAAATAATTTTTCAGCCTCTTTGGGGGCGTGACATATTGAAAAATACCCTGTAATTTTCGCATTTTTTTTTAATGTAAGCAACCAAATTTTGTAGTCATGTTAGCCTCGGCCCTTTCTAAGAACTGGCCAAAAATTGTGCGCCTACGCCCACTGGGGGCGGAAATCGGCAAAGAAGTTTGTTGTGGTCAACTGCATAATACATGCTTATAATAGCTCAGTAGTAATTGCTAAGATGGCAGAAAGCATTTTAACATAAATATACAAATATTAATGAATTTAAAAAATAAAATTTATAAGTTTTCGATTAATAAACAAAAAGTTTCCAGCGGGACTCGAACCCAGGTCATTTAAAATAACATGTAATCGTTAGCTAAACATAAATAAAGTCACAGCTGATGAGCTCATCAGCTGATCAGCAGCTTGGTGCGAAACAAAACAATGTATACACACTTGGATGTGTATATACTTACAAACAGCTGTTTACGCATCTTATTTATTTAATAAACATTTAATTAACGAAATATTTCGGCAATTAGAAAACGTACATGGTAAGCGACACATGTACACACTATACGAGTATACACACAATTTTCTATGTATGCATACAAAAGTTTGCATGCCAGAATATTCTAAGAATTGTGAATTTTTCGATCGTTACTTTAGTTTTGTCAAAATGCGCTCTAGCAATGGCTTATTTGGTTTTAGTTAACAAAGCCCACATCAGGGCAGTGGCGGTGGTGGTAAGCGTGCCCCGCTGCGTGGCAAGCGTTTTTCTATGCATGCATATATATATATATGTACGCATGTGTAAACAGCTGTTTGTAAGTGTATACACATCCAAGTGTGTATACATTGTTTTGTTTCGCACCAAGCTGCTGATCAGCTGATGAGCTCATCAGCTGTGATTTGTTTTGGGTTTAGCTTATGATTTCATGTTATTTTAAATGACCTGGATTATGGATTATGAGTCCCGCTGGAAACTTTTTATTTATTAATCGAAAACTTATAAATTTTATTTTTTAAATTCATTAATATTTGTATATTTATGTTAAAATGCTTTCTGCCATCTTAGCAATTACTACTGAGCTAGTATAAGCATGTATTATGCAGTTGGCCACAACAAACTTCTTTGCCGATTTGCCACGCCCCCAGTGGGCGTAGACGCATAATTTTTGGCCAGTTCTTAGAAAGGGCCGAGGCTAACATGACTGCAAAATTTGGTTGCTTGCATTCCAAAATGCGAAAATTACAGGGTATTTTTCGATATGTCACGCCCCCAAAGAGGCTTAAAAAATATTTTTGGGTCATCGATAGAGGAGAACATTAGTAACTCAACCATCCAATTTTCAGATACATATATCTACGATAGCTTATTGCTCTTGGGTTGTCAACCCGATTGTACATGCCAAAGTTCAAGTCTCTAGTGTCAATAGTGTTCAAAATATAGCACAATTTGAAAAATCACTATATATTCAGGTCCGATTTGCCACGCCCCCAATGGGCGTAGACATATAACTTTTTGATCGATCTTCTTAGAATCATAACATTAACTCGCAAGCAAAATTTCAGCTTTCTAGCTTTAACGGCGTAGAAGATATGTTTTTCCCGATTTGGCACGCCCCCAATGGGCGTAGATATATCCGCCATAGCTTTTTGAACTTGGGTTGTCACCCCGAGTATACATTCCAAATTGCAACTCTCTAGCTCATCATCTAGTATGATAACTTTCCTATGGGCTGAAGACTTTTCCGATTTGCCACGCCCCTAGTAGGCGGATCGGGAAAATTTTTACACTTTATAATTCGGGAGCATATATGAGTATATGTTCCAAATTTCAAGTCTCTAGCTCTAATAGCGCCGAAAAATATTGCGTTCATACCCTTTCCCTTTAGGAACAAAGTATAATTAAAACGTTGGAAGAGTTTGCTAGAAGAGTTCAATTATGAAGGAAAATAAATAACATCAATAGTACCGGAGCCACAGTTATGAGGGACGAAAGCTCATCACATAACCTAATCCCCTCAATAGAAACACTCAATGTTTTCAAGAACCAACTATTCATATTAATCAAAGAAAATGCCTATTAGAAATTTGAACTCCCATTCCCTACGTAGTACGTACCATAGACACACTATCACCCAACCGCATTATACCGAAGACGAATTAATTGGCATTCTCAAGAAACGACTCGACCAAAGATTAGTTAACGGTTTGTTTACATATCATGGGAAGAATACAAGAAATGTACCCAGTCCATTATTCCACCTATGGAATGAAGTAAGGTAGAAGACACTGCAAACATTGACAAACAAAACAAGGTAATAATCCAAGAACATAGACGCGCACACAGGAACGCATTAGAAAATAAAGCTCAAATTCTGGAAAAAATGTTCTTCCCGCAGTTACACAAGGTTAAAGAAATTATAAAAACATGCCTAACATGTAAAGAGTCAAAATATGACAGACACCCTCCAAATTCCGAGATTCAAGCAACACTCACCTAAATTTCCAGGTGAAATCATTCACAGAAAGCAAAACTATCTTAACGAGTATCGACAAATTTTCCAAATATGTTCAGGTCAAAGAGCCTCAGAAGTTATGAAAATTCCATTAAGAGAAATCTTCGGTATGCATTCGGTATGCCCAAAACTGTAGTAATCGACAATGAGAGCTTAAAATTCAGCCTCAATGCAATTCTTGCTAGAAACCAATTAGGAATTCAAGTCTATACAACACCCCCGTACAGCTCAACAAGTAATGGTCCGATAGAAAGATTTCATTTTACTCTCTCAGAAATAATGACCTTTATCAGAAAAGATAATCGAGATATGAGCTTTACGGATATGGTTTTCAAAGCTTCCTACAATTCAGTAACTAAAAGAAAACCAGTAGACATTTTTTTCGGCCCAACAGTCCAAGATAACCCAGAGAAAACAGAAGAAAATAGGAAAATCGTATCCAATAAATTACAAAGCAAACAAAATTTTGATTTACAATACCATAATAAGGAAAGAATAGAAACAAGAAACTACGCGCAAGGGGAAGAAATTTATGTCAAAATTAACAAGCGACTAGTCTCGAAACTGACACCTAAATATAAAAAAGAAACAGTAGCCGAAAACAGGAATTCAACTATTACAACAGTTTCAGGAAAGGTTGTACACAAAAATAATATTCGAAGTTAATTTACAGGATTTTCACACCACTATTTTTAAGCTTAAAACAATTCTCGACTACTCCCATTCTCAGCTAATTCCGATACAAACAGGAACCTCGGCAATGCAGAACGGAACTTTTAAAATTGTCCATGTATTTGATATTCCAGAATATGAAATTTTATATTTCGAATACTCGAAGAAACACTAGATAATATAAGCACCTCACACCAAATGTTTCCACTGCTCAAATACGAATTAAATAATGTTCGAAATGATTTACGTAAACTCAAACCTTCAGTAAGAGTGACAAGAGCAATAAATGCATTAGGAATAGCATGGAAATTAACCGGACCACAGTGACCATAAGGTCATAATTACTAAGATAAACGAACAACTAGAAAATAACAATAAGCAAGCCGTTATTAATAGGGTATTACAAGACAGGATTAATGAAATAACCCAGACCTCAAATAAAATAATGAAATTAGTAAAAGATAATAAAATATTCAAGAAGAAAAAATCATGCTTTTCAAATACAAACTTAAAATTTTTAAATACGATTTAACTATCCTAATACATGCCATAGATTGGACAAAGACAAATACAATAAATTCAATAATACTATCAGAATCTGAAGTCAAAATAATAGAGCAAATACTAGAGAACGAAAAAATCACGTTTTTAAATGCAGAAGAATTGTTAGAGTTCAGTCAAGTAAAAATTGCAAGCAACGGAAAGAATATACAGTCGAGTCTCGATAATTCGTAATGGCAAGGGAACCGAATTTTTTACGAATTACAGAGGTTTTCGATTTACCGGGGTTTCCATTTAACGGGGTTCAAAAAATCGAAATACGAATTGAGGGGTTTTTTTTATTTCACGTCGTTTCAACAATATTAACTTATTAAAAATAAATAAAATATTTATTTCACTATTGTGTATTTAAAAAAATTAAGATTTAAATTGTAATTTGTAATTTTTTATGGTTTCATATTCTTTATAATTATTTTTTCTATTGTGTTTACCAAGCTTATTAAATGATCAATTGCATTATTCAAAACATTATGATATGAAAGAAAAAAAAAAGTGTTATGAGAACGTTTGCTTGACATTTTTACGAATCGTCTTCACGCTTCAAATAAAATGAGCAAACTAATGTAAATTCAATTAGAGAAAAACGAAATTTCGCACAAAAGGGCGCCATGCAAAATAGTCTGCGAGACTTAACAGTAGTTTAACTTCCAGCAAAGTCAAGAATTACGAATTATAAGAGGTTTCGAAACGAATTATAAGAGGCAAGATCATCGCCCAGTAGGCAGAAAAATTACGAATTAACGAGGGGACCAAAATGTATGGGATTTTTACGAATTAACGAAGTTTTTTCAAGGGACCAGCAGTTTCTTACGAAATATTGAGGTTTTCGATTTAGCGGGGTACGAATTATCGAGTCTCGACTGTACTCTATAAAATCAATATACCTTTAATTTCAAACGAAGTCTGTACTACCATGTTAATAAAACCAATAAAACGAAAAAATTAGATTAACGAAATAAAATTCGAAAACATTGTAAATATTGTTTCACATAATGAAACATGTAAGAAGGCTCTAGTCGAGACGGCTCGACTACGAGATACCCTGAACCCAAAAAAAGGGGATACACTTCTTCTTAACGCACGTATAGGCGCGCGCTCTGCTAACCGCACAATTGCTGCCGTGGCTTGGGGGTGGGTTGGGCTATACTTTGAACGCTTATAACTCCATTTCTAGATGGATGATCTTAATGAAAGTTTCAGAGTAGATTAAGAGTGTAAATGTAACTATGTGCCGAATTTCAAGTCTCTAGTATTTGAAATGAGTTTTTTTTCCAAATTGGTGGCGAAGGGGGCGTGGCATCCAAAATCTGAAAATTACATAATCTGCGTATTCATAATATCTATCTAAATATACAAATTTGAAGTCTTTAGCTAAAACGGTGTAGAAGTAATACCCAAAAAACATAAAATATGGAAACGAATTTTCGATTTTTTATCGATAATTTGGAAATGGGATGAGTTATCGAAACAAAAACAAAATAACCTCGTACTACGTAACATACGAGTGTTCATGTGAAATTTCAGCTCTCTAGCTCTTGTAGTTTCCGAAATCTCGACGTTCATACGGACGGACGGACAGACGGATAGTGCTCAATCAACTTATTTTTTTATGCTGATCAAGAATATATATACTTTATGGGGTCTGCGACGTCTCCTTCTGCCTGTTACATACATTTTCACAAAACCATTATACCCTGAATTCCCATTTTCAATGGTATAAAACAATTTGTAATAGGAAGAAGGTAGTTGATTTAAGAAACGATACTGTACAATGCCATTATTAAAAAGCCAAACTCCAAACTGCCGTATCATCAACAATCAACAACGAAGAACTATTTGTCGGCACAATACTGATCAACGACTTCGAAGGAATGATCAAAATCGTCGAAGAAGAGATAGAACTCCACGGTACATTCCTGGTACAATTCGAAAACTCCACGGTACGCATCGAAGACGACGTAAACGAAGCGAAGCTGATGTCTTATGCAGAAGCCATCCCACCGTTATTCCAAATTATGACGGAAACAAACAAGGTCGACGAAGTCCTCTCATTGCAGATGCTAAGAGAAATAAACATCAACAACACAAAGAAATTAGAAACTCTAAAAAGCAGCAACATAAGAGCAGCAATCAATCTGACTCTGTCCGGCACTCTACTAATACTTATGGTAGCAGTCGGATACATGCTGAAGAAGAAGATCTTCGTCACTACTAACCAAGTCACAACAGACACAGCGAAAAAGGGAGAAACTACCCAACAAGTTTTCTATGTTGCGACCGAGGACGTCTACATCTAAGGGGGGGAAGAGTTAACAACCGGTCGAACCCACAAAAGGGCACCGGCCCAATTATAACGGTCTCAATGCATGCAATTTCGTGTGCTGTGTCAGCACATATTAGTTACAACCGTGAGAGCGTATCGTCAGCAGTAAGATCAATACAATTGGCAATATCGATCATCGCCAACGATTGCATTTCCGACACGCGCGTCGAATCAGCATATCATCAGCACTATCGTGTAATAAGACACCATTTAGCAGCAGCGACAATGACCGCGGCGGCAGCAACGTCAACAGCTTAGCCATAAATATTCTTGTACATGTTTTTTTTTTTTTTTTTTGTATAAAAAAACTTAGTTTGAATTTTTAATTTATATACTCTGTCTCTTCCCAGCAAGCATTTGGAAGACTGTTTTAACAGAAGTCGTCTTGGGGAGTCTTTTTTGAGTCGCCTTGATGATTAAAAAATGATTAATCTCATGCGCGATCGAAGAAAGACTCATAAATGCCTCTTCCATATACTCAAAATATGATTGGTTGAGAATACCAAAACAAAATGTAAAGCTATCGCCAATTGAACATGCAGGTGATTAATGGTTGAGAATACCAAAACAAAATGTAAAGCTATCGCCAATTGAACATGCAGGTGATTAAAATATGATCACTGCAATGTTGCTATGCATTCTTATTCTGCTCTCTGCAATGATTCAAACGCGATTGTTCTCTTTTAAAAACGAACGGATCTTAACTAAACGGTACTTTTTATGAGCACATGTCGAAACGTGCAAATTTTGTCATTTGTAAAGGTGCAATCGTGAAGTGTAAAGGTTCGCCTTGTGAGTGCAAGCTGTGCTTAAAATTAATTAATATAATAAAGAAGGTGCGGAAAGGTGCTATATTTTGACGGTTCTAAAAAGTATGTATTCTTAAAATAACAAGTAAGAAAGCTGTAGTCGAGACTGCTCGACTACGAAATGCCCTGAGCCCTTCTTCGAACGAATAATATTCCAAGAATTATTCGATTCGTTTCTGCACGCATGCAAAACCACGCGCACACATAGACGGTGATCTACGCTTGTATGCATGTATGTGTGTATGCATGTGTGTAAGCATTGCAAGCGTCTTGCTGTCTCGCTGCTTTGCTGCTGCGCCGCATTATGATTATGATATTCATATCTATATGCTAAACCAAACTGCATGTCTCTAGTATTTGAAATGCATTTAATTCATATTTAGGGGTGGTCGGGCGAAGTGGGGACCGGAATCCAAAATCTGACAAAAACCGAAATTGTATTAAATTAGTATCTATATATATGCAGAAGACTTGGAGACTCTAACTCTGAAGATTAATTAGCTAGAATTTTATAACTGTGTCCCGATAAATTCGTTTATCGATAACTTTGCAAATATACAAGTTATCGAATTTCTGAAACAAACTCGTACTGCGCGTGCAATATACGAACCTAACACAAAAAGAATGAACTCTCTAGCTTTTGTATCTTCGGAAATCGACACGTTCATACATACGGACGGACGGACGGACGGACAGACGGACATGGCTATATCAACTTTTCTCGTCACCCTGATCAAGAATATATATACTTTATGGGGTCTGCCACGCCTCCTTCTGCCTGTTACATACTTTTAATAAAACCATTATACCCTGATTTCCCATTTTCAATGGGCTCAGGGTATAAAAACTTGTGTAATATATTATATATATATTTTAGATATTACTCATATAAAATACAAATGCACTGACAAAGAAATTAACAATATTCTGCAAAAGCATTTTGTCCATGCAAACGATAGGTTAGCGAAACGGAGGCGACTAAATTAAATAATATTTAAGCTGTATATTAATATGCATATTATTTTATTTTGTAATGTAAAAGTTAAATTAAATTAAGCTATATATATGTATATATACATATGTATAAATTTGAATATTTTATGAATTAACTTTTTTGATTATTTTGCTTAGTTTGTAATATAAAAATTAGTTTAAGATTATATATGCAAATGAAAAATTCAAATTTAATGAATTTAAAAAGAACATTATTTTTTCATTGCCCATTATTGGAAATAAGACTCGAGGAAGACTCTTATATGATTAAATGACGACTCGAAAAAGAGTCATAAATGATTAAAAAGACGAGTCTTAAGCGACTCATCAGGAAGAGTCGCGGCTTGGGTACCATTTTCTCCCGACGGGGGAGTCATTTATGATCAGAAAGTGAGCGCAAATATGACTATTTTCGATCAGTGTGCGACTCATAAAAGATTCATTTATGCTCTGTTAACATCAAAAATGCTGGCAGGGTTACCTCTGGTGGGGGAGAACAGAGCAATATAACAAAATTTTTGTTGTCTTCTGCTACGGTTTTTCTAATAACTCACAGCATGAAGACGCTGGTTCCTTCTCTGTGTCTCTTTCAACTGGTGGGGGAAAACAACAGAGAACGCCGAAGGACCAAAATGTTATTTGACCCCACCATTTGAGCACCAAAATTGAACTCTGATCTCTTTGAATTCCCTGAACTCTTTGAGTCCAAAAATTGAACACTTTATTTCTTAAAATCCTAGTGCTTATATACCTTAAAAATACTTCCAGGCACTGGAGGGGTACAATTAATTCCATGCACACAAGTGCACAGATGTTTGTCAAGTATCCCTTTTCGGTCACTAAGCCGTTATCACGTCTCACGTTACATTTTTATTACTCGCTGCGTTTGTCGTTGCAGCTAAGGGATGACATGTTTATTACTTGGCTTCAGATAACGCGCAGGTTATCGACTATTGCCTATTCTTAATATATTTACTTATGAGGCATGTTCATGCTTGAACACCCGCCATAACACTCTCGTTATGGTGCGGTCTTATCTTTACCCCCACCAATACACTCTCGTTATAGTGAGATCATCTCTTGTTAACTGTTGTTTGGTAATGCTCTTAAGAATTCATGCGAATACTTATATGTACGCTTGCTTATTAATAATTTTAATATATATCTATCTCCATCTAGAATATCGATTACCACAATTTTGGATCGAGCTTAGTTTGGTGACTCTTCATTTCTTAGCAATACGTGGTCACCTACATTATATTTTAAAATTTTTGCTTTGTTACTATCAAACCTAATTTTGACTTTCGTGCATTCACTTCCATATTTCGCTTGGCTTGTTGCCTCAGATATTTCCTGTCTAGCACGTCTTCATTTTCAATGATCGGCAGTAGGACAAAAGGTTTAGCTTCTTTTCCAATTAGCAATTCTAATGGACTAAACTTAGTCACTCTACTATGAGCTACTCTACGTGCGCCATTCGCTCTCCTTTTCTATACTCTGAATCGATATCATAAGACTGTAGAAACGCCCACCACTTTTGGAATTAAATCTAATTTAGTGCGGCTAGCCTTCAGAGAATTGCAGTCTGAATATACAACAAATTTACGTCCTTGTAGATAATGCCTTAAATGTTTAATGCTATTAACAACTGCCAGCGTCTCAAGTTCATATGAATGGTATTTAGATTCTGCCGGAGACGTACATTTGCTGTAATACTCTACGACATGGGTTGTTGTTGTTGTCCGCTCCAGTACCACATGAACTTGCATCCGTGTCTAACTCTATTGGGAACTGCGGATCAAATATGATCAGCAATGGTGCCTGTGTTAATATGATTATTATTTTTAGTCGTAATGGCTGATGCTCTGGTTGCCAAATAAGTTCTGAATTTTTCATTGAAGTTAGGTTATACAAGGGTTTGAGCGTCTCACAAAATTTCGGAACAAATTGACGGAAATAAGAGGCTAAACCTATAAGTTGTCTCAGTTGCGACACTGTTTGTGGGGGTGGCAACACCACCAGGGCCCGTATTTTATGTGCATTTGGCCTGATTTCTCCGTTTCTTATTTCAAATCCCAAATATTATATTCTAGTTTTCAGGAAAGTACATTTGGTCACATTAAATGAAAATTCAACCTTACTTTAAGTAAGACAGTGTTCAACCGAACTAGCCCTTCTTCTTTAGTTTCGGCAATAATCAACACATCATCAATATACACTATTACAAATGTATATCCTAGTGCTCTCAATGCTTTCATAATCACCCGTTGATACACAGAAAGTGCATTTTTAAGCCAAATGGCATTGTTATTGCCCTTCGCGTTACAAAAGCGGTTCGTCAATTAAATCTTTGTGTACTGGGATTAGGTAAAAGCCACTTGCGATATCTAAACAGAAGAAATATTTAGCTGCGCGAAGCCGAGCTATCTGATCGGAGATTAGGAGCGACGGATACCTGTCAGTATTATTGTTCAACATACAATAATTTACACAAAGGCGATCAGTCCCATATTCCTTTTTATACCCTGAGCCCATTGAAAATGGGAAATCAGGGTATAATGGTTTTGTTAAAAGTATGTAACAGGCAGAAGGAGGCGTGGCAGACCCCATAAAGTATATATATTCTTGATCAGGGTGACGAGAAAAGTTGATATAGCCATGTCCGTCTGTCCGTCCGTCCGTCCGTCCGTATGTATGAACGCGTCGATTTCCGAAGATACAAAAGCTAGAGAGTTCATTCTTTTTGTGTTAGGTTCGTATATTGCACGCGCAGTACGAGTTTGTTTCAGAAATTCGATAACTTGTATATTTTCAAAGTTATCGATAAACGAATTTGTCGGGAACCAGTTATAAAATTCTAGCTAATTCATCTTTAGAGTTAGAGTCTCCAAGTCTTCTGCATATATATAGATACTAATTTAATACAATTTCGATTTTTGTCAGATTTTGGATTACGGTCCCCACTTCGCCCCACCACCCCCGAATATGAAAAAAATGCATTTCAAATACTAGAGACATGCAGTTTGGTTTAGCATATAGATATGAATACATAATCATTTACATAAATAAATACATAATCAAATCTGAAAATATCAAAGATTGTCCATCTAGAAACAAATTATTAATCTCAAAGTTTTCTCATAAAACCCCCCCCCCCCCCCCTCCCCCCTCTTTTTTTAAATATGTAACACAAAGAGGCGTGCAGACCCCATAAAGTATATATATTCTTGATCAGTGACGAGAAAAGTTGATATAGCCATGTCCGTCTGTCCGTCCGTCCGTCCGTCCGTATGTATGAACGCGTCGATTTCCGAAGATACAAAAGCTAGAGAGTTCATTCTTTTTGTGTTAGGTTCGTATATTGCACGCGCAGTACGAGTTTGTTTCAGAAATTCGATAACTTGTATATTTTCAAAGTTATCGATAAACGAATTTGTCGGGAACCAGTTATAAAATTCTAGCTAATTCATCTTTAGAGTTAGAGTCTCCAAGTCTTCTGCATATATATAGATACTAATTTAATACAATTTCGATTTTTGTCAGATTTTGGATTACGGTCCCCACTTCGCCCCACCACCCCCGAATATGAAAAAAATGCATTTCAAATACTAGAGACATGCAGTTTGGTTTAGCATATAGATATGAATATCATAATCATTTAGCATATAGATATGAATATCATAATCATAATCTGAAAATATCAATACGATTGTCCATCTAGAAACAGAATTATTAATCATCAAAGTTTTCTCATAAAAACCCATGCGGCGCAGCAGCAAAGCAGCGAGACAGCAAGACGCTTGCAATGCTTACACACATGCATACACACATACATGCATGCACGCGTAGATCAATGTCTATATGTGCGTGTGGTTTTGCATGCGTGTAGAAACGAATCGAATAATTCTTGGAATATTATTCGATCGAAGAAGGGCTCAGGGGATTTCGTAGTCGAGCAGTGTCGACTACAGCTTTCTAACTTGTTAACTAACAGAGTAGGGCTGGCGAAAGGCGAATAACTTGGACGAATAATATTTGATTTTACTAACTCATCAATTTTTCCTCGCACATGTTCTTTTTCTTCTGCACTAAGTCCATAAGGACGACGCTGTACTATCTTTTATGGATCTATTAGTCTAATTTCCAGCTGCCCTGTACAGATCACAGTAACGTTTCAATATACATATTTCTTAAGGCTGATTTATCCGTTTCGTTAAAATCGGCCTCAAATTTTATAACATTTTAGTGATCAATCAAAGTAAATAGCACAATAAGCCAGTAATGTCATTCATACATAGTTATACTGCAGGGTAGCGGCGGCAAACAATTACGCAGAAACAGACAGACAAATGCAACGACCAACCGAATGGGACAAAAGACAAGACAAATAATTCTAACGGCAATCAATCGCGGTACAGGCTGCATTATTCGCAAATAATGCACCTAGCAACAGCATCGAACGACAGCAAAGACATAACGGGCAGAGCGCAACGCTAAGAGAATAGCACCGCTCAGTGCAAGCAAGCGACGCAACGATTAAGAGAGCGCAGCAGCGCTCAAAGCAAGCAAGCGACGCATCGCTAAGAGAACGTAGGAGCGCTTAGTGTAAGCAAGCGACGCAACGATTAAGAGAGCGCAGCAGCGCCCAAAGCAAGCAAGCGACGCACCGCTAAGAGAGCGCAGCTCAGAACGAACGAGCAGCGCAATCGTAAGAGCGCATATCCACGTGCCGAGCCGAATGCTCCCACGCTATGTAGCGTAGGAACGCACTGGCGCTCGGCCGGGCAGAGGCAAAAGCTCATACACGGCCGAGTGCATTCAAAGGTATGTAGCGGCTGCGCAGCGGGCAAAACGGGCAAGCGAACCAGCCGCTCTGAAACAAAGGGCGCGTGGGCGCTGCAAATCAATCATCTTCTGACCTCCGAAGCGTGCATACGCACTAATTAAAGAACTGACCCACGCATTACATATAATGCCGCCGTCTCCTGCTGATCGCCAGTAAGTAACCAAAGCTGTGCCGAATTAGACTTTGTTTCTTTTCGCGAGACTTAGCGGTTGACCAGTAGGTAGCTAATTTTAGAAACAGAAATGTGAACAAAGTGAAATGTGCAAAATGGGAAAGTAAATTGAGTTAAGTTTTCTTCCGGGTGGGGTCGCCGCATATAGCGGGCGCCACATGGTCAGGCCCCGAGTGTTATACGCCAGGGTCGGATACAAGTGGAGCCAAGCGGGGCTATGTTGCTGGCGAGGTGTTTGTTCGTGTTTGTGGCATCGCCGTGGCGCACCGCGGGCACCACGTGATCCGGCTCCGAGCGTTATACGCCAGAACTGGATCCACGTGGCCGCCAGTGGGCGTGTCACTGCTTGTAGGCGTTTTGTTAAGTTTTTGTCCGTGTTCTCTGGCTTCGCAATGGCGCACCGCGGCCACGTGATCCTGCTCCGAGCGTTATACGCCAGAGCTGGATCCACGTGGCCGCCAGTAATCCTTGGGCGTGCCATTGCCTGGCAGTGTCTGGCAATGGCATCCCGTGTGATCCTGCTCCGAGCGTCATACGCCAGAGCTGGATCCACGTGGCAGTGCTAATGCCGGTTGTTAGGTTGTCAGGGACTGTTGAGCTGATCCGGCTATCTCGGGACGACCCCGACTGGTGCTACGTGATCTTGCTCCGAGTGTGATACACCAGAGTTGGATACACGTGGTAGCCAGCTGGGTCTTCGTCACTGCCCGCGAGTACAGTGTTCCAGCCTCTGAGTGTTATACACCGGAGCTGGACCCGTAAGACCTCGCATCTTACGTAGATTCCACCGATAGACGCCACCAGACTCTCATTCCGCGCGTTATACGCCAGAGTGAGGTCTGGGCGGCCAGCGGCGCGTGCCTTTGGCGTTTCCAGGCCGCCGTCTGCTGCTCCCGTCATCACCGACCCATTTCTTACGTACCGTTCCCCCTAGCCTGTCATTCCTCTCATCCCGCGGTTCCGTCAATTTATAAATTTTCTTGTTAATGACCCTGGGGAGACTGAGAGTTGTGCCCCAGCCATAGTAACTTCTTTACACATGTAAAAAATATCTCAAACCAATATTGGTCAACATATACACTTGCCAGAAAAACTATGCGTACAGGCATAATGAGCGACTTTGATAGAGAATAAATATGATAAATAATAGTATTTTTATCAGTATTATATTTTTTAGTGAAAAACAATTTAATAACACACATTTATCAACAATTTTTTTTTTTTGGTATAATATTAAACAGTCTTTTTTTTTATATTTAAAATATGAAACAAGTAAGAACGTTGCAGTTAGGCGCAACTAACTGCGAAATACTTTGTTCCCATAGGTGCATCTTATTTATTTAATAAATATTTAATTAACGAAATATTTCGGCAATTAGGAAACGTACATGGCAAGCAACAAACGTTTTTCCCATACATACATACAGATTTACACATGTACACACTAGACGAGTATACACACAATTTTCTATGTATATATGCATACAAAAGTTTGCATGCCAGCATATTCTAAGAATTGTGAATTTTTAGATCGTTAATTTAGTTTTGTCAAATGCGCTCTAGCAATGGCTTATTTGGTTTTAGTTAACAAAGCTCACATCAGGGCAGTGGCGTTGATGGTAAGCGCTATGCAAGCTATACTTAGGTGTGTAGGTTCGAATCCCGCAGAAAATATTTTTTCAAAAATTATTATTTTAAAAATTTTTTTTATATTTGTATATTTATTATAAAATGCATGCTGCCCATTGATAATAATTTATAAACATACGCATATGAATTGTGCATTTAAGCAAAAACTAAAACAACTTTTCCGATTTGCCACGTTGCGTGGCAAGCAGTTTTTCTATGCATGTATATACATATATATGTACGCATGTGTAAACAGCTGTTTGTAAGTATATACACATCCAAGTGTGTATACATTGTTTTGTTTCGCACCAAGCTGCTGATCAGGTGATGAGCTCATCAGCTGGGACTTTATTTATGTTTAGCTAACGATTACATGTTATTTTAAATGACCTGGGTTCGAGTCCCGCTGGAAACTTTTTGTTTATTAATCGAAAACTTATAAATTTTATTTTTTAAATTCATTAATATTATTATATTTATGTTAAAATGCTTTCTGCCATCTTAGCAATTAATACTGAGCTATTATAAGCATGTATTATGCTGTTGGCCACAACAAAATTCTCTGCCGATTTGCCACGCCCCCAGTGGGCGTAGACGCATAATTTTTGGCCAGTTCTTGGAAAGGGCCGAGGCTAACATGACTGCAAAATTTGGTGGCTTACATTCCAAAAATGCGAAAATTACAGGGTATTTTTCGATATGTCACGCCCCCAAAGAGGCTTAAAAAATATTTTTGGGTCATCGATAGAGGATGACATTAGTAACTCAACCATCCAATTTTCAATCTTATAGCTCTAAAACTGTGGGAGATATAAACTTTTTCGGCTTGCCACGCCCCCTGGGGGCGTAGCTATATCTATCATAGCTTATTGGTCTTGGGTTGTCAACCCGAGTATACATGCAAAATTTCAAGTCTCTAGTGTCAATAGTGTTCAAAATATAGCACAATTTGAAAAATCACTAAATATTCAAGCACGATTTGCCACGCCCCCAATGGGCGTAGACATACAACTTTTTGATCGATCTTCTTAGAATTATAACAGTAACTTACATGCCAAATTTCAGCGTTCTAGCTTCAACGGTGTAGAAGATACGTATTTCCCGATTTGCCACGCCCCCAATGGGCGTAGATATATCCGCCATAGCTTTTTGAACTTGGGTTGTCACCCCGAGTATACATTCCAAATTGCAACTCTCTAGCTCATCATCTAGTATGATAACTTGCCTATGGGCGGAAGACTTTTCCGATTTGCCACGCCCCTAGTGGGCGGATCGGGGAAATTTTCACACTTTATAATTCGGGAGCATATATGAGTATATGTTCCAAATTTCAAGTCTCTAGCTCTAATAGCGCCGAAAAATATTGCGTTCATACGGACAGACGGACAGACACATTGCACAAATCCAATATACTAATTTTTCCCTTTGTGAACAAAGTATAAAACACAACTAATTCACTTAGACAAAGTATGCGTATAAACTAAAAAACAAAAGAAAAACAACATTTTCAATGAGAATTTACAAAATTAATATGAGGTTGAATACACCTTTCGCCTTCCAAAAAAAAAAATTAGTCTCTTCCAACTTTTCGCTATCGATCCACCAATTTCCGGGTATAATCAACCGGAATTTTAGCCATTCCTTCATACAGAACCATTTGATCCATTTCGTTAACGTTTTAAATTTAAAAATCTATTTCTAATTATCAGAATCGCTCGCTTGATCTTGTGTTCACAAATAATGATTCCATCATTAATGCTATCGTTTTTGTTTAAAGGGGGTTTTTATCATCCATTTAGAGGTTTCTTTATCTGTAGGAATCTATTACCTGTATCAGAAGCACTTCAAATCGTAGACGTTGCTTTCGCAAATGCAATTTTGTCTTGCTAAACGAATTGATTAGTTCAGTTGACTGGTCAAGTAAAAGGAAACAACAACATTTTTATTCAAAATAAAAAAAAAAAAAATGGCCCAAAAAGGGAAAAAAAACGCCGGGGTAAGAATTTTAAAAAAAAAAAATATAAAACAAAATATTTTAAAATTTTAAAAAAGTCTGGTTCGGCTGTTGATTGGGCTAAATATTCTATAGTCAATCTAACTTTAATACTTGAACTGGCTCAGCTTAAGCCCCCCCTCAAAACCACTCTCTGGGAAGCCCTCACAGCTGATCCGAGAGAAAGAAGAGAGACGTGCTGAAGACGGTGCATCTAAACCATTGATTCACTGCAGCCAAGATTAAACAGGAAGTTGAAGAGCCTCTTTTTATACAAGTTGTTTTTCTTTCATATTTTAAATATAGACAAGTAAAACGCTATAGTCGAGACTGCACACCTACGAAATGCCCTGAGCCTTTCTTCGAACGAATAATATTCCAAAATTATTCGAATTGTTTCTACACCTTCAAAACCACACCACATATAGACATTAATCTACGCGTCATGCATGTATGTGTGTATACATTTATGTAATCATTGGTAACATTAACTCGCCCAGCTTGTTAATGCGGTCTCGCTGTTTGCTGCTCCTTGCCGCATCTTACCTCTCCTCTTTTTTCTTCTTTTTATTTTCTTTTTTTCTTTTATTATATTTTTTATTTAAATTATTATAAATCTATACTTTTTCTCTTTACCCGTATCTATTTTATTTTACGTTTTGTACTTCTGGTTAGGCTCCCCCTTGATATATTATAACGTTTTGATGATAAAACTTTGATGATTAATAATTTTGTTAATTTTCTTTAGTTTGACTCTCGTATTGTCAACATATTACAAATAAAATAAAAAAAAAATAAAAATATCTATATGCTAAACCAAACTGCATGTCTCTAGTATTTGAAATGCATTTTTTTCACATTTGTAGGTGATGGGGCGAAGTGGGGACCGGAATCCAAAATCAAAAACCGAAATTGTATTAAATTAGTATCTATATATATGCAGAAGACTTGGAGACTCTAACTCTAAAGATGAATTAGCTAGAATTTTATAACTGGTTCCCGATAAATTCGTTTATCGATAACTTTGCAAATATACAAGATATCGAATTTCTGAAACAAACTCGTACTGCGCGTGCAATATACGAACCTAACACAAAAAGAATGAACTCTCTAGCTTTTGTATCTTCGGAAATCGACGCGTTCATACATACGGACGGACGGACGGACGGACAGACGGACATGGCTATATCAACTTTTCTCGTCACCCTGATCAAGAATATATATACTTTATGGGGTCTGCCACGCCTCCTTCTGCCTGTTACATACTTTTAACAAAACCATTATACCCTGATTTCCCATTTTCAATGGGCTCAGGGTATAAAAAAAACTGTTTAATATTATACAAAAAAAATTTAAAATATTTAAAGAGTGGCGGCCGGTGTCTCGATGCCCACAAATCGTTGAATAAACAGCTCCTTAAATTGTGCTCATGTGATATCGGTGAAGTATATTTGTGGAAGCCATTGATGTGCTGCCTTCCAGCGCCTTGCTTAATACGATGACAAGTCCGCTAGCTTTGAGCTCGTTATCCGCGAAAAAGAGGTCCACTGTTGTGCATCAAGCTGAGGCATCCGCTCCAGGACATGCGAGGTTGAATTTATGTGTGTTGCTCTTCTATCATTTTCCTGTGCCCTTGGTGTTTGCATATTCTTTATGATGTCCAATAGATTGCGGTTTTGGATTTCCAACACAGTTAAATATGAATTAGTAACCTGATTAGTAGGCATAGCGAATCCCACTTCTTATGTCGCAGATTGCTCCGTTTCCATCTCTTTTTAGATACCGCTCAATCACGAATTCCCTGATTCCTGTTTTATCCCACTCTTCTCGAAGTTTCTGACTAATATCTTCGAGTCATCCTCACAACAATACCAGAGACTAAGTGCAGCAGCAGCTATGTTTTCCTGAAGTATCAATTTAAGCGTCCTTCCAACTTAGGTGGCAAGCCCGATAACTACTCTAATAATGTCACGGCACGCTATATTCGTGTTACACCATATACAGTAGGCAAAAAAAATTTAAGTAAACTGCTTAAATTAATATTATTTCTATTAGTACCCTTCCAATAATGGGGAAATTGTTAAATTATGATTAGTTTACATTTAGAGCAATTATTTATAGGCCTTCAAAATTAAGTGCCAGAGATAACCAACAAATTCTCAAAATAGTAAATAGCGATCCAAAAAAATCAGCACACAAAATACCTCTGGAGTTAGCGTTCGTCCGCAAACTGTGCGAACTACTCGAAGGAAGCCGTTGATTTCTGAGGTTAATAAGAAAAAACGACTAGAATTCGCTCAAAAGTATTTAAACGAGCCGGATTCTTTTTATACCCTGAGCCCATTGAAAATGGAAAATCAGTCCGTATGTTTGAACGCGTCGATTTCCGAAGATACAAAAGCTAGAGAGTTCATTCTTTTTGTGTTAGGTTCGTATATTGCACGCGCAGTACGAGTTTGTTTCAGAAATTCGATAACTTGTATATTTGCCAAGTTATCGATAAACGAATTTATCGGGAACCAGTTTTAAAATTCTAGCTAATTCATCTTTAGAGTTAGAGTCTCCATATATATAGATACTAATTTAATACAATTTCGGTTTTTGTTAGATTTTGGATTCCGGTCCCCAATTAGCCCCACCACCCCCAAATGTGTAAAAAATGCATTTCAAATACTAGAGACATACAGTTTGGTTTGGCATATAGATATGAATAACATAATCTTAATCTGAACATATCAATATGATTGTCCATCTAGAAACAGAATTATTTTCTATTCAAAACCCATGTGGCGCAGCAAGCAAGGCAGCGATACAGCAAGACGCATTGCGGGCGCACATACATACATACATACATACATACCTATGTATGTATGTATGTATGTATATGTGTGCAAGCGTAGATCAGCGTGTGGCTGCAATCATACATACATATGTACATATTTGTGCATGTAAAGCTAATTGTAAAAGAGTTATGATTTCTAAAAAAAAAACTAAAATGTTAAATAGAATATGTAGATCATAACATTCCATTATATATTTAAAAAATTTTAAAACAATTAAAATAACAATGGAAATGCAAGCAACGTTGAGCAATGCAAATCAATTTTCGTATCCGTGTGCACATATGTATGTATGTATGTATACACACAAAAAGTCTTGGGCTGTTTTCTATGTTGCTATGCGTGTATATTCTAAGAATCACAATTGTTTTTGAATTGCGTTAGAATTGTCTTTGAATTGTATTTGTATTTTCAGCCACTGCTTTAGTGTTTCTTTCGTATATGGCGAATTTCATTCGTTTTCGCTACGCTGCCGTTTAAGTGAGCCGTGGTGTAGATGGCTAGACAGATGCAACGAATGTTAGGGTGTCGAAGGTTCTATCCTCGCCTAGACCCTTCATAATTTATTATTTTTATTTTTATTTTTTTTAATTATTTCTTTCTTTTTTATTATTATTTATTCTTTTCTATTTGATTTTCGAAGTTACAAGAGCAACTGCGCGGTTAGCAGAGCGCGTGCTTATACGTGCGTAAAGAAGAAGAGTATCACTTTTTTGCAGGGTTCGAGCCGTCTCGACTAGAGCCTTCTTACTTGTTGGGACTTTGTTTTTTTGGGAGTGATGAGTCGAAATTTTACATTTTTGGGTCGGATGCACCTCAAAAAGTGTGCCGAAAACCAAATACTGCTTTACAGCTGAAAAATTTGACTCCAACTGTGAAGCATGGAGCCGGAAATGTCATGGTTTGGGGACGTATCGCCTCGAGTAGGAATTTTGAAGGCCAACCTCAAGGAGGGCGCGACTGAGCTCTAGCTAAGTGAGGGTGCATATTATATTCAGGAAGATAATGACCCCAAACACACGTCAATTGCACACTCTCCCACAGTCACCCGACCCCAATCCTATTGAGCATGTATGGAATTTGTAGGATAAGAGGATGCGGAAGCATCCAATGTCATCCAAATCTACTCTTACTTCGGTTTTGCGTTCCTAGTAGGATCAAATTGTCGAAAATTATACCAAACCGTTAGTATGGAGTATGCATCGTCGTCTGCACAGCAGTAGAAGTAATTACAGCAAAAGGAGGGCCAACTAAATACTAATATGCATCAAGCTCAATTTTTTTTAGTTTACTTAAACTTTTTTGCTTAGATTTTCTTTTTTATTTTTAAGAATTTGCGTTTTTTTTTTTTTGTATGTTGAAATGTATTAACCTCAAGACTTTTATGTTGCCAAATATTAAATAAATTATATCTTAGCACATTTATTTTTATTTCATTTCATTTACTTTTGTTTTAGCCACTATTTCATCCAAATTTGCCAAGAAGGTTTTTCTTTTACTTAAACTTTTACGATGGTCAAAGCAAGTGTGGGAATTAATTGAACTATCCTGCAATTTGAAACCAAAATCGTTCACACAATTCAAAGTTGAGGTAGGCCTATACAAGTGATACTCGACAATTGTGATTATCACATCACAGACATACACATATTTATATATACATATGTGTGTGTGTGTGTGTGTAGACTCACATTACGTGTGTAGACTCATTACACATTACGCAAGCTGGAGATGAGTTACGCACACACAGGCACACAATTGCATACACATGTAAACAAAAACATTTTAATTTCAATTAATGAATTCGTTGGGTTATATTTTGACTGCCCGAGCCTGAATTGCCCAAACCCAACAAATACGAATTTGAGTAGTCGCTTCGCTCATATTCTGGTGCGTGAAAAAAATTTGTTCTAGTTGGTCAGTCTATGTCTTGTATAGTTAGTAGTTTATATCAAGGCAGTGGTATTGGTGGTAAGTGCTATGCAACTTGCGAGAGTGGCATGCGTTCAAGTCCCCGGAAAGCATCTTTTTATACCCTGAACCCATTAAAAATGGGAATTGAGGGTATAATGGTTTGGTGAAAATGTATGTAACAGGCAGAAGGAGGCGTGGCAGACCCCATAAAGTATATATATTCTAGATCAGGGTGACGAGAAAAGTTGATATAGCCATGTCCGTCTGTCCGTCCGTCCGTCCGTCCGTATGTATGAACGCGTCGATTTCCGAAGATACAAAAGCTGGAGAGTTCATTCGTATATTGCACGCGCAGTACGAGTTTGTTTCAGAAATTCGATAACTTGTATATTTGCAAAGTTATCGATAAACGAATTTATCGGGAACCAGTTATAAAACTCTAGCTATTTCATCTTTAGAGTTAGAGTCCCAAGTCTTCTGCATATATAGGTACTAATTTAATATAATTTCGATTTTTTCAGATTTTGGATTCCGGTCCCCAATTCGCCCCACCACCCCGAAATATGAAAAAAATGGATTTCAAATACTAGAGACATGCAGTTTGGTTTAGCATATAGAGATGAATATCATAATCATAATCTGAAGACATCAATATGATTGTCCATCTAGAAACAGAATTATTCATCATCAAAGTTTTCTCATCAAAACCCATGCGGCAACATGCAGCATGCAGCAGCAAAACAGCGAGACAGGAAGAAGCTTGTAATGCTTACACACATGCATACACACATACATGCATACAACCGTAGATCAGCGTCTATGTGTGCGTGGTTTTGCATGCGTGCAAAAACGAATCGAATAATTCTTGGGATATTATTCGTTCGAAGAAGGGCTCAGGGGATTTCGTAGTCGAGCAGTCTCGACTACAACTTTCTTACTTGTTTTTTGCAGGGTTCAGGGTATCTCGTAGTCGAACCGTCTCAACTAGAGCCTTCTTACTTGTTATATTAATGTTCAAATGCTTTCTGCTATCTTAGCAATTACTACTAC
Organism: Drosophila buzzatii; assembly: GCA_035045845.1. Taxonomy (NCBI): domain Eukaryota; kingdom Metazoa; phylum Arthropoda; class Insecta; order Diptera; family Drosophilidae; genus Drosophila; species Drosophila buzzatii. Next base: position 3,098,617 of record JAWNOS010000610.1, on the reverse strand, counting down.
GCTATTTGTACTTAGCAGAGGCTAACATAACTGCAAAATTCGAAATTATAGGGTATTTTTCGATATGCCACACCTCCAAAGAGGTTGAAAAATGATTTGTGTCATCAATAACCGAACCATCCAATTTTGAAGCATCTAGCTCTAAAATATAAACTTTTGCATATATCTACGCACTCTGTGGGCGTAGATATATCTTATCTCTCATAGCTTAGCTTCGGGTTGTCAACCTGAGTATACATGCCAAATTTGAAGTTTCTAGTGTCAATATTGTTAAAAAATTTTTAAATAGCTATATATTCAGGTCCGATTTGCACGCCCCCAATATGCGTAGACATATAAATTTTTGATCGATCTTCATAGAATCATAACATTAACTTACATGAATAATTTCAGCGTTCTATCTTTAAAGCTGTAGAAGATACGTTTTTCCGGATTTGCCACGCCCCCAACGGGCGTTGATGTATCCGCCATAGCCTTTTGAACTTGGGTTGTCACCGCGAGTATACATTCCAAATTGCTGTATGATTACTGGCATACGGGCGCATGAATTTTCCGATTTGCCACGCCTCTAGTGGGCGGAGTCTGTGAAGTCTTTTTGATTCTGCATTGTTAAATCCGCTGAAAAAATAAATTATAAACGCCCTGAAAATGAGCCCCATATTACCACGGAATGTTAAGCATGTCACAAATAGTATGAGGTACTTACTAAATTTATTAATACAGAATATATAAAACATACAGATAATATAAATAAATTTGCAGCAGATAATGAAAAGACTAAGATTTTATTAAAAATATTATACATACATACATACGTATATATTATGGTAAGTATTATTTAAACTATGATTATATTTTAGTCAAATATTAATTTAATTGTTCATTTTAAATTTTTACTAAAAAGGAATGAGTTAAGCAATAATTAATTTGTAACTTTGGTTCTTGACAAAACTTATATTTGCAAATTTCATAAGTTTTTATGTGATAGTAGAATTTCAATATTATTAGGTAAAGGTCGCCGATATTGACTATAATTTTCCTTAAATATTGTATATTAATTTTATAGACATATTTTTCGTTGTATTTTATTTAAGTCCAGCCTTACTTTTATATCCAATAAATATAATTTTTAAATCCAAAAGAGATTATTGCAAAATAATGTTAACAAGAATATTTAAAACAAATAAATTGCAACAAAATATATTTACTATTTTATATCCTTTGTGCTTCTTGTCCTTAATGAAATATCACGTACATTTTCACAATTTTTATCGTAGTTTTTGAAATACCCATCATATTTGCTAACATCTCTTGAGACCCCTGAATTTGATACCATTGCTGGCAAAGCCCTTAAAAATCCATATAATCCGGACGGAATGGGCGGCGTTGAGGGCACTGACAATCCACATCGATTATATAAAAATGGCATTATTCCAGTAATATTTGTATGATGCGTTAGAACTGCCTCCAAATCCGATTCTTGAGCGTGTATTAAAAATAAACTGTAGGCACTGGTTGGTATCATTCCAAAATGGTCAAAGGAATCGACGTAGGCTTCAGTATCCCTTTTGTAATTTTCCAAAAAATCACCTAATAACTTTGCTACCATTGCTGAACGAGCTTTACTAACGTTTTGCGTATTTCGAAATAAAACTGGAGGTTTAACACCCCCACCATACTTATTAAGAAACTTTAGTATAATTTTTTCATGACTATCTTTTGGATCTTGAGTTAGTCGTCGTAATACAGACTCTAAATATAAACTAAACGTTTGACGTGCTTGAAAATGAGTTAATGTGGACCCACTTCCAATTTTCTTAAGTAATTGCTTGCGAAGTCTTCGTCCTTCTTCTTCACATTTCTCTACAGTTTGCTTCTTTAAGAAAGGAATTTCAGAGTCCGTTTCCAAAGCTCGTTCGTATTGTTTAATACGGTTTTCTTGCGAATTATCGTCTTGAATATATCGCGAGCCCTGACAGAATAAATTTGAATACAGCATTTGGTTGTAATTATGTTGCGTTACTAATGCTTGAAAAGTTTGACCTTGAACATTTGGGGTCGATAAAGGAATACCATTTGCGGAATCCAAGAAATGTCCATATCGTTGCATTGTGTCTTCAGTTGGGAATATTCGAACAAAGCCTCCACGTCTCATATACTGCAATCGAGCGCTACGTAATATACGCTGTTCTTCTTGTGTTAAGCTAATTAACCCAAAAGGTTTTTTTTTTGTTTTGGTTGATCGAAGTGTTGTGCCAGATTCAGTTGTGTCTACTCGCCTTTGACAACTTGAACTACGTCGTCGCGCTGATTTGTTAGTATAAAGAGATCTCATTTCTGGACTAAAAGCTGGAATACCAACACAAGTCAGTAAATCCGTTACAAGACAAGCTTTTACTTTAGTATCCAAGGGACTGTCAACACCCATTGATGGTGAAAGGTTAACTTCCAGCAACCATGGTTTAAGGGTATTATCGATTAGTATATCGAAACCGTAAAGTTCAAAACAGTTATTTACATTAGGTACAAACATTCTACACGCGGAAATGATTGTTTGAGCACACGCGAGAACAGCCTTAATTATTAAATCTTCAATGTTTAGCATTAGTAGATGAGTATCACATCCTTGAAGTTTAAGATGTCTTAAAAGTGCTGATAAGGTCCATTTATGACCAACATCCTCCTCTTGAGCATCCGATGATCTAATGTAATCAGAATGATATTTATTGATGCTATAGTTACAAAGATGCATGCAAGGATTCCACAAATTGTCAGTGTTGCTGTCGTATCTAACTGTCGCCAATCTGACTATACCCTCTTCATAAAGATATATAATCAATGGATCGAATGATGTAACCAAAACATAAACACGTAAATCACATTTATGACCATCAATACAAAGTGGATCCACGATATATTTGGATACTAAAACTTGTTCGTCCTGTGGTATCTGGTCTGGCTACAAGCGAAATTTTTAAATACACATTTTCATTTTAAATTAATTATGACTACGATGTTACCGAATTTACAATAAATATTCCACGTCCTCTGCTTGAAGCTGCCGGCTTAACAATCCAAGGTCCTCTTTGTTTATTATGGGCAAATAATAGATCTCGTGATTCAAGCGGAAGAATAAAAGATTGGGGCACAATGTCAAAATGTTTCATTCCTCGTAAGTGTTGCATGCGTTCAATGTTTTTGTAAAGTCGGTCCTTTCGTGTGAGTTCATATGATCTAAATTGAAACGATAATAATTAATTTCGTATTACAAAAATATGGTTAATATATTACAAATAAGTTAAATTCAACTGAACAGCAATATCCTTTATCTCCGCTACATTAGATATGTAGTACTTATATGCTACATTTGCAAAAATCGGTTCACTTTTAACGCTGAATTTTGGCTTCAAGTTTATACACAGTCCATTGAAAATGGAAATCAATGTACAAATGGTATTGCTAAATTGTAAATAACATTTAGTTTATACATATAAATGTCCTGTGTGTCAAATCCACAATACCATAAAACCACATTTACGATGCAGCAACTTAGCCAAAACAATGTAACTTGCGCAAGATGGCCAAATCATTAAGGGTTGTTCACCTTGTGACCAGCGAAAGTAAAACATCCAAAAACCATCGATCAAGATGGATAGAGCTGGCACCTAGCGAAACCGAAATTGTATTAAATTACTATCTACATATATGCAGAAGACTTAGAGTCTAACTCTAAAGATAAACGAGATATAATTATACTTTGTTCCCAAAGGGAGAAATAGTATATTGGTTTAGTGCAATGTCCGTCTTGCTGTCCGTCCGCCCGAAATTTTAAACATATACTCATATACATATGCTCCCGAATTATAAAGTGTAAAAATTTTCCCGATCCGCCCACTAGGGGCGTGGCAAATCGGAAAACTCTTCCGCCCATAGGCCAGAAATCCGTCTGTCCGTCTGTCCCATAGGCCAGAAATCATACTAGATAATAAGCTAGAGAGTTGAAATTTGGAATGTATACCAAGTTCAAAAAGCTATGGCGGATATATCTACGCCCATTGGGGGTGTGGCATATTGGTAAAAAAGTATCTTCTACACCTTTAAAGCTAGAACTCTGAAATTTGGCATGCTAGTTAATGTTATGATTTTATGAAGATCGATCAAATAGTTATATGTCTACGATAGCTATATGTCTACCTTCAAATTGTGCTATATTTTTAACACTATTGGCACTATAGACATTTGAAATTTGGCATGCATACTCGGGTTGACAACCCAAGAGCAATAAGCTATGGTAGATATATTTACGCCCCCAGGGAGCGTGGCAAACCGCAAAAGTGTATATCTCATACAGTTTTAGAGCTAGAAGCTTCAAAATTGTATGGTTCAGTTACTAATGGCCTCCTTTATCGATGACCCAAAAATAATTTTTCAGCCTCCTTGGATCGTGGCACATCAAAAAATACCCTGTAATGTTCACATTTTTGGAATGTAAGCAACCAGTTATGTTAACCTGGGATCTTTCTAAGAACTGTCCAAAAATTATGCGTCTACGCCCACTGCGGGCGTGGCAAATCAGCAAAGATGTTTGTTGTGGCCAACTGCATAATTCATGCTTATAATAGCTTAGTAGTAATTGCCAAGATGGCAGAAAGCATTTTAATATAAATATAAAAATATTAATGAATTAAAAGAATAAAATTTATAACTTTTCGATTAATAAACAACAAGTTTCCAGCTGGATTTGAACCAATGTCATTTTAAAACAAATAAGAAAGCTGTAGTCGAGATTGATCGATTACGAAATCCACTGAGCCCTTCTTCGAACGAATAATATTTCAATAATTATTCGATTCGTTTCTGCACGCATGCAAAACCACGCACACACATAGACGCTGATCTACGCTTGTATGCATGTATGTGTGTATGCATGTGTGTATGCATGTGTGTATGCATGTGTGTATGCATGTGTGTATGCATGTGTGTAAGCATTGCAAGCGTCTTGCTGTCTCGCTGCTTTGCTGCTGCGTCGCATGAGAAAACTTTGATGATTCATAATTCTGTTTCTAGATGGACAATCGTATTGATATCTTCAGATTATGATTATGATATCATATCTATATGCTAAACAAAACTGCATGTCTCTAGTATTTGAAATACATTTTTTTTTCATATTTGGGGGTGGTGGGGCGAAGTGGGAAACGGAATCCAAAATCTGTTAAAAACCGAAATTGTATTAAATTAGTATCTATATATATATATGCAGAAGACTTGGAGACTCTAACTCTAAAGATGAATTAGCTAGAATTTTAAAACTGGTAACCAATAAATTCGCTTATCGATAACTTTGCAAGTGTACAAGTTATCGAATTTCTGAAACAAACTCGTAACGCGCGTGCAATATACGGACCTAACACAAAAAGAATGAACTCTCTAGCTTTTGTATCTTCGGAAATCGACGCGTTCAAACATACGGACAGACAGACAGACGGACAGACGGACATGGCTATATCAACTTTTCTCGTCACCCTGATCTAGAATATATATACTTTATGGGCTCTGCCACGCCTCCTGTTGTCACATACTTTTAACAAAACAATTATACCCATTTCCGATTTTCAATGGGCTCAGGGTATAAACAAGTAAGAAGGCTCTAGTCGAGACGGCTCGACTACGAGATACCCTGAACCCTGCAAAAAAGTGATACTCTTCTTCTTTACGATCGCATGAGCGCGAGCTCTGCTAACCGCGCAGTTGCTAACCGTGGCTAGGCGGTGGGTTGGGCTATACTTTGAACACATATAACTCCATTTCTAGATGGATGATCTTAATGAAATTCAGAGTAGATTAAGAATGTCTAAATGTATCTATGTGCCAAATTTCAAGTCTCTAGTATTTGAAATGCGTTTTTTCCAAATTGGGGGCGAAGGGTGCGTGGCATCCAAAATCTGAAAATTCCATAATATCTATTTAAATATGCAAATTTGAAGTCTTTAGCTAAAACGGTGTAGAAGTTATGCTCAAAAAACATAAAAAATTGAAAGGAATTTTCGATTTTTTATCGATAATTTGGAAATGGGATGAGTTATCGAAAAAACAAAATAAACTCGTACTGCGTAGCTAACATATGAGTGTTCATGTGAAATTTCAGCTCTCTAGCTCTTGTAGTTTCCGAAATCTCGACGTTCATACGGACGGACGGACGGACGGACAGACGGACAGTGCTCAATCAACTTATTTTTTTATGCTGATCAAGAATATTTATACTTTATGGGGTCTGCGACGTCTCCTTCTGCCTGTTACATACATTTTTACAAAACCATTATACCCTGAATTCCCATTTTCAATGGGTTCAGGGTATAAAAATGTAACGTGAGACGTGACAACGGCTTAGTGACCGAAAAGGGATACTTGACGAACATCTGTGCACTTGTGTGCATGGAATTAATTGTACCCCTCCAGTGCCTGGAAGTATTTTTAAGGTATATAAGCACTAGGATTTTTAGAAATAAACAGTTTGTGAAGACCCACAATTTTGTATATATTAGTTTGTAGTATAAGATAGTCATTAATTTTTGTATTATTAGTCTATAGGTTAATAAATAGTTCTATAAGCATACAATCTCATACATACATATGTACATAATTATAAGACAGGGTAGCGAGAGATCGGCGAACGGCGACAGACCATAACGCAGCAACAGACGGACAAACAGACAAACGCAACGACCAAACGAACGGGACAAAAGACAAAACAGATAATTCTAACGGCGATCGCGGTACAGGCTGCATCATTAGCCAAATAATGCACTTAGCAACAGCATCGACGACAACATCGACCTAGCGGACAGCATAGCAACGGCGATAGCCAGAGAGCGCAACATTAAGAGAGCATAGCAGCACTCAAAGCTAAGCGGTGGCCACGATATCAAGAGAGCGCAACATTAAGAGAGAGCACAGCCGCGCTCATAGCTGAGCGGCGGCCACGATAACACGAACAGGGCAACAGTAAGAGAGATATAAACCAAACTATATTAAACAGTAAATTGTATGCTTTCCCATTAAAAAAGTGGGAATTTAGGGTATGATGGTTTTGTGAAAATGTATGTAACAGGCAGAAGGAGACGTCGCAGACCCCATAAAGCAAATATATTCTTGATCAGCAGCAAAAATAAGTTGATTGAGCCCTTCGGAAACTACAAAAGCTAGAGAGCTGAAATTTGTTAGTATGTTAGTTACGCAGTACGACTTTATTTTGTTTTTTTTTGTTTTTTTTTCGATAACTCATCCCATTTCCAAATTATTGATAAAAATCGAAAATTCATTTACTTTTTTTACGTTTTTAGAGAGACCGTTTTAGCTAAGGACTTCAAATTTGTATATTTAGACAGATATTATGGATACGCAGATTATGTAATTTTCTGATTTTGGATGCCACGCCCCCTTCGCCACCAATTTAAGAAAACACGCATTTCAAATACTAGAGACTTTCAATTTGGCACATTTAGCTACTCCTAATCTACTCTGTAATATTCATGATGATCGTCCATCTAGAAGTAGAGTTATAAGCGTCCAAAGTTCAGCCCAATCCACGGCAGCTACGGCAGCAACTGTGCGGTTAGCAGAGCTCGCGCTCATGCGTTCGTAAAGAAGAAGAGTATTAGTTTCATTTTTGCAGGGTTCAAGGTATCTCGTAGTCGAGCCGTCTCGAATAGAGCCTTCTGACTTGTTTTTATTTACTTGGAAAATTTACCTTGGAAAATGGTTAACTCGTTGATACAGCGCTAAATTTCGTAAGGTGTCAAGTTTCATATGAACTCCCGTCCACAACAAATTAAAATCTGATTCGCTCTGAACTTCAGTTAAGCCATGAACATTGAATATCTTTCTCAATAATTTTGTTTCTGTTTGAATAAATTTATACGTAATTTGTAAGTGATGCGCCGGCATATTTACTCCACAATCATTATCTTCTTCACTAGATGCTTCTTGATCTTCTTCACTTGTGTTACTGTCAGTATTGGATTGAGAAGTAGTTATGGATTCATATCCACTGTCCTTATTTAATTTAGTTTCTATTACGACAACTGAATCCTTTACTTTTTGTTTCGTTTTAGGTTCTTTTTCAGTATACTGGGATTTTTCATGTGCATCAGTTAAAACAGAAGTATCACATGAAGAAAATAAATTAAACGTTTTTGTAATTTGACTTTGCTGATCATCGCAAATTGACAATTTTTCAACTGACACATATGCCTTTTCTTGTGCTATTTTGCTTATTGTAGACGATAATGATTTCTTAAGAATTATATCCCTCGACGTAGATGTAAATTCTCGAGTTTGATGATCCATTTGTATTGATTTTACTTCTTGTAAAGTTTTTCTAGTTTTTGGATTAAGTATATTAGTGCGAAAAACCAATACGGCATCACGTGATCCAATTTTTCCACTTGTAACCCAGTCATCCTGATTTATGTAATTAATTTCACTATAATAAAAGCAAAAAACGATAAATAGGAATATTAGACATTTGGAATATTATATAATAAATAATAAAGGAATACCTTGTACACGAGTTAATACAGGAAAAATGAAAATTCGCTTAGTCGACCCTACTAAAACAGTGCACAGACGACCTTATAGACTAAGTCCAGAGGAAAAAGAAATAGTTAGAGCAAAACTAAACGAATTAATGAAATGCAACATCATTCGTCCTAGCTGTTCTCCTTATGCTATTCCAATTTTACTTGTGGGAAAGAAAAATGGCTCAGACCGTTGTGTGTTGATTATAGAGAACTAAACTCAAATACAATTGCAGACAAATATCCGTTGCCGCTTATCAGTGGTCAGATTGATAGACTCCGCGGGGCGAATTATTTTACATGTTTAGACATGGCAAGTGGTTTTCATCAGATTCTAATTCCCCCTGATTCTGTAGAATACACCGCATTTATAGCCCCTGACGGTCAATATGAGTATTTAACAATGCCTTTTGGGCTCAAGAATGCACCATCTGTTTTCCAGAGAGCAGTTATGAAGGCCCTAGGCGATCTTGCGTATTCATATGTAATTGTCTATATGGACGATATTATGATAGTATCTCCAACAATAGACGTAGGCCTTGAAAGACTGAAAATCGTTTTAGATGTACTCATAGGCTGGCTTCTACTTCAATGTTAGTTTTTAAGTTTATCTAGGATACGAGGTTAGTGCTGGAGAAGTTCGCCCAAATCCACGCAATATTATCGCATTGAGCGCATTACCTCCTCACAAACTGTCACTCAGTTGAGACAGGTTATTGGTCTCATTGACGTCATTGGTTGGTTATTGGCGTCATATTTTCGAAAATTCGTTCCTAGTTTTTCACAACTTATGAAGCCGTTATACTTCCTTAGTTCTGGAAATGGTAACATTGCCTGGAGTTTAGAACTAGAAGAAATCAGAAAACGAATTGTGAATATCTTTACAAGTGAGCCAGTTCTAATAATCTTCGATCCTCAATATCCGATAGAGCTACATACTGATGCGAGCTCATTGGGTTATGGAACTATACTTTTACACCGAATTAATAATCGACTCCACGTCGTGGAATATTTTAGTAAAACAACTTCCTCTGCCGAGTCCAGATACCATTCTTATGAGAACCTTGGCAGTTGTCGAATCCGTAAAGCATTTTCGCCCTTACCTCCTTAGACGTGAGTTTACAAAAGCTAACTTTAACAAATTCCCCAGAGTGCCCTGTAAAGTATTTATGCTCTTGATCAGGGTGACGAGCTGAGTTGATTTAGCTGTGTCCGTCCGTCCGTATGTGTGCATACGTTGATCTCAGAGGTTGTTAGAATATTAATTTTTTAGGTCCGTGTATTTTGATTTTTGTTAAAGTTTGGATACAAATCGCAAATCGAACAACGTACGTTAAAAGAAAGTATTTCAAATATTATAGGCTTGTGGTTTGTTTTGTCATAAAGAGAAAGATGAAGATAAAGATCTATAAGACGATGTACTTATTAAATAAGTATGTAAATTGTAGCCCGATTGCAGTCGCTGCGTCAACTGTGAAGTTAGAAGAGCGCGTGCTTATGTGTGCATGTAAAATTTGTTATGTATGTCAAAAGTAGATGTGGACATGGGCCTAAGTTTTGCAACACAACCCAGCCCATGGGTCGAACAACAAAACTTTACCCGCACCCGAAAACTAAAAAAAAATTTCAACCCAAAACCAACCCACCCGCCCGAATTTTTAAACTCTGTTCCCAAAAAGGGACCAGAACGTCATGCTGTCCGGCCGTCTGTCCCATCGCCAGAAATCATACTAGATGATAAGCTAGAGAATTGCAATTTGGAATGTATACTCGTGGTGACAACACAAGTTCAAAAAGCTATGGCGGATATATCTACGCCCATTGGGTTCGTGGCAAATCGGGAAAAACGTATCTTCTACACCGTTAATGCTAAAAAGCTTAAATTTGGCATGTGAGTTAATGTTATGATTCTATGAAGATCGATCAAAAAGTTATATGTCTACGTCTATTTTGGGCGTGGCAAATCGAACCCGAATATATACCGACAAGAGCAATAAGCTATGGTAGATATATCTAAGCCCCCAGAGGGCGTGGCAAACCGCAAATTTTATATATAGTTTACATCTCCTACAGTTTTAGAGCTAAAAGCTTGAAAATTGGATGGTTCAGTGACTAATGTCCTCCTCTATCGATGACCCACAAATAATTTTTCAGTCTCTTTGGGGGCATGGCATATCGAAAAATACCCTGTAATTTTCGCATTTTTTGAATGTAAGCAACCAAATTTTGCAGTTATGTTAGCCTCGGCTCTTTCTAAGAACTGGCCAAAAATTGTGCGCCTACAGCCACGGGGGGCGTGGCAAATCGGCAAAGAAGTTTGTTGTGGCCAACTGCATAATACATGCTTTTAATAGCTTAATAGTAATTGCTAAGATGGCAGAAAGCATTTTAACATAAGTATCCAAATATTAATGAATTTCAAAAATTAAATTTATAAGTTTTCGATTAATAAACAAAAAGTTTCCAGCGGGATTCGAACCCTGGTCATTTTAAAATAACATGTGATACTACAAGTGATACTCGACGATTATAATTATCAAATCACAGACGTACACTTATGTATGTATGTATGTGTGTGCGTATGCAAGCTGACATTAGCTACCAAACAGCAATCGCTGGGAAATTAGAATTTCTACATGCATCAAGTATATCGCACACAGGCACAGAAATGCCTACACATATATTGAGGAAGTGTAAATGTGTAGGTGCATGTGTGTGCGTATGCAAGCTCACATTGGCTACCCAATCCAAGATCAACTGCTGGTAGTAATAGTGCTACAGGCAGCAAGAATATCGCACACAGGCACATGCTTACACATATAGCGAGGTAGTGTAAATGGTATGGCCATCGGGAATACTATTCTTTATGCACATCAAAACTTTCATACCCTTTCCACAAATAATCATGAAAACTGTAACATTTTGCATGAGCATGGCAAAGCCTTTTAAGAATTCGGTATACTTTTCGCTCAGAAAGGAACCAATGGGATCGCGTCGCGAGGAAATTTCAATTTTTGTGAGCTGGTGGCTGTTTGTGCCAGCATACATATATTTTTGTAAGAAGATAGCAGAGAGTAAAAAACATAGGGCAGAAAGAGAAAGAGGGCATGGGAAAGAGTGGCACATGTCAGACTTTTTTGGAATATCGACCATCACCGTCGAGCGCTCGAAGCGGAATGATTTTGCCATCAGCAATTTTCGTCTTCCGAACCTAAAAGTAAGAACCCGAGCAAATACGAAGTTGAGTGAGAGGCAATGTCAAAAAATAAGTGTGCAAGTTAACACCCTGTATGTCCAAACCCAAATAAAACAACAACAACATATGCAGCAACACATAAGCAACTTAGCCAAAACAACATAAGTTGCGCAAGAGCCAAAGCAGGCTGACCCAACATTATCAGCAACCCACCGTGTGACCGGCGACAGTAACTGGACACCCAAGAATGCACCACCCATTCGGTGCAGACTACAGAGGGAACGAGGCAAAAGCCACGTGCGCTGATCGCGCACTCTTTAGGCCATTAACCGTGGGACCAACGGATGCAAGACGACACCCTGCGAATTGCACAACAAGTGCAACCCCACAGCGGCAGCATTGACCAATGGCGATCACCAACCAATGCAGCAAGGCACGACATCAGCGGTAGCAACAGGCGCAGCGACGTCAGCAGCGACGCCGGCATAACATAGGTTTCATTAAAACATTATAAATCGCTCTTAAGTTAGTTCTAATCCAGCTCTCAGAAATATATGATGTTTCTTTTTTTAATTAAAAAACTTAAAGACTTTCCAGTCTATGTGTTGTATGGCTAGTGATACTAGTGATGTAAAAAATCATCGATGCATCGAACATGATGTTTTCGCTGATAAATACATATATTTTATTCAAAATGAATCTAATTTACTATAGCTGGTAAATATTTGTTTGTTCTCTTCTTTCGGTGACAAATCGGAAAAGTACATTTTATCTTATTATCAATTGGCGCTGGCAACAAACATTTTATTATAAATATAATAATATAAAATACACAAACATAAAAAAAAAATTAAAACTTTTGGAAAAAAAAGTTCAAGGCGAGATTTGATCCCACGCACCTAAGTGCGGCTTGCATACTGCTTACCACCAGCGCCACTGCCTTGATCAGCGTTACGTTAACTAAAACCAAATAAGGCACTGCTAGAGCGCCTTTTGACAAAACTAAAGTAACGATCGAAAAATCACAATTCAATTGCCGAAATATTATTTCGATTATTAAATGTTTATTAAATAAATAAACGGCACCTACAGGAACAGAGTATCTCGCAGTTAGTTGCACCTAACTGCAACGTTCTTACTCGTTGTAATTGAGATAATTCATAACAAACGTAATGGATAATGTAGACGAAGTTAAGAAAAGAAAATATTTGCAATTGAAATTGAAAATATTTAAATATTTCACAATTGCGTTCTGTTGTTAAGGGTTTGTTCGAAAGCTCCGTGCGCTTGCTTCAATTTTGTGCGAAACGCCAATTCAAATTCAACTAAAAATGTTCGTGTCGACAGTCTCTCGCATTGCCCCCGTTGCCAGGACCGCGCTCCTAGCCAACTCCAAGCAATACTTGCGACCATTGAGCAGCGCCGTCATCAGCCAGAGCCAAACTTTGGCCGCTCAGAACACAACCCCCGTAGCATTACTGCCACAGATCAGGTCATTCCAGACCTCGCCTGTCACACGTGACATTGATTCGGCTGCCAAATTCATTGGTGCTGGTGCTGCAACAGTCGGTGTCGCTGGTTCCGGTGCTGGTATCGGAACAGTATTCGGCTCCCTCATCATTGGTTATGCAAGAAACCCATCGTTGAAACAGCAGCTGTTCTCCTACGCCATTTTGGGTTTCGCCCTGTCTGAGGCTATGGGTCTGTTCTGTCTTATGATAGCCTGTTGCTGTTCGCCTTCTAAGCGCCTCTACTCGTCCTTAATTTTTCCGAGCAATTGGTTGTCGCTCTGTGTGTGTTGGCGTTTGGGGTATTTATCTATCTCAATGTTCAACAGCATGCTAACGACCGTCAGGAGCAACGAGAAAGCAAAGTATAGAAGAAACAACAACTTCAACAAACAAGCAACCAACACCAGCAACGTTCGTTTTTCGATTACAACATCCTGTACTATCTAATTATAAAAATATTTCCAAATAATGTCCGGTAGAGCGGGTTGAGCGGCGTAACCCGCACCCAACCCGAAACTCGATTTTCTAGCCCATACCTACGGGTATCCGACAAAAACCCAGCCCATGCTCACATCTAGTAGAAAGGAAGCGTAGAATTCTTTCCGTGTATGAGTTTTTCTAAGGGTTCGCGGGATCACGCAGTAAAGCAGTCTTGAAACACTCATATTATTAACAAGAAAGAAAGTTCTAGTCGAGACTGCTCGACTACGAAATCCACCGAAGAATGCTTCGTTACGCTTCTACACGCGTAGCAAATTATACATGCAAACACACGCGCGCACACACACACGCTGATCTACCCTTGTACGCCTGTATGTGAATGTGAATTGCAGGCGTCTTGCTGTCTCGCTGCTTCGCTTGCTCTGCCATGTGGGTTTTGCGGTAATAACATATTTGATTAATAATTTTGTTTCTAGACGGTCAATCGTAACCAAACTTTTAGATTATGATCATGACATTCATATCTATATGACAAAGCAAACTATGTCACTACATTTGATGTAATTTTGTACACATTTGAGTGTGTGGGGGCGAATTGGAGACCTGAATTCAATATCTGACAAAGGTAAGAACGCCCATCCCATAATCTACAACAGATCTCTATAGCACACACAAATCAAATTTGTTTGAAATAATCTATAACTATTGTCTCAATATCAATAGAATGTTTTATCGCTCAACCGCAAATTTAATGATTCATATGGTACTTTACAACTGATCTATGAAGTGGTGGAGATATATTTTTCTCTAGGGCTAATTTTTATAGCCTGACCCCATTGAAAATCAGGGTATAATGGTTTAAAAGTATGTAACAGGCAGAAGGAGGCGTGTCTGACCCCATAAAGTATATATATTCTTGATCAGAGTGACGAGCTGCGTCGATATAGCCATGTCCGTCCAGAGTTATCGATAAAACAATTTATTGAGAATCAGTTATAAAACTATATCTCATTCATCTTTAGAGTTAGACTCTTCAAGTCTTCTGCCTAAATATATATACTTATTTATTACAATTTCGATTTTTGCGGGATACTCTGTTCTCGTAGGTGCATTTTATTTATTTAATAAATGAAATATTTCGGCAATTAGAAAACGTACATGGCAAGCAACAAACGTTTTTTTTATACACACTACACGAGTATACACATTACGTGCACGTGAACTTATTTAGGATTAGCTAACGATTACATGTTATTTTCAAGAGACCTGGGTTCAAATCCCGCTGGACACATTTGTTTATTAATTTAAAACTTATACATTTTATCATTTTTAATTCATTAATATTTAACAATTACTACTAAGCTATTATAAGCATGAGTTATGCAGTTGGCCACAACAAACTTATTTTTCGGTCATCGATAGAGAGGGACATAAAAAATTTTTTAATTTCTAGGAAAGGGAAAGGGGGCGTGTCCCCACCCTTTTCCAAAAATATTTCTGAGGAAATACATAATAATAAAAAATAACAAAAATCTGGCTTAGTTTTCAAGTTATTAAATTATACCTGAGAATTTGGAATTTTCCCCATAGTGCATTATACCCTGAATTCTCATTTTAATTCAGTTCAGGGTGTACATTGTATTTCAATAAATATTTTAGAAAACAACTTACGCAGAACTATTGTGTGCATCACACAACGAAGAGGCAGGCATTTCTGGAAGAACGAAAGAAACTTCATTTATAAATTAATACTTATACAGTTTTAAATAGGTTATGATACAGTATTTGGCAAATAATATAATTATTGGTTTTACTGAATAAGTCATTTATTATAAATGTTCATAGATGAACTATTTATCTATTATTTGTATACCCTGAGCCCATTGAAAATGGGAAATGGTTTTGTAAAATATATGTAACAGGCAGAAGGAGGCGTGGCAGACCCCATAAAGTATATATATTCTTGATCAGGGTGACGAGAAAAGTCCGTCCGTCCGTATGTTTGAACGCGTCGATTTCCGAAGATATAAGAGCTACAGAGTTCATTCTTTTTATGTTAGGTCCGTATATTACAAGCGCAGTACGAATTTGTTTCAGAAATTCGATAAGTTTAATATTTTCAAAGTTATCGATAAACGAATATATAGAAAATCAGTAATAAAATTATATTTAATTCATCTTTAGAGTTAGAGTCTTCAAGTCTTCTGCATATATAGATACTAATTTAATACAATTTCAGTTTCTGACAGATTTTGGATTCCGATCTCTAATTCGCCCCCCACACCCCAAATATGCAAAAAATTCATTTCAAGTACTAGACATGCAGTTTGGTTTAGCATATAGATATGAATATCATATTTATAATCTGAAGAGATGAATACGATTGTCCGTCTAGAAACAATTATTAATCAA
The DNA here is from genome assembly GCA_035045845.1 of Drosophila buzzatii. Classification (NCBI taxonomy): domain Eukaryota; kingdom Metazoa; phylum Arthropoda; class Insecta; order Diptera; family Drosophilidae; genus Drosophila; species Drosophila buzzatii. The sequence goes on along the minus strand of JAWNOS010000610.1, from coordinate 3,082,478 downwards.
TAAAGTTCTCCGACACATACTTATGTGGAGTAGCAAGCAAGGCAGAGAGACAGCAAGACGCTTGCAATGGTCAATGTGTGTGCTCGTGTTTTTGCATGTATAGTTTACGCGTGGAGAACTGAAACGAGGCATTCTTGGAATATGATTCGTTCAAAGAAGGGCTCAGGGGTTTTCGTAGTCGAACAGTCTCGACTACAGCTTTCTTACTCGTTATTTATTTATTTATTTAAAATTTGTTATCAGACAATTGCTGATAAATTAGGCCAGAACTTGGAATTACATTAACGCCACTCGGTGTACCTCAATTTTCTGTTGAATTCCACTTATAGATTCCTAGTTACATATATAGTCACAAATTCGGCGCCTCACACATACACATATGTATATACTCCTACCCCTAATTGATGATGATTTGATGAGTCACCATCTTACCCTGAGACCCCCCTTTTGGGGGTGTGGTGGTGAATCGGGGACCTGAATTCCTGACAAAACCGGAAATTGTAAAAAATTAGTATATATATTTATGCAGAAGACTTGAAAAGTCTAACTCTGTAGATGAACGAGATATAATTTTATAATTGATGCTCGATAAATGTTTTATCGATAACTCTGGAAATGCAAAAGTTATCGAAGTACAAACTCGTAGTGCGCGTGCAATATATGAACCTAACACAAAAAGAATGAACTCAGGGTATAATAAAAATAATTACAGTATGTAAAGTTAGTAACATATCAAAAACAAAACAGAAACACTAAATTAGAAGTCCATATTCCCACAGAAAAATATTTAATTGATTTTCATATAAACGATAACAAACAATTTCTGTGTTGAATAGACATCAATTTTGACGCAAATCAAGATTAACTAACTAGATTTGAAGTAAATTAATTCGAACACCTATACCTATAATCATAAAACTAAAGCATAATAATAATAGATATTTACAGTTATGCAGGAACCCCTGAATGCGATACGCAACAAGAACAAGTAAGAGGGTTCCAGTCGAGACTGCCTTGGCTTAACTCCATTTCAAAACGACGATCTGCATAAAACTTTCAAAATATAATAATAGCACAAATATAATAATAGCACAAATGTGTAAATTTGGCAAACTGCAAGTCTCTATTATTTGAAATAAGTTTTATATCTTGAACCCATTGAAAATGGGAACTCAGGATATAATGGTTTTTTGAAAATGTATGTAACAGGGAGAAGGAGACGTCGCAGACCCCATAAAGTGAATATATTCTTGATCAACAAAAATGAAAAATAAGTTGATATAGCCCTGTCCGTCTGTCCGTCCGTCCACCCGTTGATTTCGGAAACTACAAAAACTAGAGAGCTGAAATTTTACATAAATACTCGTATGTTAGTTAAGCAGTACGAGTTTTTTTTTTTTCGAAAACTCATGCCATTTCCAAATTATCGATAAAAAAAAACTAAGATTCATTTACTTTATCACATTTTTGAAGCATAACTTCTACACGATTTGAGCTAGACACTTCAAATTTGTATATTTAGATAGATATCTTAGATACAATTCTGTATTTCTCAGATTTTTTATGCCACGCCCTCTTCACCCACAACACAAAACAACGCATTCCAAATACTAGAGACAATTTTGCAATTTGGCAAATGGACACATTTGGATGTTATTAATATATATTAAAAGTTCAATGAATTCGTCCACCTAGAAATGGAGTTATAAGACTCCAAATTATGTCCCAACCACAGCAGTAACTGCGCGGTTAGAAGAGCGCGAAGACAATTAGTTTTTTGCAGGGCTCTCGTAGTCGAGCCGTCTTGACTGGAGCCTTCATACTTGTTGATTTAATTGGCATGTTGCATTGCATGCAATGCTTTACTGAAATCAATGTCAATTACGAAAGCGGTAACTAATGGAAACATGAAAGAATTGATTTTCAGACAAGTCGTAAGGTTGATTTTTTTATCAATTCAAAGAGCATTCCAATGTTTGATAGTACTACATATAAAACCATTTACTTGTTATACTCTGAACCCATTGAAAAAAGGAATTCAGGATATAATGGTTTTGTGAAAATGTTATGCTCAAAAAACGTAAAATATGGAAACGAATTTTCGATTTTTTATCGATAATTTGGAAATGGGATGAGTTATGGATACCCCAAGCCACGGCAGCAGCTGCGCGGTTAACAGAGCTTACGCTCTTGCGTTCGTAAAGAAGAAGAGTATTAGTTTTTTCCGGGTTCAGAGTATCTCGTAGTCGAGCCGTCTCGACTAGAGCCCTCTTACTTGTTTTATTTGTGAGTCGAGCTCGAATATATACGGACTCCTACCGTCAACTTAGCCTACTGATCGCACTCTCCAAGGTACTCGAGATAATACTTTCGCCAAGACTGCTGCCACTGAACTATGGGCGCAAATGCCGATTTAGCGGCATAACGTCCAAAATTATTGTGTTATTTTTTAGTCTTTTTATAAGGGTATAATGGTTTTGTGAAAATGTATGTAACAGGCAGAAGGAGACATCGCAGACCCCATAAAGTATATATATTCTTGATCAGCATTGATTGAAAATGGGAATGCAGGGTATAATGGTTTTGTGAAAATGTATGTAACAGGCAGAAGGAGACATCGCAGACCCCATAAAGTATATATATTCTTGATCAGCATAAAAAAAAAATAAGTTGATTGAGCCCTGTCCGTCTGTCCGTCCGTCCGTATGAACGTCGAGATTTCGGAAACTACAAGAGCTAGGGAGCTGAAATTTCACATGAACACTCGTATGTTAGCTACGCAGTACGAGTTTATTTTGTTTTTTCGATAACTCATCCCATTTCCAAATTATCGAAAATTCATATCCATTTTTTACGTTTTTTGGGCATAACTTCTACACCGTCAAATGTATATATTTAGATAGATATTATGAATACGCAGATTATGTAACTGATTTTGGATGCCACGCCCCCTTCGCCCCCAATTTGGAAAAAACGCATTTCAAATACTAGAGACTTGAAATTTGGCACATAGATACATTTAGCCCTACATGGCGACTGCCACAGAATGCCTTTGTGATGCTTTCCCATGGATGACCGCTGGTTCTCTGCATTTAATACAAGGTAATGCTCAAGAAAGGTTTCCTTAGTATTCGTATTCGTCAAGCCCATCGTCTCAATTTTTTAAAGAAATAGGCGTATCCTGGAAAAGAAATCGGTATCTAACAAGGTGATAATCCCAAGGATACGGCTAAAAGTGTTAAGGAATGGATGGGAAATCAATATTTTAAGCTAATGGAGTAATAAGCAATGAGTGCAGACCCCATTCTGATTTAAAATGTTTGGTCAATCGTGAAAGGAGGTCTGGGACAGGACGATGCAGCCCCAACACACGTGGAGGGCGTATGGGATCACGTAGAAGCGTAACCAGATAAAATTCCAAAATAAATATTGAAAGTTTAGTCGATAACATGCTAAAAAGAGTAAATCAAGTTATTTTTCAATAAAAGTTTATATAAAATATATTAAAAATGTATTAATTCGTTCATTTTTTCAAACGTGCAAAATTGAGTGTATGTGAGTTTTTTTGGTTTTTTCTTTCTAACTCTTTGAGTTTACCTCACTTTTCCTTGCAATTTTTTTTTTATTTGTTAAGAATATTATAATAAACAAAATATTAAAAAGATTTCTTGATTTGCTTGTATAGTTTTTTTTTATGCGTCGTCAAAGTCAAAGTTTGCAAACATCCACTCAATTTTGCACGCTACTGTATATAAATACTAATTTAATAGGATTTGGTTTTTGGCAGATTTTGCGTTCAGGTCCCTAATTCCCCCCACACCACCATAAGTGTAAAACATGTATTTCAAATCAAAATCTGAACATTGATTAGAATCTATAAATCTAGAAACAAAATTATTAATCAAAGAAGTTATGGCAGCAGAACCCACGCGGGGCAGCATGAGAGGCATGAGAGAGCAGGCGTATAAGCGTAGATCAGCGTGTATGTGCTCGTGGTTTTGCATGGATAGTTTCCTACGCGTGGAGAATCGAAATCAAGCATTCTTGGAATATGATTCGTTCGAAGAAGGACTCAGGGGATTTCGTAGTGGATCAGTCTCAACTACAGCTTTCTTACTTGTTTTATTTATATTTGCATATTCATTATAAAATGGTTACTGCCAGTTTAGTAATTTGTCATAATCTATTTATAAACATACGGATTTTAAAAACTGAGAAACTGCGTTTCCGATTTGCCACGCTGACAGTGGGCAAACGTTCTTTCTATACATGCATACATACAAATGTTTGTACGTGTATACACATCCAAGTATGTACACATACTCTAAGAATTGCGATTGAATTGTGAGTTTTGTCACAAGCCGGAATAGCAGTATTTTATTTAAGTTTAGCTAGAGAGTTCTATTTCAAGGCAGTGGTATTGGTGGTAAGTGCTATGCAACTTGCGCGAGTGGCATGCGTTCAAGTCGCGAAAGCATCTTTTTATACCCTGAACCCATTAAAAATGGGAATTGAGGGTATAATGGTTTGGTGAAAATGTATGTAACAGGCAGAAGGAGACGTCGCAGACCCCATAAAGTATATATATTCTTGATCAGGGTGACAAGAAAAGTTGATATAGCCATGTCCGTCTGTCTGTCTGTCCGTCCGTATGTATGAACGCGTCGATTTCCGAAGATACAAAAGCTAGAGAGTTCATTCTTTTTGTGTTAGGTCCGTATATTGCACGCACAGTAAAAGTTTGTTTCAGAAATTCGATAACTTGTATATTAGTAAAGTTATCGATAAATGAATTTATCGGTAACCACTTATACAATTCTAGCTAATTCATCTTTAGAGTTAGAGTCTCCAAGTCTTCTGCATATATAGGTACTAATTTAATACAATTTCGATTTTTGTCAAATTTTGGATTCCGGTCCCCAATTCCAGTATTAGTGCCCCCACTTTATGTGTTGTAGCTCCTCGAAAGCAAGTTTTTATACCCTGAACCCATTGAAAATGGGAATTCAGGGTATAATTATTTTGTGAAAATGTATGTAACCGGTAGAAGGAGACATCGCAGACCCCATAAAGAATATATATTCTTGATCAGCATAAAAAAATGAGTTGATTTAGCCCTGTCCGTGCGTCTAGAGAGCTGAAATTTTACACGATTACTCGTATGGTAGTTACGCAGTACGAGTTTGTTTTCTTTGTTTTTTTTCGATAACTCATCCCATTTCCAAATTATTGATAAAAAATCGAAAATTCATTGGGTTTTTTTTTTTTCGTTTTTTGAGCATAACTTCTACACTGTTTTAGCTAGAGACTTCAAATTTGTATATTTAGATAGATATATTATGGATACGCAGATAATGTAATTTTGCAAGCCACGCCTCCTCAGCCCTCAATTTGAAAAAAAAAACTCATTTCAAATGCTAGAGACTTGGAATTTTGCAAATAGATACATTTAGATACTCTTAATCTACTCTGCAAATTTTATAAGGATTGTCTATCTAGAAATGGAGTTATAACAACTGCGCGGTAAGCAGAGCGCGCGCTCATACGTTCATAAAGAAGAGTGTCACTTTTTTGCAGGGTTCAGGGTTCTCGTAGTCGAGTTTTCTCGACTAGAGCCTTCTTACTAGTTTTTTTTTTTTAATGCCATACATGCTATTATTATTAAATACGCGAGATCAAATCCCGCTGGGAACTGTTTGTTTATTAATCGAAAACTATCAATTTTATATATTTAAATTATTAATATTTTTATATTAATGTTCAAATGCTTTCTGCTGTCTTAGCAATTACTACTACGATATAAGTATGCATAAATTATGCAGTTAGTTACAACAAAATTCTTTGCCCCAATAGGCATAGACGCATAATTTTTGGACTTAGCAGAGGCTAACATAACTGCAAATTTGGTTGCTTACACTCCAAAAATCGAAATTACAGGGTATTTTTTGATATGTGCGCCCAAAGAGATTGAAAAATTATTTGGGTCATCAATAGAGAAAGCCATTAGTAACCGAACCATCCAATTGTGAAGCATCTAGCTCTAAAACTGTAGAATATATAAACTTTTGCGGTTACAACATACAACAAACTTCTTTGCCCCCAATAGGCATAGACGCATAATTTTTGGACTTAGCAGAGGCTAACATAACTGCAAATTTGGTTGCTTACACTCCAAAAATCGAAATTACAGGGTATTTTTTGATATGTGCGCCCAAAGAGATTGAAAAATTATTTGGGTCATCAATAGAGAAAGCCATTAGTAACCGAACCATCAAATTGTGAAGCATCTAGCTCTAAAACTGTAGAAGATATAAAGTTTTGCGGTTGCCACGCCCCCTGTGGGCGTAGATATATCTTATCTCTCATAGCTTAGCTTCGGGTTGTCAACCCGAATAAACATGCCAAATTTGAACTCTCTATAAATATTCATGTCCGATTTGCCACGCCCGCAATGGGCGTAGACATATAACTTTTTGATCGATATTTATAGAATCATAACATTAACTCACATACCAAATTTCACCGTTCTAGAAAGCTGTAGAAGATACGTTTTTCCGATTTGCCACGACCCCTGTTGGGGTGGGTTGTCACAGCGAGTATACATTCCAAATTGCAACTCTCATCTATTACTAGCATTTTCCGATTGCCACGCCCTCTGTGGACGGATCGGGAAAAATTTTACACTTTAAATTTCGGGAGCATACATGAGTATGTGTTACAAATTTGGATTCTTTAGTTCTATTAGCGCCGATAAATATTGCGTTCATATGCATATGCCATTACCCTGAATTCATTGAAAATGGGAAATCGGGATGTTTCTGTGAAAATGTATGAGATAGAGAGATTTCGTGAACTACAAAAGCTGAAGAGCTGAAATTTGTCATGTTTAGTCGTGTACGAGCTTATTTTATTTTAATTTTTTATTTTTTATACCCTGAACCCATTGAAAATAGGAAATCAGGGTATAATGGTTTTGTTAAATGTATATAACATGCAGAAGGAGGCGTGGCAGACCCCATAAAGTGTATATATTCTTGATCAGGGTGGCGAGAAAAGTTGATCTAGCCCTGTCCGTCTGTCCGTCCGTCCGTCCGTCCGTATGAACGTCGAGATTTCGGAAACTACAAAAGCTAGAGAGCTGAAATTTCACATGAACACTCGTATGTATAACTCATCCCATTTCCAAATTATCGATAAAAAAATCGAAAATTCGTTTCAATTTTTAAAGTGTTTTGAGCATAACTTCTACACCGTTTTAGCTACAGACTTCAAATTTGTATATTTAGATAGATATTATGAATACGCAGATTATGTAATTTTCAGATTTTTGATGCCACGGCCCTTTCGCCATCAATTTGCAAAAAACGCATTTCAAATACTAGAGACTTGAATTGGCACATATATACATTTAGATATTCTAAATCTACTCTGAAAATTTCATGATGATCATCCATCTAGAAATGGAGTTAGAAGCGTTCAAAGTATAGCCCAACACACCCCCAACCCACGGCAGAGCGCGCGCCTATACGTGCGTAAAGAAGAAGAGTATCACCATTTTTGGGTTCAGGGTATCTCGTTGTCGAGCCGTCTCGACTAGAGCCTTCTTACTTGTTTTATATATTTTTATTTTTATTTTTATTCTGAAAATTCATCTTATTTTATTATTATCGATAATAATAAAAAATCGACTTCGGTTTTCAACGTTGCACGTACACCGTAGAGATAGATATTTTATTGATACGTAGATTTTTATATTTAGATTTTTTGATATTACGCCGCTATCAAAAAAACATATTTGAAATTTTAAGGACTATATTTGACGTTTTGAAATTTTTATGCAGATATTCCCTCAGGCATCCAAAATATTGCTCAAACTGCATCGCCAGTTCCTGCACCTACTACGCCGATAGTACGCGTATGCGTGCGTATCACTTCTTTATAATGTTCTGTGGATATCTTAGACGAGCAGTCTCGACTAGAATACTCTCACTTGTTTCTAATTATTAATTGTGTATGAACATTCATTTTTAAGTTCCCATGATCACATTCGAATTGTACTATGGTTCAAAAATATCACTCTGTCCTATTGTCCGTAAGGAAGATAAAATACCCCATAGGGTTAATGATAGTGTCGAGACATTTTTATGTTATTTTAAAAGGCAATAAATGTATGTTCTAGTTTTCACCTTTATTTTCGCCAGCATATTTCCATAAATAAACAAGTAAGAAAGCTGTAGTCGAGACTGCTCGACTACGAAATTACCTGAGCCCTTCTTCGAACGAATAATATGCCAAGAATGGGGCAAAGTGGGGACGGAATCCAAAATCTGACAAAAACCAAAATTGTATTAAATTAGTATCTATATATATGCAAAAGACTTGGAGACCCTAACTATAAAGATGAATTAGCTAGAATTTTATAACTGGTTCCCGATAAATTCGTTTATCGATAACTTTGCAAATATACAAGTTATCAAATTTCTGAAACAAACTCGTACTGCGCGTGCAATATACGGACCTAACACAAAAAGAATGAACTCTCTAGCTTTTGTATCTTCGGCGCGTTCAAAAATACGGACAGACTGACGGACGGACATGGCTATATCAACTATTCTCGTCATCCTGATCAAGAATATATATACTTTATGGGGTCTGCCACGCCTCCTTCTGCCTTACTTTTAACAAAACCATTATACCCTGATTTCCCATTTTCAATGGGCTCAGGGTATAAAAATATGTAAGTTTTATTCCTCAAGAAATAATTCAGACTGCACGCCAGGCTAGAATGCTCGTACTTGTTCAAACTTATTTTCTTCAGGCTAATGTATGAATAAAACAATAAAACAGAGATTTTCCGAACATATTTTTTATTACAAATATTATTCGTCAAAAAAATTCTTTTTTGTCGAAGGATATAATAGTACATTTTTTTATTTAATTTGGTACGTTAAACATATTTACACAATTTATTATTAATATATATTTTTATTATAACATATAGCAGCCGGTCAACCTCTATCTGATCATGAAAAATAAAAATAAGGAAAAATTGTTTGACTACAAATAAATAACAGCGCAACACAAAACAGAACCTTTCAAATTGATAGCAAAACACTCGTTAAAGTATATAAAACAAAACTACGTATATGAATTACGGTTCTAAAAGGAGAACTATAAATGAACTTCCATTCGATTACCATAGCTCTGACATATCACTAATTAAGATATAACCTATATACTTCTTGGAACATTAATAGCTTATCAATTAATACAAATCGAAGGAATCTTCTTAGCGTATTCATCATTATAGTCAGGCGACCATTAAATTCTTCCTTCTTTTGATGTATCGCAAACAAATGGGCATTACTTTTAACAGCCTGAGGACATCGGTGAACGGCTTTCGTATAAGTGAGAAAAGCGTTGACGTAGTTGATCGTGAATAATACATACATTTTATATATGTTGAATTATTATAACTAAATAGCTGTGCTTCAGAATTTAAGTTGATCTGTTCGGATAAAGTACTTTATCGGAAAAATACGCCACAAGGCAAGCTTGGTTAAAAAAACATTTGTATTTATTTAAAGAATTAAGCGTTAAAGTTAAAATTCATACGCCAGGTAATCAAAGCCTCATAATAAATCATAATAACCAGATAGCATGTAGATTACATATATTAACATATTTAAATTTAAATAAATTTAATTTTTTTTTAAACCAATTTCGACATATTATATATATATATATATATATATATATATATATATATATATATATATATATATATATATATATATATATATATCGGCTTACAAGAATTACATTATATTATATTATTCATTATATTTAAAAGAACATCTAATTTAAAATAATATATCATATAGAGCATGCTAAGCAATTAATGCTCCATTTAATCCAGTCATCCTTCTAGAGTTCTGCCCAATACGACCATATTCATTATTGTTGCCCTTATATACACGCGATTGGTTTATTTTATTTTTGAGTTCACCATTATTATAAATTCTTGATTCTCTGCTTTCAAATTGATCACGTTGGTTTCGATTGTACTTGGATTCTCCTCCGGTGTGTAAGATTTCAATTTTTCCACTTTTTGTAATTTAATTTATTTGCTCGAGCCATATTTACAGATATTTCATTTCCACCACTAAGTTTCATGTGATGCGATAAATGTGTTGTCGTTATAACTTAAATTATACGCTTGCCCACGATTTTCACACGTGAATGAAGACATATGTAAGTTATTGATCATTTCTTGATAAAAGATCATTATACAGTGAATTTTGTTTAGTTATTAACATAGTTGTCGTGGTTTTATCTCGTTGTTTCCTTTTCTCCAAAAGAGAATAGACTTTAACAATTTGTTCAAGCTGTTCTTTATTTATACTGGTTTTTCCTTGAGAGATTAAAGAAGTTGCTAGTTTAGCTGCAAGCTCAGTTGTATCCATACTAGGTGGCACTTTTGCAAGTATATTTCTGTTGAGCTCTTTTTTTTTGCTATCCGATTCTATCTGCAGAGTTGTTGAACGTTTTAGTAATTGTTCGGTAGCATTAATAGCCTTTTTTAAAGCACGTTCTTGCGTAGGATCTACAATTTTTGAAATTATTAGACCTGTAAATTTTTCTTTTGCCGTTTCTAAGATGGTACAATTTTCACTTGTAAGAAGGAGCTTATTTGCATTTTCTGGATTTGATTTAAAAGTTTGTAATGCTTTTGCTAATAATCCGGTGATGGTTGGTCCCAAACTTCCCAAATGATCTTCCAGTGCGGTTAAAAGGCGAAGTACGTGAATAATATTTATATTATTTGTGCTTTCATTAAATTCTATTGTAATATCATCGCTTTTTTCTATAGATTCGTCAGATCTCAATGTATTATTAGTAATATTAACATGGTATTTAGAGTTTGCTAAGTCGTCATTAGTCATAGGCAAACATAACCTTTCACGGCTTTTTATTTTAATGTTTTCCACATCTTGATTATATAGTTCTTCCATGCGAGAGTTAAAAAATAGTATCCATTCGTTTTGATAGTTATAAGATATATAGTTTACGCCAGCGGCTATTAGCTCATCTTTACGGCGTTTCCAAAAGTTTTGCCATTCTTCCTTATACATAGGATGTTCTTCCGGATCAGTTTTATATAAATCATATTTTGTATTTAAATCGCGTACATTTTGGTCAACCAAATGTCTATAAGCTTGCCAGACATCATCATCTCTTAATGGGGACAAAGACTTACGTTCTACATTCCATTGAGAAATTATTATTCGATTTGAACGTATACGCTTTCGATCATATGAATTTGATCTTGATCGAGTACGCTTTGAAATTCCAGATGGCTGTCTATTACGCAAAGGTTGATCTTGTCTAGTCTCTCTCAAAAACATATCAACCATTCGTTTATGAGTTTCATCATCGACAGTGTCTGTTCTATAGTCTTCGTTAAAAGAACGTTGGCTGTTATACTTAGGAATAACATTTTGATTCATAATTGTATGATTAGAGGGATTAAAAGTATTAAGTAAAATGTCATTATTAACAATAGTTTCAGTCGGAAATTTATAACTAGAATTTTCAATCAACAATTCTACATCTTTTATATCTACAACATGCGTAAATGTAGGTCCTAGAATTTCTGATGCATGTTTTCGATTAAAAACTGTTGATATAATATTGTGTTTATTCTTCGAAAACGGGTATTCGTAGCAGGGATAAACTGTCTCACGACCATGATATTTCTCAATAGCCTTAGCCAATTTCTCTAGTATTGGCGGCAATATTTTAAAAACTTGGTGCTCTGGTATATGTGAAATATATTGCCTATACTGCCGTACGGCTGTCGGGAAATGCTTTTCACAATATGTTAATCGATGACTGTAACTTAGTATATGATTGTGCATTATCATTTCATCAGTGGTAATATTACATAAACTACAAAAGAATTTAGCAGCTCCATCGTTAAGGTTTCTCATAATTTTAATAACGTACTCAACTCCTAGAAGTCCCAAGATTTCAGTTATAGTTGAATTTGAATCAAAAATAGATCCACAATTGGTTCTGTTTTGAGACATTACATTCTCCGGTTCAAAGCGTTGAGGAATTATGTCTAACTTATCATTATTTTTTTCGTTTATGTGATTAAAAGTTTTCATTGGCTCTATAGATGTAGAAAGCGGCTCATCAGCCTCCGAATTTATTATTAATTTTGATATAGGAACGCAAGAAATTTTAGTTTTTCTTGTTGATGTTGGATGCGGATTTTTCACTATATCAGATGGAAGTGGAGACTTTGGGATTAGCTTTTCTGTAATTGTTTGAACATTAGTTTCATTAACATTAGTATGGTTGATTTTATTATCTGAAACGCATATCTGGTTTTCAATACATTCGGAATATTTTGTGTTAATGCTTTGACATTTTATAAAATTGTGTTTAAATATAGTTTTATCAAATTGATTTGGAGTAGCAGATTTTACAGTAGTATTATCATCTTCTCCTGGTCGGTTTTTATCAATATTAGATATTTTTGATTTACGAATCACTTCTTTATTAGATTCATTTATAATATTGTTATATGTAGACTCTTTTTTTGTGAGCTCCATACCAATAGAAACTATTTCACTCTTACTGTTTTTTAGTGGTTTATTTAGTTTAATGGGGCCTGATTGATTCTTCGCTGTATTCATTTCTCTAGCTTTTTCTTTATCTCTCGAGCATCCAACCATATTCGAAGCTGTTCTGTTCATATTCGAAGCTGTTCTTTTTAAATCATTATTTTTATTGTTTATATTTATTGTCTTATCCTCAGAAAATTTGTAATTAGGAAGGAATAATTTCATTACAGGATCCATTTTCGAAAAATGTTTCTTTCCACTAAGATGACTAATTAAATTCTTGTTCCCATATTGGAAAACTTTGCAAACATTGCATAAATACTTTTTCTTCATTTCGTCTGCACAAACAACAAGTCTTTCTAACTTTTTTACATTTTCAGTCAAGAATTCAACTTGAATTATTTCTTTTATAGACAATGTTGATAATAGTTTTGAAAATTCAGTTTTATCAATCATTTTTTTAAATTTTGTTGCCATGTTTATTAAACGGATATTCCAACATAAGAAATCTGGTGTAATATCTGCATAAGGTCGACAATATATTAATTTTGATAAGAATTTATGGCTATAAAAGGGAAAAAACGTGTATTGTAAAATAAGACATTTATTAAAAACACATGTATAAAAATTGTTGTATAGATGTGTTTGAATGACACTTATCTAGAAGTAAGGAGTACAACCAGGAAAGAAATTAAACAAATTTCCGTTAAGTTATATTGAATTTCTCCACAGATTATTAAAGAGTAACTGTTCTACAGACCTACTTGTGAACATGAAAACTGGCGATTTTGTCTTCCTTTATTTTCGTAATTCGCGTTGACTAAAAACTAGCGATAAACAACTTAGAGTATTTCACAATTATTTTAATTGCAAAATAGAAGGTGAGAGGTATAGGACTGAAAAATACGAGGGATACATAAATATATTTTCGAAATTTCTCTAGCTTTAACAGCGGCGAAATAGTTTCCGTTTATTAGGACATCTGGAAGAACAGTAGGTATCTAGCCACATCCATTTCTCCGTCCATCTGTATGAACGCAACGATCTTCTAAACTACAGAAGCTAGACTTAAAATTTTAATGAGTAATTTTTGAGTATTATAATTTTAACATATTTTGTGATTAATCAAATTATTTCCTTTTTATCATTGGATTTACATTTTGGCTGTACTATCCATATGGAAGCCAACTGCAACTAGAGCATATTCTTATATACTAAAGACAAGAAGCTTTAACGAAACTGCTCGACTAGGAAATCCACTGAAACCTGTGAAATGATATTCTTCCTTACACATAAGCGCAAGCTATTCGCTATGCGTTATCTGCGTAGTTTTTGCAGTGACTTCATATACAGTATGGGCTATACTTTCTAGACCGAGTATGAAACTTTCAAACACACAATGATAACATTCAAAATCTTAAAAAAAATCGAAAACATTAAAAATCTTAAAATTAAAAAATCGCCGTGTCCATAACATCTACCTAAATATACAAATTGAAGTCTCTATCTTAAACAGTGCACAAAGTACGATTAACAATGAAGAAGTAGAAGAAATGTTAGACTTATTATCGATAAAAAAGAAAATCGATGTGTTATCGCTCTCTACTTTTTGTAGTTTACGAAATCTCTGCGTTCATACGGATAAACGGACAGGAATATATAATGCTTATGGATCCCACCATGCCTAATTTAATATATCTACATATCGACGCATTTTCGTGATAGTATCGTATGTCGATTTTATACCCTAAGCCCATTGAAAATGGGAAATCAGGGTATAATGGTTTTGTTAAAAGTATGTAACAGGCAGAAGGAGGCGTGGCAGACCCCATAAAGTATATATATTCTTGATCAGGGTGACGAGAAAAGTTGATATAGCCATGTCCGTCCGTCCGGCTGTCCGTATGTCTGAACGCGTCGATTTCCGAAGATACAAAAGATAGAAAGTTTATTCTTTTCGTGTTAGGTCCGTATGTTGCACGCGCAGTACGAGTTTGTTTCAGAAATTCGATAACTTGTATATTTGCAAAGTTATCGATAAACGAATTTATCGGGAACCAGTTATAATGTTCTAGCTAATTCATCTGTAGAGTTAGAGTCTCCAAGTCTTTTGCATATATATATATACTATTTTAATACAATTTCGGCGGTCCCCACTTCGCCCCACCACCCAAAATGTGAAAAAGTGCATTTTAAATACTAGAGACATGCAGTTTGATTTAGCATATAAACATGAATATCATAATCATAATCTGAAGATATCAATACTATTGTCCATCTAAAAACAGAATTATGAATTATCAAAGTTTTCTCATCAAAACCCATGCGACCCAGCAGCAAAGCAGCGAGACAGTAAGACGCTTGCAATGTTTACACACACACATGCCTACAAGCGTAGATCAGCGTCTATGTGTGCGCGTGGTTTTGCATGTACAGTTTCTTATGCGTGCAGAAACGAATCGAATAGTTCTTGGAATATTATTCGTTCGAAGAAGGGCTCAGGGGATTTCGTAGTCGAGCAGCCTCGACTTACTTGCTTTTTTTTTTCAAAATTAATATTTTATTGCGGAATTGTTAAAAAATGTATTCCTCACAAGTCTGCAAAAGATTGTATTTGAAAAAGCATTAGTTTTGAAAATAAATGAGTTTCAATTTTATCGTAAGTTAGTATACATTTTACTGTGCGCGCTAAATTATCGTATGTCCATACAAATGTGTTCTTGTGTGTAGAAAAAAACTTTTAAAGTTAAAAAATTAAAGAAGATAAGACCATTTTGAAAATTTATTATTTAATTTATTAATATTTTTCTTATTTTTTGTTTTGGTTTGCGCCGATATTCCTCGTTCTATTTTTAAATATTCATTGATCAAGCACCACGCTTTTGCTAAATACCGCTATGAAAGCTCAAAATAGTTTTTACATACTTCCATTCCAGTGGACTCAAATTCAATAGAACCTTTTGTCAGAAACCGCAATGTTTGGGCACCAAGTGAATGGTCGACACTCATATGTACTCGACCAAATCCGTCAAGATTTTCAAAATTGGACGCATTTTCAACATACATATTAAAAAATCAATTATTGACTCTAAATTAAATTCGCGTTGCTGAAGTAAGCCGAGGATTGTTAAAATTACGGTATTATTTTTCAGTGAATTCACAAAAACTACTACATTTACCTAATTTTAATAAGAACATTCAAAAATTAAAATATAAAAAAGAAGAAAAATTTGTGAGTTTAAGCAATTTATGTATAATAAAAAAAAAATAAATAAAAAAAAAAAAAAAAAAAAACAGGACATGCTATGATTTAAACTAATCTGAGAAAACTAACAAAAAATTCTGAAATTTGGTTTTTCGACACACGATAGTTTCACGATACTTTATATTTAATCTCTCATAATCTATATATTAATTAACATATAAAAATTAGTTTTACTGAAAAATTGATCATATATGTATAATACTTGGTATTGGTATCCATTATCTTTTATAAGGTTATTTAGATTTTTTGACATGTAAATAATAATTTTTGTTAAGCGGATTTTGGCTCTTTTTGCAACCTTCTCTTTAGGACGGATATTGTTGATATCGGCATTCTCTATAGGGTTGAGATCTGTGAGTTGTACCAGCGTTTTCAAGAGTTTTGTGCGACCAGGGCAACCAGGACCTGACTTTCCGGTAAAGCTTAACAATACCTATTTTTCCGTCAACTAATTCAAATTTTCTTTCAAAATGTTTTAAATAGTAATCTCCGGTCGAAATGTCATCTATAAAACCCAGATTTCCTGTTGCATTGGTGGAAATGAATCCCCAAATCATGACAGAACCTTCGCCGTGCTTTACGGTTGGCCTTAAATATTTTTTTCTAGCTTCATAATTACTTCAAATCATTTTTTTCCCATAACTTTCAAATTAAATTAGCTTTCGTCAAAGAACATAATGTCATCTCACCAGGTCTGGTCTGGAATTTTTTTTTTTTTTTTTTTTTTTTTTTTTTTTTTGAAACACCAAATTTATCGCGCTGAATCGAGGTTTCCATAATGGCAATGAATTCAGCTTTTAATTCTGGAGCACTTGGTCAAGGATTTTCTTTAACTTTCCGAAAATCCCGGTGAATTCTCGGAGAGTTAATGTTTTGGGTTGTCCAGTTTGCTTAATTGAGACCATCTTCCCTCATTCTGAAAATTTGGAAGATGGCACCCAAAGTATTTAGTGTATTTTTCAGAACTCAGCAATTTCTGCTAAGCCATGTCCCCTAAATGCAACTGTATGTGCGTAACTACTCTTGCTACCTGCGCGATTCAGTAGTTTGTCTATTTTGAATGGTTGGAATTGTAGAGTGACTGTCAAATGAGCCGTTACGGCTTGCAGCAGTCATTTTGGCAATAATGAGTATATGGTGTATTCTGGCATTTGTCAATAAAGATGAATTTCCTGATCCACTTAAACAGTTTATAATCCGCAACACGATATTTGTTAATGCAAAACTATGATTTAGCGGTTCAAAAATGTTACTAAATTAATTATAGCCTTTTCATTTATAAAACATCTGTAAGAATAAATGCCTATGTATGCATATAAACATACATGCAATATGCATGGGGGAAATGGATTTGAAAGTCTACAAGATCGAGCAAATGCAAGACCGTTCATACAATTCTAAGGCCAAGGCCCTCAAGAACAACGCACTGCAAATGTTAGGCCCTACAATTGATACAGGCAGCACACAGTCACATAAATGCTCATACATGAGCAAGACACAGTAAATGTGTGTGTGCATGCTTATCGAGAAAAAGTAATGCTTATGTACATCACGCTTTCATACCCTTAAAAAAAAATAATCACGTAAACACTAAAATTTTACATGAGCATGGCAAATATTTTTAAGAGTTCGGCATACTCTTATTCAGAAGCGAAGATGGGATCGTCGCGAATCGCGACTCGCGGACAAATTTCAATTTTTGCGAGCTACTAGCTAGTGCCTGCGTACACACACATACATACATACATACATATATGAGAGGCATAGAGTGAGTGAGAGAGTGTGTAAAGAAAGAATAGCACACAGCGGTGCTTCATATGAGAATAGATTTGGTTCGAGCGCTAGCAGCGAACTGAATATCAACTAATATATTTTCGCTGCCCGAGCCCCGAGCAGTAAATTAAAGAGCCGAGCAAAAAAAAAAAAAAAACAAAAACTTCAAGAGAGTATACAGAACAGTAAAAATGTTGCTAAGCGTCGTTTATATTTTGGTTGGTTGGAAACGCGAAAGGTATGATGTCAGACAAAACTAATTCATTTTTTTGTTTTTTTTATGTGTGTATTGATTCATCTATAGAAAATCTTATATGTATTATAAAAATCATGCGTTAGGATAACTTACCGGTATATAATAATAAGATATTCAAATGGATTTTCAACTGGAATTTTAACTGGCTGCCAAGTCCAACAAAGTTATGGCGATATATTTGGTATATTTCTCTGATAGAGCGCTAAAATATTAAAAATACTAATACAATATGATAATATATTTATCTGTAATTTATAATAGAAAATAAACCAAGCCAAACACGTCTATCTACGATGAATACGTACATAAAATTTTTAACCTTTTATGCGATCTATGCGTCGAACAAGGAATTCAAAACCACCAGAGAACTTGCGCAGTTTATATATCAATTTCCACAGAAATTTTCAAATAAAAAAAACTTAAATTTGTTATATGCACTGCGACGAAGAATCGACAGAAAATTTCAACCGCAACGAATCAAATGAAAATATGTTTTTTACATCGGTCAATGATGTGCATAATACCGATAGAAAAATCAGTGTTACATATAGTTCATGAATCGATATAGAAACGTTCTTCATAATATAAATAGATATATCAACTTATCGATAATTGTTCCGTGAACTGATTTAGTTTTTGGAAATTTTTGTAAAGGTTACGAATCTAATCATACAACATACATTGGACTGGACACCTAGAAAAAACTTTTTCAGCGAACAGATGAATAATGATGTAAACACTATTGTACACAATTTTGTATGAGCATGGCAAAGAAATGCAATCCGATAATATAAATCAAACTTAAAAAAAAAAAAATAAAATAACAAATAATATATATTTCCTTAGGATCATTATTTATTTAATGATTTAGTGGTTTTAGAAAATTTATATGGCCAACTGCACTATATTCATATGAATGCACCTAACGAGAAAGTGATTTAGTTTTGCCAAAGTGTTCCTTTCCATCATTAATTTTGTACGAAAACCTGAGAGTGAATTGAACGAAATATTAGTTCAATTTATACATAGCTCGATAACTGACATCCGTTAAAAAAAAATAGTTCAGAACAAATATTTGGGACCAGCGAACACGAATTTTACATAGAGGAAAAAACAAATCTTCTTATAATTTCGACATCTTTAAATAAACTCTTATTATTTTTTAAATATTGCGACATGGAAAGTTCCTGCAATAATCGTTATGAATTATTATTTATGGACGATGAATCGGTGGCTGCCGCTATTACACCTAAACAAACCACTGGACCCGGCAAAAAAAAAAAGGAAACTGTACAGTCGAACAGTATTAAAAATGAAAAAGAAAATAAAAGCAATATACTAAACAAAAACACCACAAAAATTGCAAATCAATTCACTGGCCCAAAAGGAAATATTACTGTTTCGAATGGCATCAAAGAATTACGTACTAAAAATGTTCGTATGACTGGCTCCGAAAAGATTCATTCCAATTTATCAGAGTATAATAATGAGCTTCCGCAACGGCATATAAGAGATCGTGATAGTAAGGCTCCACGTTTCCGTGGTAATGAAAAAATCGGAAAGCGAGAATTCGACCGTCAATCTGGTTCGGATAAAACGGGTAACTCAAAATATTTTTCTATACTAATATATGTATGAAAGTTTTAACATATGTACACACATTCTTCATTACTGCTATAATCACCTCGACTATTTGATACCATATTGAAGGTAAAAGGAATGTGGTCGTAATATATGTATGTATATACTGTGGTCATTTATGTAGATACATATCAATTTTTTTTATACCATGAGCCCATTGAAAATGGGAAATCAGGGTATAATGATTTTGTTAAAAGTATGTAACAGGCAGAAGGAGGCGTGGCAGACCCCATAAAGTATATATATTCTTGATCAGCACAAAAAAATAAGTTGATTGAGCCCTGTCCGTCCGTATGTATGAACGCGTCGATTTCGGAAGATACAAGAGCTAGAGAGTTCATTCTTTTTGTGTTAGGTCCGTATATTGCACGCGCAGTACAAGTTTGTTTCAGAAATTCGATAACTTGTATATTAGTTAAGTTATCGATAAATGAATTTATCGGTAACCAGTTATACAATTCTAGCTAATTCATCTTTAGAGTTAGAGTCTCCAAGCCTTCTGCATATATATAGATACTAATTTAATACAATTTCAGTTTTTGTCAGATTTTGGATGTCTCGCCCCCTTCGCCCACAATTTGCAAAAACCGCATTTCAAATACTAGAAACTTAAAATTACATAGATACATTAAGATACTCTTAATCTACTCAGAAAATTTCATAAAGATCATGCATCTAGAAATGGAGTTATAAGCGTTCAAAGTATAGCCTAACCCACCCCCAAGCCACGGCAGCAACTGCGCGGTTAGCAGAGCGCGCGCTCGTAAAGAAAAAGAGTATTAGTTTCTTTTTGCTGGGTTCAGGGTATCTCGTAGTCGAGCCGTCTCGACTAGAGCCTTCTTACTTGTTTTATACAGTCAAGGAAAAAACTCATCATACAGCACAAATTTTTCGATATTTCGTATTTATGCAAAGAATATCAAAAATGTTGGTATGCCATTATTTGAGGTCTCAATGGATAAGTTTATTTACAAAAAAAAAAAAAGTTGAATTCATAATTCATTTACAACAATAAGAACAAAAACTTTTTAAATTCATAGGAAAAAAGCTACAGTCATTAGCTTTTGTATTTGAGATTGATAATTGTTGAAATACTAATACTTATTTGATTTTTAATATTTGGTTGGTCCACCATTAGCAGCTATTACAACCTGTAGTCGCCTTGGCATCGCTACCACCAAATTTTCGGTAGTTCTGTGCGGGTCTGTGGCCCAAGCTCGATTGAAGGCGATTTTGAGATTTTCCCGGCTGCTAATATCCTATTTCCGTACCAATCTTTGTAAAATGTCCCAAAGATGTTCGATTGGGTTAAGGTCTGGCGATTGGGGTGGTGAATTAAATTGTCTTGGGGCATAATATAGCAACCAATCACGCACGAAATGTGCGGTATGCTTTGGATCATTGTCCTGTTGGAAGATTCAGCTGTTTCTCAGGCTCAAAATGTCCACCAATGCTTTCCAATATCTTATTATATTGGAAGCGATCCATATTGTCTTCCACAAAACAAAATGACCGACTCCAGATGACTATATAGCGCCCCAAACCATCACACTACCACCTCCGCGCTTGACCGTGGGTATAATGTTTTTCGGGTCAACAGCGTTGTTTGTTTTTCGCCAAACTCTGCACCGGCCATCACTTCCGAAAATATTATATTTATTTGGCAAACTGTAAGCGAAAAATCCGATTCTTTTAGGGCATTAAGAGTTTCTATCCTGGAACTCGGCTTTTTAAACCAACCTTGTGCAGATAATTAGCAATTGTTTTTGGATTCACAATGACTCCTGAATATTTCTCGAATTGTTCCGCCAATTTTAGTGCACTTATCACTTCGGGTTTTCCTTCACTTCTGTAAGGATGCTTCCCTCGTCCCCACTTGATGGCTTCTTTGTCCATCCTGATCTCTTATTTTCAGTATTGTTTTGTTGCGAATGCTGGTCTGGACGGTTGTACTATCTCCGCGATTTCGCCATATGAATTTTTATCATTTCGAAGGCTGATAATCAAATTGCCAACAAAAGACTATTTCCTTCTTTTCCATATTCTTTTTAATAACAAGTAAGAAGCCTCTAGTCGAGACGACTCGACTACGAGATACTCTGAACCCAAAAAAGGTGATACTCTTCTTCTTTACGCACGTATAGGCGCGCGTTCTGCTAACCGCGCAGTTGCTGCCTTGGCTTGGGGGTGGGATGGGCTATACTTTGAACGCTTATAACTCAGAGTAGATTAAGAGTGTCTAAATGTAACTATGTGCCGAATTTCAAGTCTCTAGTATTTGAAATGCGTTTTTCCAAATTGGAGGCGAAGGGGGCGTGGCATAATTTAAAGTCTTTAGCTAAAACGGTGTAGAAGTTATGCTCAAAAAACCTAAAAAATTGAAACGAATTTTCGATTTTTTATCGATAATTTGGAAATGGGATGAGTTATCGAAAAAACAAAATAAACTCGTACTGCGTAGCTAACATACGAGTGTTCATGTGAAATTTCATGAATTTGTAGTTTCCGAAATCTCGACGTTCATACGGACGGACGGACAGACGGACAGGGCTCAATCAACTTATTTTTTTATGCTGATCAGTAATATGTATATATACTTTATGGGGTCTGCGACGTCTCCTTCTGCCTGTTACATACATTTTCACAAAACCATTATACCCTGAATTCCCATTTTCAATGGGTTCAGGGTATAAAAAGAGTATTAACAATACTTCTGTGAACTTACTACACACACTTGATACGCAATGAAGCTAGACCTCAAAATAGTCTGGAATTTCCCACTTTATTTATTTATTAATGTGTTGACAATTCTTGAGTCAAACTTAAGAAAATTAAAATTATATAAACATGAAGCCTACACAAAAGTACAAAATATTTAAAATAACAATAGTATCACCAACCCGATGGAGGTGTTTTATTTGGCAGACCGGCCAGCTATGCCGCAATTCACAGCTAAAAATGGTTAGTGAAACTAAGAAAAATAGAAAATGTTAATTGAAAACTTAAAATTAAAGTTATAGGTCCTTAGGTATGAATTTAACCAAACAATTTATAATACTTCTTAAAATAAAAATTAGCGAGAAAAAGGAAAATTAATTTAAAATTCATAATTAGAGATAGAGAGGAGTTAAGAGATATGAGTAAAAAATATAAAATCAATTATTATCAGCAGCATCCATACTCAATTTTCTGTCAATTTCCAGTAATTTCAGTAAGATGAGCTGAAAGCAATGATTTTATTAGCGGAAGAGAGAGCTCTGAGGAAAATACGTGGTAATATTTATTATAATTAACACATAAGACATGAAACGCATAATGTAATGAATAGTCCGTGGTACACTGTGCTAATTGTAGGGGGCGATAGTTCCTGGGAATTCTAGAAGGAACAGAAAAATGGAGCCGCATTAACAAGCTGGGCGAGTTAATATTACCAATGATTAAGTTATGTAGGAATGTAATACCTAAAATTGTCATACGATTGACTAATGACGGACGGTCAATAAGTAGAAGCCTACTATAATAGGAAGGTAAACGTAAATTGCTGTCCCAATTTAGATCCCTTAAAGCAAAGAGAAGAAACTGTTTCTGGACCGATTCAATGCGATTCTGATACAGTTTGTACTGCGAAGACCATACAACTGAGCAGTATTCTAAGACAGGGCGCACGAGTGAAATAAACAACTGCTTAGTAATGTATGGATCTTTAAATTCCTTAGACCATCGTTTAATAAAGCCACGCACACATTTGGCTTCATTAAAAAATAAGTTGATTGAGCCCTGTCCGTCCGTCCGTATGAACGTCCAGATTTCAATTTAAAAAAAACAAAAAATTGCAATTTGGCACATAGATACATTTAGATACTCTTAATCTACTCTGAAAGTTTCATGAAGATCATCCATCTAGAAATGGAGTTATAAGCGTTCAAAGTATAGCCCAACTCATCCTCAAACCACAGCAGTAATTGCGTGGTTTGCAAAGCGCGCTCAAATATTCGTAAAGAAGAAGAGTATCACTTTTTTTTTGCAGGATTCAGGGTATCGAGTAGAGCCTTCTTACTTGTTTTTAATAAACTTCTTTTTTTTTCCACAATAGCGATAATTATAAGAGCCCTAAATAATTCCATACCAACTTTTTTTATTTTCATTGCAAAACCCCGAAATATCGAAATATTTGTGCTGTAGAGTTTTTTCCTTGACTGTTGATCAATTTGTGAAGAAATTGAAAGAAAAAAGTTACTGGTATAATTTGAAAAACGAATCTATTTTTAGGTGTTAAGTCTGTTGACAAACGTGATGGAGCTGGTGCACACAATTGGGGATCTGCAAAACAAGACATTGAAGAACTTAAATCAGGCGTTGCAGCTACTGTACCAGATAAGGAAGACTCTGCAAATGAACAATCTATCGAACCTACAAATAATTTGGAAGACGATGAGTCAAAGCAAATGACTCTTGATGAGTGGAAGGCCCTGAAGGATCAACGTGCTAAGCCCAATTTTAATCTGCGAAAGGCTGGTGAAGGTGTAGATAACTCAGAATGGAAAAAAATGACTCTTTTAAGCAAAAAGAAGGAAATAGATACTGAAGATGAACTGGAATACGACCCATCAATGTATCCCCAACGCGTAGGTCGCATACAACGCATTGTAGATATTCAGTTTAATTTTAATGATGGACGCAAAACTGGATTTCGCAAGGGACCACGTGCACCAGCGCGTGGAGGTCATCGTGAAGAATCAGCGGCAAACATAAATTTCGAAAAAATACCATCATATAAATATGCAAAACAACATCGCGCGGGATCCAAAAGCTTGAAAGTAGACGATGAAATTCAATTTCCCAATCTTTCCTGAAACTTACCTTCAACTAGCAAGTCTTTTTAAACAAGTTTTCAGCAACTAATGATTTTGCCTTAAATAAATATGTACTTTTCTAAACAAATTTTGCTAACCCAAATTTAAGAAATTGTGTGAATGGAGTTTGAATTATTCACTACAGTTATAATCAATAAACTATTGGAAATAGTTTTAAACGTTGGAGCATTTAAATTTTTTTTTTTTTTACTTAAGATACCGATATTCACACAACAGGGTTGAACCATATTAAAATTATATGAATGCTGAATCCTGAATGAACGGGAAATTTAACAAGTTGAATCAACAAATAAATAAAATTCAGCTTAACAAATTTTTAAAATAATTTTACACTTATTTCCGGATCGAAGGACCAAATCTTCCTAAGCTAGCCAGTAAGCC
The DNA here is from genome assembly GCA_035045845.1 of Drosophila buzzatii. NCBI lineage: Eukaryota > Metazoa > Arthropoda > Insecta > Diptera > Drosophilidae > Drosophila > Drosophila buzzatii. The sequence goes on along the minus strand of JAWNOS010000610.1, from coordinate 3,057,653 downwards.
CGACTCCGTCTGTGAACACAACTTCGTCCGAACGACTAAAAGAAACAGCTTTGGCACCTACAGTGGCGAGCACGTGTGGATACATGTTGGCCAAGTTGACGTAAAATACCTGTAAAAACTTAAGAAATGGTTTAATCGATCCTAGTTTTTATACCCTGAACCCATTGAAAATGGGAATTCAGGGTATAATGGTTTTGTGAAAATGTATGTAACAGGCAGAAGGAGACGTCGCAGACCCCATAAAGTATATATACATATTACTGATCAGCATAAAAAAATAAGTTGATTGAGCCCTGTCCGTCTGTCCGTATGAACGTCAAGATTTCGGAAACTACAAAAGCTAGAGAGCTGAAATTTTACATGAACACTCGTATGATAGTTACGCAGTACGTACATACTTTATGGTTTATGGTCTGCGACGTCTCCTTCTGCCTGTTACATACATTTTCACAAAACCATAATACCCTGATTTTCCATTTTCAATGCGCTCAGGGTATAAAAATTCGGATCGATTAAAGCATTTCTTAAGTTTTTACAGGCATTTTAACGTCAACACAATTGCTCGCCACTGTACGTCGTGTCCCTTCCCTTCGGTCAAGGTTGGGTGCAATTGGCCTAAAAAGCCAAGCTTCCATTCTGGCTAAAAGGGTCGAAAGTATATTTCGCCGCGGAGGTGGACTTGTAGAAGAGAGCCTTCAAAACTCTTTACGCCCGATTCCCACAAACCATTCATGGGGGGAGTGCTCGGTGGGTTGAAATGCCTGGATAGGCGCTGAAGGCTGTATTTCGCGAGCACTGCAGACTTGAGAGACTCGTGGAATTCTCTGGATTGAATCTCGCGGCTCCGCAGTTATTCAGACGTGTTTTTGTTTTCTTTTTTATACCCTGAACCCATTGAAAATGGGAATTCAGGGTATAATGGTTTTGTGAAAATGTATGTAACAGGCAGAAGGAGACGCCGCAGACCCCATAAAGTATATATATTCTTGATCAGCATAAAAAAATAAGTTGATTGAGCCCTGTCCGTCTGTCCGTCCGTCCGTCCGTCCGTCCGTCCGTCCGTCCGTCCGTCCGTCCGTCCGTCCGTCCGTCCGTCCGTCCGTCCGTCCGTCCGTCCGTATGAACGTCGAGATTTCGGAAACTACAAGAGCTAGAGAGCTGAAATTTCACATGAACACTCGTATGTTAGCTACGCAGTACGAGTTTATTTTGTTTTTTCGATAACTCATCCCATTTCCAAATTATCGATAAAAAATCGAAAATTCGTTTCAATTTTTTTGGTTTTTTGAGCATAGCTTCTACACCGTTTTAGCTAAAGACTTCGTATTTGCATATTTAGATAGATATTATGAATACGCAGATTATGTAATTTTCAGATTTTGGATGCCACGCCCCCTTCGCCCCCAATTTGCAAAAAACGCATTTCAAATACTAGAGACTTGAAATTTGGCACATAGATACATTTAGATATTCTTAATCTACTCTGAAAATTTCATCAGGATCATGCATCTAGAAATGGAGTTATAAGTGTTCAAAATATAGGCCAACCCACCCCCAAGCCACGGCAGCAACTGCGCGGTTAGCAGAGCTCGCGCTTTTGCAGGGTTCAGGGGATTTCGTAGTCGAGCCGTCTCGACTAGAGCCTTCTTACTTGTTTTTTTTTGTGATCTGCAAATTTTGCTGCAACTTCATGGATTTTTATTAAAGTTCACAAATTGCGGTCGGTTGATTATTGCAAATATATTTATATTCCTGTGCAAGGTTTAAGCCGTGGTGCGCTGTCTTTAAAAAATTGCTTTTAATTTTAAAGTTCGATGCTGCGTTGGTGTTATTGTTTACATTATTTGCATTTTTGCTTTTGTCTTTTCTATTTTTTGGCGGTCTCGTCAATTTCAATATTAATTCGTTTGGATCCTTATCCAATTATTGTTCAAACAAAGAGTGACAACAATTCAGCAACTACTGACATCTAGGCTTTCATGTGAACCAGTATCTGCTTTTATTTCAAGCAAGATTTCTGCCAATGTCGGAACTCCGCGAGAAATTGCTTCACTCAAGAACAATATTTTACAACAATGTGCGATCCTTAATACTGGCCACCTCATGTAGTTGTCTATGAATTCAAACCTAAAAATCGTAACCAATTAAATCCTATTTCTTTGAATCGAGTTTCAGTGCAATCTACATCAAGCATTGTACCAAAAAGCTAAATATTTTTCAATCTTCTTCTCAGCTTTCCTTAATTTACTGAAACATACGTGGCTTAAATTTTAAACTTAAAAGTCTATTCTTGCATAGTTTTATTGTTCATTTTATTGCTTTCACTGAAACATGGTCATAATATTCATATTAGTGAGATTTTTGCTAGTAATTTAAATATTTGCAATATTGCTAATACTTTCCTTATTAGCTTTACTAATTTTTATCTTAAAATTATTATAATTGGAATAATATTAATTCTATTTAATCTCTTTTAATCTTGACTTTAAGTTTTCATTTAACACTGTCTTTTCATAGTTTCAATTTTATCAGAGATTTCCCATTTTTAATTGTCTCACGGTATAAAAAGTAAATGAATTTGTTAATCAATAATTTGGAAATGGGATGAGTTATGGAAAAAACAAAATAAACTCGTACTGCGTAACTTACATACGAGTATTCATGTAATTTAAGATCTCTATCTTTTGTAGTTGCCCTACAATTGCTACATGCAGCAAAAGCTTCGCACACAGTCACATAAATAATAATACATGCAGCAAGACTCTGTAAAAATACGAAGTTGAGCGGCAATTCGTTCATATTCTGGTGTGTGAAAAAATATTGATCTGGTTGTCCAGTCTATGTATGTGTTGTGTGGTTAGTGGTTCTTGGAGACTCTCTCCAAGTCTTCTGCATATATATAGATACTAATTTAATACAATTGTGGTTTTTGTCAGATTTTGGATTCCGGTCCCCAATTCACCTTTGCTCTATTTGCAAAATGTGTAAAAAATTTATTTCAAATACTAGAGACATACAGTTTGGTTTGCCTATAGATATTACTGTCATGGTCATAATCTGAACGTTTGATTACGATTGTCCATCTAGAAACAGAATTATGAATCAACTCACGAAGCCCAGCAAGAGAGGCAGCGAGACAACATGCCACCTGCAGTGCTTACACACATACAGGCGTACAAGCGTAGATCAGCGCGTGTGTGCTCGTGTTTTTGCATGTATAGTTTCTTACGCGTGGAGAATCGAAACGAAGCATTCTTGAAATATGATTCCTTCGAAGAAGGCCTCAGGGGATTTTGTAGTCGAGCAGTCTCGACTACAGCTTTCTACTTGTTTTATGCTGATTAAGAATACTGCCTCTTGCATGCATTTTCACAAAACCATTATACTCTGAATTCTCAATCTCAGTGGGTTCAGGCTATAACAATGCTACGAAAGCTATAGGTGCTTACCCGAGGCACTAACCATACAACACATAGACTGGACAACTAGAACGAAAATTTTTCACGCATCAAAATATGAGCGAATTGCCACCCAACTTCGTATTTGTTCGGTTTGGGCAATTCAGGCTCGGGCAGTCATGTGCTATTCTTCTTTACTCTCCATCTCTATTTTTCCTCTCTCTCTCTATCACAGCAGTCCACAAAAATTGAAATTTGTTCGCGAGTGGCAATTCGCGACGATCCCATCTTACCTTCGTAGTAAGACAATGCCGAACTCTTAAATGGCTTTGCCATGTTCATGCAAAATTTTAGTGTTTTCGTGATCATTTTTGCGAAGGGTATGAAAGCGCTGATGTGCATAAGAATCACTTTTTCTCGATGAGCATACACACACACATTTACAATATCTTGCTACATGTATGAGCATTTATGTGGCTGTGTGCGAAACTATTGCTGCTTGTAGCAATTGTAGGATCCAATATTTGCAGCAAAACCCCACCATGCTGGTGTGAGCGCTGAGGTACTTTGCCTACTACTGTCCTACCGTCTTTTGGCAGGGTATTTATATTTTGGAGTTTCGTACGCGGCAATTATTCCCCTTCTGTGCATAATACGCGGGAGTTGGCTGGCCGGTTGGACGCCCGTTATTATTTTGACTGGGTCTTTGAGTTCTGGTGTTCCGAGGATTCCTGCTTCAGCAGCGTCATACGCGAGCGTTGGGTCAGGCGGCTAGAAGCCCTGTACTTTAGTACTTTAGTCAGCGCCTAATACTTATGGGCCATAAGCTATTTCCTAGGCATGGAAATTGAGAGGGATGGTGAACTTCAATTTCGCTATGCCAGAAATAACACATCCAAAAACTGTTAGAAACAGATGGCATGAGCAAATGTCGGTATCAAATATCACTTTGTGCATGAAAAAATAGAATTTAAACTAATTGAGCTAGCATACATAAGTAAACATAAACTTTAACCATTAACCATACAACACATAGACCGGACAGGTAGAACAAACTTTTTCCACGCACCAAAATGTATGCGAACGTACCAGTCAACTTCGTATTTGTCCGGCTTTGGCTCTGGTGGCTCGGGCAGTCAAAATATGATACAACGAATTCATTGCGCTGCAACGCTCAACCTGTATGGCGTTATTTTCATATGAGCCGATGCTATGCGCTATTGTTACTGTACTCTCTCTTTTTTATACCCTGCACCCATTGAAAATGGGAGTTCAGACGGAATTCTGTCCATCCGTTGTTCAGGTCGTCCATATAAACTTCGAGATTTCGGGAAGGAGAAAAGCTAGATAGCTGAAATTTCACTAGCTGAATATCACTAACTATACAAAACATAGACTGGACAACTAGAAAAAACTTGTTTCCCGAACCAAATTTGGATTTCCCGTCCTAGTCATCTTCGTATTTGCTCGGCTCAGTACTACAACTGCTAGTGCAGCCAAAATATAGTAGTTGATATTCAGTTCACTGCCAGCGCTCGAACGAAATTATTCTATTCTCACATGAAGCATCACTGTGGGCTTTTTTTCTTTACTAACTCTGTCTATGCCTAACATATAAAATTGTATGTATGTATGTGTGTGTACGCAGGCACAAGCCAGCAGAGCACAAAAATTGAAATTTGTCCATCCAATTTTCAAGCTTCTAGCTCTAAAACTGTAGGAGATATAAACTTTTGCAGTTTGCCACGCCCCTGTCGGCGTAGATATATCTACCATAGCTTATTGGTCTTGGGCTATCAACCCGAGTATACATGCCAAATTTCAAGTCTCTGGTATTAATAGTGTCCAAAATAAAGCACAATTTTAAAAATCACTATATATTCATGTCCGATTTGCCACGCCCCCAATGGGCGTAGATATAAAACTTTTTGGTCGATCTTCATGGAATCATAACATTAACTTACATACCAAAATTCAGCGTTCCAGCATTAACGGTATAGAAGATAGGTTTTTTCCTATTTGCCACGTCCCCAACGGGCGTAGATATATCCTCCATAGCTTTTTGAACTTGGGTTGTCATCGTGAGTATACATTCCAAAATGCAACTCTCTAGCTCATCATCTAGTATGATTACTGGCCTATGGGCGCAAGAGTTTTCCGATTTGCCACGCCCCTAGTGGGCGGACCGGAAAATTTTTACACTTTATAATTTGTGGGCATGAGTATATGTTTCAAATTTCATGTCTCTAGCTCTAATAGCGCCGAAAAATATTGCGTTCATACGGACAGACTGACAGGCGCACAGACGGACGGACAGCAAGACGGACATTGCACAAACCTGGGAACAGAGTATAAGAACAAATAATGTGTGCACTACAATGAAAGGGATAATTTACAGATACACTTCATTACTGATGGGAAATGAAATTAAAGTTTTCCTTTTCAGATAAAAAACAAGTAAGAAGGCTCTCGTCGAGACGGCTTGATTACGAGATACCCTGAACCCAGCAAAAAATAAACTAATACTCTTCTTCTTTACGAGAGCGCGCTCTGCAAACCGCGCAGTTGCTGCCATGGCTTGGGGGTGGGTTATGTTATACTTTGAACGCCTATAACTCCATTTCTAGATGGACGATCTTAATGAAATTTTCAGAGTAGATTGAGAATATCTAAATGTATCTATGTGCCAAATTTCAAGTCTCTAGTATTTGGAATGCGTTTTTTTTTTTTCAAATTGGTGGCAAAGGGGGCGTGGCATCCAAATTACATAATCTGCGTATTCATAATATCTATCTAAATATACAAATTTGAAGTCTTTAGCTAAAACGGTGTAGATAACTTCTATGCTCAAAAAACGTAAAAAATTTAAATGAATTTTCTATTTTTTATCGATAATTTGGAAATGGGATGAGTTATCGAAAAAAAAAACAAAATAAACTCGTACTGCGTAGCTAACAGACGAGTGTTCATGTGAAATTTCAGCTGTCTAGCTTTTGTAGTTTCCGAAATCTTGACGTTCATACGGACGGACGGACGGACAGACGGACAGGGCTCAGTCAACTTATTTTTTTATACGATGTCTCCTTCTGCCTGTTACATACATTTTCACAAAAACATTATACCCTGAATTCCCATTTTCAATGGGTTCAGGGTATAAAAATATAATAAGTGCCTAGAGGCACTCTTACATCTTAGAGGGTTAAGCCCGATTTAAATCCAAAGAGGTATAACGCCGACTTGTACATTGCAACTAGCGAAACGAATGACGGTGTTCAGTTTAATAACTTTAATATAATGGTCTGATGCATTTCGCCGTAGAATGCACTGGAGCATAAAATGAGGCTCTGAGACTGGTGACAGTGCAACCAATTGCATAACTTATATTAGGCGTTAAAGGAAGCTATGGATTCGGCCGGCAGAATTGATTCGAATTTCGAAGATAATCACTAGATATAGACTTAAATCTATTTCCTTTCCTCTAAGTTAGTGTGGATTGTATCCAAATTTTCTTCTAAATTTATCAAAGCCCAATTTAACTTCTTAGTAGCCGCCATCTTAAATAATTTAGATGCATATAATTTGTTCTAGTTGTCTAGTGTATGTGTTGTAAGGTTAGTGGTCTATTTGCCAGAATACCTCGGTTCGGCTCAGACTGTCAATGTACGTTAAGCCCACATTGACTAGATACGTCATATGACGCTAAATAACGTTTTATGCCTCTGGAAAGAATGTGCAAGACACTCGGATTTTGTATAGACTTCAAGAAGACAACCATATTTCTTCCCTCCATATTAATGCATGCTAATACCACAAAACTCATTCGCGAAAATATTATAGTAGTTGATACATCTAGATAGCTGTATTATCATCTACTCATGGTGGGTTTGACCATTCAGCAGTTCTATGTTTAAAGTACATTATCGACTTGTAACCATCTGCCCAAACAACGCAAAGCGAGTCGGCACCATTCTGGCACAGAATTATTAAATAATATTTTCGTCGCTACTCATATCAACGAGACCGTCAAGCTAACAATGTTGAGAAAGGGGCGGCTGCCGAAGACCAAATGGACCAATGAACATAAACACCAAATTTGACACATACAAATTCACTGCATTGTGTCCTACCACTTTGATAAGTTGATAGAGTACAAATTATATTAAAGCCCTGCGGCCAGACAATAAGGTTTATGCTAAGTCTAACCACTAACCATACAAAATTACCCAAAATCGTTTACTTAATTCAAAGTTGAGGTAGGCACACCCTAGGCGAGCATTCATTCAAGTGCCTACACAAGTGATACTCGGCGATTGGGATTATCACATCACAGACGTACACTTATGTATGTGCGTGTGTGTGTAGACTCACATCAGCTACCCACAGCAATCGATGGGAAATTAGAATTGCTACATGCAGCAAGTGTATCGCACACAGGCACATAAATGCCTACACATATAGCAAGGAAGTGTAAATGAGTATGTGTATATGTGTGTGTAAGCAAGCTCACAACGCTACCCAACCGAACGAACATCAACTGCTGGGGTTCTAATAGTGCTCTACAGGCGGCAGCAAGAATATTGCACACAGGCACATAAATGCCTACACATATAGCGAGGAAGTGTAAATGTGTGTGTGTATGCAAGCTCACAGCAGCTACCCAACCGAACGATCGTCAACTGCTGGGGTTCTAATGTGCTACAGGCAGCAAGAATATTGCACACAAGCACATAAATGCTTACACATATGGGTAGGTAGTTTAAATGTGTGTGTGTGTATGGTCATCGGGAATTAGTATTCTTCATGCACATCAACACTTTCATACCCTTTCCACAAATAATCATGAAAACGCTAACATTTTGCATGAGCATGGCAAAGCCGTTTAAGAATTCGATATACTCTTCGCTCAGAAGGGAACCAATGGGATCGCGTCGAGAAGAAATTTCAATTTTTGTGAGCTGCTTGCTGTTTGTGCCAGCATACATATATTTTTGTGAGAAGAGAGCAGAGAGTAAAAAACATTGGGCAAAAAGAGAAAGAGAGCAAGGGGAAGAGCGGCACATGTCAGGCCTTTTTGGAATATCGACCGTCACCGTCGAGCGCTCGAAGCGGAATGATTTTGCCATCAGCAATTTTTCTCTCCCGACCCGAAAAGTAAAAACCCGAGCAAATACGAAGTTGATGGGGTTCTAATGTCAAAAAATAAGTGTGCACATTAATTTGTTCCAGTTGTCCAGTCTATGTGTTGTATGGTTAGTGGTCGTAATTAATAGAAATGTTAAAAATTTAAGAGAACTTTTCGATTTATAAGAAACCGAAGGTCTTATTAGGACTCAAAATCTCAAACCAAAATTTTCACAAAGTAATGAAAAATCAAACAAAACGGAAAATCAAAACTATCAATATCAAAATAATACATATAATCAAAAAGACCGATTGTACATACCAAATTATAATAATCAAGATCCCAATGCAAAACACAACCACAATTTCCAAAATGTAAAAGCAAATTCAGGAAATTTTCGATCAGGAACACAAAATTTAAATTCAAATCAGAACTATACATATCAACAAAGTCATGTGTCAAAAATGGAAATTGATCATGTCGAAGCAGATAGAGCTAATTGTAGCCAATTTAAAAATGATAATCAAAATCAAAACATCACTCATGAATCTGAGTCTGAGGAAAAGAACTGTTCTTGCCATGCAAATTTTCATACAATTGCCTCGAAAAATCACTTCCTTTGATTATGTTAACTTTAAACAATGAAATAATCACTACCTTGATTGATACTGGCTCAACAACTTCCATATTAGATAGGAATAAATTGTTACAATATCCTCGAAGAACTTTGTGTCACCCACTATCATTTGCATCTCTTAATTCAAAATCGCTAATAACGCAAGAAATTATAACTGATTTGCCTCTTGAATTTAAAGAAGATGCCACAATGAGTTGGAAATTGACAACATTTAATAACAAATCATTCGATGCTATTATAGGGCAAAACATTCTTAAACCATTAAATGCTCTTATTATTTTTTACCACAACGATTAATAATAATACCATTCAATTTCAAAATAGTTCACCATACTCTGGTGAGGCAAATCAAATTGAACCAATCAAAATATGATAGAACACAGAGAATTCTTTTTAATGATTTAAATCAAGAAGAAAGCAATGCTCTAACAAACATTTTAAGTAGATTTAAAACATTAATATTTCTTGAAGGTCAGTGTCTTAGCAATACGAACATTATTGAACATCAGATAAAAACAGTAGTGGATAAACCCTTATATTGTAAGATTTATAGATATCCTCAAACACATGAGCAAGAAATATATAAGCAAATTGAAGAAATGCTACAACAGGGAATAATACGTAAAAGTAATTCCCCATATAATGCTCCTTTATGGCTCGTACCCAAAAAAGCTGATAACAGTGGAATGAAAAAATGGCGCATAGTTATTGATTACCGCAAATTGAATGAAGACACAGTAGACGATAAGTTTCCTATCCCCAATATAGAAAGTATACTGGATAAGTTAGGAAGAGCGCAATATTTTTCTACTATAGATTTAGCGAAAGGCTTTCACCAAATTCTCGTTCAAGAACAAGATAGGGAAAAGACAGCGTTTTCTACCCCCCACGGGCATTACGAGTTTAATCGAATGCCATTTGGGCTCAAAAATGATCCTGCAACTTTCCAACGTCTTATAAACACAATTTTTATAAGAAGAAATAAATAGAATTGTGTCGTCTATCTTGATTACGTTCTTATTTTTTCCACTAGTTTTTCAGAACATGTTGGCCATATTCACACAATCTTTAAAAAACTTTCTAAAGCAAACCTTAAGATTCAAATCAACAAATACAATTTCTTCTCAAAAGAAACTCAGTTTTTGGGTCATGTTTTAACCCCCGAAGGAGTTAGGCCTAACCCAACAAAAGTTAACAGCATTCTTCAGATTAAAATTCCGAGAAATGTTAAACAAATTAGAGCTTTTCTAGGAATCACTGGGTATTATAGAAAGTTCATAAAAGATTTTTCTAAAGTAGCTTATCCATTGATTAAATGCCTCAAAAGGCAATGTTGCTAGTAACATAGCTTTAGGTGCTGTTTTGCAACAAGATGGTCATCCTATTTGTTATGCAAGTCGTACATTAAATGACATTGAGAAAAACTATTCTTCTATACAAAAGGAATTACTAGCTATAGTGTGGGCAACAGCTTATTTCCGCCCATATCTCTATGGAGTCAAATTCGACATTTTGTCCGACCACCAACCACTTGAGTGGCTGCTAATTAAATATAACCACTAACCATACAACACATAGACTGGACAACTCGAACAAACTTTTTTCACGAACCTGATTTTGATATCCCGGCCTAGTCATCTTCGTATTTGCTCGGCTCTTTAATTTATTGTTCGGGCAGCGAAAATATAGCAGTTGATATTCAGTTCGCTGCCAGCGCTCGAACGAAATGATTCTATTCTCATATGAAGCACCGCTGCGTGCTATTCTTTCTTTACTCACTCTCTCACTCACTCTCTCTATGCCTCTCATATATACATATATGTATGTAAGTCTGTGTGTGTATGCAGGCACAAGCCAGCAGCTCACAAAAATTGAAATTTGTCCGCGAGTCGCGATTCGCGACGATCACATCTTCGATTCTGAATAAGAGTATACCGAACTCTTAAAAAGGTTTGCCATGCTCATGCAAAATTTTAGTGTTTTCGTGATTATTTTTTTGAAGGGTATGAAAGCGTGATGTACATAAGCATTGCTTTTTCGCGATGAGCATGCACACACACATTTACCATATCTTGCTACATGTATGAGCATTTATGTGACTGTGAGCGAAACTATTGCTGCCTGTGGCAATTGTAGGGCCCAACATTTGCAGTATGGCAAGCAACAAACGTTTCCGTCCCGAACTACTAGAAATTATCGTCCGCTACTTTTACCTATATGCAGTACGGATTATTCTTTGCATAGTGTGTTTCATGTTCTATGTGTTAATTTTAATAAATATTATCACGTATTTTACTTAGAGCTTTCTCTTCCTCACCTTAGGGAAATCACTCGCAATGCACAGGCATAAGCTCTAGTATACATTATGTTGCTATTGTTGTTTGCAGTGATTTCTCAATCCTATCAAATATTCTATTATAGCTCTTCTTTTACTTTATTCTTCTTATTTCTTATTGTTCTTTTAACTATCTTTCAATAGTTAATACCTTTCCTTTTCTTTACTAATTTTATTTAATTTATATACTTATTTTTATACTCTGTTCCCAAAGGGAAAACGATTATATTAGGTTTGTGCAATGTCCGTCTTGCTGTCGGTCCGTTTGTCTGTCTGTCCGCATGAATGAAATATTTTTCGGCGCTACTAGAACTAGAGATTTGAATTTTGGAACATATATTCGTGTATATGTCCGCCGATTCGCCCACTAGGGGCGTGACAAATTTGAAACTCTTCCACCCATATACCAGCAATCATACTAGCGGATGAGCTACAGAGTTGCAATTTCGAATGTATACTCGCGGTAACAACCCAAGTTCAAAAAGCTATGGCGGATATATCTATGCCCATTGGAGGTGTGGCAAATCGGGAAAAACTTATCTTTCACACCGTTAAAGCTGAAATTTAGCATGTGAGTTAATGGTAAGATTCTATGAAGAACGATCAAAAAGTTACATGTCTACGCCAATTGGGGGCGTGTCAAATCTGTCCTGAATATTTAGCGACTTTTCAAATTGTGCTATATTTTAAACACTATTGACACTAAAGAAATTTGGCATGTATACTCAGGTTGACAACCCAAGATCAATAAGCTATGGTATATATATCTACGCCCACAAGTAGCGTAGCAAACCGCAATAAGTATATCTCCCACAGTTTTAGAGATAGAAGCTTTAAAATTGGATGGTTCAGTTACTAATGTCCTCCTCCATCGATAATTTTTCAGCCTATAATATTCGTATTTTTGGAGTGTAAGCAATCAAATTATGCAGTTATGTTAGCCTAGCTTTGTAGTAATTTCTAAGATGGCAGAAAGTACTAACATAAATATAACAAGTAAGAAGGCTCTAGTCGAGACGGCTCGACTACGAGATCCCCTGAACCCTGCAAAAAAAGTGATACTCTTCTTCTTTACGCACGTATAGGCGCGCGCTCTGCTAACCGCGCAGTTGCTGTCGTGGCTTGGGGGTGGGTTGGGCTATACTTTGAACTCCTATAACTCCATTTCTAGATGCATGATCTTAATGAAATTTAGGGTAGATTAAGAATATCTAAATGTATCTATGTGCCAAATTTCAAGTCTCTAGTATTTGAAATGCGTTGATATTCCAAAAAGGCCTGACATGTGCCGCTCTTCCCCTTGCTTTCTTTGCTTTGGTCTGCCACGCCTCCTTCTGCCTGTTACATACATTTTCACAAAACCATTATACCCTGAATTCCCATTTTCAATGGGTTCAGGGTATAATAAATACATTTTTTTTTAAATGGCAAAGTTGTCAGGCAATCTGTAATTTAATATTAACAACGATTTTCCATACCATTGCTTTAGCTGGATAATCAATTCAATTATGAAGTCAGTGCAATGCTGACGAATATTTTCCTTAGCGATTTCATTAATTTTATTTTTGTATCTCTTAATGTTGGATTCGAGTTCGTATCCCAAATACAAATCTCTTTTTTCAAATTGTTGGAAACCATTTTCCAAAATATTTATTTCAATGTCTGGTGGAATAACTTTTGTTCCTAAGTAGTTTATACCATAGGCGAGGTCTGCTAATAATTTTGTTGAGTTTGATTTGTCCGATTGAAAGTTTTTATTAATGCGCTTCATAATTTCAAGAATTGGCTTTAAAAATAGTTGCCTACTCTCGAGGTTCATACTCTACTTATGCTTGTGTTATTGATATACAACAGTAAAATATTGAACCAAAAGTGAACGATCGCTTCTTCTTCTTGTGGATCCAGTTTGGTCTGTATTCATAAATTTCGGCTTAATTATTAATTTCGACGCAATTATTATTTAATAATAATAATATCATAAACACTCTAAAGTATATCTTCTATTTCGATATGTCACACTTAGTAAACTTAAAGGAAAATCATTTTTTGGTTCAGAAAATATTGTCAAGAGTTTTACGTGGTTGGTTAGAATTCACATTGTCTTTTGATATCATAAATAAATTCATTTAACCTATCAGAAAGATATATTTCTTTTCTTGTATTCCTTTTGCCAATCATCTTCGACTCCTTTCCGAACTTTATCTAAAAAAGAAAGAAAAATGAAATTAAACAAGTAAGAAAGCTCTAGTCGAGACTGCTCGACTACGAATACTATTCCAAGAATGCTTCGTTTCGATTCTCCTACGCTTGTACGCCTGTATTTGTGTAACCATTGCTTGCTGTCTTTCTTGCTGGGCCGCGTGGGTTTTGCTTCCATAACTTCTATGATTCATAATTTGAAATACATTTTTTACACATTTGGGGGTGTGGGGGTGAATTGGGGACCGGAATCCAAAATCTAACAATCTTGTATTAAATTAGTATCTATACATATGCAGAAGACTTGGAGACCCTAACTCTAAAGATGAACGAGATATACTTTGATAACTGATTCTCGATAACTTTGGAAATATAAAAGTTAAAGAATTTCTGAAACAAACTTGTACTGCGCGTGTAAAGTCTAACACAAAAAGAATGAACTCTCTAGCTCTTATATCTTCGGACATCGACGAGTTCAAACATACGGACCGACAGACAGCCGGACATGGCTATATCAACTTTTCTTGTCACCCTGATTAAGAATATATATACTTTAAGGGGTCTGCCACACCTCCTTCTGCCTGTTAAATACTTTTAACAAAACCATTATACCCTGATTTCCCATTTTCAATGGGCTCAGGGTATAAAAACTCGTATTGCAAATAACTCGTATTTTAAAATATGTACTCACATAATATTTGTATTCTGGAGAAGTTGATTCTAGCATTAATATTCTGTTTTCTATATTTTTAATGCGATTATAAACATTGTTATCGTCGTCCAGGGTTATATGCATATACTCTTCTATATTTTGTAAGCGGGCATTTGTCAGTACATGCTGTTTAACCAGTTCACACTGGTTATGTTTTGTATTCATTAGTTTGTTTAATTGGGAAGAATAGTTTGGTCGTACTTGTCCATTATTATCAAATGTGCGATGTACTACTATAATATAATTAATGAAATTCAGCAATTGAAATCTCAAACATTTGTAGACATACCTTTTATATGACCATTTGATTGTTGTTGCTTTACAAGAATACTTTTAGTGCGAGCACATGAATCTTCTACCATCGCTTTTGGAAATGCACTATCTGCCAATTGTTGCTTAAAGTCAATTATATTGTAGAGATTAATTTCATCACGTTTTCTTTTTAAAAAACATATTATTCGTCTGTTCAATTCACTGTCATTTACTCTGATTTGTACTAGTTTATTTTCTGAAATATTTTCTTCTTTGTGTTCAATTTTGCATGAAGAAAATTCGAATGTTTCGGAAAATTCTGTTATAAATTTAAAAAAGAAATCAAAATCGCATTCAACTTTTATGTTTATATTATGTACAATTATTTTGTCTATTACAAATAGAAATTTTATAGATTCTTACGGGGCCAAGGGCACTCCACATTTGCTTTCCACTCTCCGTTTAGATCATTTTCATATATTTCCTTTTTCCATATAGGCACACTCGACTTCAGCTTATCTATAGCAAAGCTAACCGAATCCAAGGCTGCTAGGCGATGAGGTGCAGAAACGGCAATTACTATACTTTCTTCGGTTACAGGAACGCTTCCGAGTCGATGATATATAGCAATATGCTTCAGAGTTGGCCACCGCTCTCGTAGCTCAGAGCAGATCTTTCCCATTTCCTTCAACGCCATACTTTCATAGGCTTCATATTCCAAAGATAACACCTATAAGAATATAATTTTTGAAATAAATCTGTCTAATTTTATTCCAGTATTTAAAAAACTACAAACTACAAAACTATTTGATGAATATAATCTGGTACTGCTTTAGGTTTTGACAGTGATTAGTGCATCTATATCAAAATTAGTTTTTTTTTTTTTTATAAATCAACATAAGTCTAGGTTTTTATTGAACTTTCAGTGTTGGAAGATTTTAATTTTGTACATAAAACAAAAATATATTCATTCTCGTACAACTGAATTGCTATTAAAATCCTGCTTTCTAATTTAATTATGTTGCACATTTTCAGCAAAAGTTTCACACACAGTCACATAAATGCTCATACATGAAGCAAGACTCAGTAAATGTATGTGTGCATGCTCATAGCGAAAAAGTATGCTTATGTACATCACGCTTTCATACCCTTCAAAAAAAAATAATCACGAAAACACTAAAATTTTGCATGAGTATGGCAAACCACTTTAAGAGTTCAAAAATACTCTTACTAAGAAGGTTAGATGAGATCGTCGCGAATCAGCACTCGCGAGCAAATTTCAATTTCAATGCAGTGCATGCACACACCTACGTACATACATATATATATGAGGGGCATAGAGAGAATGAGTAAAGAAAGAATAGCACACAGAGGTGCTTCATTTGAGAATAGAATCATTTCGTTCGAGCGCTGGCAGCGAACTGAATATCAACTGCTATATTTTCGCTGCACGCAGAGTAAATTAAAGAGCTGAGCAAATACGAAGATGATTAGGACGGGAAATCATAATCTGCTTCGTGAAAAAAGTTTGTTCTAGTTGTCCAGTCTATGTGTTGTATGGTTAGTGGTACCGCTTAAAAGAAATCTCAAACATAGCAATTAGAAAGCCATAACGTTCAGTATATAAAGCGACATATAGGCACTATAGCTGTCTGCCCAAACATAATAGTCTTTTATAAACACAAATTTTGCATTACGAATTTCAAGAGATTTCGAAACAATATAAGACGTAAAATATTCTTGTGTGTGAAAAAATATGATCAATTAACGATCTTAGATACAGTATGTCCATGAATTGTTTGCAAAATGAAAAATGTCCTACAAAAGCAACTTTGAGATCATATATTACTATTTCTTTTTTTATGTATTCTTAACGAAACTAAAGTAAACAAGTAAGAAAGCTGTAGTCGAGACTGCTCAACTACGAAGTCTCCTGAGTCCTTCTTCGAACGAATAATATTGCAATGCCGTTCAAAAACGGCTGATGGCGTTTATTTTGCTTGTATTCCGTGACTTCATTCGCTTAAATAATTTCATGAAACTGAGTGTGTGAAAATTGACAAAAAATTCACTGAAAAGTTAGTTTTGTCGATGCCAAAAAGACTGGAAGCAGTTATAAAGAATAAGAATAAGGGCTACCCCACAAAATACTAATTTTAAAAATTAATATTTCGCTGTTTATAAGAGTATAAGCATATACATATGTACATATGTACATACATAGGTTAAGTGTACGAAGATTTTATTGGAGGCAAAAACGTGTTTTGTTATTGTTTTTTAGTTATAACTTCTACGCTAATTAAAATATAGAAATTAATTTTTTTCCAAATTGTTAAAATATTAGTTAATAAACCTGTAAATTACAATTTTTAATTTTTGCCCATCTTGCATCACTTATTCGTTGCCAAAGAAAACACAATATTACTTTACGAAGACATTATTGGTCCACTGTATTTTGTGACGGTCTACCTAATATCTGTACTCAACCATCAAATATACATACACATTAATTGTAGCTACTTTAATTGATAATGGTTGCCACTCTTTATACTCCTATAATTAAAATACATACATACGTATTTGAAAAAATACGGACAAAAGATAATCATACTTTTTTTCCTTCAAAACTGTCACGTGTTGTTCCCACAAAAACTGAACACGCTCCACAGCTTTGATCAATAATAAGTTGATGTATAAGATTTATGTCAATTTTATTTCTAATTAATTTAATGTGGTCCATGGCGACCTTTGTACGTCGTTATCCTCCACTTATGGGCGGAATCACAGCAATTTCATCTCCTTTACATAAGTATATCTCTGCGTTCAGATTCTCAATATAGTTTTCGTTGTGAGCAATGATCAAATTGTTTCTTATTGTATTTAAGTTGAAACAATCAATTAATTGTTTCAACAAATTTTCAGCTTTGACCACCGATTCAACAGTAAATTCTGCACGCGAAGTTTTTGCTAGCTCACGACTTTCAGCAAAAAATAGCACAACAATGTTCACTAGCGAAGGGTTCGCTTCCATCTTTATTATTAGTAATGGTACGAGTAATCATTTGTTACCCAATAATCGATTATTTTGCTTCCACGATTTAATTGTATCGTAAAATGGATAGCAACCAGTGCTGCCAACTCTTCCGGGTAAAAACTACTAAATTAACTTTGTTAATCTGCTACAAACGGTAAGATCAAATTCGAAACAGCCATAATAATGGCCATTTTTGTGTTATTGAAATATTTGTTTATTTGTAAATTGATAGCACTAACCATACAATACATAGACCGGACATGTAGAACAAACTTTTTTCCCGCACCAGAATAAGAGCAGTTTCTATGCGCTATTTCGCTTTACTCTCCCTCTCTCTTCTTCTCCAGCAGCCCACAAAAATTGAAATTTGCTCGCGAGTTGTGATTGGCGACGATCTCATCTGCCCTTAGTAAGAGTATGTTGAACTCTTAAAATGGTTTGCCATGCTCATGTTAAATTTTATCGTTTTCTTGATTATTTTTTTTTTTAAAGATTATGAAAGCGTAATGTACATAAGCATACTTTTTCGCTATGAGCATGCACACACACATTTACGAGTCTTGCTTCATGTATGAGCAATTTGTGACACTGTGCTTAACTACTCTTGATATCAGCGCGAACCATTTTAAGAGTTGGCAAGCTCTTACTCAGAAGGAAGATGAGATCGTCGCGAATCACGACTCGCGGACAAATTTCAATTTTTGTGCGCTGTTGGCTTGTCCCTGCGTACAAACATATACATACATAAATTCATATGTATACGTATATATGAGAGGCATATAGAGAAAGAGTGAGAGAGTAAGTAAAGAAGGAAGAGCACACATCGATGCTAGATGCATATGTACATATAAGAATAGAATCATTTCGTTCGAGTTGGACGGAAAATCCAAATCCGGTTCGTGAATAAAGTTTGTTCTAGTTGTACAGGTTGTATAGTTTGTGGCCAAAACAATTAATGTGGTTGTCATATTACAACCATCGATAGTAAACAAAAACCATCGATAGCGACTCAAAAATATAAAAATTCGATAGATCGATAGTGCCGTCGATAGTTTTACAGCATTACCACCCAATGTTTGTACATGTGGTTAGTATCAGCTACATGTGGATAGAAATTTATAAAGAATTGTGCAAAATTACACTGTGAGTAATGAATATATGTATACACGTCGTTAGGTTAGTGCCCTCTGCGCTCACCGTCAATACTCAATAAAATCCAAACTATCAAACTAGCCACCTTAACTTTTTATTATTTCTCTTTCAAATAAAACAATGGCTACTGTAACAGAAAGGATTATTTTTATTAAGGAAAAAAATATTTTAAAAAAAGAAAATCAGGGTACAAAGGTTTTGTTAAAAGGAGACGTGGGGGCTCCATAAAGTATATACATACAGCTGCGAAAAAAAAAATAGCACCACATTGTATTTCAAAGTTTGAGAAGTTCTCCTGGCTACATTTATCAATGGATTGGTCTGCAGATTACTTTTATTAAAGTAGAAAACTATTAGTTATTGCTACAAAAAAGAATTTTCATAAAAATATTCAACGTTTTTATGTAATTCAAAAAATGCTGAAAAAAGTCGAAAAATCGGCGAAAGAACAAATAGCACCACTTTGTCATTTTGTGCTAAAAATTATTTTAAAAAATAAAAATAAGTTAGCAACTTTATTTTATAGTTAATAATAAGTGAAAATAATAATATTCCTTAAGTTTAGTATTTAGTTGTGTTGCCCTAATTGGATATTATGACTGCACAACGCCAAGATATGGAATCAACCATGTCCTGGCATCCTTTAAGGAGAATTTGAGCCCAGGACTCAAGAACAACTACCCAAATCATTTTTATATTAGTTGACTTAGATTCAGAAACTATTTTTTTGTCATCCGCCCACAAGTTTCCGATCGGACGTCGAGCCCTGATCCAACATCATGTCATTCGACACATTCGCGAGAGTAAAAATGATCCTTTAAAGTCGGCTACTCAACTGAAAAAGGACCTAAACTTATCAGCAATGGACCAAACAGTACGGACATATTTAAAACATCACTATTTAAATGTCCGCCGTCCCAGAAAAGTACCATATTTGAATATAAAACACATAGCCAAACGGGTGACGTTCGCAAAGGAAAACAAAAATTGGTCTAAACAGGAATGGAGAAGCATACTTAGGCCTAACGAAAGCAAGGTGGTCATGTTTGGTGGAAAATGATCGAGGTCCTACATGAGACGTCCACAGAAGTCAAAATTCAACCCTAGACATACAATAAATCCATTTAACATGGAGGATCAAGTGCAATGGCATAGGGTCGCTTTTCTTACTATGGTGTCGGCTCAATTCACTGTACCAAACCCATAATGGACCGACATGTTTATGTTGATATATTGGAAAAAATTGATGCTGCCCTACGTAGAATACAATATGCTACTAAAATGGGTCATCCAGCAAGTTTATGATCCCAAACCCAGCAGTAAGAAAGCGAAGGACTGGTTCCAGGAGAATTCAATCAACGTTATGGAGTGGCCTGCACAGTCGCTGGACCTAAAACCAATCGAAAACTTGTGGGCGGATGACAAAAAAAATAGTTTCTGAATCTAAGTCAACTAATATAAAAATGATTTGGGTAGTTGTTCTTGAGTCCTGGGCTCAAATTCTCCTTAAAGGATGCCAGGACATGGTTGATTCCATATCTTGGCGTTGTGCAGTCATAATATCCAATTAGGGCAACACAACTAAATACTAAACTTAAGGAATATTATTATTTTCACTTATTATTAACTATAAAATAAAGTTGCTAACTTATTTTTATTTTTAAAAATATTTTTTAGCGCAAAATGACAAAGTGGTGCTATTTTTTCTATCGCCGATTTTTCGACTTTTTTCAGCATTTTTTGAATTACATAAAAACATTGAATATTTTTATGAAAATTCTTTTTTGTAGCAATAACTAATAGTTTTCTACTTTAATAAAAGTAATCTGCAGACCAATCCATTGATAAATGTAGCCAGGAGAACTTCTTAAACTTTGAAATGCAAAGTGGTGCTATTTTTTTTTTCGCAGCTGTACATATGTACATATATATTCCGTCCCTCTATGTACATCTATGTATGTATGAACGCGGCGGTCTCCGAAACTAGAGCTAGAGACTCCCCTGAGCCCATTGAAAATGGGAAATCAAGGATTAAGGATTTTGTTAAATGTATCAGACAGAAGGAGGCGTGGCAGACCCCATAAAGTACACATATATATATATATATATATACATATATTCTTGATCAAGGTAACGAGAAAAGTTGATATAGCCATGTCCGTCTGTATATCTGTCCGTATGTCTGAACGCGTCGATTTCGGAAGATATACGAGCTAGAGATTTCATTCTTGTCCAAAATTCGATCATTTTTCTATTTCCAGAGTTATCGATAAAACAATTTATCGGGAATCAGTTTTAAAATTATATCTAATTCATCTTTAGAGTTAGAGTCTCCTAGTTTTCTGCATGTATGTATGTATATAGATGCTAATTTAATACAATTTCGATTTTTGTTAGATTTTGTTTATACTTTTTTCCGGACTTATACATTTTTCATCAGCCAATTCCAGACGCTCTTAATGATATAAGGTCGGGTGAGTTTGGCGGCCACTCCATCAGATCAACTTTTTATACTCTGTTCCCAAAGGGAAAAAATAGTATATTGGGTTTGTGCACTGTCCGTCTTGCTGTCGGCGGTATTAGAGCTAGAAACTTGAAATTTGGAACAAGTACTCATATATTATAATAAATATAATTCATACATGAAGCAAGACACAGTAAATGTGTGAGTGCATGCTCATCGACAAAAAGTAATGCTTATGTACATCACGCTTTCATACCCTTCAAAAAATAATCACGAAAACACTAAAATTTTGCATGAACATGGCAAACCTTTTTGAAAGTTCGGCATACTTAGAAGCGAAGATGGGATTGTCGCGAATCGCAACTCGTGGACAAATTTCAATTTTTGTGAGCTGCTGGCTTGTGCCTGCGTACACATACATTTATAGAAGAAGCATAGAGAGAGTGAGTGAGAGAGGGAGTAAAGAAAGAATAGCACACAGCGGTGCTTCATTTGAGAATAGAATCATTTCCTTCGAGCGCTGGCAGCGAACTGAATATCAACTGCTATATTTTCGCTGCCCGAACAGTAAATTAAAGAGCCGAGCAAATACGAAGGACGGGAAATCATATTCTGCTTCGTGAAAAAAGTTTGTTCTAGTACTATGTGTTGTGTTGTATGGTTGGTGCCTACTTTACACTCAATAATGCATTTTCTATATACACATGTTAGCAAATTTTCTAAAAAATGTTAGCTCATGTAGTCAGAGCAATCGCAGAGGTGAAGCAAGCAACAAAGACGACAGGTGCGCAAGTGTGCAATAAAGACCTCAAGATTTATTTATAAATATATTATATTTTTTTCCTTAAAAAATATTTGAGTACTGTTTTACCAATATTCATTCCTTAATTTTGATATCCTGAACCCTGCAAACAAAATCTAATACTAACCGCGTAGTTGGTGTGGGTTGGGCTGAACTTTGGACGCTTATAACTCCATTTCTAAATGGAGGATCTTCATACAATTTTCAGAGTAGATTAAGAGAATCTATGTAATTCAAACGCAATTTTTTTCAAATTGGTGACGAAGGAGGCGTGGCATCCAAAATCTAAAAATGACAACATTTACGTATCTATAATGTATTTAAATATATAAATCTAAAGTCTCTACCTACAACGGCGTGGAAGTTATGCTCAAAAAACGTAAAAAAAAGTAAACGAATTTTCGATAATTTGGAAATGCGATGAGTTATCGATCAAAAAAACTCGTATTGCGTAACTAACATACGAGTATTCATGCGAAATTTCAGCTCTCTAGCTTTTGTAGTTTCCGAAATCTCGACGTTCATGCGGACGGACGGACAGACGGGGGGCTCAATCAACTTATTTTTTTCTGCTGATCAAGAATATATATACTTTATGGGGTCTGCGACGTCTCTTTATGCTTATTACATACATTTTCACAAAACTATTATACCCTGAATTCACAATTTCAATGGGATTTTCAGATTATAGTTTAGATATTTCGATTTGCATTCAGCGTTTATTCACGGATGCCAAACAGACATTAGTCGCCATAGGTAAAAATTATAATTCCAATAGACCAATTAATTTTGATCTACTTTGTATTAGCGGAAATCAACGGTATAATCAAACTTATGAATGAAGATTGCAGATCAATTTAATTTCAAATAATTGATAACTCCCTTATATGAATGCAATCCATTCATGACCAACTTTAACATTATGAAACAAGTAAGAACGTTGCAGTTAGGCGCAACTAACTGCGAAATACTTTGTTCCCATAGGTGCATCTTATTTATTTAATAAACATTTAATTAACGAAATATTTCGGCAATTAGAAAACGTACATGGCAAGCGACACATGTACACATTATACGAGTATACACACAATTTTCTATGTATGCATACAAAAGTTTGCATGCCAGAATATTCTAAGAATTGTGAATTTTTCGATCGTTACTTTAGTTTTGTCAAAATGCGCTCTAGCAATGGATTATTTGGTTTTAGTTAACAAAACCCACATCAGGGCAGTGGCGCTGGTGGTAAGTGCAATGCAAGCTATAGTTAGGTGCGTGGGTTCGAATCCCGCTGTAAACATTTTTTCAAAAATTATTATTTTTTATTTTTTTTATATTTATATTTATTATAAAAGGCATGCTGCCAATTGATAATAATTTATAAACATACGCATATGAATTGTGCATTTAAGCAAAAACTAAAACAACTTTTCCGATTTGCCACGCTGCGTGGCAAGCAGTTTTTCTATGCATGCATATATATATGTATGTATGCATTTGTAAACAGCTGTTTGTAAGTGTATACACATCAAAGTGTGTATACATAGTCCATTTTGTGTCGTCACAAACTGCTGATAAGCTGATCAGCCCATCAGCTGTGATTTTATTTAGTTTTAGCTAACGATTTCATGTTATTTTAAATGACCTGGGTTCGAGTCCCGCTGGACACTTTTTGTTTATTAATCGAAAACTTATAAATTTTATTTTTTAAATTCATTAATATTTGTATATTTATGTTAAAATGCTTTCTGCCATCTTAGCAATTGCTACTAAACTATTATATGCATGAATTATGCAGTTGGCCACAACAAACTTCTTTGCCGATTTGCCACGCCCCCAGTGGGCGTAGGCGCACAATTTTTGGCCAGTTCTTAGAAAGAGCCGAGGCTAACATGACTGCAAAATTTGGTCGCTTACATTCCAAAAATGCGAAAATTACAGGGTATTTTTCGATATGCCACGCCCCCAAAGAGGCTGAAAAATTATTTTTGAGTCATCGATAGAGGATGACATTAGTAACTCAACCATCCAATTTTCAAGCTTCTAGCTCTAAAACTGTAGAAGATATAAACTTTTTCGGTTTGCCACGCCCCCTGGGGGCGTACATATATCTACCATAGCTTATTGGTCTTGGGTTGTCAACCCGAGTATACATGCCAAATTGCAAGTCTCTAGTGTCAATAGTGTTCAAAATACAGCACAATTTGAAAAATCACTATTTATTCAAGCCCGATTTGCCACGCCCCCAATGGGCGTAGACATATAACTTTTTGATCGATCTTCTTAGAATCATAACATTAACTTACATGCCAAATTTCAGCGTTCTAGCTTCAACGGTGTAGAAGATACGTATTTCCTGATTTGCCACGCCCCCAATGGGCGTAGATATATCCGCCATAGCTTTTTGAACTTGGGTTGTCACCCCGAGTATACATCCCAAATTGCAACTCTCTAGCTCATCATCTAGTATGATAACTTGCCTATGGGCGGAAGACTTTTCCGATTTGCCACGCCCCTAGTGGGCGGATCGGGAAAATTTTTACACTTTATAATTCGGGAGCATATATGAGTATATGTTCCAAATTTCAAGTCTCTAGCTCTAATAGCGCCGAAAAATATTGCGTTCATACGGACAGACGGACAGACACATTGCACAAACCCAATATACTTTTTTCCCTTTGGGAACAAAGTATAAATAACAAGTAGTGAAAAAAACAATTACTTAATAAATTACTTTATAATTAAAATAGACTATTAAATTATTGCAATAAAATATACAAATTTATTTTAGGTTAAACTGACGACTGTGATAAACGATTTAATCAAAAATGAAGACACGGTTTAGCTCTTACGATATTATATGTGGTGTGGCAGAACTTCAAAGGTAATTTATACAAATTTTTAAATATTTAAATTATGCATTTATATGATAAAACATGATGTTTAATTTTTCAGTAAAGAAAAAAAATTATCAAAGGGTTCAATAGGGTTCAAAAGTGATATCTTTTTATCTGATCGAATATTAATAATTATGTTACTGTGGATTAGTGATACATACTAGTTTAATTAGGATATTAAAAAATAATTTATAACATCCGGTTCAGTGTATTATGGTAAACCTAACAAATTTTTACGCACACGAAATATCTTGGACTTCCTAAAATCCCTTTAAATTGGCATTATAACAGTTTCACAGCTACAAACCCGAAAATCGCGACACAACACACGTATCCAACTTATGTATTTAAAAAAAAAAAAAAAAAAAAAAAAAAAAAAAACAAGTAAGAACGTTGCAGTTAGGCGCAACTAACTTCGAGAGACTCTGTTCCTGTGAGTTCCGTTTATTTATTTAATAAACATTTAATATTTCGGCAATTGAATTGTGAATTTTTCGATCGTTATTTTAGTTTTGTCAAAAGGCGCTCTAGCAGTGCCTTATTTGGTTTTAGATAACGTAACCTAAGTCCAGACAGTGGCGCTGGTGGTAAGCGGTATGCAAGCCGCACTTAAGTGCGTGGGTTCGAATCCCGCAATGAAATTTTTTTCCAATAATTTTTATTTTTTAATTTTTTTTATATTTGTGTATTTTATTTTATTATATTTATAAGCAAGTAAGAAGGCTCTAGTCGAGACGGCTCGACTACGAGATACCCTGAACCCAAAAAAGGTGATTCTCTTCTTCTTTACGCACATATAATCGCGTGCTCTGCTAACCGCGCAGTTGCTGCCGTGGCTTGGGGGTGCGTTGGGTAATACTTTGAACGCTTCTAACTCCATTTCTAGATGGATGATCTTAATGAAATTTTAAGAGTAGATGAAGAATATCTAAATGTATCTATGTGCCAAATTTCAAGTCTCTAGTATTTGAAATGCGTTTTTTGCAAATTGTGGGCGAAGGGGGCGTGGCATCCAAAATCTGCGTATTCATAATATCTATCTAAAAATACAAATTTGAAGTCTTCGCTAAAACGGTGTAGAAGTTATGCCCTAAAAACATAAAAAATTGAAACGAATTTTCGATTATTTATCGATAATTTGGAAATGGGGCGAGTTATCGAAAAAACAAAACAAACTCGTACTGCGTAGCTAACATACGAGTGTTTATGTGAAATTTCATTTGCTCCCTAGCTTTTGTAGTTTCCGAAATCTCGACGTTAATACGGACGGACGGACGGACAGACGGACAGGGCTCAATCAACTTATTTTTTTATGTTGATCAAGAATATATATACTTTATGGGGTCTGCGAGATCTCCTTCCGCCTGTTACATACATTATTACAAAACCATTATACCCGTGGAATGTATACTCGGGGTGACAACCCAAGTTCAAAAATCTAGGGCGGATATATCTACGCCTACTGGGTGCGTGGAAAATCTGGAAAAACGTACCTTCTAAACCGTTAAATCTAGAACTCTGAAAACGTTAAAGTTAGAACTGAAAACTCTTGATCAAGAAGTTATATGTCTACGCCCACCGGCGGCGTGGCAAATCGGACCTGAATATATAGTGATTTTTCAATTTGTGCTATATTTTGAACACTATTAACAGTAGACATTTGAAATTTGATACTCGGGTTGACAACCCAAGATCAATAAGCTATGGTAGATATATATTTTCTGCGGGAACCCACGCACCTAAGTTTAGCTTGTATAGCGCTTACCACCAGCGCCACTCCCCGATATGGGCTATGTTAACTAAAACCAAATAGGGCATTGCTAGAGCGCATTTTGACAAAACTAAAGTAACGATCGAAAAATTCACAATTCAGTCACAATTCTTAGAATATTCTGGCATGCAAACTTTTGTATGCATACATAGACAATTGTGTGTATACTCGTATAGTGTGTACATGTATAAATCTGTATGTATAGGAAAATCGTTTGTTGCTTGCCATGTACGTTTTCTAATTGCCGAAATATTTCGTTAATTAAATGTTTATTAAATAAATAAGATGCACTTATGGGAACAAAGTATTTCGCAGTTAGTTGCGCCTAACTGCAACGTTCTTACTTGTTTTTTTTTTTTTTATTTTTTTTTATTATTATTATTCTTTTATAGGTTAATCGGACTGCGTATAAACCAAATATATGATATCGACAATAAGACTTATCTTTTTCGTCTTCATGGAGGCGGAGCTTCGGAGAAGGTTACCTTGTTGATTGAATCTGGAACACGTTTTCACACGACTGCATTTGAGTGGCCAAAGAATATGGCACCTTCGGGATTCTGCATGAAGTTCAGGAAACACTTAAAAAATAAGCGACTTGAGCATATAACTCAACTAGGGTCTGATCGCATAATTGACTTTCAATTTGGCACTGGAGAAGCTGCTTATCATGTATTTTTAGAGTTATATGATCGTGGAAATATTATTTTAACTGATTGTGAGCACACAATACTTTACATCTTACGTCCTCACACGGAAGGAGAAAGTATACGATTTGCCATGCGTGAAAAGTATCCCATCGATCGTGCAAAAGAAGGAAGTTTTGAATCGCATGAAAACAAAATTCGTGAAATTTTAGAACATTCAAATAAAGGGGATAGCTTAAAGCGTATATTAATGCCGATTTTAGACTGTGGTCCAGCTGTAATTGAACACGTTCTGATTGAACATGGATTGGAAAATTATTTTTTAAAAGATTCTGTGGATGCAGAGGAAGGAAAAGCAGAATTTTCAAAAAAACAAAGCAGAAAAAAAAATCGTAAAAATCCAGAGTTATCTACATCTGATATAAAGTTTTTTGATTGTGATACAGATTTACCAAAGCTTATGCTAGCTATCAAGGTTAGTACAAGATTTTTCCTTTAATGTCTTATAATCCAAATTCAGAGCAAATTCAGAATTTAATAGTTAAATATAAATTGAGAATAAATCATTTGTGTTTATGGAATATAAACTTTTGGTTAAAATGTATTTTATGACTACATTGTTTACTTTATTATATGGAATCTTTATTACTGTAATGTCAATAACAAATATATTTATTTTATCTGGTTTTATATTAAAATTGTATATTTATAGAGCGCTCGTGATATAATGGCAATTGGACAGAATGGAAACTCTAAAGGATTTATAATTCAAGTTAAAGAAGAAAAACCAACAAATACAGAAAATATAGAACATTTTTATAGAAATATTGAGTTTCATCCATACCTTTTTTCTCAATATAAAAAACTTCCTTTTAAGGAATATGAAACATTCATGGAGGCAGTGGATGAGTTTTTTTCATCTCAAGAGTCGCAAAAAATTGATATAAAAACAATGCAACAAGAAAGAGAAGCCCTTAAAAAGCTTTCTAATGTGAAAAAAGATCACACAAAACGTCTGGAGGAACTTAACAAAATCCAAGATGATGATAAAAAAAAAGCAGAATTAATAACATCTAATCAGAGTTTAGTTGATAAAGCTATTTTGGCAATCCAGTCAGCTATAGCCAGTCAATTGTCGTGGCCAGACATACAAGAGCTTGTAAAAGAAGCTCAAGCCAATGGAGACATGGTTGCAAGTTCGATCAAACAGTTAAAGCTGGAAATCAACCACATATCATTATTACTTACCGATCCGTATAATAATGAAAATGAAAATGCAAATGATATTGATAATGCTGACAAAAATGATTCGCTGATTGTTGATATTGATTTGGCCTTATCCGCTTGGGCTAATGCTTGCCGATATTATGATTTAAAGCGTTCAGCAGCTCTAAAAGAGAAAAAAACAATTGATGCATCACAGAAAGCTTTGAAGTCAGCAGAGCGTAAGACACAGCAAACGTTGAAAGAAGTACGCACTATATCAAATATAGCTAAAGCAAGAAAAATTTATTGGTTTGAGAAGTTTTTTTGGTTTATTAGTTCCGAGAACTATTTAGTAATAGGAGGAAGAGATGCTCAGCAAAATGAACTTATTGTTAAAAGGTGAGTACATAACTTTCATTCATTTACAGCGGAAATATATTTATTACTTATACTGAATGCTCAACTAAGCAAAGATAATATTTTCATCCTATACTTACAAATTGAATTACCATTGGAAACCAACTCTCAAATTTCTAATATTTGAAATATGTATTTAACAAAATTCGGATGATGCCGGTAGATTTAAGATCGGTTTCCAAGAAGCCAAGAAATAAATTTTTCAAAATTCAAAATATAACGCATTTCTTATTCTCATTTTATATGTTTTCTAATAGATACATGCGGCCAAAGGATATATATGTCCATGCAGACATTCAAGGCGCATCAAGTGTTATAATACGTAATGCAACTGGAGAAGAAATTCCACCCAAAACATTATTAGAAGCTGGCACTATGGCTATTTCATACAGTGTGGCGTGGGATGCAAAAGTTGTAACAAATTCTTACTGGGTTTATAGTCATCAAGTTAGTAAAACAGCTCCGACAGGAGAATATTTAGGCACAGGTAGTTTTATGATTCGTGGGAAAAAGAATTTTTTGCCATCTTGTCATCTTATTATGGGGCTTAGCCTACTTTTTAAACTTGAAGATGGATTCTTACAACGTCATGCAGGGGAAAGGAAAATTCGAACTACAGATGATATAATTAGTGGAGCTAAAATTGAACATACAGAAATATCGTCGACAGATCTAAGTGAAATCAATGAGGCTTGTGAATCAATTAATGATTATGCAACAAATTCCTTTCCAAACACTGAAGTTAAAGTAGAACATGATACCGGCAGAATAACTGTTACGACTGATTTATTAAATGAAACAATAAAATCAAATACCGCTGATCAACAAAGCCAAGACCAAATGAATGATGAAGATACAGTCATTATAAAACCAGCACCATCCCGAAAGAAGAATCAATCGACAAAAAAACGTAGAGAATGCAAGGAACGGTCAGAAAAAGCAAATATTGAGATGCACGATATTACCTCTCCTGAAATGGAAACAAATTCTTCTAAATTTAAACGAGGCCAGAAAGGAAAACTAAAAAAAATTAAACTGAAATACAGAGATCAAGATGATGAGGAACGACAAATAAGGATGATGATTCTAAATTCTTCTGGAAAGGACAAACTAATGGCTAATACTGATAGGCATGAGGAAAAGCCTAGTTCTTCAAAAAAAATAACTCCAGTGGTAGCAGCAGAAACCAATATCGCCAAAAATCAAATTGAAATTGAAGATATTGACGATAGTCCCATTACTGTAGACACCGACGTGATAGATAGCCTTACTGGCGTACCATTTGATGATGATGAGCTGTTATTTGCTATACCCGTTGTAGCTCCGTATCAAGCATTGCAGCAATATAAGTAAGTATAGTTAATACAAATTCAATTAAGTTTATAATCATGTGTTAATGGGCTGGTAATATATCATATATCATATCATATATATCATTCGCGAAGTGGAACCAATATACTGGTTTTGTGAAATTTCTGTCTTGCTGTCCATCTGTCCGTATGAATGAAATATGTTTCGACGCTATTAAATATACTCATGTATGCTCCCGAATTATAAAATGTAAGAACTTTCCCGATCCGCCCACTAGAAAAATGCATGTTCCGGTTAGTTATTAGTATACCAAGCTCAGAAAATATGGGGACTATAAGTGGCGATTCGGGTAAAACGTATCTTATGCAGATTTCAAGGTAGTACGCTGAATTTAGCATGTGAGTTAATGTTATGATTCTATAAAAATCTAAATACATGCGTATTTTTTTTTTAAATTCTGTTATATTTTGCTATTGACACTAGAAACTTGAAATTTGGTATATACTCGGTTGACAATCCAAAATCAAATCCGCTAAAGTTTATATCTCCTACAGTTTTAAAGCTAGCATCTTCAATATTGGTACTCCATCAAACATCGATAACTTCTTTGGGCTCGGAGTAGAGGTGGGAATGGGCCGAAATTATGCACCCAAAATTTTATCCGCACCCGAAAGCTACAAAAATTTTGCAACCAACCCAACCAACCAACCCACCCTCCTGAAATTTGTTTTTTATTTTTAATTTTAATGAAAAATACATCGATACATTTAATCGAGCGTTAACGACATTAATAGGTCTCTGACCATTAGCACTAACCATACAACACATAGACTGGACAACTAGAACAAACTTTTTTCACGAAGCAGATTATGATTTCCCGTCCTAGTCATCTTCGTATTTGCTCTGCTCTTTACTTTACTGTTCGGGCTGTGAAAATATACCAGTTGATATTCAGTTCGCTGCCAGCGTTCGAACGAAATGATTCTATTCTCATATGAAGCACCGCTGTGTGCTATTCTTTCTTTACTCCCTCTCTCACTCACTCTCTCTATGCCTCTCATATATATATATATATATATATATATATATATATATGTATGTACGTATGTGTGTCTACGTAGGCACAAACCAGCAATGTATTTTTCGACCTGCACCGCCCCCAAAGAGGCGTACAAATTATTTTTGGGTCATCGGTAGGGGACGTCATCAGCAACGGAACCATCCAATGTTAAGGCTTCTATCTCTAAAACTGTAGGAGATTTTTTAAACGATAAGTCGCGAGTATACTTGAGTATATGGGGCAAATTTTAAGTCTCTTTAATTTAATATAATAGCGTCGAAAAATATTTCATTCATAAGGACGTATGGACAGCAAGACAGACAAAACCACAAAAAAACAACTGTTTTTCCTTTTGGGAACAAAGTATAAAAACTGTATTAAATGTGTTATGTGAATAAATAATTGTATTAAATTTGTAAGATATCAATTAATTAATAATTGTAAGATATCAAAAAATTAAAATATACCACATATAGTACACATTTTTGGTCTTTACCTCCTAGTTTTGAATATATTATACAATTTATTTTACAGATAGTTTTTTATACAGATATACAGTAATTCCATAGGTTAATTATTAGGAAAATAACATGTTATAATAACACATATTTAAACTCCAATTAATTTTATAACTTAAAAAATCATTTTTTTTTTACAGGTACAAGGTAAAACTTACGCCTGGTACTGGAAAACGTGGAAAGGCCTCTAAATTGGCACTAAGTATTTTCACAAAAGATAAATCCTGTAATAGTCGTGAAAGAGATCTAATGAAAAGTATAAAAGAAGAATCACTTGCACGGAACATTCCAGGAAAAGTGAAAATTTCGGCACCTCAGTTACAAAAGATAAGAAAGTAATTTTTTTTTTCAACCCAGAAAACTATATTATTCTAAATTATGTTGAATGCAATATCAATACCTAAAATAAATAATAAATTTTGGTTATTCTAATAAAATTAACGTTGTTATGATATGCAATTTCAATAGTGTTTTATAAATAAATACCTAAATGCACTTTTAGACAAGCAGTTGACTCTGCGGCCCAATTTATTAATTGTTGGCTATGTGAAAATCTTATGCACACCAAATGTGCTGGCCTTACTGGGCGGGACTATGATAAGATTATGTCCACTGTTAAAATTGGTAGTGGTGGCATATGTTGGCCTTGTCCGACATGCTTGGAAAAACAAATTAATTTATCCAAGATGTGAGGGTTCAATTTTTTAAATTTAAAAAAATTAAAATCCTCTGACCCGGTAGCTGCTAAAGATTTATTGAACAATTATAAGTTTGACGACCCTCAATCTCTGGCTGAGAATCCTTCCTTGTTAGTACCTCCTCCTGTACTAACATCGTCTCCTCACCATGTCCTGAGGCTACTGCCTTAACAGTTGCTGCTGTTGCCGAATCTCTTGTCCCTGTTCAAAAATCGGATTCTCCTCCAATTGTTTTT
This sequence comes from Drosophila buzzatii, assembly GCA_035045845.1. Classification (NCBI taxonomy): domain Eukaryota; kingdom Metazoa; phylum Arthropoda; class Insecta; order Diptera; family Drosophilidae; genus Drosophila; species Drosophila buzzatii. Next base: position 3,024,788 of record JAWNOS010000610.1, on the reverse strand, counting down.
ATACCCTGAGCCCATTGAAAATGGGAAATCAGGGTATAATGGTTTTGTTAAAACTATGTAACAGGCAGAAGGAGGCGTGGCAGACCCCATAAAGTATATACATTCTTGATTAGGGTGACGAGAAAGGTTGACATAGTCATGTCCGTCTCTCAGTCTGTCCGTATGTTTGAACACGTCGATTTCCAAAGATACAAAAGCTATAGAGTGTTACGTCAGTATATTGCACGCGCAGTACGAGTTTGTTTCAGAAATTCGATAACTTGTATATTTGCCAAGTTATCGATAAACGAGTTTATCAGGAACCAGTTATAATATTCTAGCTAAGTCATCTTTAGAGTTAGAGTCTCCATGTCTTCTGCATATACATAATTGCTTTTATATATTCTACTCCTATGTTTTATCACTAACCATACAACACATAGACTGGATAACTAGAACAATCTTTTTGCACGAAGCAATTTTGATTTCCCGTCCTAATCATCTTCGTATTTGCTCGGCTCTTTAATTTACTGTTCGGGCTGTTAAAATATAGCAGTTGATATTCAGTTCGCTGTCAGCGCTCGAACGAAATGATTCTATTCTCATATGAAGCACTGCTGTGTGCTATTCTTTCTTTACTCACTCTCTCACTCACTCTTTCTATGCCTCGCATATATATATGTATGTACGTATGTGTGTGTACGCAGGCACAAACCAGCAGCTCAAAAAAATTGAAATTTGTCCGCGAGTCGCGATTCGCGACGATCCCGTCTTCGCTGCTGAATAAGCGTATGCCGAACTCTTAAAATGGTTTGCCATGCTCATGCAAAATTTTAGTGTTTTCGTGATTATCATCATTTTTATACCCTGAGCCCATTGAAAATGGGAAATCAGGGTATAATGGTTTTGTTGAAAATATGTAACAGGCAGAAGGAGGCGTGGCAGACCCCAAAAAGTATATATATTCTTAATCAGGGTGACAAGAAAAGTTCATCTGTCCGTCTGTCAGTCTGTCCGTATGTTTGAACGTGTCGATTTCCGAAGATACAAAAGCTAGAGAGTTCATTCTTTTTTGTTAGGTCCGTATATTGCACGTGCAGTACGAGTTTGTTTCAGAAATTCGATAACTTGTATATTTGCAAAGTTATCGATAAACGAATTTATCGGGAACCAGTTTTAAAAATCTAGCTAATTCATCTTTAGAGTTAGTTATGTAGAGTTCCAAGTCTTCTGCATATATATAGATACTAATTTAATACAATTTCGATTTTTGTCAGATTTTGGATTCCAGTCTCCAATTCGCCCCACCACCCCCAAATGTGTAAAAAATGCATTTCAAATACTAGAGACATACAGTTTGGTTTGGCATATAGATATGAATATCATAATCATAATCTGAAGATACCAATACGATTGTATGTCTAGAAATAGAATTATTAATCTGCAAAGCAGCGAAACAACAAGACGCTTGCAATGCTTACACACATCAGCGTCTATATGTGCGCGTGGTTTTGCATGTACAGAAACGAATCGAATAATTCTTGGAATATTATTCGTTCGAAGAAGGGCTCAGGGGATTTCGTAGTCGAGCAGTCTCGACTACAGCTTTCTTACTTGTTTAATTTTTTTTTATTTTTTATTAATTTAGATTTACGAAGTATGGAATGATGTTCTTACTGCTAGTATTTTTAACTCCTAAGAGCTAAATGGAACTTCGATTCTCGCTCAATACAGTTATCGAAACACACATCTGCTCAAGATTGCTTGCGCATGCGTTAGATAATGATAGGAAAGCACAGACATACCAGTGAGGAATCAAAGTATACTTGTATTGTTTACTCCTCTTTGTTCTAGTATACAAAATGTATTGTATACGTCTTAGAACTAAATGTACTTTCGTATTCGTTTAATTCTTTTATTCGTGATTCTAAAAACTAATACATGTTAGAAGAAAATTGAGACACTCACTTATACAAATTAAATGACATTGAAGGTAAAGAGATGAATTAGTGTATCATAAACATCGTTATATGTGATGAATATTCAGGATTGGGGGCTTTGCCTACTTTTTCTTTTAAGTTAAGTGCAGAGAAGGCAGCTAATCAATTTGACAACTGTTTTCAATAATTATTATAGTCCTCTTACATATTGAAAATATTCAAAAGAAAAAATGCTAGTTAAAACGTGTGAGAACGTGTGTGAGTACTTACATACATATGTATTTGTATACATCAAAAATTTAATTAATGCACGAGTCAAGCTCTTTGTACTTAATTCTGCAGGAATTTTTGCTAATGACTTTAAGTATACCTACATACTTGACTACGAAAATATGCTTAGGTATGTACGGATACAAAATCACGTAAAATCTTTAAGAATGTGTGTGTGTTCATACATTTTGAAGCACACCTACATATGTATGTTTATTGATTAAATCCTACGACATTGAGCATAAAGCTGATTGAACTGAAGAAATACTTTTTAAGTTAAGAACATAGCTTACATCAGTTTGCAATCAATTTTATTAATCAATTATAATCAAAGTAAAATTGTAAATTAATCGTCGATGCATAGATACACTCTAACAAACTCTGATATTTTAGGTGAGTTTTATATCAATGCCAATGTTATTGTTATACCCTGAACCCATTAAAAATGGGAATGGTTTAGTGAAAATGTATGTAAAATGTATGTATGTTTCAAGGAGACGTCGCAGACCCCACAAAGTATATATATTCTTGATCAGCATAAAAAATAAGTTGATTGAGCCCTGTCCGTCTGTCCGTCCGTCCCTCCGTCCGCATGAACGTCGAGATTTCGGAAACTACAAAAGCTAGAGAGCTGGAAATTTATATGTTATTTACGCAGTACGATTTTATTTTGTTTTTTCGATAACTCATCCCATTTGCCAATTATCGATAAAAAAATAGAAAATTCGTTGCCATTTTTTACGTTTTTTAGGCATAACTTCTATACCGTTTCATGTGAAATTTCAGCTCTCTAGCTATTGTAGTTTCTGAAATCTCGAAGTTCATACGGACGGACAGACATCTTATTTTTTTTGTGCTGATCAAGACGTCTGCGACGTCTCCTTCTGCCTGTTACATACATTTAACAAAACTATTATACCCTGATTTCCCATTTTCAATGGGTTCAAGGTATAACAAGTAAGAAAGCTCCTGTCGAGCGGCTCGACTACGAGATACCCTGAACACTGCCAAAAAAGTGATACTCTTCTTCTTTACGAACGTATGAGCGGACGCTCTGCTAACCGCGCATTTGCTGCCGTGGCTTGGAGGCGGGTTGGCTGAACTTTGGACGATTATAACTCCATTTCTAGAAAGACCATTTTCATGAAATTTTTAGAGTAGCTTAAGAATATCTAAATGTATCTATGTGCCGAATTTAAAGTCTCTAGTATTTGAAATGAGTTTTTTTTTAATTGTGGGCGAAGGGGGCGTGGGATCGAAAATCTGAAATTTAAGAAATCTTTGAATCCATAATATCTATCTAATCATACAAATTTGAAGTCTTTAGCTAGTGAGCGATGTAGAGGTTATTCTTAAAAAAAACCTAAAAAAGTAAATGAGTTTTCGATTTTTTGATCAATAATTTGAAAATGAGATGAGTGATCGAAAAAAACAAAACAAACTCGTACTGCGTAACTAACATACGAAATTTCAGCTCTCTAGCTTTTGTAGTTTCCGAAATCTCGACGTTCATACAGATGGACAGACAGACAGACGGACAGGGTTAGATCAAATTATTTTTTTATGCTGATCAAGAATATATATACCATATGGGGTCTGCCTTCTGTCTGTTACATACATTTAATAAAACATTTATACCGAGATTTCGCATTTTCAATGAGCTCAGGGTATAACTAGTAAAAAAGCTATAGTCGAGACTGCTCAACTACGAAATCCCCTGAGCCCTTCTTCGAACGAATAATATTCAAAGAATGCTTTGTTTCGATTCTCCACGCGTAAGAAACTATACATGCACACACGAACACATACATAAGCTGATCTACGCTTGTACGTCTGTATGTGTGTGAGCATTACAAGCGTCTTGCTGTCTCGCTGCCTTTGTTGCTGGGCCGCGTGGGTTTTGCTGCCATAACTTCATTGATTAATAATTTTGTTTCTAGACGGACAATCGTATTCATCTCTTCAGATTATGAATGTGATATTCATATCTATATGAAATGTTTCTAGTATTTGAAATAAATTAAAAAGTTTGTTTGTAGTTGTCCAGTCTATTTGTTGTATGTTTAGTGGTATGTGTTTCTAAGTAACAAAGGCAATATCGATATCTTTGGCTCACTAATATTCTCAATCTTGAATGGGATCGTTTCGATAACTTTAAAATAATTATGATGTGTAAGCTAAAATTGATTGGAATTTATTTCAATTGTCCAGTAATATATTACGGTCTATATTGAATAAAAATACTTATGGAAATTCTGTGCAATTCAGTTGATTTAATTATAGAATATGACAAAATGGAGACGAATCAATATTATTGCCGAGGCGGACCGCAGCAGAATTTATCTTCAACAGTTTCTCAACAGCCCTTGGCTAAAATGTGCTATGAAGGCAATGCTGGTCAGGAGTATACAGCATGCAGTTCGACTCATATAGAATCAACGGGGTTCAGTGGAAGGGATATGACTCAAAAAAATGAAAACAGTAAATCACAAATTGGAAATAGAAGCATAGGTAGTCCATATGCGTCTTCCAACTGCACTAGCACTAGTCAATGCAATAATTCAAATAATGCCGGTCAATGCAATAATTCAAATAATGCTGGAAATTATGTAAATGTTATGACTGTACCATTGGGCACGTTGCAATATAATCGAAAGAAGTCTCAATCCCAGGATTATCAGTAAGTAAACATATTCGATATGACGTATAGAAAATCGTTAATTAGTGATTTTTGGTAGTTCGCGGCTATACTACAACACAACGGATGTTAAGTGTCGCGAAGACTACTATTTAGGAAATAGTATAAAATGTAGTAATGAAACTCCGTCTCATCAGCCAATGCCACAGTTAACACAAAATCAACACGTTCAGCATCAATTGCAGCTCATCAATCAAAATAGTCACAGTCATCCGGTGCAGAACAACGAGCAAACGACTGCATGTAGCCCGAGTTCAGGGCTTGAGGCGATCGATGATGCTGTTGATTTTGCAGTATACTCAAATGCCACTGGAAATGGCCGCGTTGTAGCCTCGACTCAAACACACATGAATAATGCCAATGTAGCATCATGTGAACAAATGAGCTCCCAAACACCAGTATCCTTAGTTTCCGTCAATGTGCCTGTTCCGCCTGTAATGTACACTGTACACCGTGTAGTGACAACAGCGCAGATTCAGACAGCCGTAGGAAGCACATTCGCTTCCTCTGCGAGTGTGTCTAGCGTTGTTAGTGCGAGTCGAAATGAGAATGACTGCATGACATCAGCACAAATGACTACAGCGATGTCAATGTCAGCCAACGACACTTGTCACAGTGGTCTACAAATATCTGACCTCAGTGGTAATATCATAACTAATGGCAATTCACTTGGACCACTGACTGGAGTGCGGAGCTCATCCGGTAATGTAATTGAAATGAATCGTTAAAAATTTTAATTCATTCATTACATTTTTCAGGTTTGCTTTCAAATTACTTACCAGTTCAACAGAAATGTAGCAACAGTGAAGTAGCAAAAGATCCATTGCTATCGAAACGGATTGTCGGTGTAAATTCTTCTTCTGCCTACACAAATGGTGGGAAATCAAATGCGGTAGTCACCCGCACTCTTCAAAATGTAAGCTCTTTAGTTAAACCTTAAGATACTCTGTAGAATAATTTATGACTGTTCTAGGTCATACCAACTTGTGTATACTTGATGTCAAGAGTTGCTGTGCACATGGAGATTGAGGGTACGGCCCAGTGTCCCTCTCAAGTAATGCTAGCAGCTGCACTTGGATGCGAAGAATTGGGAATTTCTAATAAGTTGCTAGCTCAAAGCATTTTTGGATTATGGATGACAAGTAGCCTGCTAGAAATGCAATTGAAAGCGCATCATTGTCCATATATTGTTCGAGTTGCCTGGTCTAGCTTACTGGAAAAATTTAGCAATGGCAATCCAATCGAACGAAAATATGACGAACCTATGATAGTTCTCAAGAGGAATGTATTTTTTTCTAAGCGGGATGAAGAGAAAATCAAGTAAGTCAAGACACCTGAGAGCATTGATAATCAAACTTATGTGCAAACAAATATTAGGGATCATCGAATTGTAGAGCTTCTGTATGAAGAAGCGAAACATTGCGTCTTAAATGGAAGATATATTATGGAGCCGGTGCATTCGTTAATGTTGGGTGGTATTCAAGCAAGAATTGAACTGGGGCCGTACAACCCCCACAGCCACACTGTGGGCTTCTTTAGGTGAAATTCAAAATAAAATGTTTTTAACACTGTTCTAATATATTAAATCCTTAGAGAAAACCAGTCAAGATTTCTACCAAAACATGTTGCTAAAAGCTCAAATTGGTTGTGGTTGCCAATAAGCCAGAAGAATTCAGCTGAAATTAAACTTTTAGAACAATTCAAGCGAGTTCCACAAACTGCCACAACCCGGAAATTAATGCGAAAATATTTGGAGTTTTGCTGGGCGTTGCCATTTTATGGGTGAGTAAATTTACAAAATTCAATTTTAATTAAATGTAGTCTGAACTGAAACACGAGAACGACTGCAGTCTGCAAATTCTATCTGAGTTGAGTTGATATTGCCCATATAGAGTTGATGATGCCGTCTCGTAAGCAATAAAAGTTGGACCTGGAATTTGTAATGTATAGTTGTATATACCATACGCAATACTAGTCCAACATGTGAAAATCCTTTTTTGGCTTAAAGAAATTCCAAACGTATTTAGAACTAAAGGTAATGTAATTAATTAAACCCTAAAAACTCAAGTTCAAGTGCAGACGTTGTGTACACTGCGATAACTTGTACATTTGCAAAGTTATCGATAAACGAATTGATCGGGAACCAGTTATAAAATTCTAGCTAATTCATTTTTAGACTTAGAGTCTCCAAGACTTCCGCATTTATAGATACTAATTTAATACAATTTCGGTTGTCAGATTTTGGATTCCGGTCCCCACTTCGCCCCACCACCCCATAATATGAAAAAAAAATTAGTTTCAAACACTAGAGACATGCAGTTTGGTTTAGCATATAGATATGAATATCATAATCATAATCTGAAGACATCAATACGATTGTCCATCTAGAAACAGAATTATTAATTATCAAAGTTTTCTCATCAAAACCCACGCGGCGCAGTTGCAAAGCAGCGAGACACAAGACGCTGGCAATGCTTACACACATGCATACACACATACATATGTACATGCCTACAAGCGTAGATCAGTGTCTATATGTGCGCGTGGTTTTGCATGTACAGTTTCTTATGCGTGCAGAAACGAAGCGAATAATTCTTGGAATATTATTCGTTCGAAGAAGGGCTCAGTGGATTTCGTAGTCGAGCAGTCTCTTTCTTACTTGTTTTGTTTTTGTTTTTTTTTTTTTTTTTTATAACTCATCCCGTTACTAATTATCGATACAAAATTGATAATTCGTTTACGTTTTTAGACTCTGTTCCCAAAAAGGATTAAAGAGTTTTGTGCAATGTCCCTCTTGATATCCGTTTATCCGTCTGTCCGTATGAACGCAATATTTTTCGGCGGTATTAAAGCTATTATGCTCCCGAATTATAAAGTGTACAAATTTTCCCGAATGGAAAAGAAGATCGATCAAAAATTATATGTTTACGACCATTGGGGACGTGGAAAATGGGACCTGAATATATAGTGATTTTTCAAATTGTGCTATATTTTGAACACTATTGACACTAGAGACTTGAACTTTGGCATGTACAATCGGGTTGACAACCCAAGAGCAATAAGCTATCGTAGATATATGTATCTGAAAATTGGATGGTTCAGTTACTAATGTCCTCCTCTATCGATGACCCAAAAATAATTTTCAGCCTCTTTGGAGACGTAGAATATCGAAAAATACCCAGTAATTTTCGTATTTTTGGAGTGTAAACAAGTTGCTAAGATGGCGGAAAGCATTTTAACATAAATATAAAAATATTAATGAATTAAAAAAAACACTTAAGTTTTTGATAAATAAACATAAAGATTCCAGCGCGATTCGAATCCAGATCATTTTAAAATAATATGTAATCGTTAGCTAACCCCAAATAAGTTCACTGCTACAAACTCACAATTCAATCGCAATTCTTAGAATACTAAAGCATGCAGTTTTTGCGCGCACGCAATGCGTATACTCGTATAGTGTGTATAACCTACGGGAGCAGAATCTCTCACAGTTAGTTGCGCCTAAATGCAACGTTCTTACTTGTTAGAGACTTCAAATTGGTATATTTAGATAGATATTATGGATTCAGATTTTGGATGCCACGCCTCCTTCGCCAACAATTTGAAAAAAGAAAAAAACTAGAAACTTGAAATTTGGTAAATAGACACATTTCAATGCTATTCATATATTTTGAAAGTTTCATGCCCAAGCTACGGCAGCAACCACGCAGTTGGCAGAGCGCGCGATTATACATGCGTAAAGAAGAAAAGTATCAATTTTTTTTGCAGAATTCAGGGTATCTCGTAGTCGAGCAGTTTCGACTAGAGTCTTCTTACTTGTTATAAATAATTCTATATGAATTACATAAATTGTCAGAATACCTTGAGATAGTTTACATAAATAAGTACTTTGAAAGTTTCAATTCAATAAATAAATAAATCAGCAGCTTATTCAAAGATATGATTTACGTATAAGTTCTGACATTTAATTTTTTATAAATTACAGTGCAGCATTTTTTCATGGACAAATAGAACAGCCAATGAGAGGAATCATGTCATTAGTTAACCATAAAGATATGGAAGTATTAATTGCTGTTAATGAAAGAGGAGTTTTTATTATAGACTGCTATGAAAATGTAAGTACTTTTTACTAAATATATGTATAAGCTTGACAATATGACCACATAAACACATGTGTGTATTTTTATTCCCTGAGCCGATTGAAAATGGGGAAATCATGGTATAATGGTTTTGTTACAAGTATGTAACAGCCAGAAGGCGAATTGGCAGACCCCATAAAGTACATATATTTTTGATCGGGCTGACGAGCTGAGTCGATATAGCCATGTCCGCCTGTCCGTATGTTTGGCCGCGTCGATTTCCGAAAATATAAGAGCTAGAGAGTTCATTCTTTTTATACCCTGAACCCATTGAAAATGGGAATTCATGGTATAATGGTTTTGTGAAAATGTATGTAACAGGCAGAAGGCGACGTCGCAGACCCCATACAGTATATATATTCTTGATCAGCATAAAAAAAATAAGTTGATTGAGCCCTGTCCGTTTGTCCGTCTGTCCGTCCGTCCGTCCATCCGTATGAGATTTCGGAAACTACAAAAGCTAGAGAGCTGAAATTTCACACGAACAATCGTATGTTAGTTACGCAGTACGAGTTTATTGTTTTTTTCGATAAATCATCCCATTTCCAAATTATCGATAAAAAATCGAGCCGTCTCGACTAGAGCCTTCTTGTTGTGTTAGGCTCGTATATTGCACGCGCAGTAAGAGATAACTTGTATGTATATTTCCAAAGTTAAAAACGCAGTACGAGTTTGTTTCAGAAATCCGATAACTTGTATATTTGCAAAGTAAACGAATTTATCGGGAACCAGTTATCAAATTCTAGCTAATTCATCTTTAAAGTTAGAGTCTCCAAGTCTTCTGCATATATATAGATACTAATTTATTACAATTTCGGGATTTCCCAGATTTTTTATTCCGGTTCCCAATTCACCCTCACACCCCCAAATGTGTAAGAAATGTATTTCAAATACTAGAGGCATACAGTTGGTTTGGCATATATATATGAATCTTATGATCATAATCTGAAAATTTGATTACGATTGTCCCTCTAGAAATATAATTATAAATCAAATAAGTTATGGCAGCAAAACCCAGGCGGCACAGCAAGAGAGGCAGCGAGACAACAAGACGCCTGCAATGCTTACACACACATACCTGCCTACAAGCGTGGATCAGCGTGTGTGTGTGCTCGTCTTTTTGCATGTATAGCATTCTTGGAATATTATTCGTTCGAAGAAGGGCTGAGGGGATTTCGGAGTTGAGCAGTCTCGACTACAGCTTTCTTACTTGTTTATTTTGTTTTTAGATATTTTTGCATTTACATACATATACATATGTTATTTTATTTTATTAAGTTGAGTTCAGGGAATATTCTAGTCAACTCCATCGCCTATATTGTTATTACTTTTCTTTATATATCATCATTGCGTATATACATAGACTCTTTTGTTGGGACTTCGATATGAAGAAATGTCCTGGGATTATGCTAAGCCAAGTGCTAGTGACGATTTGGAATGTCTTACATGCATATTCTTGCAGGTTTGTATTTTAAAATTGGTTTATGATAAATTGAACTCAAATTATAGAAAAAAATAAGTATGAAATAATTTACTTTGTTTAGTTTGACACTATAGAAAATGGAATGCAGATATCTAAGCTTGTGCAAGTTTTTTCAAAGCAAGCTGCTATGATTGATGCTCTAATTTCTCATTTTACGGGGCAAATGCGAAAAAAGAAACAAGAAGGAAGTTCTACTGAGCAAGGTCATGATGGTAAGCAATAATAACCAAAGTCAACATATCTCTTGTGAGAAGTATAATGAATAACATTACATCATAAATCTGATGTAACTACTTGTTTTTTTTTTTTCTGTCTGTCTCGTCTGTTTGTATTTACTGTCACTTTGATCTCAGAAAATAAAAATTTTCAGGGAGATGCAATTTTAAATATGAAATTTATAAATTTATTATTATTAATATATATATATATATATGTATATATATAAATATGTATGTCGTGGCGTTAAAATTATTATTCTCGCCTTCCAATATACAGATTTGTGTAATAACGAGTTCTCGGAGTTCCGACTTCTGTCACCAAAGCTCTTTCTTACTCAATCGTCTCTGATTAAGTGCCCTTTTCCAGCTTGCCTGTCAAACTGCTTCTTGGTTGCATATTTTCGTTCATCAATATAATACTAACTCTGTGCGAAGGACATAAGTAGCCTTCTTGCTCTCACTCAGCGACATCCGAGACCACGTTCAGCAAATACTATAGTTATCTCTCTCCTAAGGAGAATACATCCTTTAATTGTCAGTAAAATGTCAGTTTCTCTTTAATACTACTGTAACAGTCAATCACAACATAATACCTAACACATCATGATATCACACCAATATAATATATATAATATATATATATATATATATATATATATATATATATATATATATTAAACTAAATAGTTATTGTTCAATGTTCATTTTACTATTCGTTGCAATATTCTACAACTTTCTTATAAAATATTTGTGTAAATCTTTCTACAAAACTACTACTAAAATAATAAAAATTCATTATTTTTATAGAGCCGAACCCGATCCAAAGCGCCGGCAATGGAATATTGTGCAATAAGCTGTCTCGCTTAACTTTAGCCAGCTTTGATGAAGAAGGCCGCTGTATTGGGCAAATGGGATCATTATCTATAAGCTATTAGCATTTATTTATATTTATATAAATTAATTGCTTAACTTTAAGTGAATTAAAACGTTTACATATGTATGAATATTAAATTTAGAAATATGTATGTATATATTTTGTAGATACATGTATATAGGTCAAAGTTTTAAGATATATGAACTGGAACGTCAACGGAAATTTTAAATTGTTTAATATTTATTTTCATCAATTTATAAATGTAATATTTTTCGTATTCACTATTATACAAGATTTAAATAATTTTTGTATAAAACTTACAATTTTTTTAATTTATTAAAAAGACAGATTAGAAGTGAACGCTGTAATATATTCATAATTAAATAACAGTTTGTAATTACTGATGCACGTACGCATTCAATTCATTAAATTTATAGTTCTAAAACAATCGCTGATTTTATTTATTTATTTATTTTAACTAAGATGTTGATAAAACTAGAGCCAAGCTTAAAGCAAATATAATTATATAGTAATAAAACCTAAAAAAAAAAAATACAGAACATTTAAATTATCAATAGTATCACCAACCCGATTAGGGTGTTTTATTTGCCAGTCCGGCCAGCTATGCCCCAATTCACAGGCACGAATGGTCAGTGATACTATTGAAAGTATGACAAAGTAGAAAGTGTTAATTGAAAAACTTAAAAATGAATATTAAAGGATATTAGGACTGATTATTAGCTAACAATTTAAAACAAGTAAGAAGGCTCTAGTCGAGACGGCTCGCTACGAGATACCCCGAACCCAAAAAAAGGTGATACTCTTCTTCTGTACGCACGTATAGGCGCGCGCTCTGCTCACCGCGCAGTTGCTGCCTTGTCTTGGGGGTGGCTTATAGTTTGAACACTTATAACTCTATTTCTAGATGAACGATCTATTTTCAGAGTAGATTAAGAATATCTAAATGTATCTATGTGCCAAATTTAAAGTCTCTTGTATTTGAAATGCGTTTTTTGCAAATTGGTGGCGAGATCCAAAATCATCCAAAATAATCTGCGCATCCTTAATATCTATCTAAATAAACAAATTTGAAGTCTTTAGCTAAAGCGGTGTAGATGTTATACCCGAAAAACATAAAAAATTGAAACGAATTTTCGATTTCTTATCGATAATTTGGAAATGGGATGAGTTATCGGAAAAACAAAATAAACTCGTACTGCGTAACTAACATACGAGTGTTCATGTGAAATTTCAGCTCTCTATCTTTGTAGTTTCCGAAATCTCGACGTTCATACGGACGGACAGACGGACGGACGGACGGACGGACGGACGGACAGACGGACAGACGGACAGGGCTAGATCAACTTTTCTCGTCACTCTGATCAAGAATATATATACTTTATAAGGTCTGCGACGTCTGCTTGTGCCTGTTACATACATTTAACAAAACCATTATACCCTGATTTCCCATTTTCAATGGGTTCAGGGTATAATTAAATTTAGTGTCAAAGAGAACACCAAGGTCTTTGACGGTGAAAGTGAGTTGTAAGGAACTATTATTAATTTTATAATCAAGAATGTGTGGATCAGTACGACAGAAGGTCATTGTCATACATTTAGAGCAATTTAAATGTAATTGATTAATCTCACACCAACATTGAAAAGCACTAAGGTCATCTTGAAGATGTTCATGCTCAATTGAGTTGGAAAATGAAAATCAAAGTTTTGCATCATCTGCATACATAAGTATCGTTGAATGAGAAATACAACTAGGAAGGTCATTTAAAAAAGGGAAAAGAGTAATGGCCCTAAGTGAGGTCATTTTCTTTCAGTTTTGAAATTGAAGTTCTCAGCAAAACTCCCTCGGTTCTGCCCTTTAAGTAGGATGATATCCACGATAAAAGTTTAGGAGAAAATCCTAAACGATCCAAATTACTGAAGGTTGTATAAATGACATCAGTCTGCATTCTGTTAGAAAAACTGTCATTGACTAGGAAAGTGAATTATAATAAATTCGTAGTGGTAGATCGATTTTGAAAAAACCCATGCTGTGATGGATAAATAATCGATTTACAAAAGTGTTGACGATGCTATTATTTTTTCAAATAACTTCGGAATAGCAGAAAGTTTCGCAATGCCTCTATAATTGGAAATGTCAGATCTTCCGCCTGTTTTATGCAGCGGAATGATAAAAAACTCTTTCCAACTTGAAGGAAAAACCGAAGTTTGCAAAGATAAATTATTTTTTTCAACACACATTTCTCGTATATATTAATTCTTTATGAACAATAAGTATGTTTTTAACATTTTCCTCCAGTTCATTATTTCATTAGTGACATCACTGCTTATTTATTATCTGCGTTGTCCAAAGATGAACGATATATTTTCCTCCTAAGAACATTGCAGTTGGGTGCATCCAAATGCGTGATACTCTGTTCCCCTAGGTACATTTTACTTATTTAATAAACATTTAATAACCGAAATATTTGGGCAATTAGCAAACTTACATTGCAAACAACAAACATTTTTCCTATACTTGCTTGCATGCTTACAAAAGTCTGCATGCTATAATATTCTATGAATTGCGATTGCATTTGTGAATTTCTCGATCGTTACTTTAGTTTTGCCAGAAGGCGCTCTAGCAGTGGCTTATTTGGTTTTAGCTAACGAAACTCAGTCCAGGGCAGTGGCGCTGGTGCCAAATTTCAATAATCGTTTTTTTATACCCTGAGCCCATTGAAAATGGGAAATCAGGGTATAATGGTTTTGTTAAAAGTATGTAACAGGCAGAAGGAGGCGTGGCAGACCCCATAAAGTATATATATTCTTGATCAGGGTGACGAGAAAAGTTGATATAGCCATGTCCGTCTGTCTGTCCGTCCGTCTGTCCGTCTGTCCGTCTGTCCGTCTGTCCGTATGTTTGAACGCGTCGATTTCCGAAGATACAAAAGCTAGAGAGTTCATTTTTTTTGTGTTAGGTTCGTATATTGCACGCGCAGTACGAGTTTGTTTCAGAAATTCGATAACTTGTATATTTGGCAAGTTATCGATAAACGAATTTATCGGGAACCAGTTTTAAAATTCTAGCTAATTCATCTTTAGAGTTAGAGTCCCCAAGTCTTCTGCATATATATAGATACTAATTTAATACAATTTCGGTTTTTGTCAGATTTTGGATTCCGGTCCCCAATTAGCCCCACCACCCCCAAATGTGTAAAAAATGCTTTTCAAATACTAGAGACATACAGTTTGGTTTGGCATATAGATATGAATAACATAATCTTAATCTGAACATATCAATATGATTGTCCATCTAGAAACAGAATTATTAGTCCATAAAGTTTTCTCATCAAAACCCATGTGGCGCAGCAAGCAAGGCAGCGATACAGCAAGACGCGGGCGCACATACATACATACATACATACATACATATGTATGTATGTATGTATATGTGTGCAAGCGTAGATCAGCGTGTGGCTGCAATCGTACATACATACATATGTATGTACATATTTGTGCATGTAAAGCTAATTGTAAAAGAGTTATGATTTCTAAAAAAAACCTAAAATGTTAAATAGAATATGTATGTATATCATATGCTGAACTCTCATTACATTCCATTATATATTTAAAAAATTTTAAAACAATTAAAATAACAATGGAAATGCAAGCAACGTTCAGCAATGCAAATCAATTTTCGTATGCGTGTGCACATATGTATGTATGTATGTATGTATACACACAAAAAGTCTTGGGCTGTTTTCTATGTTGCTATGCGTGTATATTCTAAGAATCACAATTGTTTTTGAATTCCGTTAGAATTGTCTTTGAATTGTATTTGTATTTTCAGCCACTGCTTTAGTGTTTCTTTCGTATATGGCGAATTTCATTCGTTTTCGCTACTCTGCCGATTAAGTGAGCCGTGGTGTAGATGGTTAGACAGATGCAACGAATGTTAGGGTGTCGGAGGTTCTAGCCTCGCCTAAGCCTAAGCCCTTCATAATTTATTATTTTTATTTTTATTTTTTTTATTATTTCTTTCTTTTTTATTATTATTTATTCTTTTCTATTTGATTTTCGAAGATACAAGAGCAACTGCGCGGTTAGCAGAGCGCGTGCTTATACGTGCGTAAAGAAGAAGAGTATCACTTTTTTGCAGGGTTCAGGGTATCTCGTAGTCGAGCCGTCTCGACTAGAGCTTTCTTACTTGTTTTAATGTACGTTTTTCCTGATTTGCCACGCCCGCTGTGGGCGTAGATATATCCGCCATAATTACTTTAACTTGGGTTGTCACCGCGAGTATACATTCCAAATTGCAACTCTCTAAATCATCAACTATGCATTTTCTGATTTGCCACGCCTCTAGTACGTAGATCGGGAACATTTTTACACTTTATAATTCGTGAGCATACATGATTATGTTGTCGAAATTTCATGTCTTTTGCTTTAATAGCGCCGAAAAATATTTTAGTTGACAGCGTTGTTAAATAAATGATGTATGGATAGAATAAATTAACGTGTTTTAAACATTAATAAGTGCGTAAGGAAGAAGAATATTGTTTTTTTGCAGGATTCAGAGTATCTCGAAGTCGAGCCGTCTCGATTAGAGCCTTCTTACTTGTTAGCTATGAGGCATGAGATAAATTTTAGGAAAATAAATGGGAAAATTAAAAAAAAAATCCTGCTATACAAGACATTCTCTAATAAAGGATGTCATATAACGTGAAAGAAAATTTAAATAAAAATGTATTTTAAGGGGTTGGGCCTTGGACCTTCGACTATGGACCAGGACATTCGCAATCGGAAACCAGTTTTTTTTTTTTTTTAATTTTTATTCGTAGTATTTTACTTTTTGTCGACAAAAGGATGTAACGTCTATTAAAACTTCAAATGACTTGTAGTTTTAGCTGCACTGCAGCTTCCGCTGATAGATGAGTCATACACACATACTCAGATATGCTTATGTTTGTGCGGCATATGAAATTCAAAACCAGTTTACCTTCTGTCCAAAAGCTGCGCAGCGTCCGGCGTTAAATCTTCTGCACATGCGCGGTGCAGCAACAATAACAAAAACGGCAGCAGCAACCCGGCTGAAATTAGAAAGGATTTGTTTGGTCAAATCAAATTTGAATATGCACGACCTTAAAGGGGTGGCCAAAGTTGACGAACGTAACAAGCCTGCGCTGATGCAGATGACGCTGATGCTGTCCAGGGGTCGATCCTAGCCGTGGTCCACAGGTCTAGCTATTCATCGGTCTGTATGTAATTCAATCGAGGGAGCGAAAGGGTTGCATTTGTAACTTTATAATTTTGGGTCAGTGTATTGTGCTGTACACCCAAAAATATGCATACAAATCTAGCATAAAATTATTTAGAAAAGAGCTTACGATTCCTCAGTTTGGTTTTTTATTTCATTTTCAGTTTTGTTGTTGTAATCAACAAAGCGATGCGTTGCAATGGTCATATGTACATAGTGCGTAAAAGATTGAATGTATTTTATTTATTTATTTTTATTTATGTAATTAGTTTTTTAATGCTTTATTGGGATTTGAAATTTTATAAGCATCACTTTTACATATTATATATCACGTTTTGCAATAACAAATTTTCAATAGGACCAAATTGATGTATTTTTTGTAATTATATACATACTAGCAAACCCGGCGAACTCCGTTTCGCCACCAGATGGATTCGTTTTTTGTAACATTTCGTTTGGGGATTAAAAGATGAAGAAAAATTATTTTTATATTTGAAAAGGAAACATTTTATTTCATTTCATTTAAGCACCTTTTGGTAAACGACATTCTTCGTTTTTTGGTCAGGTTGAAGAACAAATAATACGGATGGTTTGCCGACACGTGAGTATGCCACGTACAATTGACCATGAGAAAAACACGCATTTTCTAGATTGAGGCCACAAAAAGTTAAGTAATGGCCCTGTGATTTGTTGATCGTGATGGCGAAGGCAAGACGAATCGGGAATTGAATTCGTTTAAACTCAAAGGGCATATCTGTTGAGATCATCGGAATCCTTTGAATAAGAACTACCTCATCTTTAAATTTTCCTCTGAGTATCGACGCGTGAACCACATTACTCATCAGTTTTCTAATCACCAAACGCGTTCCATTGCACAGTTTTGGTTGGTTTAAATTTCTAAGCATGATAACTACCGAGTCAACCTTCGGTTGTAAATTGTGCGGTGGTAAACCAGGCACATCCAAGGAGTTAAAAAATTCAGTTGGATAATTAGTGGATTCTTCGTCGTTTGTTACACAGTCGAAAGATTTGAATGAATACAGAGTACCTACGATTTCATTTTGAATTATAAAATTGAGGTCATCTACATCTTTAATTTTAGCCGCCAAAATTACTCGCTCACTTAACCAATTATTATTTTTGTGGTTAGCAATGATATCCGGAAATACTTTGTTGATAAGCTCATCTTTTGATGAGACGAAATTGCAAAAATTTGGAGGGAATGAAATCAAACCGCTCGATTCGTCAACAGGAACACGGCCATTACCGATTTTCAGCAATTGCTTCGAGAAATCATCAGCAGACAGATCGTTCAACAATGTAACTCTCATATTTACAGACAGTTGAAGTTTGTTTACATATCGCCACAGATTTGATCTTACCATTCAATCGATTAATCATTTTGATATTAAAGTGATATCCATCGTGTACTTGTCAAAACATCAGCGGGTATTGTAACGCGTCATATGAACGGTGCGTTTCATATATTCTTTGTAGTTGCCCAGTATTGCGTGGTGTAAGCACAATATCACGTGTTTCCAAGGAGCATTAAATGTGCGTTCATGTGTTCCAGCTGGTCTTTTATCTGCTCTGATTACAACTTTATAGTCATCATTTGGCATGCGCTCTAAAGCAGTCTTGAACAGCCTGACCAATGCATGATGTCCATGAAGCATTTGCTGCAAGTCTTGGAGAATCGCCCTTTTCGTAACTGTGTTGATCCCTTGACGCCGGTCAAGTTGTTCTTCCATATTGCGCATGAAGTATATTTGCAAGAATTTGCGATGTGCATCTTCAATAGGTTGCAATGATCCAATGCGATGGCAAATCTGGCCTTGAATCTGTAAATTCAAAGCCATAGAAATATAACAAACTACATTCAATTTTTTTTAACGAAAATTACCTTAAATGTCGGATTATATCTTCAATGGAAACAGGCATTGTATTTTTGAGTGTTCGCTTGAAAATGTCGTGATTATAGTGTTTCGCCATAAAGCAAGGAACGCAATGGCTTTGCTGGCGGAACCACTAATGGCAATGTTACTTTACCACTAAGGCAGGCAAACTAAAGGATGCAATTCGTAATTCGATTCAAATCAATACTTGAACCATTTCTTCTTGCATTTCGAAGATTATTCCTCTGTTCATCTGTACGATAAGCTCGACGATTTCTCGTTTCTGATCTAGCCGTTTCATGGGCTGCTCTTTGCTCTTGTCTTTGAGAAGCACGAATTAACCCCTTCTCGTTCGTTTCGTCAGATAATTGACTCGCGATATTCCGATGCCTACGATTGCATTACGGATCCGCTGGGAAAGATTAGATCTTCTAGGACGCAGCATTTTTATACCCTGAACCCATTGAAAATGCGAATTCAGGGTATAATGGTTTTGTGAAAATGTATGTAACAGGCAAAAGGAGATGTCGCAGACCCTACAAAGTATATATATTCTTGATCAGCAGAACAAAATAAGTTGATTGAGCCCTGTCCGTCTGTTCGTCCGTCCGTCCGTCTGTCCGTTCGTATGAACGTCGAGATTTCGGAAACTACAAAAGCTAGAAAGCTGAAATTTCACATGAACACTCGTATGTTAGCTACGCAGTACGAGTTTATTGTTTTTTCGATAACTCATCCCATTTCCAAATTATCGATAAAAATCGAAAATTCGTTTCAATTTTTTATGTTTTTCGGGCATAACTTCTACACCGTTTTAGCTAAAGACTTCAAATTTGTATATTTAGATTGATATTATGGATACGCAGATTATGTAATTTTCATATTTTCGACGCCACGCCCCCTTCGCCCACAATTTGGAAAAAACGCATTTCAAATACTAGAGACTTGAAACTTGTCACATAGATACATTTAGATATTCTTAATCTACTCTGAATTTCATGAAGATCGTCCATCTAGAAATGGAGTTATAAGCGTTCAAAGTAGAGCCCAACCCACCCCCAAGCCAAGGCAGCAACTGCA
Source organism: Drosophila buzzatii (assembly GCA_035045845.1). Classification (NCBI taxonomy): domain Eukaryota; kingdom Metazoa; phylum Arthropoda; class Insecta; order Diptera; family Drosophilidae; genus Drosophila; species Drosophila buzzatii. Next base: position 3,004,952 of record JAWNOS010000610.1, on the reverse strand, counting down.
CGGTTAGCAGAGCGCGCACCTATACGTGCGTAAAGAAGAAGAGTATCGCCTTTTTTGGGTTCAGGGTATCTCGTAGTCGAGCCGTCTCGACTAGAGCCGTCTTACTTGTTTTTTTTTTTGTTTTTTTTAGGGTTCAGCGTATCTCGTAGTCGAGCCGTTTCCACTAGAGCCTTCTTACTTGTGGCATATATCATACGCCTATTAAATTTATAGCCTGAACCCATTGAAAACGGATGTGTAACAGGCAGAAAGGAGCGTAGGCGTATATGTACATATATTTTCAGGGTGACGAGCTGATTCGATCGATATAGCCATGTCTGTCTGTCCGATGTTTGAACGCGTCGATTTCTGAATATATTAAAGTTAGACTTCATTATTTTTGTGTTGGGTCAGTATATTGAACGCACAGTGCGAGATTGTTTCGAAAATTGATCATTCTATCGTTTCAAAGTTATCGATCAAATGTATTTAGAATTATGTATCGGTCATCCTTTGAGGTAATCTTTATACCCTGCACCCATTGAAAATGGGAAATCAGGGTATAATGGTTTTGTTAAAAGTATGTAACAGGCAGAAGGAGGCGTGGCAGACCCCACAAAGTATATATATTCTTGATCAGGGTGACGAGAAAAGTTGATATAGCCATGTCCGTCCGTCCGTAAGTATGAACGCGTCGATTTCCGAAGATACAAAAGCTAGAGAGTTCATTCTTTTTGTGTTAGCTTCGTATATTGCACGCGCAGTACGAGTTTGTTTCAGAAATTCGATAACTTGTATATTTGCAAAGTTATCGATAAACGAATTTATCGGGAACAAGTTTTAAAATTCTAGCTAATTCATCTTTAGAGTTAGAGTCTCCAAGCCTTCTGCATATATATAGATACTAATTTAATACAATTTCGGTTTTTGTCAGAATTTGGATTCCGGTCCCCAATTCGCCCCACCACCCCCAAATGTGTAAAAAATGCATTTCAAATACTAGAGACATACAGTTTAGTTTGGCATATAGATATGAATATCATAATCTTAATCTGAACATATCAATACGATTGTCTATCTAGAAACAGAATTATTAATCATCAAAATTTTCTCATCAAAACCCATGTGGCGCAGCAAGCAAGGCAGCGACACAGCAAGACGCATTGCGGCCGCACATTCATACATACATCCATGCATATGTATTTATGTATGTACATATGTATATATGTATATGTGTGCAAGCGTAGATCAGCGTGTGGCTGCAATCGTACATACATATGTATGTACATACATATTTGTGCATGTAAAGCTAATTGTAAAAGAGTTATGGTTTCTAAAAAAAACCTAAAATGTTAAATAGAATATGTAGATCATATGCTGAACTCTTATTACATTCCATTATATATTTTAAAAATTTTGAAACATTTAAAATAATAATGGAAATGCAAGCAACGTTGAGCAATGCAAATCAATTTTCGTATGCGTGTGCACATATGTATATACATATGTATGTATGCACACAAAAAGTCTTGGGCTGTTTTCTATGTTGCTATGCGTGTATATTCTAAGAATCACAATTGTTTTTGAATTCCGTTAGAATTGTCTTTGAATTGTATTTGTATTTTCAGCCACTGCTTTAGTGTTTCTTTCGTATATGGCAAATTTCATTCGTCATCGCTACTCTGCCGTTTAAGTGAGCCGTGGTGTAGATGGTTAGACAGATGCAACGAATGTTAAGGTGTCGGAGGTTCTAGCCTCGCCTAAGCCCTTAATAATTTATTATTTTTATTTATTGTTTTATAAGCGTTCAAAGTACACACACACACACCTAAGCCACGGCACTGGGTGGTTAGCAGAGCAGGCGCTCGTAAATAAGAAGAGTATTAGCTTCTTTGTTGCTGGGTTCAGGGTATCTCGTAGTCGAGCCGTCTCGACTAGAGCCTTCTTACTTGTTTTTTATATTTCATTTATATATTTCAGCTCTCAAGCTTTTGTAGTTTCCGAAAGCTCGACGTTCATACGGACGGACAGACGGACAGGGCTAGATCAAGTTTTCTCGTCACCCTGATCAAGAATATATATACTTTATAAGGTCTGTGACGTCTCCTTCTGCCTGTTACATACATTTAACAAAACCATTTTACCCTGATTTCCCATTTTCATCTACATTAATATTGGCACTCAGAGGCCATAAATTTAGGCTTAATGCGGCATTGACCCGCGAAACCTGGTCAGGGCCAAGGGTCTCGATAAGCTGGTGAATGCATTCAGTAGTTCAAATAACAAAACAAATAGCAGCGGAAACTCTAAGACGATCTACGACCAACCCCGCTCCGGGTCAATGAAAAATCAATTCAATTTTGAGGAAAAAAAGCATTAAATTCGTCACAAAAAATGGAAAAAATAAATACTTCGGCAAGGGTTGCAAAAGGCCGTCAAGCCATTCAATAAGAAAACGTGTTTCTTATTGTTTGCATTTCACCTCTGTGAGTAATTTACTGTGAACCCGATCAGGATGAAGAACGAGCACCACAGATCTGGCATCAAGGATCAAGAATTGAAAATGATGACTATCTGTGTCTGTGTGTGTATGTGCAAAAGTGACATCATAAGACGTGACATATTTGAACCCAAACCTTTTTGCTCTTGCCATTTTATTTGCACCCTTTGATACCTGGCTGATTGTATTTTGTTGGGTTATTTGAACACGAGTAGATTTTCGCACTGTGGGAATTTTTCCATTTCCTCACAATATTTGCGAAAACTCGCGCGCTCAACCTTGATTGATAGCAGTATAAGGTTTCAATAAAAATATGGGTTCAAGGCGCAATACTAGTGTTCTGCCCAAAAGCTTTTCTTTTTTAGAAAATGTTGTATGGGAAATTTGATATTCCTTTCCTTTATCGATCCATAGCTTAACCGCTTAATCATGGGCGGAGTTTTCACACAATTCGTTGGTGAAACTCGTTTGTATATATCTGTATATGGTTTTAAAGTTGACCACCAATACTTACCACTCACAGTTTTTCGGGGAAAAGTGGTACATGTTTTGTGTGCTTGTGCATTTATGTAAATGTAACGCGTGTAACCATATTAACCCCTAAAATGACCTCAGTGTCCAGCCCAAAGTGTTATCCTGCATTGTTATTGCTTTTGTTTTTATTTGTGTTATTAATGTCGGCAGAGCTCTTCAGCTGTGGCACGTGCGTCTACTTAAGATGTTGCAAAGGGTCAATTGGTCAGTTGGTCACTCTAGTAGAGTTATTCAGAAACAGATTGACTTTCAGGTACACGTTCACATTTCAGGTACATCCTTTCAGAATCGCTGTCTCGCTGCCTCGCAACGTTGCAGCTTTGTCTAATGGACGCAGTCTTATTTATTATCATCCCTTTATTTGTCTCATTGTTGTCAGCATTCTATTTTCATTTGAAAATTCTGATTTGAAATTTTTAGTAAATGCTACATTTTGGCGAAGGTTTTGCCTGTCTGTTTGCAGCGGCCATTATTTGAAAGGGGTAGGCTGTGTTGCCAAAGGGCAAAAGATCTGCAGTTGCCAGATGCTGGATGCTGTTGATGCCGTTGCTTTATAGAGTGTTCAATTGTTTGGGACAGACCTGAAAGCGTTGAGTGTTATGCTGACCTTCGTCTCTTTGTCATTTTGTCAGAAAGATAGATAGATAGAGATAGAGAGAGAGAGAGAGAGAGAGAGAGAGAGAGAGAGAGAGAGAGAGAGAGAGAGAGAGAGAGAGAGAGAGAGAGAGAGAGAGAGAGAGAGAGAGAGAGAGAGAGAGAGAGAGAGAGAGAGAGAGAGAGAGAGAGAGAGAGAGAGAGAGAGAGAGAGAGAGAGAGAGAGAGAGAGAGAGAGAGAGAGCTAGAAAGAGAGCAGAGGTATCAGTTAAGAGCGCCAGAATGAGAAGTGGACATACAAAAGTGAAAATAGATTGATCCGCGAGCTCTTTAACATACAAAAATTATCATAGCTGTATAAAAAAGATTCTGTAGAAAAAACACAACAAATTTCAACAATCAATCATTTTTGCAATAAGTATATGAGGATGAGTAAAATCTGAGATAACGGCTATGTAAATGTTTGAAACTTTATGCCAATGTGGTGGGATTAAGACATTCAATATTTAATATTTAACCTTAGAACAATGTTTTATTTATCTAAAAAATTTATTGGTTTTAAAACAAAGGGAAACAAAATTTTTTGTTTCTAAATATTTATGTAAAATAAGTTTTAACATTTGGTTATAATATAATGTTCAAAATCAATATCCTTATACTCGTAAATTAACACGAATTCTAATAAACTTATAGATTGATACAAAATTTATGATACTCTATGAAATAATAAATAAGGAAATAGTTTTATATAAAAACAAGTAAGAAAGCTGTAGTCGAGACTGCTCGACTACGAAATCCCCTGAGCCCTTCTTCGAACAAATAATATTCCATTCGATTCGTTTCTGACCGCTTGCAAAACCACACACACACATAGACACTGATTTACGCTTGTATGCATGTATGTGTGTATGCATGTGTGTAAGCATTGCAAGCGTCTTGTATTCTCGCTGCCTTTGTTGCTGCGCCACATGGGTTTTGCTGCAAAAAATTTATTGATTAATAATTCTGTTTCTAGATGGACAATCGTATTGATATCTTCAGATTATGATTATGATATTCATATCTATATACTAAACCAAACTGCACGTCTCTAGTATTTGAAATGCATTTTTTTTCACATTTGAAGGTGGTGGGGCGAAGTGGGGACCGGAATCCAAAATCTAACAAAAACCGAAATTGTATTAAATTAGTATCTATATATATGCAGAAGACTTGTAGACTCTAACTCTAAAGATGAATTAGCTAGAATCTTATAACTGGTTCCCGATAAATTCGTTTATCGATAACTTTGCAAATATACAAGTTATCGAATTTCTGAAACAAACTCGTACTGCGCGTGCAATATACGAAGCTAACACAAAAAGAATGAACTCTCTAGCTTTTGTATCTTCGGAAATCGACGCGTTCATACTTACGGACGGACGGACAGACGGACATGGCTATATCAACTTTTCTCGTCACCCTGATCAAGAATATATATTCCTTATGGGGTCTGCCACGCCTCCTTCTGCCTGTTACATACTTTAAACAAAACCATTATACCCTGATTTCCCATTTTACTATATAGACATAGGCCTTAAGCAAGTAAGAGGTCTCTAGTCGACACTGCTCTGTAATAATATAAATATATATATATATATGTATGTATATATGTATATATTCTCTTTCCTAAAATGAAAGAATGTATATATATACATATTCTTTTCCCGCACTGATTAAAAATAATAATATTATTCGCAGATTATATGAATCAGTCATGAACGTGACCGAATTAAAAGTCTACAGCTATTTTTCTCATTCTTATTAAGTGGGTGTCCTCAGTTCTGAGGGTAAGGAACGGACTGTTCGCCACCTCTTTGACTTGTGCCAATGTTATGCAAATGAAAATACGTCGATCCGATTTCAACTTGAAGAAAGGAGTACTGGAAAACTTATCTCTTAATTCGAACTTAATGTTTTGCTGTTTGCCATTCAGCGTGTTAAATGTTAATTTTGCTGAAGTGCCAATAATGCCGTAGAGGTATTGATCCGGTAGGCAATTGTGTGTTTTTCGGTTTCCTTAATTGATTCTCATTAAATATTCATGTATGTATTTCAATTTACTGATGTTTGCGTGAAGTTGATAGGAAATGTGCAAATATTGGAGAACGGGGTTGATCATTTTAATCAAGATATAATGCCGAGTACTTATAAATTTGGATTAAAGCTAAAAAAGACACACTATATTTTATATAATTATAAGTTTCTAGCTTTATCGTTGTACAATCTATGCGTAAAAAACGAAGTTAAATTTTCGATTTTGTTCGAAAATAAGGAAGTGAGATGTATGATCGAAAAATAAAATAATCTCATACTGCTCTGCGTTCATACGGACCCTATAATGTGTATTCTAGATTAGTTTGACCGATCAAGAATATATATATATTATAAGGTCGGTCACGACTCCTTCTGCTAAAAATTTCCACTAAAAAATTTTCATTATACGCTTATTTACCATTATCAACGGGTTCAAGATATAAAAAAAGTTAACTGTCGTGCTTTTTGACGAGTCTTCAACTTTCTAGATAGTTAAAACGTCTTAAAACGTTGTAAGAAATATTTCTTTAACATTTTCGAATTCTTTGCTTGGTTTTGATGCACTACTGGGCTCGCATTGAAATTTTCTTAACCCATTTCATACCCAGAGATTTTCAAACTATAATGGATAATAAACTGCAACCCTTTTTTTGGATTTGCGAGGAATCTGTGCATCAATTTATTTATTTCCCAAGCTTGTTGTTTACGTAATTTGCAATATCGAATGTCGCAAAGACAGGCATTGAGACCTTGAAAGAATTGCCAATGAATTTTGATGCAATTTTTGGATTACGAAAGGTATTCAACTAAAATCGAACCCTTTTGCTCATACAGGCAGAAAACCGTAAAACACTTTTTGCTAACGCAACCCTTTGCTATAGGCACTTCGAGTAGTTGGCTGAGCTGGATTTTCACATAACTCTCGTGGTGCCAAATTTTTTGCAGCAGCAGACATCATTAAGACGCCATTTATCATTGATTTCCGTTGAGCCATTTGCCATAAAAGAGTCTTTTTTTTGGTGATACTTTCTATTTTTCGGAAATCTGAAACTTTTAATACGCAACCCCTTAAATAAATGATCGATTGTTTGTGCGAAGAAAATGCCCAAGAAACTTGTCAGCGGGGTAATCAATCATACTTATCCTCATGATTTTAAGAAAAATATTTCACTTTTTGTTTTAGCTATAGTTTTCGGATAAATAATAAAAACAAAGTGACCAACATAACATGACCTCTTGGCCGGCTGTCAACATACTTAGAGCTGACCAATCCTATTAATTGCTTTATTAGTAAATATAAATCCATCGATAAATCCAAACAACTCAAAAAAAATTGTGTGAAAATGTGAGAAAATTTAGAAAGAAAAGATTTATATAGAGAGCAACCCCTCGGCCTAGAGACCAGCTGATCATAGACCTAAGGTTTTCAGCTATATCATCATCATCAATATCATTTAACCTAATGGACCCTGACCTTGGCCAGCTGCATTAAGTTGTGGCAAAAGTGTCCTTGCGCTCGACTGGCTTTGCTAAAAGGTCTTTTTCTATTTTTCTTTAATTTTCGTTGAGGCAAAATATCAAGCCCTTGAATAGGGGTTGAGTTCTAAAAAATCTTTGCTGATCTGCGTTTCAGTCTTTTGCAATTTTTATACTTGAGTGTCCAATCAAATATAAATCAAAATTGCCAATGTCAACGTCCTGGGAATAGTTTCGTATATATATTTTTCAAATAGATGCGTAGTTCTGTATCAAATGCCAATCACTTTAAATAACATTAAAATATAATTTAATGAATAATTAGAAAGCTAGAGAGGAGCTGTGCATTACAAAGATTACTTTTAATTATAAGTGAATGTTAAATTTAATCTCAATTCAACAGCTATAACTATATCATATAGATGAGTAAATTTAATTAAATGATTTCCTAGTTCTTTAGACTTAAAAGATGGGTTTTAAAGGTAATAATAATATTATATATTTATATTTTTAGCACAGCATAAAGAAGATTAAGATTAAGATTAGATTATCAGTTCGTTCTCTTCGTTAATTTCGTGGTGACAATAAATTTTACCATTCGTTTAGCTGATTGGTTAGATTTTCTTGTTCTTCATTAATTCCGTTTTGACAAAAACTCAAGCAAGCTGAAATTAAATGTAATAAAAAAATGAAAAAAAAGGGCTTCAATCATGATATCCTGTCGTACATGATCGTTGAGTCGGCGTTGTACGGCTCATTGCGCAACTGCCAAAACGCCGAGGATTTTTCCATCGAAAATAGAAATTCATTTCTATTGAAAATGCACAAGAAATAAAATAGAGAAAACCAATCCTCCCTCAATTGGTAGCCAAGATCCTAACAAGATGTTTCCCAACGTCCTATTTGTCTAAGCATGCGGGGTAATCCTTTTTTGTAAGGACACGTTTGTGTTTGTGCGTAGTTGAAAGGATTGCGTTGTAAAAAATAGGGAGAAAATGTGGAACAAATATCTTGGCGTACGCATATCTCCGGGTGCTACGCAATTCTTTGGAATGGCAGCTGAATGTGATCAACCTGGACATGAGGAATGGAAAGAAATGGATGTCAAGGATGGAGCAACGCGACTAATATTGTTTGTTGAGACGATGTAATAAGATTATTCTAGTTTCATATTTTCCTTTCACATTTTTAGCATAGTTCAGAGAAATTTAGCAGCTGACCTAAACGACCAAACGAATATTCGCGAAGGGTTGCAAAGAAATGTTAGTTTAACTTTCTCTAATCACAACCCCTTTCGAAACTCAATCAGTGTATACATTTTTTTCCCGCCTCAATAACAACTCAAATGCCAATGTCAAGTAAAAGAAAAAGCTAGAAATATTTTTATAAAAGAAATCAGTTACCTCAGCTTTCAAACAACAATCGTAATCACTCATGTACATACATATATATACTTATTTGTATGAACTAAAACATAAATTAAATAGAAATTGAAATTTGCCACTGTAAAATTCTAGTGAAACGAAAAATCGTTTTCTCCAGGATTCTATCCACTATCATTTATTTTAATATTGTCATTACTTTTACGAAGATACCGTATCAAAAATATTGCAATTTGTCTTGGAAAATGTGCAAGAAACTCGTGAGAAAGTTGTTTGCGAGCGTAACTTGAGGCCTCGCTAATGATTATGTGGCCAACTTTGACTCATAAGAATCATCAATCAAATTGGGTTGTCGTTAAAAAAGACGGTTTATATGAAAAATTATTTGTAACTTTTTTTTTTTTAGGTTTGCGTTTGATTTTGCTAAAATTTTCAAAGAACTTAAAATTTTTGGTTTTATAATTTATTTTTCTAAAATATTTCTAGATCAGCTGCCGCTTTACAATTCCCCCAAGAATAAACCATCAATAAATTATGTAAATTTTTGCCATGCGGACCTGATAAACACAAATCATTTAACATTATTAGCATAATTTTGGCATTGCCGACTCATGATGGAAGTGCCAGCCAGCTGGCTTGTCCTCCGACAATCAGTGTTATGCAAATCGACCTGTGATGAGGGAGGAGGAGGGTTGCATAGTTTGGTTTACCATCCTGCACCGTATGGAGTTTAATGCAAATCTGTACAACAAAAGTAGGCAAATGCACGTCGATTGACGAGGGACGGAAGTCGAACAACTGGCATCGATTGATTTCGTATGCCCATGAAAGGACACGACTCAGAGAGGAACATAAATTGGAACTCTTTGACGGTTTGTTACTTGGTTAGAATTGAGATTGAAGTGGATTTATCAATTGTTACCATAATTGAGTGACATGGCAAGGAGAAAGGCCAAGTTGCTATGATCTGCATACATATGTGCCTAGCTATTGATTACAAAAAAGGTTCCACGGAAAATCGCAACTGAGAATCTGAACCTCCAGTTGTTCAGATATCTGCATGAAAATGAGTACAAAAGCCCAAACATAGAATATAACCAATATGAGTATAGACCAGCAATGCTTTAATTTGCATTTCTGTATGAGTTATCATTTGTGATTTTATTATACTGTTTTGTAAATTTGCATATGTTTGAAAGAAAGGGAGAGAGAGATAGAGAGAGAGAGACAGAGAGAAGATGAGGATCAATAAAGACAGATAGAGTGAAATAGAGGGAGAGAAAGAGAGAGAGAGAGAGAGAGAGAGAGAGAGAGAGAAAGAGAGAAGAGTGTGCGTGTGTGTTCCATATTTGTAACTGACAAATGTTTTCCAACTCGAAAATTTCTTTGCTTATAAAGTGACAATTATTATTTCTGTATATATGTCCCTGGATTGGCTCGGAATTAACATTACATTAGGGCTAACGGTAAAATTGGATACAATGTTTTAATTAGTAAAGAAAAGAGTGAAGAGCATGTCAAAAATATAAATGTGTAGACCCCACATAATGCTATGGTTAAGGCTTCATTTTTTTTAAGCTTCGACTCACGACTTATAAATATATATACTTTTAATGTTTAATGTATATAACATAGGAAAAATTATGGGAACACATTTCTCAATTGCGACAATCACCCATGGCATCTTTGTTCCTTTGCTCACAAATTGTGCTAAAACGTGAACAAAAATGTTTGAATATTCAATCGAAGGGTGCTTCTTGAGAAAGTGTCCTTGGGACCTATTTAACTGCTAAGTGAGAAGTTATCCGGAATGAATTGATATTTTGCCTATTTTCTTTTTTTGTGATCTTTTATTTTGGGAAGTGTTTGACCGCAGATTTATTGCCTTAACTAAATCTTTTAGCGTTTACCCCCAAAAGTCAAAGAAGGATCTTTAGCTCGAGATGACATTTTTAAGCATGTAAATATATTGACATTGACATTTAGGATATAAAGATAGGATACTGTGTTTGGTCAACATCATTGACCCTTGGCGAATAGATTATGTGTCGCTTTGCATCATTTGAGTATGCTAATCAGCACAGGGATGAGTGATGGCATCTTTCGCCCAATTCACTTTGTTTAATGCTTATGAGTGTCGTTCAAGGCTTCGTGTTTTTCCAATGTGCTGAACATTTCGTAATGGAAGAGGGAAGTGAATGCAGAACGCTGACCAACTGAGTGACCAAAATGACAATGGACACGCGCCTTAGTCATTAAATCATTTAATGCTGGTTGAGGAATAGAAACCAGTTAAGGTAAGAGATGAGCCGGCTACTGACCAAGGGAGAAAAAAAGGGTTGGTCAGTGTGACGGTCAGTTTAACACGATACAACGCACGCGAACTCTAAAACGCGAACACATCTAGAAGAGGTCATATTTGTCGTTCCCATTCGATATAATGCTCATTATTGCCTTTTGGATTGTAGCTGTGACTCTAGGTCCCAATAAGATTGCCCTTTAATTTTGTTGAGAAATGTTTGTTAATTTGAAAACAAGTATGGGTCCAAGTTTAGGTTCAGCAAAATGGCTGACAGAGCCCAAAAGTTAAGTAAAAAAATGTTGTCATGTATTTTAGAATTAGGATAGACAAAATGTCAAGATAATTGGAATGCACGACCACAGGCAAACGCGTTGGACTGCCATTGCCCTACAGTTCAGCTCGGGCAACAAAAATAACAATTTATGCTGAACAGTCACCCCAAGACTAGGCAACTGTCAGGACCCATCACCTAGCTGCTCTCACTCATAGAGGCGATGCTGTTGCTGTTGTTGACCAGATCTCGCAATGGACCGTCATATACTATATTCTTCAAAGGGGTGCGCCCTTTTTATAGCTCAAATTTTCTTCGTGGCCTTTCATGCAATAATAAGAGTGTCCAAACCGGTTTTTCCGTGTGAGATTACATTCATTTAAATTCGTGGCCATCAGTTGGGTCCGGTTTTTAAGCAAGGAAGTCGTTTTTTAACGACCCTTCAACCCCTTTGTTTTCCAAAGAGGATGCGCAAAAGCAAATATATTGCAGCTTTCGTTTCATTTTGTTTCGTCCAGAGACCATGGATTAGATGGGAAATCAAATTCTCAAGTTATTTACTTCATCTCCAGCGGATAATATAAAAATAACCGTTACAAAAATTGAATGGGCATAGCTACATAAATGCATCTCTCACAGGATAATTTGTCCGAATTTTTCTGCCACGCGAACAAAAGATGACCACAATTATAACAGTTTTTCACCCTAGAAAAAACCTGTTTGATAGCTTGACCAGTAAAACAGGCGTCGCGTGCGCCCAATATTCTTTAAGGACCTTCGCACGCGCTGATCATTGGTCAAGCAACGGCTACCTGCCTCATTTCTTAATGTCTTTAGAGATAATCTGCAACTTTATGCCGCTGGTCTTGATTGTTGTCCGAGTTGCACGCGTGTCCTTTTAATGAAATTAAGATGTTAGTGTCATTCACAATTTCAGCCGGCATTCATGACCGACTGAAGTCGAGGGTCAACGAAATTGAGTAAACAAAGCATCTTCATGCAAAATTTGGTATAAATGCAACGAATATATTGAAATTATTAGAGCAAGGGCTCGAGCTGCAGATTTTCCTATTTTCAGGGGTATACGTCAGACAATAAATCTGTGGCTAAATGCTTCCCAAACCAAGGATTCACAAAAAGGAAGAAAATAGGTAAAATATCGATGCATTTGGGATAACTTATCTTCGAGGTCATAAGTGTATTCCATTACCGCTTCCTCATGAAGCACCCCTCCGCTTGAACATTCAAACATTTTTGTTTACGTTTTAGCATAAATTTTGAAGAAAGGACAATGATGCCGCAGGCAATTGTCGTAATTAGGAAAATGATTCCCACCTTTTCTTTTTTCTCACGTTATATATATATATATATATATATATATATATATATATATATATATAGTATATATATATATATATATATATAGAGAAGAGTATGCCTAAAACAGAAATATATAAAAGCCTACACAAAGTATTTTGTAATTGATTTTAGAATGAAATTTAATTGTAAAACTATATATATATATATATAGAATGAAATTTAATTGTAAAACTATATATATATATATAGTTTTACAATTAAATTTCATTCTAAAATCAATTACAAAATACTTTGTGTAGGCTTTTATATATTTCTGTTTTAGGCATACTCTTCTCTTCTTTCTTACTATTTTTTCTCTCTCTCTCTCTCTCTATACCTCAGATGAAAATTTTCAAAATATGTTTAATATATGTTATGAGATTTCGTCTACGTTTGGTACGTATGTATATACACATATATAAATGCGTATGCAATCATAGTCAGGACTGGCCGCTTGGCCTTTTTCATATTCATGTCACTCAATTATGCCAACAATTCGTAAATCTGCTTCAATCCCAATTCGCCAACCAAGGACAGACCATAAAAGAGTTCTAATTCAAATTCAATTCGAAATCAATCCGCGTTTGTAGTTCGATTTTCGCCCCTCCACAATCCATTTACTTGGCAAGGGATTGCCTATGCTTTTCAATTCATTTATATATTACTAATTTGCATACGTTTTCACGCGACGCGCGTGCGCAACATGATGAGGTAAAGGTAACCCTCCTCCTCGTTCGACGTTCGTCACAGGTCGATTTGCATAACACTGACTGCTCGCTGGTATCGATCCCGTTCTTGTTACTCGCTTTTTCATGTAGTCTTCCTGCTCTCCTGCTCTCCTGCTCTCGCCATAGGCTAAATCGCTACGTCTGCGCCAAAATCATGCAAATCCTTATGCGTGCCAATACTTTACAGCAATAATTTATGCAAACTAAATTGAAAAGGATTCTCAGTACGCATGCACAACAGATTTTACATGTCGTGTTCTTTGACGACCTTTTTGCTAACGGTTTACTCTTGTTTCGCATTTTCGCAACGTTTTTTTATATGCAAATTTATATGCCGTTGCTTATGAAAACTTTTGGCATTTTAATTGTGTTTTTTCGTAATTGTAATGCAGATTTTTTCTTCGTTTGTAATTTAAAATATTTTATTTTTATTTTTTTGCATTTGAATGGCGTATCGATGCGAATTGCAGCTGTACCAAGAGTTGCGCGCGCATTTTTGGAACAATTTAATAACTTTGAGTAAAGTGTGAAAAAAGGTTTTGTGAATTATATTAAATCAAATGATCATTTGATTGTTAATATTTTTATTCTATAAATCCATAATAATCAACAAATGCATGAACTAACATATTACCTTTAATAGATTACCTATTGTAATAGTTCTGGCGGTACTATATTAAATTTGATCAGTATAGACATTACACAATTATGTGAAAACTCTCAAGAAAGTTTATCTTTTTGGTATATAATATTATTATTTATTATTATACTTTGTTCATTTCATTGGATTTTCATTTACTATACGCGCCCTAATTTAGTTGATTTGAATACCAAGTGAAAATTGTTGTTCACTTTTCGCATTATTTTACATACATATCTCTCGAAGGGAAATTCCTTAACGACCGTTGGTGCTTGCAATGACATTTTTTACAAAAAAAAAACGCATTTTTTTTTTTTTAAATATACATTAATGCTGGCATTCTATTGGTCGACATCAAAAAATTGCTGCAAACTCCTAGCAAGTCGAACAATGACCTGCGCTTCCTTTCCAAAAAATTTTCACATAATAAAGCCAGAAGTAAACTAAGGGTTGTCCGCTCTTAGCCACCACCGTGATAAGCAACGTTTTAAGGTTTCTCGTTTTTTAAGAGAGTGCTAGATCAGGGAGATCAGTTTTTTAAGAGCGCCTCATCGTGTTTTTAAAGACAACTGAGAGAGGGGTTGTTGCTTTTCACTTTTACACACTTTTTGCTATATTAGCGAGCTGTCGCGGAAGAGTTGAAATAGTTTGAGCTCAGCAGCTGAACTTCAAGTATCGCTGGAGAAGTGTCAGAAGTATTTCAGAGCTTACTCAGCGTCTAAAAATTGTGCTGTGAAATATTTGGGAAAATCTTGTGTACCAAGAGTTTTTTAGAAAAGAAAGAGCAAATATATTCTGTGCTGTGTTTCAAAATAAAAGTAATAAACAAATGGCCAATCAAATGGAATTTATGATGCAGCTTTATATGATGAACTTGTTGCAACAACAACAGCAGCAACAGCAACAGCAGCAGCAATCGCGAGAGGAACAGCAACAACAACATCAACAAGCACTTCCACAACAACTGTTGTCCAGCTTAGTGTACCCACAGAAAGAGGATATCAGCAGCAGCACTGGCCTACAACATCAACAAGAGCAACAGCAAGAACAACAACAGCAACAACACAAAACAAGAACGCAAAACCCGAACTGTAGTAGTAGCCGTAGTTGTAGTCCCAATAGTAATTTAAATGCTTTATCAAAACCATATGAGCAGCTTGCTGCGACACTAACAACTCCCCCAACACCTAACAACAATTCGAACACAGAACAATGTTTTGCTCCCCAGTTGCCTCAAATGTTGCTGGGCACTTTACCTCCACTAACACGATATATGCTGCAACAACAACAGCAGCAGCAGCAGCATTTGCTGACAACTACATTGACAGACCTGTTACTAACTCCCATCACGCCCAGCTCTTTCAAAAGTGAGCAGCTTACCAATAACTTTTTGCAATCCTCCACAGTGACATCGACGCCAAATGATCAAGCAGCAGCAACATTTGCATCAGCAACAACATGTGCAATAACAGCAGCTACTAATGTCCGTTCGGCAGTCACCGTCAAATATGAGCAGGATTTTGAAGATGAGGATGATAAACCATTGTCTTGTTTGAACAACTGCAATTCCTTGACCAGCTCCAGTGCTAACACCGAAAAGCTGATCCAAATATCGGGCGTACAGCCGCTGGAGAGTACGAGCACCTCTGATAGCAACGACTCACCCAGCATGGTAAGTACGCAACTTTTGTATGATTTATTTTTTTATTTTATTTATTTATTTATTTTTTATTTACGTACATAATTTCTGATGTCTGCCATTTGTCTCATTTGAATGCAATTTACCCTAATACTCTATAAATAATTCACTTTATAATTTAGTGATTTCTTTTATTTCCATATTCATAACATATTATTACAGATTTAAATTCTAAATCTAGATCTATTCTACAAAATTTACCTTTTTTTAGACAGTCAATATTTTGAGCAAAATGCAATTACTTCGTTTAGTATAGCTAAGCGTCAATAATTAATTTATATATGTATCATTTTCTATGGGCATCTATAAATATATAGTCAAAATTCTTCCTTCCCTTCTGAGACATTCATACTAGCATCTATGTTTTGTAAAAACTCCCACGCTGTCTGTAATTCGAGCGTGCTCTGTTCGAAAAATTAAACTAAATGAAACTTTGTAGCATTTGCATGTTTAATGTAAACAACGACTCGATTCCAAGGAAATCAAACAGCTGCTGTGCGGACAACGCATGAGCTCATATAAACTCTGCAGCTGGCATTGGCACCCAGCAGTCTGATTACAAAATAAAAATAAATTTAAAAAAAATAATATATATATATATATATATATATATATATATATATTTTTTTTTTTTTTTTTTTTTTTTCACGTTTGACACTGGTTTTTTGTAATAATCTTGAAAACGGATAAAATTTAATAATCAAGAGCAATATATTTATATATATTTTAACTATTTGTCAAAATAAAGCAATTTTTTTTGCAATTTTCAGCACTAAAATTGAGGCATTTTCAAGATAATTATAAAAAACTAAAGTGTCGAACGTGACAAAAAGTTGACTTTTCTTTTCTGTGTGTGTGTGTGTGTGTGTGTGTGTGTGGTTATTTAATAATTGGTTGTTTCTGTTCTATGTAATATAGTATACACCAGTTAAACAACCAGCGGACTCTTCGTACAGTGGCGATAATGAGAGCACAATGAGCACGCCTAAGGGACAGAAGAATTCGATTCTCACGCCACCACCGTCAAGTGATCAGGGCAAGGGCATTGTCAGTCTGACCACTGCCAGCAGTCTAGACGCTTTTCTGCAGAACGAAGAAAATCTTAAGAATCTTCGCAAAGTGTCATCGTATTTGGAGTGTGAGAATACGCTCTGTCGGCAGGAAACGCTGCGAGATCATTTCCACTGTTATGATGAACCCTGCCAGGGAAAAATTCTCAGCAAGAAGGATGACATTATACGTCATCTAAAGTGGCACAAGAAACGCAAGGAGAGCTTAAAACTTGGCTTTGCACGGTTCTCCTCTGCGGATGACTGTGCGCCCACATATGGTGAGGGATGCATCTACAATTGGAAGCAGACGCACTACCATTGCGTCTATGAACACTGCCCTAAGGTTTATGTGAGTACTAGCGATGTGCAAATGCATGCCAACTTCCATCGCAAGGACTCCGAGATTGTAAACGAGGGCTTTCGACGCTTTCGCGCCCACGAAAATTGTCGAATCACGGATTGCCCCTTCTATGGCAAGAAGATATCACACTATCATTGCTGTCGCGAGGGCTGCAATCACACCTTCAAGAATAAGGCCGATATGGGTAAGATATGCTTCAGATACATATAATATACTATAATATAATATATAATCTTGATTTCACTCTCGTTCAAAGACAAGCACAAGACGTATCATCTGAAAGATTACCAGCTTACGCAGGATGGCTTCAAGAAGATACTTAAAACAGAGCAATGTCCCTTCGAGTTTTGCAAGTTCTCCACGGTCTGCAATCACATCCATTGCGTGCGTGAGAGCTGCAACTACATCTTGCATTCGAGCAGCCAAATGATTAGTCACAAGCGCAAGCACGATCGCCAGGACGGCGAACAGGCGTATCAGCAGTTTAAGAGTAAACAGGATGATACATTGGAGGACAGAAACTCGTTAGAGTCCACACCAGTACAATCAAGTAGTGCCGTAAACCAGCCTGTCCATGGAAACAATAATAGTTTCACTTCGACGCCGTTATCCTCTCTATCTGCGGAGCAGTTTTTAGCACGCAAACGTGGTCGGCCACCTAAGAAAATTGTGAGTCCAAGTACTTAGTCATTTAAATCCACTTCACTTTATGAGTTTCTTAACTCTCGTACAGCAACTGCCTATAGATGCTCAACAGACTGAGGCAAAGCGAGTCAAACTGGGTGACCCGGACAACAATCTGGCGCAACAGTCTTCAGCCAACAGCAATATGTTAAGCAGTGCTCTGTTTCCTAATTTGATACCCAGCTTTACAGCTGGCGTCACAGATGCCACGGCTCCAAATTTCCAGCTTACGCATTTGATGGCTCTCTTCCAGTTGCAGAATCCACTCTTCTATCAGAACCTGTACCCAGGTGCTGCGGCTGCCAACATGGGGTCCGTGCCACAAAGCCCGTCCATATTCAACAATTTGACAGCCTTCGGCGCTGCAGCTGCTGCAGCAGCAGCGAGCGTGCACCAGCCGAAGAGCGAGTTTAGCATTAAGCCTGAGTTCAAAGAGTAAATGACTACATCCTAGCTCTTAGCAGACTTCACTTGAAATTGTGTGTATATATGTATGTATAGTTAGAATTAGTTACATAGGAGACTGATTGAATAGCAGAATTTTGCGATCAGCCAGGCTTTAAGCAGGGTTTTTAGCTATGGTGTTCCGAATAATTTTTGATAAGCGAATAGGACGTTCCATTCCCTTACAAAAGCCAACTCAGCTACATTTTGAATTGCTCTAAGCGTCAACAAAATGTTGCTGAATTCGCTTTTGTTAATATTTGTTGTTTTTTAAGTATTAATTTGCAGGTTTTTATACTAAATAAAAAAGAAATAAAATTTGAACTTAGTTTAACTAATTGCTGTGATGTTTTCCATAGACCCAAAAATATGTCTGACTGCAAAACAAATGTACAAATATTATGTTAAGCTGTAGTTGTATCGCAAAAGGAGATTTTTTTGCAATATCACTAAATGTTTTATATGTTGACAAAAATGAAATGAAATAAAATTAATTTAAAATAAAAGATTCTCAAACATGTAATATTTTTTAAAAGAAATTAAAAAATGTACAATTTTCTTGAATTCCTAAATATACCTGATTTGTTTACATACGTGTGTTTATATATATATATATATATATATATATATATATATATATATATATATATATATATATATATATACATATACTCTATCAATCCAGTTCAGTTATTATATTGCAAATACATATCTTGCAATAAAATAAAAAACAATTTGCATACAGAATATTAGTTGTTATTCCATTTATTATTTTATTAAACTCATTGATTAAACACAAAATTAGCTATAGATGAACTGTGAACATCCTACGAAGCACGCCCATCATCAATGAAGCATTTATCGATTTTTCCATATACAGTTTGTTGACTTCTTTTTATTCGCATATAAGAACGCATATTTAAACAATCAATATACATAGCTAGTTTAAGGCAAGCAAATAATTCGAAATTTATATAGCTTCTATAATGGATAAACAATATTTGATTATAAACCAATGTAAAAAATAGAATAAAAACAATTTTTTTTTTAAATAAAAATTAGGGCTGTCTGTAATAACTCAATGACTTAAACTAAAGAAACTTTAAATTAAAAGAGTAAAGCTAGTTACACTCGCCACATGTTAAGTATGAATATGTGAATTAAGAAAGGCTTAAACATAAAAAACTATGGAGACCGAGCGACTACTACACAATATACTTAGTTCATCCATATATATAGGGTACATATAGAGCCTAGACATCGATTTTTTTCATTCAAAATTACGCTATCCAAAATTATATATATTATAATGGTATATTATAATGGTTGTTGCAAAAGCATTTGTCCAATTACATATATAAGTACTAGTATATATAGATATGAGGTCATATATATTTGTATATATGTATATAACTTTTAGGTAATTTCAGGAGCAATATATCTATATCTTTATGTATAGCAACAGTTTGTGCGCAACATGCAAAATAATATGTTGTAGCTTTTGTCGTTTGTTATTTATATTCCTTCTAAGCCGCAACTGAGGTTAACTGTTAAGCTTCATTTGGTTTTTTGAGGCATCTAAAACTGCTAAAAGATGGCTTCCCGGTAGAGTTCAAGAAGCAGTTTGTTAATGAATCAGAAACGTTAGCTGCGACCGGTGGCAGCAGCTGTTGAACCTGTTGTCGATATCTCCAGTTCCACCGTTGAATCCGCACTATTCGGTGGCACGCCAGCCAATGTAATGGCACGCATATGATGTACGGGCCGAATAGACTTGAGCTGCGTGGTGCCCTTGAAACGCACATTAACATCGCCGCCCACCGTACTAAGAGGATGCATATCCGTCTGAGATTCTCTGCCATTCTGCAGACCCATGGCAACAGTTGTGGTTAAGATTTGTTCGAGCGGCTCTAACGTGGGAGCAGTGGTTATTGCAATGCTGCCTCCATAGTTCTGCCGCGTGGCTAATGGCGAAAGCGCTGTGGGCGTCGTCTTGTAGCCCATGCGACTAAAAATGCTTCCAGCGCTGCTGTTGCTGCTTTCGGCACTGGGTGGACTCAGTGGTGTACCAACGCCCGAGTCTACCTCCAATGGACTCTTTATATTAGCAACAAATTTATCCACATGCTCTGGTAGCTTTAACTCGTCCAGTTTCAATTGTATCGCGCTTCTTGTGCTAGTATTATCCAGCAGACGATTAGGACGCATTGGTTGTATTGGCGAGACAGAGTTAGGATAAAACTCTGCATGACCATTGCTGTGTGTGTTACGCTGCTGTTGCAATTGCTGTTGCTGTTGGCGTAATTGCTCAAAAAAAGGTGTCTTCTCCTTCTTCTGCTTTTGTGGCGAACCATGTTCGTCTTTTTCGCTCAGCTCTTCGAGCACCTTTAATGGAAACCCCAAGTGACTGTTAACCGATACGGATTTTCCAATTTTACGCTCAGCAAAGATGGGCTTGCGTCGCTGTCGCTCCAGATCATCCAGCTGCTGTAGCATTCGTCTCACGTCGCTGGGCAGCTCCAATTCCGGATTGTGGTCGACCAGTTGCCCAATATAACGACCAAGGGTTTGTATTGTCAATTCCAGAGACTGAACCTGTGTTTGCAGTGCAGATATTTGCGTTTGCTGTGAAGAGCGTGTCATCTCCAGCTGTGCAATGGATGATTGAGCGAACTGAAAGTACAAAAGGCGGTTATAAACATAAAGGAATACACCTTCAGGTACTCGCCTGCAACTGCTGTTCAAGATGCTGATTGAGCGACTTCTCTCTGTTCAACATTTCAAGATGATGATTTGTCGTAGTTATCTCCTCTTGGAGCACATTGTACTCCACATTGTACTCGGCTAATTGCTTGCCAATATCCAGCGAAAACACAATTTTCAGAATTTGCTCCATGCTGTGCACCTCAATTTTGGGCACCATTGATTTTAAATAATCCATGATCTCTTCGAAGTTATTGCGCGCCAGAATCTGTTCATTGTGAACAGAGAGTAACGCAATAGCAAACTTAAAAATAACATCAGAGGACTCGAGAAAAACCAAATCAAAAACACACGCTACAAAGCCCAGTGGAAACTGTGAGCTGAACACAGTAAGGATCCACGGTGCTGCGTATAAAGTGGGCGAGACATCGTTCTGATCCAGCCACATATACAGATCTGGCAGATGATCCTTAACCAAACGGGAGAGCTGATACAGCTGCAACTGAAACTTTTTCATATCCGGCAGGTATTTAGTGCGCATGTTGCGACAGAACATTAGGTGCTTTAGCAACTGAAAAGCGCTAGCTTCATCGCACTATGAGATAAGAGTAAGCATTAGTATTTTATGGTATACTACTCATCAAGGATTTACACACGTGTAACAAGAGCACGCCACAAATGAAGCCAAGCCCTTGACAGTAGCCCAATTCTGGGTCGAGAATGGAATAAGCCTTCAGCAGATTGAACAGTGACAATTGACCAAGCCCAAGTGGATCTTTGTAGAACTGATGATTCGGAAAGGTACGTCCTAGATCGATGAATATCGCGTGCTGATGCTCGGTTAATTGCTTGAGCAGCGTATGATACGGTGTGTTGTAGTTGGGAAATCGCTTCGTATCCACTGGCGCCATGTTCATTGAATACTGTTCGGCCAGAAACGTCCACACGTCACCACGCTTCGATCGGGGCACTCCAGTACGTATAGCATGGCGCAACACTTTTGGATCCTTTTTGTTGCCAATTTGCATGGAGTTTCTCTCAATAATTTGCTCCCAGCGTTCAATCAGTTGCTTGTCACAGGGGACAATCTCCTCGTAGTCAAGCTTGATGCGCTTAAGCTCGTTCTCATTTTGGCGTGCCTGTAACATGGCATTCTCTGTTTCCATGCGATTTAGCATAATAGTTTGTCTAATAGCCGTGCGCCATAGCTCTCGCAGCTCGGATGCCTCACGCTTTCCCTTCTTGATAGCTGCCAAAGAATATGAATAGTAGATTAAAAAGGGGATGTTGTTGTAGATCAGACTCACGTTTCCGCATAGGTGATAAAAATTCGGTGGGCGTCTCGCTGTCCAAAGCCTTGGATGGGGTAACTACGCTATTGAGTATGGCTTGCCGCCATGAGCCCTGATGTGTCTCAGCCTCTTTCGGACTGTTACCTACTTTGATGAAGCTACAAATTATGATTATTAAAGATTTGACCGCGTCAATCTCAATATTAACTTTGATACATATTTTAGATCTACTTACATGTCCATCATTGGGCTTTTGAGGTGATCGGCGCTGAGTTTATTGCAGGGACTGGCACCAACAGTACTCGCACGTGAACGGAAGCCCGAAAGCGAGGCCTCGGTGCCCAGTGGCTCTGCAGATCCTTCACGTATTTCGTGCAGATTGTGAGGTGGAAGGGAAATGTCATCTTTAGAGGGCTTTCGTTTGAGCAGGTTATCAAATGAGTTTGTTAGCGAGCGTTTTGCTTTCATGAAGATGGTGCTGCCCCCCAAGTACTGATTGAGAAATTCTGAGCGATTCTCAGCGGTATCATGGACATGTCGTTGCTGTCGAGACTCGCAATGTGCACGTAAGAGCATCATGAGGAACTGGTTCTGTTCAGAGACAGAACAGTTTGTCTTCTCAGAACCATAGTACTTGGCGCAAACCATATCATACTCATCAGCACTCAGTGTGGCAATGTGACGCCAGATTGTGGTTTGTGTCTTCTTTTCGGATAGCCCCTCTACATCTGTGCAGAGTTTGTGATACCAGAGCATTGGACAGTGCTCGCAGCTGAAGATCTGGGTTTCATGTTTTCTTTTCTGTTCGGCGCAGGTATCAAACGCCTGTGCGATGGCTGCTACAATGTCATCACACACGTGCTCTGATTGACACTTAAAGACGTAGCCAATGTAGCCCTCGCTGTTCAGCTCGCGGCAGATGATGCCGAAGTGATCCAGAGACTTCTGACCGTGCACACAGCTGGCCACATCCTTGAAATCCTTGTAGAGCAGCACCTGCTTCCGATCGGGTGAAATGAGTCTCAAGTCGCTGCGCCCCACCAAAAAGACCATTGTGCGATTTTGTTCCGCATAAGGTGGTATGCAACCCTGAGAAGCTGAACGATCTCTCATCTTGGGGATGCTAAAAAATGAATTTATCGCAGCAAATTAGTTAACTATAATTTTGATGAAAGCAAAAATATTTTGAAAGCATGACATGCAACTGCGTGCGAACACATAAGAAAAAAGAAAAATAAGCAAAAAATTTAGAATCAGGCAAAAGTTGTCCAGGTAGGGTAACTAATAACCAATTTAAAATGTATGCGCTTCGGGCTAGGACGCCACTTACTTCTCCAGCGCATATTGTGGATGCAACTGGTGAGAACTAGCTAATGTTGTGGATGCTAACAGACCCGCAACATCATCCTGCTCCTTAGTGGGCTGTTTGTGTAAAATTACATTTGATGTCCCCTGATGCTGACTAGAATCCTCCATCGTTCTGCTTAGGTTTTTTTTAATGGATTTTCAATAGGTTTATAATCATTATACAATGGTTAAGAAGTTTCAAATAGTAATTGTAGAAGCAATTACACTTACACTTGTTTTTGGCCCAGCTCTAGTTGGCTTTGACCGCGCTGCAGGGCACGGTTAGCTGGCGATTTGTTTTCTTTGTTGGAGTCTAATAGTTGTGGTATAGCATCTGTTTCAACGCCTGTTAGCTTGAGTTCGACCTGGGGTTTCGGCGGTGCTTCTTGTTCCTCCTCGTCCTCCTCCTTAAGCTCATGACTTTTTAATGTACCAGCTCCACTCTTCGCTTCAATTCCAATGCCACCTTCACTATTTAGGGACATCTTCCGATTTTGCATGATCCGCAAACGTTGCGCATCGTAGGCCTTAAATTTGGGCAAGGCGTCGTCAATAAACGTGTTGGGTACTCGTTTCTGTGAGACGCGTATCTTGCCAACATACATAACTTCAAAGAAGTGCGTGTGATTTGGCGAAATATCCGCTAGCAGCGATAGATTGCTTTGTGCTGACGTGGACGTGGGAATGTTTACAGTGCCCGATGAGTTACTCAACCCATGAGTGTACGACTTTGATGATTTCATTTGGGAGCTTACTAGATTTGGACTAGCATCGTGTTGAGCATTGCGCAGTGCCTCGCTCATTTTTAAATTTGTCGCCGGAGTAGCGTGTATACCATTCAGTGAACCATGGGCATTGCCACCTGCTCCAGCAATCAATGTTTGCGGTATACTGCCCACCGAACCACCCAGCGTGTGCGCTGGATCACGCATCTGATGCATCAGCTCTGCCATCTACAAGTACGAATAGAAATTAAAATGACTTTAATAGATTTAATTTCAATAGATTTAATTTCATACGGGCAAACATGCAGTCATTATAAAAAAAAAAAAATTTTTTTTTTTAAATCTGCAGACTTAAAATTCGATACTTACAGCTATATTCGACACCGGTGAGTCCGGTATGTCATCCTATTAAGTTTATTAGTTTAGTCTTTATTTTATAAACTTTATATGAATGTCACTTAAGGGACTTTAGATTTCAATTATGCTTATTTAAAAACAGAAAAGTGTTTATTTGATTTATGTAATAGACGTTTATTAGCATTAACGCTACATTCTACATTGGCAATGTTATGGAAACTTAGTTATAAATAACTCTTATTATAGATTGACTTTCGTAATCGAACTTTCAGATTATGATCATATCAATCCTACGAGCATATATGGCTAACCTAACCTAAAATAATCTAAGTTGTATTAAATTGGCATCTGTATATATGTGAAAGATTGGAGACTCTATCTCAAAAATGTACGAGATATAGTTTTTAAGTGATTTTCGATAAACGGTTTATCGATAATATGATATAATGATATATCTACAAACAAACAAATTTAAATTTGTGATTTGGGCACAGAGCGTAAGAAGCTCCAAGAGTTCGTATTTTCTAGAGCTAACAGCTTAAATATTAATTTCTTGAATTTCTGTTGATTATTTTTGGATCGTAAAGTAATTTGCAGTCAGTTGCACCCGACTGCGCAGATTGCATAAACATTCGCACATCAGTTTCAAGACATCACAAAAGTAGATTTGCTTAAGATTAATAAGATTAAGATTATGTTATGATTATTGTATTTTAATTATTGTATTAAGATTAACTGCGAAGGAGTGTTCAAAATTAACCTTTGTTATGACATGCAATATTTTTCAGCGCTATTAGAACTAGAGACATTAAATTTGGAACATATACTCGTGTATGCTCTCGAATTATACAGTGTAAAAATTTATCCGATCCGCCCATTAGGGGCGTGGCAAATCGGAAACATCTTACACCCATAGGCCAGAAATCATACTATATGATAAGCAAGAGAGTTGCAATTTGGAATGTATACTCGGGGTGACAACCCAAGTTCAAAAAGCTATGGCGGATACATCTACGCCCATTGGGAGCGTGGCAAATCGGGAAAAACATATCTTCTACACCGTTAAGAAAGCTGAAATTTGGCATGTGAGTTAATGTTATAATTCTAAGAAGATCGATCAAAAAGTTATATGTCTACGCCCATTGGGGGCGTGGCAAATCGGACCTGAATATATAGTGATTTTTCAAATTGTGCTATATTTTGAACACTATTGAGACTAGAGAAATTGAAATTTTTCATGTATACTCGGGTTGACAACCCAAGATCAATAAGCCATGGTAGATATATCTACGTCCACAGGGGGCGTGGCACCTTTTGACAAAACTAAAGTAACGATCGAAAAATTCACAATTCAATTGCCGAAATACTATTTCGTTTATTAAATGTTTATTAAATAAATAAACCGTACCTACAGGAACAGAGTCTCTCGCAGTTAATTGCGCCTAACTGCAACGTTCTTAATTGTTTTATGCTGATCAAGAATATATATACTTTACGGGGTCTGCGACGTCTCCTTCTGCCTGTTAAATACATTTTCACGAAACTATTATACCCTGAATTCCTGTAATAAATAATTAACACGATGGGGACAGTAATACCAGAATTGGTTGACATATTAATATGGTGAATTATTTCTTAACAGGTCTAATATTAATATGCAGACATCGAGTCTGCCTTTATTCTCAAATATCTGCAATGAATTCTTATGAATCTTTCAATCCAATAGATGTTCACAACATGTTGCTGAATGATCACGGAGGAATCGGAGAGAGACAAAAGGCGAGCATTAAACAAGTAAGAAAGCTGTAGTCGAGACTGCCCGACTACGATATCCCCTGAGCCCTTCTTCGAACGAATAATATTCCAAGAATTATTTGGGGGTGGTGGGGCGAAGTGGGGACCGAAATCCAAATTCTGAAGAAATTGTATTAAATTAGTATCTATATATATGCAGAAGACTTGGAGACTCTAACTCTAAAGATGAATTAGCTAGAATTTTAAAACTGGTTCCCGATAAATTCGTTTATCGATAACTTTGAAAATATACAAGTTATCGAATTTCTGAAACAAACTCGTACTGCGCGTGCAACATACGGACCTAACACAAAAAGAATGAACTCTCTAGCTTTTGTATCTTCGGAAATCGACGCGTTCATAAATACGGACGGACGGACGGACAGACGGACATGGTATATCAACTTTTCTCGTCACCCTGATCAAGAATATATATACTTTATGGGGTCTGCCACGCCTCCTTCTGCCTGTTACATACTTTTAACATAACCATTATACCCTGATTTCCCATTTTCAATGGGCTCAGGGTATAAAAAGAGAAGAGAGAAGAATTGGCCTGTGGCCCAGTTGTGCGGCATTGAAAACCTGCCAAAGATTCAGAGAAAAACAAAAGAAATATTCAGATGTCAAAGTCCAATTCAATACATAGTGCAGTTGTCTGTCTATGCGCTCTATTTGTATTGAATCTGAGATACATCAACTGCAATAACGTCCAATTGTCTGTAATTTATCTGCCTACTCGGCGATGATCTTACCTCTTATAGTTCGTTTCGAAACCTCTTATAATTGGTAATTTTTTATTTTGCTGGAAGTTAAAATACCGTTAGGTCTCTGTCATTGGATTTACATTAGTTTGCTCATTTTATTTCAAGCGTGAAGACGATTAGTAAAAATGTCGAGAAAAAGTTTTCATAACACGTTATTATATACCCTGAACCGATTGAAAATGGGAGTTCAGGGTATAATGGTTTTGTGAAAATGTATGTAACAAGCAAAAGAAGACGTCGCAGACCCTACAAAATATATATATTCTTGATCAGCAGAAAAAAATAAGTTGATTGAGCCCTGTCCGTCTGTCCATCCGTATGAACGTCGAGATTTCGGAAACTATAAATGCTAGAGAGCTCAAATTTCACATTAATACTCGTATGTTAGTTAGGCAGCACGAGTTTATTTTCGATAACTTATCCCGTTTACAAATTACAGATAAAAAATCGAAAATTCATTTACTTTTTTACGTTTTTTGGAACAAGATCGTCTATCTGGAAATGGGGTTATAAGCGTTCAAAGTTTAGCCCAACCCATCCCCAAGCCATGGGAGCAACTGCGCGGTTAGCAGAGCGCGCGCTCATACGTTCGTAAAACAGAAGAGTGTTAATTTTTTTTTGCATTAAGAATCACAATAGAAACAAGTAAGAACGTTGCAGCTAAATGCTGTATTATTCTAAGAATTGCGATTGAATTGTGAGTTTGTAGCAGTGAACTTATTTGGGTTTAGCTAACGATTACATGTTATTTTCAAATCCCGCTGGAAACTTTTTATTTATTAATCGAAAACTTATAAATTTTATTTTTTAAATTCATTAATATTTTTATAATTATGTTAGAATGCTTTCTGCCATCTTAGCAATTACTATTAAGCTCTTAAAAGCATGAATTATGCTGTTAGCCACAACAAACTTCTTTGCCGATTTGCCCCGCCCCCAGGGGGCGTAGATGCATAATTTTTGGCCAGTTCTTAGAAATATCCGAGGCTAACATAACTGCAAAATTTGGTTGCTTACACGCCAAAAATGCAATAATTAAAGGGTATTTTTCGATATGCCACGTCCCCAAAGAGGCTGAAAAATTATTTTTGGATCATCGATAGAGGAGGACATTAGGAACTGAACCATCGAAATTTCAAGCTTCTAGCTCTCAGTCTGTAGGAGATATAAAATTTTGCTGTTTGCCACGCCCCTGTGGGCGCAGATATATCTACCATAGCTTATTAGTCTTAGGTTCTCAACCCGAGTATACATGCCAAATTTCAAGTCTCTAGTGTTAGAGAGTCGAAAGGAAACACTCCACATTTACCGAATTCAAAAATTGAACTGTTTATTTCTTAAAATCCTAGTGCTTATATACCTTCAAAATACTTCCAGGCACTGGAAGGCGATAATTAATTCCATGCACACAAGTGCACAGATGTTTGTCAAGTGTCCCTTTACGATCGCTAAGCCGTTCTCACGTCTCACGTTACATTTTTATTACTTGCTGCGTTGGTCGCTGCAACTAAGGGATGACATGTTTATTACTTGGCTTCAGGTAACGCGCAGGTTATCGACTATTGCCTATTTTTTAATATGTTTATTTATGAGGCATGTTCATGCTTGAACACTAGTGTCAATAATGTTTAAAATATAGCACAATTTGAAAAATCACTATATATTCAGGTCCGATTTGCCACGCCCCTAATGGACGTACACATAAAACTTTTTGGTCACGAGTTTATTTTGTTTTTTCAATAACTCATCTCATTTCCAAATTATCGATAAAAAATCGAAAATTCGTTTCCATTTTTTACGTTTTTTGGGCATAACTTCTACACCGTTATAGCGAAAGACTTCAAATTTGTATATTTAGATAGATATTCTGAATACGCAGATTATGTAATTTTCACGCCCCCTTCGCCCCCAATTTGGAAAAACGCATTTCAAATACTAGAGACTTCGCAGACTCGACTGTATACATGCTTATTCTTTGCTTTTTCTCTTTGATTGTTTTAGGTGCTGTCTCTGTGTTGTCTATATGAAGCTGATCAGCCGCTAGCCGAGTGATCATGACGTCATGTCTGCAGACTATACTAATTCACAAATTTCTGAATATTCTGCCAGATGTATGCATATGTACATACATACACTTATTTACGAAGCAAATACTTGTGTTTTTAGACTCTGTTCCCAAAAAGGGAAAAGAGTCTATTGGTTTTATGCAATGTTCGTTTCACTGTCCGTCCGTCCGTCTGGCCGTCTGTCCGTATGAACGCAAAATTTTTCGGCGCTCTATAGGTAGCGACCATATGCCAGTAATAATACTAGTTGATGAGTTAGAGAGTTGCAATTTGGAATGTATACTCGCGGTGACAACCCATTGAGAGCGTGGCAAATCGGGAAAAACCGATCTTCTACACCGTTAAAGCTAAAGATGTTTGTTGTGGCGAACTGCATAATTCATGCTTATAATAGCTTAGTAGTATTATATTAATGAATTAAAAAAATAAAATTTATAAGTTTTCGATTAATAAACATACAGATTCCAGCGGCATTCGAACCCAGATTATTATACCCTGAACCCATTAAAAATGGGAAATCAGAGTATAATGGTTTTGTGAAAATGTATGTAACAGGCAGAAGGAGACGTCGCAGACCCCACAAAGTATAAATTTCAGCTCTCTAGCTTTTGTAGTTTCCGAAATCTCGGCGTTCATACAGACGCACGGACAGGGCTCAATCAACTTATTTTTTGATGCTGATCAAGGATATATATACTGTGGGGTCTGCGACGTCTTCTTCTGCCTGTTACATACATTTTCACAAAACCATTATAGCCTGAATTCCCATTTTCAATGGGTTCAGGGTATAAAAAAACGAATGAAAAAAACATTTTTTTATTTTGACAAATAGTTCTTAACTTATTATTTTGAGCAAGTATTAATTTTGAAGATAATTACAAAAAACCAAGCGGAAGTCGATTTTGAAATGACCCATTCAATCGCAGATTTCAGCGAAACCTTTAGTGATAAAATATTATAAATCATTATTAGGAATTGACGTATCTTAATAAAGTTTTTATTTGATTACAAAATATTGAGTAACGTGACGTGTCGAACGTGACATTTTTTCCGCCATACTTTTTAAATGGTTTCTTATTTTGTTATACCCTGAGCCCATTGAAAATGGGAAATCAGGGTATAATGGTTTTGTTAAAAGTATGTAACAGGCAGAAGGAGGTCCGTATATTGCGCGCGAGTTTGTTTCAGAAATTCGATAACTTGTACATTTGCAAAGTTATGGATAAACGAATTTATCGGGAACCAGTTATAAAATTCTAGATAATTCATATTTAGAGTTAGAGTCTCCAAGTCTTTTGCATATATATAGATACTAATTTAATACAATTTTTATCAGATTTTTGATTCCGGTCCCCACTTCGACCCACCACCCCCAAATATGAAAAAAATGCTTTTCAAATACTAGAGACATGCAGTTTGGGTTAGCATATAGATATGAATATCATAATCATAATCTGAAGATATCAATTGTCCATCTAGAAACAGAATTATTAGTCATCAAATTTTCTCATCAAAACCCATGCGGCGCAGCAACAAAGGTAGAGAGAGACAGCAAGACGCTTGCAATGCTTACACACATGCATACAAGCGTAGATCAGCGTCTATGTGTGCGCGTGGTTTTGCATGCGTGCAGAAACGAATCGAATAATTCTTGGAATATTCGTTCGAAGAAGGGCTCAGGGGATTTCGTAGTCGAGCAGTCTCGACTACAGCTTTCTTACTTGTTTACTTTTCAAGTGATTGAACATGAATAAAAGGAATAGAAATGATTTTTAATTATTTGAAAAACAACAAAAAATATTTAATAGAGAAAAACAAAAATAGGTATATTCATTCGAAATTTGTTAAACCAAAATAACAAAATTTAAATTAAATTAACTAACTTTGTATAATCAAATATGCAGTCGTAGCTGCTGTCAGCTGTTGTCCAATGCAACAAAACGCATGAAACTGCGATATACGTGATATGCTTTTAACGTCGCTCCATTTTTGATCCAATTTATAACTTAGACACAAAGTTTCGGTTTGAACTGATGACAAAAAATATTTGAATGCAACTAACATTATTTTTACTTATTCTTAAAAGGAAAAGTACATCGAGTAATATAAGATTCGTTCGTTGGCTTTCTTTTATTAACGGCTCAAATTCTATCAACGGAACCCTTTCCGTTAGAAGTGGCGAAAATAAATAAAATAATAAATAATAATAAAATAAGTTAAAATGTATTTATTATTTGAATGGAGCGCAGCTTCCTTCGTAAAAAAAAAAGATATTTTTGTAAAATCCGAATACATTTGATTATTTTGGCGAATAAGACAAAAAAAAAATAAAATAAAATAAACTGTCATACTCATCTATATTCAAAAATTATATATTTCCTTCCATTATTCACAACATTTTTTCATTGTCTTATTAAGGTATCGCACGCTACACACTTTACTTACTACTTCACTACTATCAAACGGATGAATATAAACGTGTGCATTTTTATACCCTGAACCCATTGAAAATGGGAAAATTCACATGAGAGAGAGAGAGCTGAAATTTCACATGACCACTCGTATGTTAGTTACGCAGTACGAGTTTATTTTATTTTTTCGATAACTCATCCCATTTCCAAATTATCGATAAAAAATCTAAAATTCGTTTCCATTTTTTACGTTTTTTGGGCATAACTTCTACACCGTTTTAGCGAAAGACTTAAAATTTGTATATTTAGATAGATATTATGAATACACAGATTATGTAATTTTCAGATTTTGGATGCCACGCCCCCTTTGCCCCCCAATTTGAAAAGAAACGCATTTCAAGTATTAGAGACTTGAAATAGATACATTTGGATATTCTTAATCTACTCTGAAAATTTCATTAAGATCGTCCATCTATAAATGGAGTTATAGGCGTTCAAGGTATAGCCCAACCCCAAGCCACGGCAGCAACTGTGCGGATAGCAGAGCGCGCGCCTATACGTGCGTAAAGAAGCAGAGTATCATCTTTTTTGGGTTCAGGGTATCTCGTAGTCGCGCCGTCTCGACTAGAGCCTTCTTACTTGTTATGCCCTGAGCTCATTAAAAATGGGAAATCATGGTATAATGGTTTTGTTACAAGTATGTAACAGCCAGAAGGAGAATTGGCAGACCCCATAAAGTATATATATATAAAGTGTTTTATCGATAACTTTTATATTTCCAAAGATCAAGAATATATATACTTTATGCG
This sequence comes from Drosophila buzzatii, assembly GCA_035045845.1. NCBI lineage: Eukaryota > Metazoa > Arthropoda > Insecta > Diptera > Drosophilidae > Drosophila > Drosophila buzzatii. The sequence goes on along the minus strand of JAWNOS010000610.1, from coordinate 2,972,600 downwards.
GTCTGCCACGCCTCCTTCTGCCTGTTACATACTTTTAACAAAACCATTATACCGTGATTTCCCATTTTCAATGGGCTCAAGGTATAAAAACAAAATATGCAACGGAAATGCACAAAACAGAACTTCTGCACTTATTAAGATTTGGGTGTCAGAGATGTTTTGCGTATACGTATGTATATAAAATTGGTTTATATTAGTTAAATTTAAATTCGCTATGAGAAAAGGCAGAAGGAGACGTCGCAGACCCCATAAAGTATATGTGTATGTATGTACATACATATGTATATTCTTGTTCAGCACAAAAAATAAATGGAAATAGCTCTGTCCGTCCGCTGAAATTACATGAATACCCGTATGCCCACGTAGCAGATCAAGCAAGACGCCCAATGCGTACCCAGTGTGTGTGTACTACACATAACAGGCATACAATCGTATATCAGCGTGTCTGTGCGTGCGTGTTTGTGCTTTTATAGTTCGTTACGCGCAGAAACGACTCGAATAATTCTTGGAATATTATTGGTTCTTCGTAGGGTTCAAGGGATCTGGTAGTCGAGCAGTGTTGACTAGAGCATTCTTACTTGTATTACCTAACAAGGCGTGGTAGATATGAATATATGGTTAATATTTCATGTAATTACCTACAATATTTGTTAAAAAGTAAAACATGTTGATATATAATGCTCAACATAGCCCATACGCAATGCAAGTAAGACAGCATTATGTGACTGTGTGTATGTATTAATTTTATTCTTTGAAAATCAGTTCATAGAAGGGTGGAGGGGATAAATTTTTAAACGTTGTGATGAACGGAAAACACAAAACTCAAATCGGAACAATCGTATTTTAATGATCCCCAATCAACGATTAAACTACTATTAAAAAACATTAAGCTAATTGAAGTATAGATAACTTCCAATAATTTACATACGTACATTGGGACTTGTATAAAAAATTGTTAAAACAATATTTTTGGAAATTATTCAACGTCAAACACGAAATTTTGATACCCTGAGCCCATTGAAAATGGGTATAATGGTTTTGGGTATAATGGTTTTGTTAAAAGTATGTAACAGGCAGAAGGAGGCGTGGCAGACCCATAAAGTATATATATTCTTGATCAGGGTGACGAGAAAAGTTGATATAGCCATGTCCGTCTGTCCGTCCGTCCGTATGTATGAACGCGCCGATTTCCGAAGATACAAAAGCTAGAGAGTTCATTCTTTTTGTGTTAGATCCGTATATTGCACGCGCAGTACGAGTTTGTTTCAGAAATTCGATAACTTGTATATTACCAAAGTTATCGATAAACGAATTTATCGGGAACCAGTTATAAAATTCTAGCTAATTCATCTTTAGAGTTAGAGTCTCCAAGTCTTCTGCATATATATAGATACTAATTTAATACAATTTCGATTTTTGTTAGATTTTGGATTTCGATCCTCACTTCGCCCCACCACCCTCAAATATGAAAAAAATGCATTTCAAATACTAGAAACATGCAGTTTGGTTTAGCATATAGATATATCATATTCATAATCTGAAGATATCAATACGATTGTGCATCTAGAAACAGATTTATTTTATATTGATGTCTTTTTAATTAATAAATAATATACATAGTTATTGTTCATCTGGGACTTGAGTCCATTGTGCTTCGACTTGATCAGTGTCAGAGTCTCGTTTTGCCGTTGGCACGGAGACCAGATGATAGATGCGAAAAAAAGTAAATTAAATGATAAAATAAATATTTGGGTCATGGCATGGTTTGGCAATTCCAGATTACCGAGCATATTATAATGCATTAACAGTAAATATATATTGAGGAATTGAAAACCGGGAAACGGTGAACAATTATATAATAATAGAGATCACCATTTGAAGTTGAATAGAATGGCAGTTCAGGAAGCTGCTATTTTTGAAATTGGTAGCTAAGCCGGCACTAAGAATTGTAATTATTGTAACTGAAGGGCAAAGATAGAGAGGCAGAGACAGTAAACAAGCGCTGCATGCAAAAGGGGAGACTAAGCATTACATAAAGTAAAACAAAAACAATATACAGTAAACAAGCAAATAGAAAAACAAAATTAAATTGCTCAACTGCACAAGTAATGTCAAATTGAGTACATCAATAAATAAAACAATAAGCAATAAAATCTACTCAAGGCACACAACACTGAAATTGAAATCAATTCACAAAGTCGGCACTTATAAAGCCGGAAAGTGTCCCACCGGAGGTCTTTTACATACGGTACGGCTTTTATTCAGCACAGATGCATCACTGACAGAGGCCGTCAGGATTGTGTCCCGATGAAATGGCACCGTAAACATGTTGATTATTATCTCAGTTGAATTTGTGTTGTATTCTTCTGGTTCTTGTTGCAGTTACGAAACTTACAGATGGTCCGAATGCCACCTCTGAACTTCACAATTTAACGTTTCGCACTTTTTTCAATATATTTTATTTATTTTATTTTATTTATTTTATTTTATTTATTTATTTATTTATTTATTTATTTTTTTTTTTTTTTGGCTTTACAGATTTTTGTTGTAAGCCATTTTGGACGTTTTTGTTTTATATTTTCACTGAAACTTTTTGTTATTGGTAAATGAACAATTTATATAGGTTACCAAATTAGCTAATATAACTTAAAATATAAATTAATAGAGTCATCTTATGAATTTTACTACCTATACTGTTGATCTTGATTGTTTAGTATCACATTTTTTCATATACTTCATATTTTTGGATATACATACATAAATATACATACATTTATGTATTATACATAACACACAACGGTTATTCCCATTATAAATTTATATTTACAACGAATAGAATGCAAAGTGTACAGAAAATATCGATGAGTAACAACAGTACAGTATTGTTGTAGCTGTATCTCAATATATGTATACAATACTGTTATAAATAAATAAATAAATATATATAGCTTTTAGTGCTTTATGTAAGAGTTTTTTATCACCGAAGATAAATTCTATTTGTTATGTTTCATAAGAGGCAGAAAGCAACAAAATAATTTTAAATTTAAATAATTTTAAAATTAAAACACTTTAAATATTTATTATATACATATTTTCAACAGAACTGCGTTATGATTATTATAATTTTATAAAATATCATTCTTATTTGTATAATTATTATTATTTCACGATTTTATATTATATTCACAGTTTCTGTATTATTTTCATTTCAATTGCTATATATATAAATATATAAATATATATATATATATATATATATATATATATATATATATATATATATATATATATATATATATATATATATATATATATATATATGTGTGTGTGTGTTTGCTTGCTCCTTGATTCTTTAAAATTTGTTTATTTTTCACGCATTATTTTGTGTTTTTATTACTTTTTATTAACAAGTTGTTGCTCTTCTGTGTAGTTGTTGTCGCTGACATGAGCTAAACGCGCACGCGATTCAATTGCGGCCAGACAACTGTCAAGCGGCAAGAGTTCGACATTCACAATTTTCCCATCCCATTACTAGCCGAGTATTGCTGAGAATCAGCAACAATAATAATCAAGCAACCTGCGCATGCGAAATCGAAATAATTTCTCAATGAGTGAGCACTGGAATCGTGAAGAGAATGAGACTGTGTGAAAAGAGAGAACACGGCCACAGCAGAGAGAAACTGGGTGCATAAATGTAATAGCGCGAGTGAGCAACGAGGCGTAAGTGAAATCTTCGTGATTGTTCAGTACAGAAAAACTACATATGTATGTATGTAGATTTTTTGAGAAATGACCTTGCAATGGGGCAAGGTTTTAACACCAAGTCTGAGGTAACACCAAAAAAATGACAAAAAGAAGTAAAAAGGCTCTAGTCGACACGGCTCGCTACGGGACACCCTGAACCGTGCAAAAAAAAAAAAAAAAAAAAAAAAAAAACAAGTAAGAACGTTGCAGTAAGGCGCAACTCGTTACTTTAGTTTTGTCAAAAGGCGCTCTAGCAGTGCCTTATTTGGTTTTAGTTAACGTTACCCATGTCAAGGCAGTGGCGCTGGTGGTAAACGCTATGCAAGACGCACTTAGGTGCGTGGGTTCGAATTCCGAGTGGAACTTTTTTTTCCAAAAATGTTAATTTTTTAATTTTTTTGTATGTTTGTGTATTTTGTATTATTATATTTATAATAAAATGCTTGTTGCCAGCGTCAATTGATAATAAGATATTTATAAACATACGCATATGAATTGTGCTTTCCGATTTGCCACGCTGCGTGGCAAGCAATTTTTCTATGCATGCATATACATATGTATGTATGCATGTGTAAACAGCTATTTGTAAGTGTATACACATCCAAGAGTGTATACATATTCCATGAATTGCGATTGTATTGTTTTGTGACGTCACAAGCTGCTGATCAGTTAATGAGCTAATGAGCTCAGCTGTGAATTTATTTAGGTTTAGCTAACGATTACATGTTATTTTTAAATGACCAGGGTTCGAATCCCGCTGGAAACTTTTTGTTTATTAATCGAAAACTTATAAATTTTATTTTTTAAATTCATTAATATTTGTATATTTATGTTAAACTGCTTTCTGCCATCTTAGCAATTACTACTGAGCTATTATAATCATGTATTATGCAGTTGGCCACAACAAACTTCTTTGCCGATTTGCCACGCCCCCAGTCGGCGTAGACGCATAACTTTTGGACAGTATACTGTGGACGGAAAGCCCGATTTTTTGGCATAAAGTCGAAAAAATCATGGAACGATATGGTGCCGATTGTTAGTTATTTAGAAACTAGACACTCTAAGCACTATATATTAATAAACTATAACCTAATTGTTACAGCCCTGCATGAGAACCAGGGCTCCAAAGTCAAACATGTGATCAGAGCTTTGTTTACATTTGCAAGCTTTACAAATTTGCTAATGTTTGAGGTGACCTATATCAGAGAAACAAAACATTAATAACTTAACGAAATATGGAAAATATAGAGCCAGGTATGCTTAATATAAATTCCAATTTGGAATTGTGTAATATGTGTTCAATGTTGTACATGTGTTGTATGTTGCAGTGTATGTTTTTCTTGAAAACTAGACCCGAGTCCACGTGAATTATGGAGTAGAACTAATAAACGGCCACTTCCGGCCAAAAAGTAAATATGTCAAATCATAAATAAAAGTACGTAGTTTTTTAAGGTACTAATCCTTTTTGCGTCATCTTGCATCCCTCTTTGCACATAACACATATTGCAGCCACTTTTGAATGCAGCAATGCACAGTTGTTTGATGTATGGCGCAGCAACACAAATAAAAAAGAATCAATTTATGATTGGATTGTTGATCATATTGATTCTAATACTATAACTAGAACAACTAATACTCTTCTTCTTTACGCACTTGTAAACGCGCGCTCAGCTAACCACACAGTTGCTGCTGTGGCTTGGTGGTGGGTTGGGCTATACTTTGATCGCTTATAACTCCATTTCTATATGGACGATCTTCATGAAATTTTCAGAGTAGATTAAGAGTATCTAAATGTATCTATGTGCCAAATTTCAAGTCTCTAGTAGTTCATTCGCAAGATTACTTATATGGGCGGTCTGAGTGGGCGTGGTCGGATCCGTTTCAAATTTTACACGCTTTCTATGTATAACATTAGTGTCACCTGTACCAAGTTTCAACTCTCTATCTTCAAAATTGGAATTTATGCCAAAAAATCGGGCTTTCCGTCCACAGTGCAGTACTTAGAAAGAGCAGAGGCTAACATAACTGCTTATACTCCAAAAATACGAAAATTACAGGGTATTTTTCGATATGCCACGCCCCCAAAGAGGCTGAAAAATTATTTTTGGGTCATCGATAGAGAAGGACATTAGTAACTGAACCATCAAATTTTCAAGCTCCTAGCTCTAAAACTGTAGGAGATATAAACTTTTGCGGTTTGCCACGTCTCCTGGGGACGTAGATATATCCGACACAGTTTTTTGAACTTGGGTTGTCACCGCAAGTACACATTCCAAATTTCAACTATCTAGCTTATCATCTAGTATGATTTCTGGCCTATGGGTGGAACAGTTTTCCGATTTGCCACGCCCCTAGTGGGCGGATCGGGAAAATTTTTACACTTTATAATTCGAGAGCATATTTGAGTATATGTTCCAAATTTCAAGTCTCTAGCTCTAATAGCGCCGAAAAATATTGCGTTCATACGGACAGACAGACAGACGGACGGACAGCAAGACGGACATTGCACAAACCCAATAGACTCCTTTTACTTTTACTTCTTTTTACTTTTACTTTTTACTTCCCTTTTAGGAAACAGAGTCTAAAAAATAATACTCTTCTTCATTACGAACGTATGAGCGCGAGATTCGTTTTAATTTTTTTTTTTTTTTTTTTTGGGCATAACTTCTACACTGTTTGAGCTAAAGACTTCAAATTTATATATTTATATAGATATTGCCACAAATTTGCAAAAAACGTATACTACTGTAAAGGAATGATGAATATTTGATGATAGTCGATCTAGAAATAGACTTACTAACGCCTAAAGTATGGCCAATTCTGCACTATAAGTCGCATCAACTATGCAGAATAATATAAATTCTTTTCAGGGTTCAGGGGGTCTCTTAATCGAGCAGTCTCGACTAGAACATATTTTATTTATTGTAGAAAATTTGCTAGACAGCCAAGATAGGTTACTCTAACAGATAAAGTAGACTTATGTAAATCTTATAATCAGACACCATTATGTTTTTTAACTAAGAAACCTTATCTTAATTTTTGCATTTATTAAATTTGCAATGTATTCAACTTAACCCTTATTTTGCAGCTTTTTAATATCCCACAGCATTACATAAACCAAAAAATAAAATTTTCATTGTCGAGGGCCAGATCAACTTACACAATGGGCAGCTGCAAAATGACAAGAGCTGAAACTTACCTCCTCAATAGTGTCGCACTCGAATAGATAGATGTGTAATAGCGGATCCTTGGGATCCTTTAGTAAGTAGACAAACCCAGTGATGGGCCCTTGGAGTTCCATAAAGTTCTGCTGCTCCGCCGCAGTCGATTGAAGTTGCTGCTGTTGCTGTTGTTGCTGCTGATAAGCGATAGCAGTGTTGGACGAGAGCGAGCCATAGGAAGCTGATGTGGTTAACGATGTACGCGAACCATCGGCGGCCAATGAGCCACTAGCAACGGCTGACAAGCTACCAGCTGAGAACGCTGATTGGCTGGCAGGAGCTCCAGAGTTGGTAACTGGAGCTTGGCTTATATTTGACTTAAGCTGAACGAAACCATTGCCGATGTTCTTCGCCTGAGGCTTGTGGATGATGCGACACATGCCAACGATATGCTTTAGGGGATGGCTAAATTGTAGCTCAAAATCCGAATTGTACGATTCCAGAATGCCATGCTCAATGCCAACTGACAGCTGTAAAGACAATATATTTATAAGTATTCGACAAACTGTACTTAAACTTATTCATTGATACTAAAAGTAAGTAATGATACTGTCATATATATCTATAATATGTGCATATATATCTATAATATGTGCATATATATCTATATCATGTAATATATGTATAACATGTAAGAAAGCTCTGGTCGTGACTGTTCAACTACGAGATTGTTGAACCCTTGAAAGAATGTATACTTCAAGAATTCTACGTTTCTTTTCTGCACACAAAAATGTATAAAAAAAATATTTCAAATATTAGAGACCTGCAGTTTGGTTTGACATATAGATATGAATGTCATCATTATAACATGAAAGTTTAATTACGTTCGTCCACCTACAGATACAATTATTCTTCAAATATGTAAGTTCCCGCAACATAACCCATGTGGCAGAGCAAGCGAGACAGAAAGACGCCTGCAATGCAATGCATATATCCCTACAAGTGTACATCAGCGTGTGGCTGTGTACGTGTTTGTGTATATATAGTCTGTTACGGGATCTCATAATCGAGCAGTCTCGACTAGAGCTTTGCTTTCCATTTCGAAAACTCGTTTACTTTTTTGAGCATAACTTTTACACCGTTTTAGCGAGAGACAAATTTGTATATTTAGATAAATATTATGTATACACACATTTTATAATTTTCAGATTTTGGATTACAAATACTAGAACTTGTAATTTAGCAAATAGACACATTTGAATGCTATTCACATATTTCGAAAATTTCATGAATACCGTCCATCTAGAAATGGAGTTATAAGCGTCCAAAGTCGTAATTTAAAAATATATTAGAAACTTATCCTCTTATCTACTTTTATGATAAATTTGTATAATATATATTTATAGTTATTCAGAAATCCTTTCATTATAAAATCAGTTTGTATCGAACCGTCGGTTATACCCGAGTCTAAGCCGGGCCAGTTTCAGCCGACTGTGTGTTCGTGTCAACAAATTTATTTGTTGAAGCCCCTGCGATATTTGAATAATGACACTTTCGAGTATTGCGATTTCAACTTGGTATATGTATATTCTCTTATTAATTAATTTTTACATCCTCCAAGGATACTTTGGGTGCTCCCACGATGTCCTGTCCGCTTCAAGTCCTTGATATCGGCTTTAACTTCACTCTGTTTCTTGATTCTTGACTCTCGATTGATGGCTGATGACGCCGCCGGTGCCCTTTTATAGGGCAGCCGCAGGCTCTGTTCGGCTCTGGAGCGGGGCCTGCCTGCCGCTCATGCCCATGCAACGGTAACGTCGCGGCAACATATGCATGCACGTATGTGCATATAAACACACAGCAAATACATGTATTTATATACACTACATACGTGCATACCTATATTGCTCCTCACAAATTCAATGATTTAATGAAATAATCTGTTATATAATATTCTATAATTTAGTAATAGGTCTGACCTTTGTCTCGTCCGAATATAAACTAAATTATATCAGCTCCATAGAATATGTTCTACCCTTGAATGTGTGATGCACGTGAAACGAGCCTACTAAAGGTCCTTAACTTATATATGATGACTAAAAGGATAAATAAGCATATATAGAATTCGAATTATTAATGACAGCCGCATCAGCAACACCAATGACCCGGCATTATCGTTTGCCCCATGTAATGAAATTACAACGTATTATTACGTCTACAACCACGGCAACTTAGCACTTAATGGCGATTATATGGATTGAATGTTGATGAAAACAACATACTTGTATCAGCAAAGTAATGGAGAATTGTAGACAAATTATTGTGCAACGACCATAACAAGAGAGAACGGTTTTGCGGGGAGCGCCCACTGAACCCAGATTAACCTGTGCTATTAAAAATACTGCAGGCCTTACATCTATCTTTCTATAAAGTATAAATCAAATATACATGAAACTAAGTGCAAAATTTTTGATATTACATTAAAACTAAAATAGTTATAAAGTACTTGAAAAAAACTTTATTCCCAAGTGCTTTAGGAAACTAACAAACAATTACTTTATGTTTTGAGATCGACGCGTTCATACTTACGGATAGACGGACAGAGCTAGAGTCCAACCTGAAATAACATTATTAATATGAACAAGTGAGAGTCGAGACTGTTCGACTTAGATATCCTTGATCCCCTAACAGAATTGATAATCATATTTTTTTTTTATGCATACATAAGAAGCAACACATGCACGCACGCACATTTAGCTTTTGTAGTTTGTAAGATATCGAGGCCCATAGGGACTGACATGCGAACATACTTATATCGACTCAGCTCAACAAACTTAAATTTGTATACCCTGATCTCATTGAAAGTGTGAATTCAGGCTACAATGGTTTTGTGTAAATGTATGTAACAGGCAGAAGGAGACGTCACAGACCCCACAAAGTATATATATTCTAGATCAGCACAAAAAAATAAGTTAGCCGTGTCCGTTCGTCTGTATGAACGCCCAGATTTTCGAAAGCAAAAAAGCTAGAGAGCTGGAATTTTACACTCATACTCGTATGTTAGTTACGCAGTACGAGTTATTATACCCTGAGCCCATTGAAAATGGGAAATCAGGGTATAATTGTTTTGTTAAAAGTATGTAACAGGCAGAAGGAGGCGTGGCAGACCCCATAAAGTATATACATTCTTGATCAGGGTGACGAGAAAAGTTGATATAGTCATGTCCGTCTCTCCGTCTGTCCGTATGTTTGAACACGTCGATTTCCAAAGATACAAAAGCTAGAGAGTTCATTTTTTTTGTGTTAGACTCGTATATTACACGCGCAGTACGAGTTTGTTTCAGAAATGCGATAACTTGTAAATTTGCAAAGTTATCGATAAACTAGTTATAAAATTCTAGCCAATTCATTTTTAGAGTTAGAGTCTACAAGTCTCCATATAGATACTAATTTAATACAATTTCGGTTTTTGTCAGATTTTGGATTCCGGTGCCCACATCGCCCCTCCACCACCAAATGTGAAAAATATGAATTTCAAGTAGTAGAGACATGCAGTTTGGTTTAGCATATAGATATGAATATTATAATCATAATCTGAAGATATTAATACGATTGTTTATCTAGAAACAGAATTATTAATCATCAAAGTTTTCTCATCAAAACCCATGCGACGCAGTAGCAAAGCAGCGAGACAGCAAGGCGTTTGCAATGCATATGCATACACACATACATGCATACAAGCGTAGATCAGCGTGTGGTTTTGCAAGTACAGTTTCTTATAATTCTTGGAATAATATTCGTTCAAAGAAGGGCTCAGGGGACTACAGCTTTCTTACTTTTTTATTATTAAATATTATCGAAAAAAAAATCATTTGCAGCGCCCTCTCTGCTAACCTCATAGTTGCTGCCGTGGCTTAAAAGTGGATTGGGTTGAAATTTTGACGCTGATAACTCAATTTCTAGATAGACGATCTTCATGAAACTTTCGGAATATATTAATAGCATCTAAATGTGACTATTTGCCATATTGCAAGTCTCTAGTTTTTTAAATTCGGTTTTTATTTTCAAATTGGGGGCGAAGGGGGCGTGGCATCCAAAATCTGAAAATAATAAACTGCATAAAAGTAAGAAGGCTCTAGTCGAGAAGGCTCGACTACGATATTCCCTGAACTCTGCGAAAAAAATAATAATGATACTCATCTTTATGAAATTTAACACATAATTTAATACATGCAAGTCTCTAGTATTTGATTTTTTTTTTTTAATTTTGAGGGCTGGGGGCGAGTTTAGGGACGGTACCCAAACTCTAACAGAAATCGAACCTTTATTATATTAGTATCTATATTATTGCAGAAGAAATGGAGACTCTAAATCTAAAAATAAACGAGATATTATTTTATAACTTATGCTCGCTAAAAGTTTTTATCGATAACTATGGAACTATAAAAGTTATCAATTTTCTGAAACAAACTTGTATACCGCGTGCAATATATGAACCTAACACAAAAAGAATGAAGTCTCTAACTCTGACGAACGAATAGTTTTGTTAAAAGTTTGTAACAGACAATGGGCTCAGGGTATAAAAATAGAAGACTAGTTAATTTTCCTTATTACGTAAGGCACAGGTTTTTGTGGGTTATACCTAATAGGAACATATACCCACAAAAAACAGATCTGAAGTAAATTATTTAATAACTGCTGAGTTACATAAAGTAGTATTTCACTGAAACTTACAGCATCTGATCAGAAGCTTCGACTGAATATTGAACAATTTAGTGAGAATGTAAAATTTTCTTTAGATTGTCAAGATTCGTAGCTGTATTTAACTTTAAGAATTTGGTGAATTTTTGAACAAAACACTGAAAATCTAGCGATAGCATTTGAGTGCGGTTAATTAAATGTGCAGACGGAGCTAATAGCGATTCTCTAGCACTTATAGGCTTTGATATCGCTGATTAGACAGAGGGACGGACTGTGTTCCTGAATAGAAATATATATATTTGATATATATATATATCTATATAGTATTTTTAAAGAACAAATGTTATAAAAGTGATGGATACAAAATATAATATTTCTGTTGCGAATAGTGTAACAACCCTTCAGAAGACAAATATGTAATAAGAATTAAAAAACTATTAGATATTAAATAAATACACATAGACTTAATAAACAATAACAAATATATATTTTGTGTTGACATTAATAATTAATATAAAAAAGCAGTAATTCATATAATGCTGCTTCATACCATTCTAAAGTTGCCAAGTTTTTCCATCCTCTTATCAGGCAACAAGTGAATGAACCATTAATAGAAATGCATTTCAAGCAATCCTACATCTGTACTCCAGGCAGCATAAAATAGCCTCACAGTTTGCATCGAATGAGAGTCAATAAAATTTCCCACGCCCAGCCCGTAAGCGGCTATGGTTCGCTCGATGGTGGCAAAAGCATGTAAAAAGGATTCATGTTAATACTCACCCGAAAGGTAAGTCTGAAACCTAAATGATTAAGGTAAATATGGTTGAGCAAATGCTACAATCCTCACTGATAAGTGCGCCAACAAAACTTACCACCAGCATTTTCTGTCCGCAATTTATTGGCAACTGTGGGGAATTCAATTATGCGAAGCTTTTTACTAAAATGGACCTTAGCAGACCCCAGAACAACCCTAGAGCGTCGTTAGCCAACACGCTCAACCGCACTCATGTACTTACACACACATCCGAGTGATGGAGGACTAATTACGAACTCTGTTAAAATTAATTTCAAGCTTGAAATAATATTCGCTAAGGGACACTAGGTGAGACTGAAATAGGACATTATATTTGGCAGGGAAGGAACAGAGAAGACAATAAAGAACAAGAGGATGCTTGGCGTCACGCGTGCTAAGCGAGGTGTACGTACACATATGTATATAATTAATTGGCATTGTTCACGACTGACCCTCGCATATGACGCAAACACGCTTATTATACCCTGAACCCATTGAACATGGGAATTCAGGGTATAATAGTTTTGTGAAAATCACAAAAGTATTACACAAAGTATATACTATATTCTTGCACTTACAAAAAAACAAGTTCAATAAATCATTCGATTTCCAAAATATCGATTTATTTAGACACTTCAAATATGGATACGCAGATTATGTAATTTTAAGATTTTGGATGCCACACCCCCTTCGTCCCCAATTTGAAGAAACAAAAATAAACAAGTAAGAAGGCTCTAGTCGAGACGGCTCGACTACGAGATCCCCTGAACCCTGCAAAAAAGTGATACTCTTCTTCTTTATGATCGCATGAGCGCGAGCTCTGCTAACCGCGCAGTTGCTGCCTACTGTGGCTTGGGGGTGGGTTGGGCTATACTTTGAACACTTATAACTCCATTTCTAGATGGATGATCTTAATGAAATTTGCAGAGTAGATTAAGAATATCTAAATGTGTCTATGTGCCAAATTTCAAGTCTCTAGTATTTGAAATGCGTTTTTTGCAAATTGTGGGCGAAGGGGGCGTGGCATCCTAAATCCAAAAATTACATAATCTGCGTATTCATAATATCTATCTAAATATACAAATTCGAGGTCTTTAGCTAAAACGGTGTAGAAGCTATGCTCAAAAAACATAAAAAATTGAAACGAATTTTCGATATCGATAATTTGGAAATGGGATGAGTTATCGAAAAAACAAAATAAACTCGTACTGCGTAGCTAACATATGAGTGTTCATGTGAAATTTCAGCTCTCTAGCTCTTGTAGTTTCCGAAATCTCGACGTTCATACGGACGGACGGACGGACGGACGGACAGACGGACAGGGCTCAATCAACTTATTTTTTTCTGCTGATCAAGAATATATATACTTTATGGGGTCTGCGACGTCTTCTTCTGCCTGTTACATACATTTTCACAAAACCATTATACCCTGAATTCCCATTTTCAATGGGTTCAGGGTATAAAACGCATTGAAAATACTAGAGTCTTGTAATTTGGCAAATAGACACATGTTAATGCTATTAATAATAGAAATGGAGTTATAAGCGTCCAAAATATAGCCCAACCCACCCCCAAGTCACGGCAGCAACTGTCTGTCTGTCCGTATGTTTCAACGCGTCGGTTTCCTGAGATATAAGAGCTAGAGACTGCATTATTATACCCTGAACCCATTGAAAATGGGAAATCAGGGTATAATGGTTTTGTTAAAAGTATGTAACAGGCAGAAGGAGGCGTGGCAGACCCCATAAAGTATATATATTATTGATCAGGGTGACAAGAAAAGTTGATATAGCCATGTCCGTCTGTCTGTCTGTCCGTCCGTCCGTCGATCCGTATGTTTGAACGCGTCGATTTCCGAAGATACAATAGCTAGAGAGTTAATTCTTTTTATGTTAGGTCCGTATATTGCACGCGCAGTACGAGTTTGTTTTAGAAATTCGATAACTTGTATATTTGCAAAGTTATCGATAAACAAATTTATCGGGAACCAGTTATACAATACTATCTAATTCATCTTTAGAGTTAGAGTCTCCAAGTCTTCTGCATATATATAGATACTAATTTAATACAATTTCGGTTTTTGTCATATTTTGGATTGCGGTCCCCAATTCGCCCCACCACCCCCAAATGTGCAAATGCATTTCAAATACTAGAGACATACAGTTTGGTTTGGCATATAGATATGAATAACATAATCTTAATCTGAACATATCAATATGATTGTCCATCTAGAAACAGAATTATTAGTCTATAAAGTTTTCTCATCAAAACCCATGTGGCGCAGCACATGGCTTTACATGCAATATGTATGTACATACATACATACATATGTATGTATGTATGTATATGTGTGCAAGCGTAGATCAGCGTGTGGCTGCAATCGTACATACATATGTATGTACATACATATTTGTGCATGTAAAGCTAATTGTAAAAGAGTTATGATTTCTAAAAAAAACCTAAAATGTTAAATAGAATATGTAGATCATATGCTGAACTCTTATTACATTCCATTATATATTTTAAAAATTTTATAACAATTAAAATAACAATGGAAATGCAAGCAACGTTGAGCAATGCAAATCAATTTTCGTATGCGTGTGCACATATCCACACAAAAAATCTTGGGCCGTTTTCTATGTTGCTATGTGTGCATATTCTAAGAATCACAATTGTTTTTGAATTCCGTTATAATTGTCTTTGAATTGTATTTGTATTTTCAGCCACTGCTTTAGTGTTTCTTTCGTATATGGCAAATTTCATTCGTCATCGCTACTCTGCCGTTTAAGTGAGCCGTGGTGTAGATGGTTAGACAGATGCAACGAATGTTAAGGTGTCGAAGGTTCTAGCCTCGCCTAAGCCCTTTATAATTTATTACTTTTATTTATTTTTATTTTTTTATTATTTCTTTCTTTTTTATTATTATTTATTCATTTCTATTTGATTTTCGAAGATACAAGAGCAACTGCGCGGTTAGCAGAGCGCGTGCTTATACGTGCGTAAAGAAGAAGAGTATCACTTTTTTGCAGGGTTCAGGGTATCTCGTAGTCGAGCCATCTCGACTAGAGCCTTCTTACTTGTTTTTTTTTTTTCTATGGAGACTCTAACTCTAAAGATGAATTAGCTAAAATTTTAAAACTGGTTCCCGATAAATTCGTTTATCGATAACTTTGCAAATATACAAGTTATCGAATTTCTGAAACAAACTCGTACTGCGCGTGCAATATACGAACCTAACACAAAAAGAATGAACTCTCTAGCTTTTGTATCTTCGGAAATCGACGCGTTCAAACATACGGACAGGCGGACGGACATGGCTATATCAACTTTTCTCGCCACCTTGATCAAGAATATATATACTTTATGGGGTCTGCCACGCCTCCTTCTGCCTGTTACATACTTTTAACAAAACCATTATACCCTGATTTCCCATTTTCAATGGGTTCAGGGTATAAAAAAGCAAACTACGTCATTGATCTACGCACACACAAAAAAAAAATGGTTTATTTTTTTTTGTGCAAGGCAATAAAATAGCACACTGAGGACCTCAGAAAAACCCACTGTTTTTATGTTTCTCACTGAGTAAAAGGAGTTCTCCTAAGCACAAGCTGAAGAGTTATTTTGAGAGTTTTATTTGTAAAACTCCATGCGAAACACTTATTTGTAAACTTTTTGAAATCCTCAAGAGTTATTTGGGGTCTCTGATATATATATATATATATATATGCTGTATGCACACCGTTTGAGCTAGAGACTTTAAATTTATATTTAGATACATACATAGATATTATGGATATACAGATTTTGTAATTTTTAGATTTTAGATGCCGCGTCCCCCTCGCCACCAATATGCAAAAAAACCCATTTCAAATACTGGAGACTTGAAATTTGGTAAATACACACATTTGGATGCTAATTATATATTCTGAAAGTTCCAAATATCTAAGAATTGAGCTATAAGTGTCCTATCTAAAAAAAATTACTTTCTTAACTTACCTTTGTGTAGCTCTCTGTGGAACGAATATCGTTGATGGTCCATGGCAACATCGATGCAGAATAGCGTGGATCGACGGACGCACTGCCGCGATACGTTAGCGTAACTAGTCTGGTTTTCATCTTAAAATGTTTGTGTATTTATTAAGCTTAACTTGTCTGTACTTGGGTATATTGTTGACAATTTCTAAATGTTAAAATTAAATACTACACTATTTTTAATGTATTTTACATTTTTATCAATTTTATTTATTCATTTATGTATGTTTTTTTTTTTTATTTTATTTTTTTTTTTTTGCGCAATTCACTTTTAAGTTCTATTTGTTTTACGGGTTATAATTGCTTTTGAATTGCTTCGAGTTTCTGCACGAAAACTAATTAAATGAGCTTAAGCTGAAATCGATATCAAACTACATATGTATTTAGGATGTAGTAAATCAGTGGTATTTCCGTTTAATTTTGGGCTTAGAGTAGGCGTAAGTATAAAGTGTTCGAACAATCCTTATGACAGACCACAGAAAACAAATTCCTATTTTATGGTTACTAAATTATTAAATTTTCTACCAATAAAGTATTGGATTATATTAGAGCACAAAAATTAGAACATATAGCATAGAAAATAATTGACAATTTTAATAAAACAATATATAGTAATATATGATTTTCGGTATATATAATTCATTCATCTGATAACACATCCTAACATCAATCTTCGTCAATCTACGTATATATCTGTATGCTATTTTGGGATTTGGATTATCAACACGAGAGTATGATTTTAAAATTTTAATCCTCTATTACTTCAAGTAACACCTAAGTGTTCGAATATGAAAATAAATAAATTCTTATTCAGTATCTAACTATTAGCGGCAAATAGCTCGAAGTCATGTGATCAGACGGATGGATGGCCAGACAGCACAAAACCAATATACATACATATGTATGTACTTTTTCGCTTCATGAAAGAGCATAATTTAAACTGTCCACTTTGTAAATCCCTTAATATATACATATTACATATATTTATGTAAATATATATAGGTGTACATATGTTTCGCATTAATAACAAGTAAGAAGGCTCTAGTCGAGACGGCTCGACTACGAACCCTGCAAAAAAAGTGATACTCTTCTTCTTTACGATCGCATGAGCGCGAGCTCTGCTAACCGCGCAGTTGCTGCCGTGGCTTGGGGGTGGGTTGGGCTATACTTTGAAGGCCTATAACTCCATTTCCAGATGCATGATCTTGATGAAATTTTCAGAGTAGATTAGGAATATCTAAATGTATCTATGTGCCAAATTTCAAGTCTCTAGTATATGAAATGCGTTTTTTCTTAATTGGGGCGAAGGGGGCGTGGCATCCAAAATCTGAAAATTACATAATCTGCGTATTCATAATATCAATCTAAATATACAAATTTGAAGTCTTTAGCTAAAACGGTGTAGAAGTTATGCTCAAAAAACATAAAAAAATTGAAACGAATTTTCGATTTTTTATCGATAATTTGGAAATGGGATGAGTTATCGAAAAAACAAAATAAACTCGTACTGCGTAGCTAACATATGAGTGTTCATGTGAAATTTCAGCTCTCTAGCTTTTGTAGTTTCCGAAATCTCGACGTTCATACGGACGAACGGACGGACGGACAGGGCTCATTCAATTTATTTTTTTATGTTGATCAAGAATATATATACTTTATGGGGTCTGCGACGTCTCCTTCTGCCTGTTACATACATTTTCACAAAACCATTATACCCTGAATTCCCATTTTCAATGGGTTCAGGGTATAAAAATACAGCGACAGCGAAATTAACTATCTATGTACATACATATGTATGTATGCATGTATATTGATTTTTCAGCGCAATACTGTGGATAACAAAACTTTTTAAACTGTATCGTTACAGGAATTTTGAGTTCTACTTCGATTTGAATTGTTATTTTTTAAGTTGAATGTATGTACATTTGAATCGGTGATGAAATATCCTTATCGGTTAGTTATATTATTAATGGTTTTTAGTTGACTTTGTTCTGTGGTTAATTAAAATGACTCGTTCAATTACAGTTTTACTGATAATTACTGCAGCAGGCTATTATAAGTTAGTTACGATGAATAATTATACATTAAGGGGAGACCGCTAATATAGTCAATATATATAACTTAATTACTGCATAGTGCATATGGTTAAAGGGGTCTATAGCATCGATAATATTCGGTTTTTACTTTTTTTTGCCGTATCTCGAAGCATTCAAGCTTTTTAGCTGTTACATATATATATATAATGGTGCCACCACCATTAGTACAGGAGAAAAGGCAGTCTACACATAGTCACCCCTAAAATACGTTCGATGGCAATGTTGGAATTTACTTTTGCATAAATATTTACATTTTACTTTGCTATGGTTTCCACAATGTGTTTTTTAAGATTACTTTTAAATCAACACACACAAATATACCTGCGGTACACATATGTATGTATATTCACACGCAAAGATATAAACCACGACGACGCGTTTGTTGGTTGCGAAGAACTTGCCACAAAATTATAATTCTAGCCGATTAAAGACAGATTCGCCATATCGCTGAGAGGTAACGAAAAGCACTGAAGAGTAAACGACATAAATGACGGCTCTATTGCTCCTTCCAGTCGGCAACCGACTTTTTAAATTTGCCATAGAGTATTCGTCCAGCGTCCCGATACTGAGCGCATGCGTTGAGATTTTTATACGGCGGTAATGCTTATACCCAACCGATGATTCGACGTTTGACTCATTGTTTTGTCTTTTTTCATTAAAATATAAACTCGATTACCAAAGTGAATCCCTAGTCAGTTTCTAATGGAAAATACGTTCGCCCGCCAAAAAACAAAACCAACTACATAAAATAAAAAATATACCTGTCCAATAACAATAGGATCTATTGACCGACCGCCACAACTTATCGGTTAGACAGCTGTTTTTTATAATCATTCCCATGCATTCGCAAAAAGAGTGCTGAAAACACTATACTAAATAACTATCGATAGTTGTTGGGGTTAATTATTTCAATTTATTTTAATTTAAGAAGGATTTTATTAAGAATTTTGTGCAATCAAAACATCTTTGACTACACTTCACACTCATGTTGTAAACAAAAATGAATCTATGCTACACTTAAATCGCTTATCAGCTCTGCTGCCGTCGTACGTCTTCTTCTTCTATTTATACTTTCCAGTTTTGGCTTGTAAGCCAAGATTTAGTCTGTGCTGGAACGCGGTTAGTGGCAGGTGTGTGTTTGCTGTTACAATCTGAGCGCTTAGTCTTATTTGATTAGGCGTGCATGTAAAAGAAGAGACTTTCACCCTTCCAACTGAGAGCTGTGACTAACTTCAACATTAATGACTGCACCTCGTACGCGTTGTCGTTATTTAATAAGTATTGCTGCTTAAGCGGCTTGTGAGTTGTTTCTTTTTTACTGCTCCATCGACGACATTGACGACTCTGTGTGATTCACATTTTTAAAACGGTTTTTGAATTTTTCACCATTCGCATATGCATTTTAATAGTTTAATTTATATTTTGTTAGTTTCTCACCAACAAACACAAACCGAGAGTGTGCGCGAGTAAACAAAAAAAAAAAAAAAAGGTTTATAAAAAGATACGGAATATGATACAAAAATATAAAAGATAAAATGGAAACTTGTTAGCGATTGCTTTGAAAAATGCCGTTAGTCTGCCAATAGAGTATTTAAATTTAATTTAAATAATGAGGAATTCGCGCTCATAATTGATTTAAGTAGCGCAACAGAAAACAGACACAGCAACAGCATCAGCAACAACACCAGGTGCAGCAACAACAACAGTAGCATTTGCATTTGCATAATTTTCCCCTCATATACTCACTCACACATAAATTTTGCGCGCTTTAGTAGCCATTTGCAGTAGAAGCAACAAGTGTCGGCATTTGTTTCCGTTGTCGCTGCACAGACACAGTTGCACGGTTCATTGTGTATTTAAATGGCCAAGTTAGAATCCACATTCCACAAAGAAGACAGGCACAGCACAAAAGCTAAAAGCAACAGAACAGCAACAAAATAATCTATTAGTTTGTGAGCAAATTTGAAAATAATTGCAAATTCTAGACAATTTAGCCAAGGCACGAAGAAGTGGAAACAGCAATGATGTGCATTATTTGTAATTTGAACAAACTCTCACACACACAGATAGATAGAGTAAGCCAGAGTTAACAAGTGAGCGGTGGACAGGGGTTCTAGGTAGGTAGCTGCGCAGCCAAAGCCAAGTGCGTGTGCATACACATACTTCTTCATGCATTAAAGCCCACACAGACACAGCTCTCGCACACACATACACTCAGGCAGCTCATTTGGATTTCACGTTGAACATTGTTGATATGACTTTTTCTTGATATCGGCCCACACATGACAATATATGTATATACATATATGTATATGCCTGTGTGCTTATTGAACTAGTTAGATCTATAACCGCTCTGGCCTTAATTATCATAACAATAGACAAATAGAAGACGAGTGCACATACACAGAGAGAAGGCACAAATAACCCGCAGCGTCTAACTCTAAAATTTGCAGCGGAAAAACAAGAATAGTGACTAGAATGTGGCTCAAAAGCGAAATGGTCACAACATAATTAGAACGAGCGAAAGGCAACAAAAGAACGCGCGAGCCCGGTCCAATGTTGCACAGTGGATTTCATAGCACAAATATACAGAAGATAAAATGAAATGATTTGAATAGTTATGATTGGTTAAAGACTATGTGTAAACTAAAAATAGAAGGGAAGGAAGAACGTAAAATGCAAAAGTAATTTAATGATTAGGGAACGAATTCTGTAGCTCAAAAGAATTTAATAAAACTAGCTATAAATATTTATAATTTCTAAATGTCTTAGCTTTTTGAGGTTTTGTTGTTTCGTTTTATGACTTTTTATGGCGTGAAATAGTCTAGTTAAACAATTAATAGTCTTGTATTAGAATAAAAATTTTGCAATGTTTTCAAAATTATAAATACAAACTGCGTATGTATTCAAAATTATAAATACAAACTGCGTATGTATTCCCGTTGTCACCAACGCAACTTATTGTAATTCTGTCTACTTTTAGAGATCCATTGTTAATCTCGTACATTTCAAAAGAATTCAAAAGCACGCTTTCGGGTCATTCGCATACAAACAAGAAACGATTATCGCTCGAAACATACATATACGCATGCTTGGCCTTACCTCTACCTCTGATCTTTAAGCATTTCCAATTCCAATTGTGCGACGAGGCGCGATGCGATGCGTGAGCTACAATCTGTGAGCTGTGGGGTGTCGTGATAGCACCTGCTGTAGAGGTAACCGGCTCACGTAGCCGCTTATTAAAAGCCGAACAGGAAGACGTACAAAGACCAAAAACAGAAAAAAAGAAACAAATTATAGATAAACTTGCAAACCGGTTACACTGAAAACGAAAGAAAACCTTATACTTACCTATAGCCTATAAGTTGATTTTCGTGACTTTTTACCATAGTTTCAATTTCCATTGTGCATTCGGTTTTGTATGGAATCGATGCCTAGAAAGTGAATTACAGCTGCTTTGATAATAAGCAAAAAGCCAGGCCAAGCGAAAAGTGAAAACCAGAGAGTCACCAAAAAGCCTTGCCGTTGCTTTTGCATCACGTGCTGCCACTGCCATTAGCCTAACTATCGTCGGGCTCGGCTGCCTGCTGAACACGAAGCTCTTCGTGTGGCCGCCGATGCGTCTGTTAATTCAAACGGCAACGGCAACGGGCGGCGCTGCAGCAGCTGGTCTGCAGTCCCATTCGAAGTCTCAATATAATTACAGCAGCATGCGTGAGGACGACATCGAGCTGGCCATTAAGGTGGTAAGTTACCCAACACCGACAAAGACACATGAATACATTCAAGAGAGCAATCATATGTTTCCCGCTAACAGCTACAAAATTACTGAATAACTAAATATCCAATCAGATGCTTTAATAACAGCAACATGCCTTATTTAAATAGAATTTACACATATACAACAAAGTAATTTGTATTATCCAAGCCAGGTCGGCGCACGATAGAAGAAAGGAAATCCTTCTTAAATAAAAAAAAATGAGATGAAATATGGTTCAATTGAGCCCTTCTTCGAACGAATAATATTCCAAGAATTATTCGATTCGTTTCTGCACGCATGCAGAACCACGCGCACCCATAGACGCTGATATACGCTTGTATGTATGTATGTGTGTATTCAAGTGTGTAAGCATTGCAAGCGTCTTGCTGTCTCGATGATTTGCTGCTGCGTCGCATGGGTTTTGATGAGAAAATTTTGATGATTAATAATTCTGTTTCTAGATGGACAATCGTATTGATATCTTCAGATTATGATTATGATATTCATATCTATATGCTAAATTAAACTGCATGTCTCTAGTATTTGAAATGCATTTTTTTGTTCATATTTGAGGGTAGTGGGGCGAAGTGGAGAGCGGAATCCAAAATCTGACAAAAACCGAAATTGTATTAAATTAGTCTCTATATATATGCAGAAGACATGGAGACTCTAACTCTAAAGATGAATTAGCTGGAATTTTATAACTGGTTCCCGATAAATTCGTTTATCGATAACTTTGCAAATATACAAGTTATCGAATTTCTGAAACAAACGCGTACTGCCCGTGCAATATACGGACCTAACACAAAATGAATGAACTCTCTAGCTATATCAACTTTCCTCGTTACCCTGATCAAGAATATATATACTTTATGGGGTCTGCCACGCCTCCTTCTGCCATTTTCAATGGGCTCAGGGTATATAATAGAGACGGCTTGACTACGAGATACCCTGAACTCTGCAAAAAACTAATCTTCTTTACGAACTTTAGAGCGCGCGCTCTGCTAACCGCGCAGTTGCTTCCAGAATATATTAATATCATCTGGATGTGTCTATTTGTCAAAAAAGCAGCACACAAAATTAAGTTGATATAGCCCCCTGTCCGTCCGTATGACTCTATGACTCTTCTTCTTTACGAACGCATGAGTGCGAGCTCTGCTAACCGCGCAGTTGCTGCCGTGGCTGGGGGTGGGTTGGGCAATACTTTGAACGCTCATAACTCTATTTCTAGATGAACGATCTTAATGAAATTTGCAGAGTAGGTTAGGAGTATCTAAATGTATCTATGTGTCTAAATTTCAAGTCTCTAGTATTTGAAATGCGATTTTTTTAGTGGCGAAATAGTGGCGAAGGGGGCGTGACATCTATTTAAATATATGTACAAATTTTAAGTCTTTCGCTAAAATAGTGTAGAAGTTATGACCGAAAAACGTAAAAAATGGAAATGAATTTTCGATTTTTATCGATAATTTGGAAATGGGATGAGTAATCGAAAAAACAAAAGTTCATGTTAAATTTCAGCTCTCTAGCTTTTGTAGTTTCCGAAATCTCGACGTTCATACGGACGGACGGATAGACGGACAGGGCTCAATCAACTTATTTTTTTATGCTGATCAAAAATATATATACTTTATGAATTCCCATTTTCAATGGGTTCAGGGTATAAAATTCGTGTGTCTATAGAATTGATATTTTTTATACTTTGTTAATATCAAAGCTCCACAGCAATATAATTATTTTTGGAAACCTTTAGTAGATGGATATTAAATTAATTAAAATACTCTCTATATATTTACAGGTAATTGTGGGCAATGGAGGCGTAGGAAAATCCTCAATGATCCAGCGCTATTGTAAGGGCATCTTCACGAAAGACTACAAGAAGACTATCGGCGTTGATTTTCTAGAACGTCAAATCGAGATAGATGGTGAGGATGTCCGTATTATGCTATGGGACACAGCCGGTCAGGAGGAGTTCGATTGCATAACCAAGGCGTATTATCGAGGCGCCCAAGCTTCGGTGCTTGTTTTCTCAACAACCGATCGCGCCTCCTTCGATGCAATCAAGGAATGGAAACGCAAAGTGGAAAATGAATGCAATGAAATACCCACTGTGATAGTGCAGAACAAAATTGATCTGATCGAGCAGGCGGTAGTGAGTGCGGATGAAGTTGAAACGCTGGCCAAGATGCTCAACTGCCGACTGATACGCACTTCCGTAAAAGAGGACATCAATGTGGCTTCTGTGTTTCGCTATCTGGCAACGAAATGCCACCAGTTAATGACACAGACTTACGACCAATTAACTGGTAGTAATAGTATTCAACACACGTCAACGCATCCTCCCTACAGCAATACACCTACTATTAGCGCATTTAGTCCGACCTTCACCAAGTCAAGCAGTGGCACTATTGTCCTGCGTCCTGCCAAAAAGAGCAACGGCTCGAGTGCGGCGCGAAAGCGCAAAATTGTGCTCAAGAAGTGTGGGATATTGTGAGGGGCATGGAGAGAGAGGCTTCTGTATTTACAGTGGCAACTAATAACTAGAGCATATTTAACGCTTAATTATTTTAGTGCCCCCACAAAACCAAGTTGTAACAATGTGACCAGCCAAGCGTTTGATGTATAGCCATTCGCTAGTCGTGCCCAGACTCCGCAACAATCTCAGTTATTGCATGATATGGAATGCAGTCGACCAGCGCGGATATTAAAGAAGCAAAAGAATTGCAGCAAAAGGAAAGAAATTACATCCAAACAAATCACATATGCTGAAAAAATGGCAGTGTCAAAATGAAGTTTCTTTACCACACTAATGATATTAGTTGATACATCACACATTAATTGTTCAAGCTTTCCTCAATATAAAAAATAAAAGAAAAAAAAAAAAAAAGTTTAGTATTACACAAATTACCCTCTCCGCATTATAAAATAGTATTATGCTAAATTTAGCATCTATAAAGTGTATAATTCTATAATTCATCCCCTTTGTACAGCTTTTGTGATCAAACTAAGCTCTAATTACTTAACTATTCAGAAATTTGCAGATATAATTTTATACTATATACATATGTACATGAACAGTCAGTTCTTTAATATTTGTATAAATCTTGGGGATTATTTATTAATCTACTCTTTTAAATAGGTCTTGATTATATATATGACCTAATTTTTTATTCACTTAAGCAATATATATGTAACGAATAATCATTAGAATAAAATCGGAATAGCTTAACTTAAGCCCCGATAACTTAAAATTGACTAATAATAACATGTTTCCTTCGTTACAAACATATTTTCGAAATGCAAAAGAACGAACTGCAAGAGTAAATAAAAAATATATATACAATTATCTCGAAATGCATTTGCATTATTGTTATGTTGATTAACTAAAAATATTAAGTTACAAATAATTATATAACGGACAGATTTTAGTCCCCATATTCAATAACGTGAACTGACCCAACCTCCATTACGCATATGTATGCTTATGTGTACACACACACCCATATATATATATGTCGTAGCGTTAGAGTTGTCGTTCTCGTCTTCCATGGTATTTGCCAAATAACTTGTTCTTGGAGTCGCAGATTTCAACAAACGCCAGCTCTTTCTCCTTCGACTGTGTCCGATTGAATCTTAATTTTCCCTTCTGTCAAACTCTCTCTCGGTTGCATGTTCTCGTTCATCAATATCATAGCAACTCTGTGTGAAGGGCATATCCCTCTCACTCTCACTCTGCGACATCCAAGACCACGTTCAGCAAAACCTATGGTTGTCTCTTTTCTAATGATACGTCCTTTAACTGTCACTAAAATGCTAACTCATTCGATTAGCGCTAGTTGTCAGTTTCTCTTTAATACTACTGCAACTGTCAATCACAACATCATAATATCACACCGATACGACACGGCCATACTGACATTTACACGTCCCAGTGTAATTATTTTTTCAATTATCATTCCGATACGACTCGGCCATACTGACGTTTACACGTCCCCGTGTTATTTAAGGAATCACTCTCCATTAACACTTACGTTTTATTTATTACATTTTGTTCTATTTTACATTCGTACTTTCTTAACTTCTGATCTATCAGCTATTTTTATTGACATTATTCTTCGCTTTTTCAACTCAACAAAATCATTTCTTCGTCTTTCCTAGACGGATACAACAATTCTTATAACATTTCATCTTCATACCAACAATTGGTCTTCCGCCAGTACACCATTTTCGCTGTTATTTCAAGCTCATCGCCATACATAGCGGATTACACATCGTCTCTCTGAGACGGATAACACATCGCCTCTCATAGACGGATAACACATCGCCTCTCATAGACGGATAACACATCGTCACAACTGACGGATAACACATCGTCACACTTGACGGATAACTCATCGTCACAACTGACGGATAACTCATCGTCACACTTGACGGATAACTCATCGTCACAACTGACGGATAACTCATCGTCACACTTGACGGATAACTCATCGTCACAACTGACGGATTACTCATCGTCACAACTGACGGATAACTCATCGTCGCCTCTGGACGGATCACTCACATTTAGACTCTTTGGCGGGCTAAGCTCTTCACTATTAATGTCCAACTCATTTGGTACATAACCACTTGGCATTTTTCTGACCTTTTCATGACAGTACTTATACAATCGATTATTTTTAAGTGACTTTATCAAATATCTGTCACCATCTAGAACTTCTACAACTACAAATGGCCCTCTAAATTTTGGGTCTAGTTTTGTTTGGTTTCTTTCCTCGTTCTTAAGCAAAACGTAATCACCAACCTTGTGTTTAACGACTGTTGCCTTTCTCTTATCAAACCTTTGTTTATCATAATACGCCAACGAATTCATTTTATCAGTAGCACGCGCTCTAATACTCTTCAAGTCGACCTCACGCTCTGTTTCGACTGGTGGAATTAATCCTAAGGGTCGTGCCTCTTTCCCGATCAGCATCTCTAGAGGACTTGCTTCAGTTGTACGACAAGTTGTACAATTTAACGCAAGCTGTACCTCATCGAGAGCATCTTGCCAGGATCTGTTGCTAGATTCTACCGCAGTCAACAAATTTTTTAATGTACTCATTACTCGTTCAACCTGACCATTTGCACGGCTAGCCCCAGTAGCAACTAGGTGCAGTTTAATGTTTTGTGAGGAACAGAATTCTGAAAATCTACAGCTAGAGAAACATTTACCCTGGTCGGTTATTATACGATTTGGGACTCCAAATAAAGCAATGGAGGATTTCATAGCTTTTATGCAGCTTTCAGCGTCAATTTTGAATGTGTGAAACAAATAAACAAATTTTGTGAAAGCATCGATCTGAACTATAACATATTCTTTCAGGTCGCTTTTTCCGCTCAGTTTACCAGTGATATCGATATGAACAGTATGCCAGGGGATGCTAGTTTTTGGGATGGGATGAAGTTCAGCTTGGATTTTCCCAGAAGATTGTTTTGTAGTTCTGCAAGTTATGCAATTGTTCACAAATTTTCGAACGTACTTATTCATTTTATCGAACCAATAGTATTCGTAAACCTTATCGAGAGTTTTTTGCCAACCTAGATGCATTATTGATTCATGAACTTGGTTAATAACGGACCACTTAAATGCACGTGGTACAACTGGCAAACAATGTGTTCTACCAGCCTTTTGCACTTTGCGATGTAAGAGCCCTTTTCTCACGTCGTAAGTTTTGGCTAAATCTTCAGGTAGTTCGTTTGAATTCAGCTTGGCAACAATTTCAGCTATCTCTGTGTCGAGCCGTTGTTCAGCTAAAAGCCAATCGTTAGATACCAAATTAATCCGTTTTTCGGGGATTTTACATAATTTCAATTTGGATTCTAAAGTAAGTGGATTTCTTGACAAGAAGTCTACATGAGCCATGCGTTTGCCCTCTCTGTATTCGATGTTGAAATTAAATGATTGTAAATAAGACCACCAACGGTGAACTCTAGGAGTTAGGTCCATTTTAGTACGCGAAGCCTTCAGTGAGTTGCAGTCAGTATAGATTACAAACTCACGTCCAAGGAGGTAATGGCGAAAATGTTTTACGGATTCGACAACTGCCAAGGTTTCAAGTTCATAAGAATGGTATCTGGACTCGGCAGAGGAAGTTGTTTTACTAAAATATTCCACGACGTGAAGTCGATTATTAATCCGGTGTAAAAGTATAGCTCCATAACCCAAGGAGCTTGCATCAGTATGTAGCTCTATTGGATGTTGAGGATCGAAGATTACTAAAACTGGCTCACTTGTAAGGATATTCACAACTCGTTTTCTAATTTCTTCTAGTTCTAAACTCCAGGTAATGTTACCATTTCCAGAGCTAAGGGAGTATAACGGCTTCATAAGTTGTGAAAAACTAGGAACGAATTTTCGAAAATATGACGCAAGACCAATAAACTGTCTCAGCTGAGTGACAGTTTGTGGAGGAGGTAATGCGCTCAATGCGATAATTTTGCGTGGATTTGGGCGAACTTCTCCAGCACTAACCTCGTATCCTAGATACTCAACTTTTCTTTTTAAAAAACTACATTTAGTAACATTGAAGTAGAAACCAGCCTCTATGAGTACATCTAAAACGATTTTTAGTCTTTGAAGGCCTACTTCTATTGTTGGAGATACTATCATGATATCGTCCATGTAGACAATTACATATGAATGCGCAAGATCGCCTAGGGCCTTCATAACTGCTCTCTGGAAAACAGATGGTGCATTCTTGAGCCCAAAAGGCATTGTTAAATACTCGTATTGACCATCAGGGGTTACAAATGCTGTGTATTCTACAGAATCAGGGTGAATTGGAATCTGGTGAAAACCACTTGCCATGTCTAAGCATGTAAAATAATTCGCTCCGCGAAGTCTATCAATCTAGTCACTGATAAGCGGCAACGGATATTTGTCTGCAATTGTATTTGAGTTTAGTTCTCTATAGTCAACACAAAGGCGGTCTGAGCCGTTTTTCTTTCTCACAAGTAAAATTGGACTAGCATAAGGAGAACAGCTAGGACGAATGATATTGCATTTCATTAACTCGTTTAGTTTTGTTCTAACTGTTTCTTTTTCTTCTGGGCTTAGTCTATAAGGCCGTCTCTGTACTGTTTTAGTAGGGTCGACTAAGCGAATTTTCATTTCTCCTGTATTGACCCTTGTACAAGGTATCCCTTTAATAAATACTGTGGAATAATTTTCTAGTACTTTAATTAATTCATCTTTGTCACTGCCAGTTAACTCTGTATCAACATTCTTTAGACTGACTGACTGTTCAGTTGTGCAGCAACTATTTACAGATTTTGATTTTATAACTTCAAACTTATCAGATGTCATTATTACTGTATAACCCTGAGTGAGAATATCACTTCCTATTATAATATCTTTTTTTAAATTTTCGTTTTGTAGTACATGAAATAAAATTTCAACTGCATTCCCATCTATGGTAACTTCAGTCAAAATCTGCTGCGTACTATATACAGTGGCGTCACCTATGCCTTTCAACATGATTACGTTATTAAAACGTTTTCCAGATAGTTTTTTTCCAACGCGTTCTTTTATCAGTGATCATTCAGCGCCAGAATCAAAATAAGTAGGGTAGATCTCACCTCGTTGGGTCATATACCCTTTTGGTTCGATTATACAACACTGGTTAACGTTCTTCTGCTGGATCGTTTTCGACTTAGCTGCTGTCGGGTTACTCGAACATTGGCTTGAGAAGTGTCCAGGTTGACCGCATCGAAAACAGGTTACGGACAACTTCTCACGTTGAGGCTTCATCTCTCCACTTTGACGCATCTTGGTTCGACACTCGAAGGCTTTATGTCCAGGTTTTCCACAGAAATGACAGATGATAGATGACGTTTTTCTTCTTTTTTATATCGGGTGCGGAATTTTCGTCGCGGCTATTATTGCGTTTTTTATCAACTTGGAACGCCTTCAACTCCGATTGTAGCTTGCTTCTAGTTTGTACATTGGACGTAAAAACAATGCGTTGTAGGCGGCTGTCAATGTTAGCCATATGCGCAAGAACAGTCGAAACTGCAATCTCCTCAATGCTCATTTTCTGCCACTTTGTACACAAAGACGTCACTAAACGGCTCGCATACACTGCATGACATTCGCTGTCAGTTGGGCGACTGTTGAGTACGTTGAAAAACATGGCTGCCGGTGACTCGTCAGTTTCATAGTTTTGGAGGAACAATAGTTTAAATTCCTGCCAGTTCATTCCAGGGTATGCGATTCTTGTCAACCACTGAGATACACTGCCCTCCATGCATCTACTTAGTGCCATAATTAGTTTACTTCCTTCTAAAGGCTGCTCGGCGAGTATTATATCGGCGGTCGCACACCAATTTCCAGCGTCCAGTCCTGCCACGTCAGCGTTAAATTTTGGAAGAGCAACCTCTCGTTTCTTCTCCTCGCTTGATGTATTAATCGTTTTGACGAGTTCTATAAAGTTACGATTTTGTAGCTCGAGAATCGTGCGCCATTGCTCCTGTGAAAACGTAGGAGGTGGTGCCAATCCCACTTCTGATGTCGTAGCGTTAGAGTTGTCGTTCTCGTCTTCCATGGTATTTGCCAAATAACTTGTTCTTGGAGTCGCAGATTTCAACAAACGCCAGCTCTTTCTCCTTCGACTGTGTCCGATTGAATCTTAATTTTCCCTTCTGTCAAACTCTCTCTCGGTTGCATGTTCTCGTTCATCAATATCATAGCAACTCTGTGTGAAGGGCATATCCCTCTCACTCTCACTCTGCGACATCCAAGACCACGTTCAGCAAAACCTATGGTTGTCTCTTTTCTAATGATACGTCCTTTAACTGTCACTAAAATGCTAACTCATTCGATTAGCGCTAGTTGTCAGTTTCTCTTTAATACTACTGCAACTGTCAATCACAACATCATAATATCACACCGATACGACATATATATATAATATGGTCAATCACATTAAATTCTTTGCCAAAAGGCCAAAAGTTGTTAACTTCCGACAGCTGCGTTCTTGTTTGAAAAACAGTAGAGTCCCGATAATTCAAAATAACAATTAACTAGTATTTTTATACTCAAGAACGGGAAATCAGGATGTAATGGCATTGGGAATAGATATGTAACAGGCAGAAGAAGGCGCGGCAAACCCCATATAGAATATATATATGTCTCGATCTTCGATCTCCGTCTGGAGTCTTCAAATTTTAAATTTGGGACTTGAATTTTGAGTTATTCTATAACTCATCAAAACTTTACTTTGTCTTTCATGCGAAACTTGTACATCGTTAAGGCTGGAGACACCATTTTTATACCCTAAGCCCATTGAAAATGGGAAATCAGGGTATAATGGTTTTGTTAAAAGTATGTAACTGGCAGAAGGAGGTGTGGCAGACCCCATAAAGTATATACATTCTTGATCAGGGTGACGAGAAAGGTTGACATAGTCATGTCCGTCTCTCAGTCTGTCCGTATGTTTGAACACGTCGATTTCCAAAGATACAAAAGCTAGAGAGTGTTAGGTCACTGTTAAAAGACTCAGTGTTACTCAATCGTGGTGTTAGGTCAGTATATTGCACGCGCAGTACGAGTTTGTTTCAGAAATTCGATAGCTTGTATATTTGCCAGGTTATCGATAAACGAGTTTATCAGGAACCAGTTATAATATTCTAGCTAATTCATCTTTAGAGTTAGAGTCTCCATGTCTTCTGCATATATATATATATATAGATACTAATTTAATACAATTTCGATTTTTCTCAGATTTTGGATTCCGGTCTCCACTTCGCCCCACCACCCTCAAATATGAAAAAAAAAAAATGCATTTCAAATACTAGAGATATGCAGTTTAGTTTAGCATATAGATATGAATATCATAATCATAATCTGAAGATATCAATACGATTGTCCACCTAGAAACATAATTATTAATCATCATAGTTTTCTCATCAAAATCCATGCGGCGCAGCAACAAAGCAGCGAGACAGCAAGACGCTTGCAATGCTTACAGACATACATGCATACAAACGTAGATCAGTGGCTATGTGTGGTTTTACATGCGTGAAGAAACGAATCGAATAATTCTTGGAATATTATTCGTTCGAAGAAGGGCTCAGGGGATTTCGTAGCGAGCAGTCTCGACTACAACT
This sequence comes from Drosophila buzzatii, assembly GCA_035045845.1. Taxonomy (NCBI): domain Eukaryota; kingdom Metazoa; phylum Arthropoda; class Insecta; order Diptera; family Drosophilidae; genus Drosophila; species Drosophila buzzatii. Next base: position 2,940,164 of record JAWNOS010000610.1, on the reverse strand, counting down.
TTCTTACTTGTTAGTTCTAGCAATTCTTGCTCTCAAAATTCTGGCAGGCAGCAGCCAGTTTGCAACAGCTATCGATTAAGGTGATGCCCACGTTTCATAATTTTAAGGAGTGAAATAATGCTATAAAATGACAGTTTGATCTTCAACAAGTAAGATGGCTCTAGTCGAGATGGCTCGACTACGAGATACCCTGAACCCTGCAAAAAAGAAACTAATATTCTTCTTCTTTACGAACGCATCAGTGCGAGCTCAGCTAACCGCGCAGTTGCTTGGGGGTGGGTTGGCCTGAATTTTGAACACCTATAACTCCATTTCTAGATTGACGATCTTGATGAAATTTTCAGAGTAGATTAAGAGTGTCTAAAATGTCTGTATCTATTTGCCAAATTGCAGGTCTCTAGTATTGAATTTTTTTAATTTTTTCAAATCTCTGGCGAAGGGAGCGTAGCATAAAAAATCTGAAAATTAAATAATCTGCGTATTTATAATATCTATCTGTACCTGAAACAGTGTAGAAGTTATGCGCGAAAAATGTAAAAAAGAAGTAAATGAATTTTCGATTTTCTATCGATAATTTGGATATGGGATGAGTTATCGAAAAAACAAAACAAACTCGTACCGCGTAGCTAATATACGAGTGTTCATGTGAAATTTCAGCTCTTTAGTTTTTGTAGTTTCCGTATATTTTTTTTTGCTAATCAAAAATATAAATACTTTATGGGGTCGACCACGCCGCCTTCTGCATATTGCATGCATTTAACAAAACCATAACACCCTGATTTCTCATTTTCAATGGGTTCAGGGTATAAAAATGCTAATTTTCCCGCAAGCAGCTAGATCACCAGTTTTTCTTCATTTGGCAGTTGAAAAATGCCAGATCTGGCCGGAAAAAGGATAAGTTGGCAGCTCTGATTGTATGAGCGGTCTAGGATTTGTTCGATCTTGTAGACTTCCAAAAAATTGTTCTACATGTCCGTTCTATGTGTTGCATGATAAGTGGTCTGTAAGATATGTTGAGTGAGCTGCATACAATGCTTGAATTTGTAAATTAAAACTGACAAGGAATAACGAAATAACTTCGTAGACTACCGCATGATCTGCCTGAGTCTGTATAGTAATGTAAGTATATAAATAAATACATATGTCTACCTTTATTCTGTCTAGCAGATTTCTATATGGAATTCCCATTTCTTAACTTATAATTACAAATTACATCTACACATCTTATCGTAAGAAAAAATCACTTGAGAAGTTAACATTTTTCCATTTTTATTTGATTTTCAATTTTACACACCTTGTTTGTTACACATTTTTATTATTGATGTTCTATCTTATTTAAATTTTAATCGTTTAAAGTTAAATTAGGTTGCCTTTGTTGTTATTTATTATTCTATATACAGTTGCGCTTTTTTCAATAAAGCAGTTTTTTGTTTGTGTTTGTATTTGCTGCAATTTTGAATTAAAATTTATTTAATTTTTATTTATTTATTTTTGTTTGCTGTTTTTGAGTTGTTAGTAATAAAAGAAGAGCAAATATAAGTTGGCTGCTATTTACAATGTGTAACCAAAAAGCGAGCTGAGCACATATTTGAAATGGGCGAGTCTATGCCTCTATAATCGATAAGAATATAAATGTTTAGATCATGTGGGCGGGCTCCGTGGTGGGATGTATGTGTATATTTGTGTGTAAGGGGAGCGGCTACGACAGCGAACATTTTTATAAAAAATATAATTTTTGCATTGTGTTGTTTTTTAGTCCTTTATTTGTTAACGAAATGTATGTGAATAGCAAAAAAACTTCTTGGCACAAAAAAAGATGAGAGGGAATCTTATATTGTTTTTTTTTTTTTTTTTTTTTTTTTTTTAACAAAGTTGCAATTTTTATTATTATTTTCTTTTATTAGAATATTTGTATTACTCTTTATTTCAAATAAAAATCGCACTTGTGTGTGTATGTGAGTGCCGAACTGAAGGTCTGTTATCAAACATTTGCAGTTTTAATATAAGATCATATTATTTAGATGTATAGACTATGTAGACAACTACAATAGAACTTTGCCGTTATTTTTGTTTAAATTTCATTTTTTTTTTCGTATTGAAATTATTTTTTCTTATGGAGAGTTTGTAAATGTTAAATTATTTAAGTATATAATTTTTATTTTTGTGTGCTGTGTGTGTGTGTTTAATTGTCGGCTTCTTTTGCTTATGGTATTGGTTATTTATATAAAGAGTTTTAGCCTACTTAAAGACATCGCAACGTCATAATCATATATATACACTATTCGGAAACGGACAAATCGGCGTCATCCTTACCCTCCAGTGAGCGATATTCATCCGAATCCTCACTAATGTGTGCCGTGCCCAATGTCGATGGCTCCACAGAAACAACAGAAGCTTCTTCAGGCGCACCAGCAACTGTTGTTGCTGTGGCTTGGGGTACATATATATTAACTGGTTCATCGGTCAGCTGGGTAGAATTTAAATCCGAAAACTGTATGGCTGCAGGTTCCGACAGTATTAATTCCTTTAAATTCTCCTCACTCTGTTTTAGTTGTGTTGTTGGTTGTTGTTGTAGTGTTAAAGATTGTGTTAATATATCAGCAGAGGCCAACAATAGATCCAATTTTAGTTTTCTTGACGCCGTTGGCTGCTCTGTTATCACAGATTGTGCTTGAGTTGTCGTCGCTGCTATTACTGTCGCTTCTGCTGTTGCTGCTGATGCTTCTGCAGCAGAAGCAGCGACCGCCAATAATTCGTCCTCCTCGCTAACGCTAATATATCGACAGCGCTCACTGAGCAACGATGCTGACTCATCTTCCTCCTCGTTGACGCTAGAGATGCTCACTGTACGCTCTTTGAAGCTTTGATAAACACTATTGCCAGAAATACTCGACGGGCCTGGCACATCGAGCACATCCCGCGACGTCGTTGCTACCTGTGCTCGACTAACGATACCAATGGCAGTTGTGTCTGTTTTTAATAGAGATAAAAAGGTAGAATTATAGTTAATACTAAGGGAGTTCTACAGCACTCCAAATGTTATGTAAATTGAATGCTATTAGGGAACGTCAAAAACCAATATTGAATCACATATTGAACCTGCTGTAAACTTTTCCGTTCATTGTGCCAGCGGCTCACTCACTTACATTCCAAACGCTCGCAGCGGTGCGGATATCTTGAAGACACAGGAGCCAACTTGATGCGATAAAATTTCGAGCCCTTGCTGACTCGATATCTATTCTCATCCTACATAAGAAATAATACGTTTACAGGTATTCGAACAGATTATACGAACAACTTACCTTGCGCGCCTGGCAGTACTCTTTATCAACAACTCGTCCGATGGCGTAATAAGGTAGCGGTATGTAATTATGGCGTTCGATTGCCAAAGGAAACTCGGTGGCGGCGCTTGATGGCAAAAGAGACGGTACCTGTGTCACTGGCGCCGTCAGCTGGAGAGCAGGTAAGCTACACGCATGAACGAAGTACAGGGTTTGCGAATCCTGCACCACCATAAACTGTGCATGTCGAATGCTCCAAATAACAAAGACTAAATCACCCTTAGCGCAGCCTTCGAGAGTAATGTGACGATGATTTGATGACGAGGAACCACTTGACTTTGAACGCGCCGCCGTAATGCCCATTTCATAAGTGGAGCTGTAGGTAAAAGAATTAATCCGGCATTGAATCCTTTAGTTGCTCAATAAAACTGCTTCTAATGAACAATGATGATATTCCAATTACATCAATCAAATCAATAAATTCTGCATTTATTCAAAATGTACAGACCGACTGTGAATGTTCTGCAGTATGAGTTTTATTATGAACGCTGACAAATCCTCTGGTGTACAAACAACTTTTAGAAGCGAAGACAAATTTTCTATTATTATCGATATAAAGAAAAACAAGTAAGAAGGATCTAGTCGAGACTGCTCGACTACGAATACCCTAAACCCTGCATAAAAATTAGTACTCTTCTTCTTTATGCACGTATAGGAGTGCGCTCTGATAACCGCGCAATTGCTGCCGTGGCCAGGTCTGGGTTGGGCTATACTTATAACTCCATTTCTAGAATCTTCATGAAACTTTCGGAAAATATTAACAGCATTAAACATGGCATTCAAAATCTGAAATGTCTAGCTTAAACGGTGTCGTAGTTAAAAAAAAATAAAATAAATAATATATATATATATATATATATATATATAATATATATCAATAATTGGGAAATGGGATGAGTTATCGAAAAACGATATAAACTCGTACTGCGTAACTAACATACTAGTATCCATGTAAACTTCCAGCTATCTAGCCTTTGCAGTTTCCGAAATCTCGACGCTCAGCTTATTTTTTCGTGCTGATCAAGAATATAAATTCATATATACTTCTTTCTAATACATACATTTTCACAAAACCATCATACCTTTAAATGCCATTTTCAATGGGTATAAAAACTCGAGTATACATATAAAATTACAAGTCTCTAGTTTAATGGTTTCTTAGTACGGACGGACGGACATGGCTATATCGATTTAGCTCATTGTCTTGATCAAAAATGGGTTTGCCACGCCTTCTTCTGCCTGATTTAATATTTGAAATAGGTTCAGGCTATAAAAAGAAGGAACAGTTTTTCACTAATTTTCTTCGTGAATAATGTAACAATGTCTGATAAGTATCAATCGCATAATCATAATCATGTTCGCAACATTGCGAAAGGTATGGGATGGACCGCTAGAATAATCTTCGATCTAGAGAAGTGGATAAACAGAAAACACGGTGAAACATCTTACTATTTGACACAACTGCTCTCCAGACATGGATACTTTCGAAAGTACCTAAATAAGATGGGGAAAATGCCGAACCCAGCTGTATTTACTGCGAAAATGCAATGGACGATGCCGAACACACTTTCTTCAACTGCATAAGGTGGTCGGAAGAAAGAATCGGCCTGGCAGAAACAGTCGGTGAAGTCAAAGTAGAGACTTTAGTTCAGCGAATGTGCAGCAGCAAAGATGCATGGGAAAAAGTCTATGACTTCGCCGAAAAGATTCTGCGGCGAAAGAAGTACGACCTGAACACAGACACACAGAGGGCAAGGCTCATATAGAGCACACGATGGGGCCCCACCTTGAAGGTTAATGCGGGATAACTTCTGATTCCAAGGTGGATTCGAGCCCTAGACGAGGAGGATTTTTTAGTCGGTAAGCAGTCATGCAGTCCGACACACCGGTCAGAGTGACGACCTGACTGACCGTGCATAAAGCATTTATTCCTAAATCAGGCAAAAAAAAATAATAAAATAAAATAAAATAAAAAAAAAATAAAATAAAAATGGTCGCAACATAAAATATCGTATGTTATACGTTTTTGAATTACCCAAAAATGTAAAAGCCTTAAAAATTTGAACAAACAATTCTTAACTAACCTCCTCAATGCAGCCACACTGGACTCCATTTCGATACGCTTGCTTTTCTCCATATTAAGCTCCTCTTCGAGACGGCATTTGTCCCGACTAAGATAATCAATCTTCTCCTTTAGCCAGCTGTTCCCATCCTCGTTGGTGAGCATCTCGAGACGTGTTTTCAACTGGTAACACTCCTGTGTCAGCAGGCGGTTCTGCTCTCGCAAAATATCCAGTTGTCGGTCCTTGTCCTCCAATACATCCTTCAATATAGACGCATTGGCCATCACAGATTCTGAGTTTTGAGTTCGGAGTTCTCTCTGCTGCCAAAGCGCGCGCTCCGCTTCAATAGCTTCGCTGATGGCACGCTCCTTTTCCGCAATAAAATCGAGGCGCTGTTGCGCCAATAGCTGTTCTACATCCAGGTTGCCAACGCTGGTACTGCTCGTAGGTCGCTCTAACTTCTCAAGGCTGCTGTCCGATGGCGAACGCTCCATTGAGGTCATTAGCTTGAATCGACATCGCAACGATTCCAACTCCGTTTTGTGCTCATGTATCAGCTGCTCGCGGGCCTGAGCCACGGCTCTCACTTTATCTTCTTCCGTTGTTAACAGCTGTTGACGCACTTGCTTCAATTCTTCCGCCTGCCGTATTTCTTGCTGCTTCCATTTCATGAATAACAGCTGCCACTGTTCCTGCATCTGCGCCAGTCCCGACATTAGCTCATCTTGGTAGCCACGCTCCAATTCACTACGGAGAGTGCTCAGATTGGCGCGCGCCATTGACAAACATTGTAACGCCAATTTGGACATAGCCCCTAGTGCATCTCGCAGTCGGTGTACACTGATCGCATTGTCATCTGTCAGTGTGCTGGCACTCAGCATTAGCCGCGGCTCCGTTATGGTACTCCGCTCTATTTGCTCCACTTGCAAGCTCGTGGAGGTGCTCACAGTTTGTTTCTCAATTTCTGGAGCCAGCTCCAACTGTTTAGACTTGTCTTGCGCCATTTGCTCTGGTTGCATCGCATCCCGCCGCTGCGCAAAGAACTGCAAAACAGGCTCCATATTCGGTAATTGGAGTTGATTAGCTAGATCAGGCAACTGCACGGATAAGAACTCAATATCTGAGCGTTCCAACTGTGGAAGACGCGTGTCAAAGCTCAGTTCCGGATGGTCATTAGCGAACGTGGGCGGCATATCTGCCATGCCCGGAAAAAGAATATTCAAGAAATGGCCATCAAAGCTATTGTTAAAAAGTCGCCGCCGCTGCAGCTCCTCACTATGAATGCGATCGAAATCTGCCGACAGTCGCGATGCCCACACCCGAAACTCATCTGAGAAGATTTTGCGACGTACTACCTCCGTAACAGCCGCAACATAGGTGCTCGGCGCTCGATGAATCTGCTCAATGATGCTAATGTGACGTTCAGCACGGCGTAGGCAACGATGGTAGAAGAGCAAACGATTATCATACTCACTCATACCGTTTTCAATATAAACGATGCGACGCAGACGCATGTTCAGATTACGGCCAAGTTCTTCCTTAGAGTGGGCTATAAGCCGACTATATTCACGTATCTTAATGTGATTATCGCGCATCACAAGTAGCTGTGAGCGATGTGAGAGGCACAGATCAGGCAGGACCGAATTGTCTCGTAGATTGAGCGCACGTGACTCATTCTGTTGCAGAGCAGTCGCTTGCTCTCTCTGGTCTTGGACAATCTTTTTGATCTTATACTTAAACTCATCAAGACGATAAAGGCGATCACTCAATCCTTTAATCTCCTTCACATCACTTTTATTGGCCATCATGATGATGTTCTGCCCCTCAAGCTTGAGCTTCTCGTAGATGTCTACAGAGAAGGTTTCTAACCCTTGAACGCATTCATCGCACATCTGCTGGAGCGCCGCATGATTACCCTTCGAGCTAATCCACTGCAAAAGATTGAGCTGATGTTGTTGGTGTTGTAGCGACTTAGAGTTTGAGTTGAACTGTTCATCGGCTGGATCGTCCTGTTCGTGACCCATTTTCAGCTTCTTGTTGGGTGATGTACTACTGTTGCTTTTCTCTACACTCTTCGCTCCATGCTCAACCAAGTCTGTCTTCTCAACATCCTCGTTGTCGAGCAGCTCGTCGAAGCCATGAAAATCCGCCTGAGCCTGCGACATCAGCGCTGGCAGAATGGGTATTCTTTCCAGATGTTTGAGATCTTCGTTAAAATTTTGCAGCAGCTCCAGATAGCTCTCTCGATGTTGCAAATGCCTGTCGAAAGCCAAGCAAAAGTTGTGGAAGCGTTCAGTAAACTCACTTGTTAAATCCTCCATATTCGCGACCACCGCTGACCAGCCCTGCTGCTGCAGATGCTGCTCATGAACCAATCGTTCGCACTGCAGCTCCTCCTTGCGGCCAAGCTCGCCCATATGCTGCGCCAGAGCTGCTCGCTGTCGAACTGTTTCCAGCACCGCGGGCAATTTCTGACTCTCGTCAACTAAGCGACGCAGCTCCGCATCGGCAGCGTCTGCCGCCGCGCTAGCTGTGCTTCCACTTGAGCCACCGCTGGCTATCGTTGGGCCCAGTCGCTCATCGCCGGTGAGGAACATGAAAATGGGATTAGTATCAGTGCCCGCGGAGTAACACGACACTTGTGTAGAGTGTGTCAGCATCTCGCCTCCGCTCACTAGCAGCACAATATTGGCAGCTGGCAGCCCGTGCAGGCGTTGAATTGTCTCCTTTAAGTTCTCCACCGAAGATAAAGCGACGGTCATATCGAAGCTCAGCATGCGACCGACGTCCACATGGTAGACGTACAACATCATGTGGCAGCTGTCAGTATGTCAACAGATGTTGATGAGGTCGTCCTCCTCCGCCTCCTCGTCCTTCTACTTTACCACCTCCTTCCACACTCGGCTTCTTCTCTTCTTCGCCTTCTTTTTTATTGGCAGTGCTAGTGCTTTTTAAATTCATGCATGCACATGTGTTAAAGTGTGTGAGGGTTTGTATTTGGTGCTGCCACCTAGCGTAGAGGGGCTGCAAAACAAAGGCAAGAATAGGGAGAACGTTAATGTTGGATAGCATAATTCTAATTCTATCGCATAACACGTGGCTGTTACGATTAACAATTAACAGTCACAGTTTGTACATGATGGAATGTTAGCGATAACATAAGCGCAAGTTTAAACATTACGGCGCTGCAGGTGGCGGGCAGCAGTTCAAATGTTAATGACTAAACGAATGACAACGTCGCCGTAGCTTTTGTTGCTCGCATTCTCAAGTCGCAATAAAGAATTAGCGTTTTTCTTTTTATACTCTGTTCCCAAAGGGAAAAAGAGTATATTGGGTTTGTGCAATATCCGCCTTGCTGTCCGTCCGTCTGTCTGTCTGTCCGTCTGTCTGTCTGTCCGTATTTTTTGGCACTATTAGAGATAGAGAATTGAAATTTGGAACTTATACTCGTGTATGCTCTCGAATTATAAGGTATAAAATTTTTCAAAAAGCTATATGTCTACGCCCATTGGGGGCCATCGGCAAAGAAGTTTATTGTGACTAACTGCATTCTTCATGCTTATAATAGGTTAGTAGTAATTACTAAGATGGCAAAAAGCATATTAACATAAATATAAAAATATTAATGTATTTAAAAATAAAATTTATAAATTTTCGATTAATAAATAATAAGTTTCCAGCGGGATTTGAACCCAAGTCTTTTGAAAATAACATGTAATCGTTAGCTAAACCCAAATAAGTTCACTGCTACAAACAACACAATTCAATCGCAATTCGTAGAATACTATAGCATTTAGCTTTTTGTATGTAAGCATAGAAATCGATTGTTGATTGCTAATTGCCGATGTTTCTTAAATAAATAAATGGACCCTACGGGTACAGAGTATCTCGCAGTTAGTTGCGCTCAACTACAACGTTCTTACTTGTTTTTATACCCTGAACCTATAAAATGGTAATTCAGGGTATAATGGTTTGGTGAAAATGTATGTAACAGGCAGAAGGAGACGTTGCAGACCCCATAAAGTATATATATTCAGCATATATATTGATCAGCATAAAAAAATAAGTTGATTGAGCCCTGTCCGTCCGTACGTACGAGTTTATTTTGTTTTTTTTTTTTTCGATAACTCATCCCATTTCCAAATTATCGAAAATTCGTTTCCATTGTTTACGTTATTCGGGCATAACTTCAACACCGTTTTAGCGAAAGACTTTTAATTTGTATATTTAGATAGATATTATGAATACGCAGATTATGTAACTTTCAGATTTTGTATGCCACGCCCCCTTCGCCCCCAATTTGGAAACGCATTTCAAATACTAGAGACTTGACGGCACATAGATACATTAAGATACTCTTAATATACTCTGAAAATTTCATGAAGATCATCCACCTAGAAATGGAGTTATAAGCGTCTAAAGTTCAGCCCAACCCACCCCCAAGCCACGGCAGCAACTGCGCGGTTAGCAGAGCTCGCGCTCTCTCTGGCTTTCTAGCTTTTGTAGTTTCCGAAATCTCGACGTTCATACGGACGGACGGACAGGGCTCAATCAACTTATTTTTTATGCTGATCAAGAATATATATACTTTATGGGGTCTGCGACGTCTCCTTCTGCCTGTTACATACATTTTCACAAAACCATTATACCCTGAATTTCCATTTTCAATGGGTAAAAATACGTAAAAGAGTTGTGGCGCAACAAACAGAACTAACAGATGCCATCATCGGTGCAACGCTAGCATGTTAATATAGATACACGTGTGCACGATTCCTCGATTTGAATGTGTAGATGGTCAAGATGGTTGAGTGAAAGAGTGCTCGAACAAAGATAAGAGCTGCATGTTGCTATTACCTGACCCATTCTTTGTAATTGTATAATTTTTGGAACAGAAATAGTACTTTTCTAGGAGTTACATTATTATCCAAAACACGCAGAAATTACTGGCTAATTATGGCAAAATGCATTTAGACATTTGCATACCAGGAAATTAGGAAAATTGACAGATTTTGATAACAGTTCTTTATTTTTCTTTTTAATAATCTAATATTTCATTCTTAATAACCTTACGGTGGCAAATGAAATGACAACGCACAACTAAGATATTAGATTACTCCTTAAAGCATTTCAGTAGCACCGCCTGCCCACCGGCGTCCATCTGATGATAAAAGCTTATCACCGCAATGCCAGTTTGTTTGCAATATTTACCATTTTACACTTTAAAAAAAATTGTAATGAACCCTCCTCTGCAGTTACGCATCTGTTGTAAACAGCTGATCAAACCTCAAGTGCATTTCAGTAACAGCAGCAACACGAACAACAAAAATACCACAGCTATGATTTACTAATGATATTTCCAACACCCAGTTGGCAGCACTGACCAGCACCAACTGCGCGTTTGTGTGTATAAACACATATAAACGTATGCATGTTTGCCTGCATGTGTGCGTGTTTGTGTATTGTTTTGGTTTGCACTTTGGTATATTCCATTACGTTACATTTTGTCTACGCGCCGATTGTTTGGGCTTGAAAATGCAGACACTGGCGCCAAATCAAAAATTATAATAAACAACTTAAATATGGACTCAAACTATGTTAGTTATTTTAATTCATTCTAATTTGTCTTAAGCCGACCGACGGGCACTAACAAATAATTAACAGCATAAACATGAACAGAAACAAGGGTTGCCTGATGTTTAAAAAGAAAATGACAGCAGGTGCAGAGCTGCATTTAGTTTCGCACAAGAGAAACTGAAGCGGAGAACGAGCAAGGGCGTTGGAAAAGGGTCGAGAAAAGAAAGGTACGGGAAGTGTGGGGACGACAATTTCAAATTTATGAGCCGAAAAGGGCGTCATCAGTAATTCCTTTGTTTATATGTATGTATGTTTTCGTATGATTTACCTATGATGCTTAATTAAAGGCTATGCTTTGCACTTACCTTGTAATCTTCAATCAATTTGCTCTATGGCTCGTCTGTGTGAATGTATTTTTATTTGTTTGTATGTGTGAATGTATTTATTTAAAGTTTGTCAGTGTGTGTTTTGATTTTAATCAATTGAAAACACTCACGAGCACGAACATGAACACGAACGTTCAAAATGAGTTTACATCAGCTGTGTGTGTGCTCATGTGTGTGTTTATTTGTTCTGTGTCAGCAACAGCAACAAATCAAATGCTGTTAGTTCCCAGTTTCAGATTCTTCTTTTCTTCCTTTTGCGTTTTTATTTACTCGTTCAGTGTCTATTACGTTTAACCCTTTTTTAATTTTTTATCGTATTATTTTTATTTTTTTTTGTGTGCTTTCTCCTTTTCTTCGTATTACTTTATCACTGTTTGTTTCGTATCAAAAAAAATCAGAGTGATGCAAAAAGCGCTCAAAACTCAGGCGATAAGCCTAACATTTAAATATGTTGCGTTTTATTTTGTGTTTTATTTTATTGTTGGGCCTTTTGCTGTTTCGTTTTCCCTCTTCTTAATATATTTCTTTGTCTATCACAATTGCGTTGTTGTTGCTGCTATGTTGTTATTGTAGGTCGCTGCTGCTCTTGATGTTGTTGGCAGTTATATTTCGCGTCAATTTTTTGCCATTAACACGTTGCGCCCTTAGATAATTCTTATTTTTTTTTATTATTACATTAATTTCACGTATGTATATTATTGAATTACTTAAATTTCTAATTAAATTAAATTGTATAAAAATGAAATAACGCACTTTCGTAGTTCCGCCGACTTCTTCTTCTGTTTTAATAATAACAGCGAACTACAGTGGCAATAACATTAACATTTGCCTGGCTGTTATTTATAGCGATCCAAATTTATGAATTATGAATAGATTATCCGTGAATATATAAAACATGCTTAAGCATATCAAATTTATATTTAATTTGGCCCATAAATAATTATAAACTGAATTTTAAACCAGTGATTTTAATTTCAACAATATATTATCGATACTTTTATTTTATCTCACAATATCGCTCAAATTACATACTATTATCGATAGTATTACATACACTTCGTGAGCGCAAATTGCATCATTCATTAATATTCGTCTCTAATTCTCATCTCTTATATTTAAGAAAAAGTGTTCAGCCAGTCAAGTGAAAAACTGCTAACGTGTTTTCATTGAAGGATATCTTGTCAAAAAAAGTCATAATATAATTAGGTTTAAGTATATATACCACCGTGATGACGATTTCGTCGTAAACTAAACACAGTTGCTGAGAAATAAACACATATACAGGCATTGAAAATCGTCATCAGCGGATATAGGATAGGGCGACGGATAAACACAAAGATACAGACACACTTACGGATACACTTACATTTCATTTACACATTCATAAACATAGGGCTACATACACATTTACGTTTATTGAACATTTAAGATTCTCACTCACATGTAGATTAATTTTTACAAAATCTATTTTACTATTTGTATTTGTATTTTACCTTAATTACTCTGTATTCTATCTTAAAAATAAAAAACACACACACAAAACACAAAAAATACCTTAAAAATGATCAACATTCAGACTATAGAAAATGTTGCGGACTGCACGCCGCTTTACTTGCCGCACAGCTTGTATCTCAAGCCATTGGCTAAAATGCAAATATCAGTTGCATTGCCCGAAAAAATCAAAACCGGAAAATCCGTATCGAATCTGGAAATAATGGATAAGCTATGTGCAGAACTGAAACCAGATAAGTTTCTGGTACTAAAGGTAAGAAATAAATAAATATTAGGAAATATAACCTGCATTATAGGCAGTTTAACTACTATGCATTTCCCCAGGTTTCGAAAAGTACGGTGAACTACATACGCTTCGAAGCAGAGCTGGACGACCGTAAACGTTTGCGTTTGGCCATAGGACGTTTGGACGGCATAACATTGCGGCTGTCCGGCTTTAGTGATTCGTTACGCGTCCGGTGTACCGAAGCCAAAGACGAGTTTCCCACACGCCACGATTGGGACTCGTATTTCCGAGATGCCCGTAACATGGATGAAATGAAGGCGGGAGAACGACCAGACACCATACACCTAACTCATTTGCCCATTCGCTGGTTCTGCCCTCGACATGCAGAGCACGAAGAGCATGTGAAGCCGAGCGAAAGCATCTTCAAGCGTATCTTTGAGAAATTCGGGCCTGTTCGTGCCGTTGATATACCTATTTGTGATTTGTACAGAAAGAACATGCAGCCGGATATAAGCGGAATGCGAACGTTTAGTTATGAGCAGGATGTGCTCTTCGAAGCGTGAGTGTTTGCTTGAAAGGAGGTTTTACTGTGCCCCTTAATTATCGTTTTTTCCAGCTATGTACAATTCGAGGAGTATTCGAGCTTTGTGCGTGCCATGGATGAGTTCCGAGGCACCAAGCTGGTGCGTAAATTCGTCGACAAAACTCAAGCCATCAACATCAATGTAAACTTTGACAAACAGAAGCACTTAAGCGATTCACATGTACAGCGACGTGAGAGAATGAGAAAACGTTGCATTGCCAAAGCCCAGGCTGAGGATGAAGAACGCGAGCGAGAGAAAAAAAAGCAAACAGAACTACAAGAACTCGAAAGGTTTGACACCGGTTTTGTTTGTGGGTTCGGACAGGCAATGAAATGGAATATTACAAATTGTAGTGAATATATTGGAATAGTTGAAAGGGAAAGAAAAAGAGACAGATTAATTTATATTATGTATAAGATTAAAGGCATCTGAGTTTTGCTCAAATTCCCTTAACTATATTATGTTACCGGATACAGCGTCAACCAATTGCAAACAGTTCTAAAATGTACAATTGATCGACATTGCTAAATTATATATTAATCGGGGTGAATATTTCTGATTTCCTAAAGCAGTAAACCCTAATACGTACACCCTAATTCAATTAATATTTTAAATATTCCATCCGTTTCATTGACTGTTCGGTCCTTTTTGAATGTAATGTAAATAATCTGTACAGTATATAGTCGGCCGTTTAGGCATAGTTTGGCGAACTATATAGTTTTCTGCCTCTTCTAGACAAAACAGTAAACATGTGCTTAGAAAAAAAAAAAACAAAAAACAAAACCAAAAAAAATTTACAGGCAAAAGCAAGAGCAATTGAAATTATTCGAATTGGAAAAGCAGCGCGAACGAGAAGAGAAACGCAAGGAGAAGCATCTGAAAAGGATACAAGAACGCGGGCAAGTAGAGATCTCACAAAAGATTCGCGTCGAAGAGCGTAAGTTGATGATAGCACAACGAAAACTGGAGAGCATACGAATCCTGGAGCAAGTCTTCGAGCGCATGCAAGTGAGTTGGGAAAAGTGACTTGATCGTAATTAATACAAAAAATGAATTCCTCTCAGCTCAAGCAAAAGCAAAAGAAGCAGCGTGGACACTATGATGACGAAAAAGACTTGCAACGCGGTCGTTTGGTGGAAAAGTATAAATGTGCAACAGAGAAATTGGTCTGCGACCAGCGCAAGATTGTACAAGAAATCAAGACTAATACCCCGTTAATTGGCTTGCTCAAAAGCAAGTCGAAGAAGATTAAGCCGGCTGTAGCCAGCAGTGAGGATGAAGATACAACTGCAACAATCAAAAAGCATAAAGTCAACGGGAACATTGTCGGAGCTAGCTTAAATGCAGGCGCAGATGTTGCCTTGTCGAATGCTAATGCAGTGCTCAACCCCTTCAAGGCCGTTACGGCTGCGCTGGCCGCGGGCGCTGTCCCGGGCACAACTGCAGCTGCTGCTTATAATGGCGCAGCCGAGGCAGCCAACGAATGGATGCAATCACTTTCTATGTTCGGCTTAGGCATGCCAGCTGTTTTTCCTGGTACGTCACTTTATCGTGCACCGGGACATCCGCCATTTGCCGTGTCTGGCAATTATCGTGGATTTGGTCCGCGTTCTCGAGGTCGTGGACGAGGCCGAGGCATGCGCGGAAGTCACTCTTTCACCTATTACAATCCCAAGCAATACGATGCTGATCGGTACGAAGAGGATAATGGGTGCGATGGTTATTATCACAAGACGTCGCGGGGAAGGTAAGAGAGCGCTACAAAGACTTTGAAGCGTATGTTGATACAAATTCATTTCAGAAATCGTTCACGCTCCACATCATATTCACGTAGTCGGAGTCGATCTCGTGGACGTCGGTAAGTGGGCCGTGATATTTTGTATTGATACATATTAAGAAAATGTGTTTTCTAGTCTCATCTGTCGGTCCAGACGTAGTCGTAGTCGCAGTCGCTCGAGCTATCGAAAATCCTCTTACTCCATGCGTTCAAGGTATGTGCTGGGATTTTTTAGAATCTATTTATGAATTCTTATTGTATCTTGTCGTTCCTAGACGCAGCTACAATCGATCGCATTCACGTAGTCGCAGCAAATCACCTGTTCAGCGCAAGAATCGCAAATTAGCCTCAACGCGACGCTCACGGTCCAGCAGCTACTCTAGCTCGCACTCCGGTTATCGCTCTTCCCGTCGCTCTAATTCTCGTCGGGAACGACGCAGTCGTAATCGTACCAAAAGTCACAGTCGCAGTCGCAGTCGTAGTAGGAGTCGCAGTAAATCCTCGAAAAGAGTTGTTTTGGAAGCTGATAAGTTAGTGGCGTCCGCGGAGCATATACAGCGTACCATTGAGCAGCACACCAAGGATCGTATGCGGCAGGAGGTTCGCGAGATAAAGCAAACGTTTCGACATCAACGAAAAAGCAATCAGACGGACGAGGATCCAGAGCATAATTCAACAGATGCAAAACGAGAGGAAGATCAAAAAAAGTAAAAAGCAGGGCAAGCGAATTAGTGGCCGCAATTCTTTGGCAGCATAAATGCCCTATATGTTTGCAACTGACATCGTTCATAACTAACAAACTAATTTGTTGTAAATAAATATGCAAAATCATGGCTGATTTATGCTTAAAATTATATTTCAATTTAGCGCAAATATTTATATTGGATGTGTACAAATATTGATTGGAAATACACCTTTTTCGGTCGATAAATGTGGTGGTTCGCCAACTGTTCTAGTTCCTGCACTAATATCGGAAGAATCAAATATATCGTGTTCTCTTTATCGATGCTGCTGGATAAAAATACAAACTGCAGTAACAATTTGCAGTCAATTGTGTTTTAGTATTTCTAAATTAATATATAATCAAGCGAATAATGAACTTGACTTTCCCGTACCAAGTAAATAAATATTTGATTAATTTTTTGTAAGTTTACAAAACGTGCGTTCAGAATGTGTTTGTTGGTTTGCTGCTTGAAGCGCATTAGCGCATTAAAACCTTCTGTTGTTGTTGCGGCCCCTGTTCCGGCCACCTCCGCTGCCTGCGCCGCCTCCTCCACCAGAGCCGCCATTGTTGCCCCGCCTTCGGCGTTGCCCATTGTTGTTTCCGCTCTTTTGAAACTGATCACGATCCCGATCTCGATCTCTATCACTGAAATTTTCGCTTCCGTTGTTGCCATAACCATTCTGATTGGTTGGACCAGCGTTACCATTACCGTTGCCATTGCCATAGTTATTCCAGGGATTAGTGGAGGCCCAGGGACTCGGACGATTCGTGTCTTCGCGCGATATTTGATCCAAGGGTGAACCACTGCCGTAGCTCCCGGGCTCATCAATGAATTCTGTTTTCGGCTGTTGCGCTTTGACGGTGAGCAGGGACGGCAGGAACGGTTTTTTCAACAGAAGCAGTTCCCGCACACACACCAATTGTGCATTGTGTTGGCGAGGCTCAAAGCGTGACTTTTTCAATGGCGGCGAAACTTCTCCGCGTACCTGTGCCCCCTCCACAGTGGGCGACAAAGATCTGGAACGATCTCGTTCACGGTCTCGCATGGGCACAACATCTCGCAGCTCCTCCAATTTGCCGGCATCGATGTACTTGTTCAGGTATTCAGCACCTTGTCGAATGGCGCCCATTAATCGCGAATCGGGATGCACTCGAATAAAACGTCCATAGACAAAGATGCCCACAATTGTCTGGGGATCCAGTCCATTGAGCATGCCACTGGCTAGGATTCCTTCGAGCGTGTTCTCGCTGATCTGCTGGTGTGTTAGGCCATTGCAAGAGTCCTTGGACTCTCGCGCTGCCAGCTCATCGTGTATGCTAAGCACGCTGGGATCGTCGGCTCGCCGTGGTCCTGCCCATTGTACCTGGAAGTTACGTGGTATGGGTTTACTGTAGGGCACTTTCTTCTCGCGATCGCGGTCATTGGCCAATTTTCCGCCTGCATCCAAATCCAATCCCGGAATAAAGCCCTTGTCGGCCGTCAAACTTTCTGTGAACTCCACCTTGTCCTCGGGCCCCATGCCGGGTATCACTGCATCATCTGTAAATTATTCCACAAAATAATCCACAGGTCGACGTATTATGTAGTTATGAAACTTACCATATTCGCACTCATCTAAAGCAGCTAAGCTGGCGGGCAACGTGTTCAAATTGTACTTGTCGCGCATAAGATCTCCGGGTCGATTACGTGTCCAGAACTTGATCGTATGGTCGTTGGAACCGGAACACAAAATGTGGCCTAGCGGATGCCATGCAAGCGTCCACACTATGCTGTCGTGTGCTGTCTCCACGCAGCCAATTTCCTTATCCGTGCTGAAAGGAATTTCAATTCATATTAATATCATATGTTGTTCATAAAATTGTTTTTTTTTTTTTTTTTAATATATATAATACTGAATGCTAATGAATCAACCTGCTAATATGACTGTGTTTCTAGCTTAAAGTCATGATATTCTAAGCATCCTAATGCACTCTTGAGGTACTCATATTTTTTGTATTTTTATATTTTCTAAAAATTGTAATACAATTAATGTATCCGCTCCTGAAGATAGACTTGGCTTAGATAATCTAAACAAATGGTTAGGTTTCATCGTCATCTATACGATTTTGTAATTGGCTCTGAACTGTGTTCGTGCTACGGAAGCCAATTTATCAAATCAGACCTGGCTATAGCAAATGAGCTAAGTACAGCTTAACGTATAGTCTCAAAGTTATTAGAATATGAGGTTAGACGCACCCAACATTCCAAAAGAGTATGGAACCATCGGACCCCCCCGAGCAAAATAGGCCCTCATGTATTGGATGCCAGGAGACAGAACTGGCTTCCTTCTTGTGACCACGGAATACTTGCACCTCCTCGCGAAGATTACGTATGTCGAAGAGTTTCAATAGATGATCACGGGAGGCTGTTACCAGCCAATTGCCGTTGTCATTCCACTTGAGATCCATAACAGTCGATTTGTGCGCGTGGCTAAGGGACAGAATGAAATGTAAGATGCAATTGCGTAAAGTGAAACTGTACTTACAGCGTCGCTAGTGCATGGCCACTCTTGGGATCCCAGATTTTTATAGGTTGTTGGTTATCTTTGCTTCCACTGACGATCATCGCCTTCTGGGGATGCCAGTGTACGCACTTGACATCCGCGCCATGGCCTGCGATTGAAATAATCATTTAGTAGCGAATCGGCTTTAGGGATTTTTTACTTACCGCGTAGCACACGCTCCTCCTGACAGCGCATAAAATCCCATATGCGAAGCGTTCCATCGTCGCTGCCACTGACAAATTTACTGTCCGTGGGACTAAAACTGCGTTTTAGTTGACAATTTTTTGTTCGTTTTGAAACAGTTTGGAATGAGGTTCGGAGAGACAGCAAGGTTAAAAAATTGAAAACGAAACACAAATACAATTTAGATGTGTTTGTGTGATGTTTCTATAATTGGGTTAGAAAGCCTGTAACTGTAAATATAAGGTCCTTCGCAGCACGATGGCTGCAGGCGTTCTATTTGCACCTCTTCTCTCTCTCTCTCTCTCTCTCTCTCACCTGTCCTTCAGCAGCGGCAGCGGCAGCAGCAGCAGCAGCAGAAATTAAAGAAAACACTCGAACCCCCGAATTTGAATATACAAATTTTTGCTTTTTTCATTTATTTTTGTTCTTATTGCAACGACGCGCAAATAAAATGGTGCAAAATTGTGTTTGGTTTTATTGTCAGCTTTACTTTTATTGTATTTTTGGTATACAACTTCTTCATTTGTATTTCGTTTTCGTTAATTATTATTCTGCATTTTGTGTAAAACAGTTTAAAAAAATTAATTATTTAATTGAATTGGTTGACAGTCTTTGATTAGTTTTTTTTTTAATGGTTAACGCTAATATCACAGTAAATAAATATACTTAGAATGATTTTCTTGTTTCCTTTTTTTAAGTCAAGCTTAGCACTGAATTTCGGAATTATAGGAATTACTGCGCGCATGAGACTAACCGTTTATTGAACGGAACATCTACATTGCATTGGTTATTGCTTATATATGCAACAGCACGAGAAAAAAATGTGAAAGAAAACGCAACAAAACCGAAAGCAACAAGGTCGTTAATAAAACTAACCGCAAACGCAACTGCAACCCAGGCGAACAAGAATGCTACGTGGATATTAAGATACTTGCATACTAAACTGCAGCTGCGCTGTAACTGTAAACGGGTGAATGTCTGCTTGCTAGCGTCAACAGTGTCTGCGAAATGGTAAATAACAATTACAATCATTAGGCAATACCTTATTCCCCTAATCGCCTCCTTGTGGGCCTGATACATCTTAACGTTGTTCATGTTCGATTGCCAGTACTTAACATAGCCGCCATGATCCCCCGTTACCATCCAGCTGTCGTTGTGCGACCAAACCATCGTACGCACCGCAATGTCATGTGCCTATATCAATATTAACATTCGGATATGAAATATATGCTATTCAGACACAATATCAGCACGCACCTGGAGTATGGTCTCGAAGTTAAATGTCAGGCCATTCCAAAGCGTAAACTCTCCAGAGCTAGCTCCTGTGACTAATCGTCTACCTTCCGGCGTCCACGCAAGTGTGAATATGGGGCAACGCATTTTATTTGTGGCCGTTTTAACAAAACGAGTTGTTATCGCATTCGCTGGATTGTCCAAAGAACTGCTGGGCGGCAACATTTGCGGCACATAAATGCTGTCCGGTTGAAGGGCCAATCGATCTCTATAATCACGCTGCCAGAGACGTGCCTAAGCAATGAGTAGAGCATTTATTGCGTTTTCTTTCTCTCCGTCTTGCCCACTTACCTCCAGTGCCTTGATTATGGACGCATTGTAATCTACTGTTTTACGCATTACACTTTTACGGAGTCGTTTGCCATCGAAGTCGTCCTGTGACATGCCAAATGGACGTTGAAATCCTCCAGGCATAAAGGGCTTGAAATGGTTATAGCCCTGCTTACCGGACCCATGATGTGGATGATAATGTCTGTAGTGCTGACCACCCATTGAGGGCGGCGGCATTGAAGTGAAATTTGTTGCCAATGCTGATGGAGCCGTCAAAAGCTGAGGCGGAGGCTGTGAAACGTCCATTATGATTCCTGCTTCTCTTGAATTGGATTTATACTCGCTAATTGCTTTCTGCTAGCATTCAAAGAAATTTTCATGAGTACGGAATCCTATTAAATGCGGGGAACCAGTTCTTCAGTTCGATTTCGATTGTTGCGGACTGCTACGATTTATGATTAGCATTTGCGTTGAAAAGACAAGTTAAGCATAAATATTTACTGCTTTATTGCAACAAAAAATTTAATTATTGTAATTGGATGATTTCAAACTGTCATTTATTTGTCGTAATTCGGTAAATAATATTAACGCTTACTCGCACACAAGTACACACATGGGAAACGTGTATGGCATGCGCTTTTTTTTTCTGATATTGCATGTGTTTTAGTTGGTGATATTTTACTTACTTCTTCTTCGAATGCATGGCTCTTGATAATTGAATTTTTGGTATATAGTTGAATTATTCGCATAGATTTAAGTTTTTATACTGATGCGTCCTGAATAGAATTCTGTCGAACTCGACTAGTCGAACTGATTCCAATGTGGTTCATTTAGTTCGATTCACGATTTTTGAGAACGAAAATGTTAACATTTTCTTAATCGTTTTTTTTTTTTTTTTTTTTTTTTTTGTATACATAGAAAGAAACATTCATTAAAAATTAAAAAAAAAAAAATTAATAAAAATATAAACAATGATTTAAGAAAATGTAACTCCCACGAAATTAATTTTTGATAATAGAAACTGTAAAGTACCGTGTAGTCTATCATTCATTATCGATATCTGAAAATGTAATATCGATACTTTAATGGAATATTGTTAACATATCGATGATAGTAGTTAGTGCATCTCTAAACCGGGCTTGGAGCTGGCAACTTTTATATACATCTGCGCTTGCGTTTGTGGGCTCAGTAGGTCGTCGTTCGTTGTTGAGTTCATATTAAGGTTTTTGGTCTATTCGATATTTCTATTGACAGTTGAATTTAAAGCTCAGTACGGCACTGTGTAAATAAAATCCGATTATAATTTGTGTTCAAATTCAAATTTTTGAGTTTTTAAAGTTGTTTTGTTTCTTTTCAATGTCAAATAAATGGTAATAATAATTTATCTTCAACAGCTAGTCAGCGTATCGGTAACAACAACAAATAGCTCTGAAAGTTTAAATCAATATTGTTAAAACGGTTAACATGCAAACAGTCATTAAGTAAGTTGTCACCATAGCCAGTACGTATATATAGATATTATATATATATTTGATTTTTATACTATTGCGTTTTGTCTTATCTTGCGGTTACACACTTCCCACTCGACCTTACAATAAAAAAAAAAAAATAAAAAAAATGAAAAGGAAACGAAAAAGAAAGTTGAGCTTGTATATTTGAAAACCGGTTTTGGATAGTTTGATTTGGGATTAAAAAAGTTGCATTTTTTCTATCATAATCATATTTCCGATTAATATTTAGTATACAATTAAAATGATCTATTATTATTTTTTAAATAATAATTTTTGATCATATTTTTAGACTTTTCAGATTTTAAATATAAATATACTGACATTATTGTTTAATAGCATATGATGTTAGTCGTTAGCGACTGCTTTTTGCATGTTATTCAAATATATTCGTGCTATTATCTTAAATAAAGACATAATAGTATATTTGATACATGAATTGAGAAAATACATATATTACCATTGTACAACTAAATGTCGGCGATTGTATTTCGATTATGTGATTGATGTAAATTCTCACGAACAGATGTATCTAAATACATTATTTAGCTTAACTCATTATTTTCCCACAATTTTTTTTTAATATTGCAATAATTTTGCAAATGTTTACAGCTTTAAAACTGAATTTCTTGGCAAAAATTAATTCATTTCTAATTTTAACTTTTCATACGAAGATAATATTAAAAAAGAAAGAAAGAAAATAATATAAATGTAAACACCGAAAAAATTGTAATTTAATTAAGAAAATACTATAAAATAAATAAATTATTCAATGCTTCATTGGAAAATATTTTTCTTATCAGCAAAAAATATCCAAGTCAACGGCTTACAATTTTTAGTGCTTTGAATTTTTTATACCCTGAACCCATTGAAAATGGGAATTCAGGGTATAATGGTTTTGTGAAAATGTATGTAACAGGCAGAAGGAGACGTCGCAGACCCCATAAAGTATATATATTCTTGATCAGCATAAAAAAATAAGTTGAATGAGCCCTGTCCGTCTGTCCGTCCGTCCGTCCGTCCGTCCGTCCGTCCGTCCGTCCGTATGAACGTCGAGATTTCGGAAACTACAAGAGCTAGAGAGCTGAAATTTCACATGAACACTCATATGTTAGCTACGCAGTACGAGTTTATTTTGTTTTTTCGATAACTCATCCCATTTCCAAATTATCGATAAAAAATCGAAAATTCGTTTCAATTTTTTTGGTTTTTTGAGCATAGCTTCTACACCGTTTTAGCTAAAGACTTCAAATTTGTATATTTAGATAGATATTATGAATACGCAGATTATGTAATTTTTGGATTTTGGATGCCACGCCCCCTTCGCCCACAATTTGCAAAAAACGCATTTCAAATACTAGAGACTTGGAATTTGGCACATAGATACATTTAGATATTCTTAATCTACTCTAAAAATTTCATCAAGATCATGCATCTAGAAATGGAGTTATAAGCGTTCAAAGTATAGCCCAACCCACCCCCAAGCCACGGCAGCAACTGCACGGTTAGCAGAGCTCGCGCTCATGCGATCGTAAAGAAGAAGAGTATCACTTTTTTTTGCAGGGTTCAGGGGATCTCGTAGTCGAGCCGTCTCGACTAGAGCCTTCTTACTTGTTTGTTTTGCCTTTCTTCTTTTAATTATACTTAAAACGATGTTTTGTATACATTTTCAAATATACTCCGTCTTAAAGCGTCAACTCAAGACAATAAAATTTTTTGTTGTTTGTTGTTATAGGAATTGTATATAGTATGTACATACAAATATTTAACACCTTTACCATTTAAAAAAAAAAAGAAGATATTTAACGGTTTAACAGGTTTTGACTAATTCTCAAGTGAGTCTTTATTTGTTATTGCTTCACGCGGTATTTAGTCCAAGTAAATCAATGCGTAAGCAATCAAGAACTACATTTTGTTCATATTTCATCACGAAGTGAATAGAGTATATTGGCTTTAAGGCTTGTCTGCGTCTATGTAAGAATGTCAATTTGGTAAACGAAATTGTTATTTTTAATACACCTATTGTGAGTGGAGCAAATCCATCCACAGTGTTTTAAACTTAGTATCCTAGTACCTAACACTTAAATTTGAATGAATATGGGTAGTATTAGCTTATTGACGAGAATGATGTAGTCAGTTCAGCTCGACTGCAGCGTTCTTATATGTTTTTCTTTTAATTCTTGAGTGAAGGCAGTTTCTTTAAGAATATATGTATATATGTTTGAATGAGCTCTTTTTTTTTGTTGCACATTTGCTCAAATTGCATAATTAAATGCACGCAGACCTTAACGTAGCCAAAAGCAGCAGCAGCGACTAGATATAACAACAACTGTAATTATGGTCAGCCATTTGGCCATGCAACTGCGTTTCTTTGCAACCGAAGGTGAAACTAGTGGTTGAAATCTACCACGCCCTCAAGGCCCACTCAGCCAAACCAAACCGCATTTTAGCCATAAATTAGACTCATTCTGTTTTTGGAATGTAGGGTGTCCTTATCATCTGATCAATAACTTACGTATTGTTGAGTAGGACATATAACAAATGAAATTACCTCCCCAAATCTCAATGCTCAATTTCAGTGCCGCACTCAAAGTAGAACTTGCTACATATGTAGCTACATAAAAAAAATATTTACAAATGCTTGGTGAAATTGATAATACGATTTATATTGTCGTACAGTCTTTTCAGATCTTAAAGAGACTAATTTATTTGCAATTGTCAACACAATAACAATAATTGTAAACCAATTATAGATACCATTGCTAAATAATAAATTGTTGAATTATTTTCAAAATTGGAAATTATTTAAGATAATCTAAAGAAACCAAAAGAAGCTGCTTCACACTATTAAATTTGTCAATTACTAAATATTCTTAAAGTCTAAATAACTTGCTCTTATTATACTCTGAACCCATTGAAAATGGGAAATCAGGGTATAATGGTTTTGTTAAATGTATGTAACAGGCAGAAGGAGACGTCGCAGACCCCATAAAGTATATATATTCTTGATCATAAAAAAATAAGTTGATCTAGCCAAGTCCGCCTGTCCGTCCGTATGAATGTCCAGATTTCGGAAACTACAAAAGCTAGAAATGAAAAGAAAAGCTAGCTGAAATGAACACTCATGAACACTCGTATGTTAGTTACGCAGTACGAGTTTATTTTGTTTTTTCGATAACTCAGCCCATTTCCAAATTATCAATAAAAAATCGAAAATTCGTTTCCATTTTTTTACGTTTTTTAGGCATAACTTCCACACCGTTAAATTTTGTTTATTTAGATAGATATTATGGATACGCAGATTTTGTAATTTTTAGATTTTGGATGCCATGCCCCCTTCGCCCGCAATTTAAAAAAACGCATTTCAAATACTAGAGACTTGAAATTTGACATATAGA
This sequence comes from Drosophila buzzatii, assembly GCA_035045845.1. Classification (NCBI taxonomy): domain Eukaryota; kingdom Metazoa; phylum Arthropoda; class Insecta; order Diptera; family Drosophilidae; genus Drosophila; species Drosophila buzzatii. The sequence goes on along the minus strand of JAWNOS010000610.1, from coordinate 2,914,782 downwards.
TACATTTAGTAGATCTTAACTAACTCTGAATTTCATTAATATCATCCATATAGAAATGGAGTTATAAGCGTTCAAAGTATAGCCCAACCCACCCCCAAGCCACGCAGCAACTGCGCGGTTAGCAGAGCTCGCTCTCATATGTTCGTAAAGAAGAAAAGTATTAGTTTTTTTGGGTTCAGGGTATCCCGTAGTCGAGCCGTCTCGACTAGAGCCTTCTTACTTGTTACTTAATAGCTTACTTTGTAAATACTGTTACACCGTTGATTATAAATCGGAATCAAATTATACATTTTGTAGATATAGATACGCAGATATCGTAATTTTCAGATTTTGGATATCATGCCCCATTCGTCCCAAGTTTGAAAAAGCAAAAATCGCATTTCAAATAGCAAAGACTTGCCATTTTTCAAATGGACACATTTGAGTTCAATTATTGCTTTCCGTAAGTTAAAATAAAATATTTACATTCTTCTTCTAGTGAAGAAAGTTGAGTCTAACCACATTTGACCACAATTAAAACAAGTGAGAAGGCTCTAGTCGAGACGGTTCGACTACGAGATACCCTGAACCCAAAAAAGGTGATACTCTTCTTCAGTTGCTGCCGTGGCTTGGGGGTGGGTTGGGCTATACTTTGAACACTTATAAATCCATTTCTAGATGCATGATCTTAATGAAATTTTCAGAGTAGATTAAGAATATCTAAATGTATCTATGTGCCAAATTTCAGTCTCTAGTATTTGAAATGCGTTTTTTGCAAATTGTGGGCGAAGGGGGCGTGTCATCCAAAATCCAAAAATTACATAATCTGCGTATTCATAATATCTATCTAAATATACAAATTTGAAGTCCTTAGCTAAAACGGTGTAGAAGTTATGCTCAAAAAACCTAAAAAATTGAAACGAATTTTCATTTTAATTTGGAAATGGGATGAGTTATCGAAAAAACAAAATAAACTCGTACTGCGTAGCTAACATACGAGTGTTCATGTGAAATTTCAGCTCTCTAGCTTTTGTAGTTTCCGAAATCTCGACGTTCATACGGACGGACGGACGGACGGACGGACGGACAGACAGACGGACAGGGCTCAATCAACTTATTTTTTTATGCTGATCAAGAATATATATACTTTATGGGGTCTGCGACGTCTCCTTCTGACTGTTACATACATTTTCACAAAACCATTATACCCTGAATATAAAAAAAAAAAAAAAAAAAAAAACAATGCACAACAAAAATCAAGTAATAAATAACTGTTTTTGGAATGTAAACAAATTTATTGAGTGCCAATCATTTAATTCAGCATACATTGCTTCCATATAGGCGGTATAAAATTCAAAATCAGGCAAAAAACCACATTATACGCTGATTTCCCATTTTCAATGAGTTCAGGGTATACATATTTCAAGTGGCCTGGTCCAATCTTGATGCGTAGTTGCTGGAAACTTTGAAGCATTTATTCCCGGTCCTTGACTTCGTGGTGTATATGTCTGCATTACTCACACTGTACACATACATTAATAAACTTCTTTTCAAGCCGTTGATTGATGTCAAAGCTCTGCTTCAGCTCAGGTATAAGAGGCTTTCTCATTTAAAGAAATTACGTGTACTCGTTTGATTCGTTAATTTTATGGGGCCAACGAGGATTATGTGGGATTTGAAGGAACCGGGAAGCACTGGAATTTTGTACGTGTTAGTATCAGTCAATAATCACGCACGCGTCTCCGCAACAGCGAATCACATAAACTTCGGAATAGCTGTGAGTCAACTACACATCAGTCCAAATTTATTGTAATAAAACAGAAGAAAATTATTATTATCAAATTAGAGTGCTGTAGGCGGAACTGAGCGACTCGGAAGACCCTTACATGCATACGCACGTATAAGCACGCGGTGCGGTGACGTGGTTGAATCTAGATAGACATTCCAATATACAAGTTACCAATATGTGAAGTACGCTTCTTGGGAATTTCGAAATAGACAACCTGGCCATCCATTACAAAAACCATAGTAAATTGGATGTTTCCGTCTTTCGTGGCATTCAAAAATGAAATAAAATGATCGTTTTTTATTTAATAGTATTGAAATGGTGTAATCGATGGGGCCAAAGAGTTTGAAAAATTGTTTTGGGTCAACGATAGAGGAGGCCATTAGTAACTGAACCATCCAATTTTCAAGCTTCTAGCACTAAAACTGTAGGAGATATAAACTTTTGCGGTTTGCAACGCTCCCTGGGGGCATAGATATATCTACTGTAGATTATCGCTCTTAGGCTGTCAACCCGATTGATTTGAAAAATCACTATATATTCAGGTCCGATTTGCCACGCCCCTAATGGGCGTAGACATATAACTTTTTGATTGATCTTTATAGAATCATAACATTAACTCACATGCCAAATTTCAGCTTTCTAGCATTAACGGTGTAGAAGATACGTTTTTCCCGATTTGCCACGCCTCCAATGGGCGTAGATATATCCGCCAAAGCTTTTTGAACTTGGGTTGTCACCGCGAGTATACATTCCAAATTGCAACTCTCTAGCTTATCATATAGTATGATTTCTGGCCTATGGGCGAAAGAGTTTTCCGATTTGCCACGCCCCTAGTGGGCGGATCGGAATTTTTTTTACACTTATATAGGAGTCTAAAGTCTCTAGTTCATACGGACAGACGGACGGACAGCAAGACGGACATTGCACAAACCCAATAGACTCTTTTTCCCTTTTAGGGAACAGAGTCTAACAAGTAAGAAGGCTCTAGTCGAGACGGCTCGACTACGAGATACCCTGAACCCTGCAAAAAAAAGTAATACTCTTCTTCTTTACGAACGTATAAGCGCGAGCTCTGCTATTCGCGCAGTTGCTGCGGTAGCTTGTGGGTGGATTGGGCTACACTTTGAACGCTTATAACTCCATTTCTAGATGGACGATTAAATTTGCAGAGTAGATTAATAGTATCTAAATGTATCTATCTGCCAAATTGCAGGTCTCTAGTATTTGAAATGAATTTTTTTTTTTTAATTGTGGGCGAAGGGGGCATGTCATCCAAAATCTGAAAATTACATAACCTGCGTATTCATAATATCTAAATATACAAACTTGAAGTCTTTAGCTAAAACGGTGTAGAAGTTCAGCTCAAAAAATCTAAAAAATGGAAACGAATTTTGGATTTTTACCGATAATTTGGAAATGGGATGAGTTATCAAAAAAAAAAAAAAAAAAAAAAAAAAAATCCGTACTGCGTAACTAACATACGAGTATTCAAGTGAAATTTCAGTTCTCTAGCTTTTGTAGTTTCCGAAATCTCGACGTTCATACGGACGGATGTTATTTGAAGGTACTGAATTTTCTACATAATTATATGAATGAACACCACAGTACCGACTCCGGCTGTAGACATACAAGCCCAAACCATACCGTGGTCACAGCCATGCTTCACTGTTGCTTTAAGGTTTTCTTTGTTGAGCTCAGTATTCGGCTTTCTCCACACATAAAATATCCTGCAGGAGCTACAAATATTAAATTTTGACTTCTTCGAGAAAATCACAATGCTCCAAAATGAGGAATCCTTCAAATGTAGGTCATTCTTCTTTGTTTTAAACGGCTTCTATAGAGCTACTAGTGCTTTGAAATCATGGTCGAACAGCAAATGCCGGATAGCTTTTGCTTTCTAAACCTTGCCCAGTTCATTTTCAACTTCTTCACCCAACTTTGAAGAAGTTATCTTGGAATTAACTTGAATTTTTCGAGCTGTGTAGTACTAGTCGGACTCAGTGAAAATTTAATTGGTGCCTTTCTGCTCTTGTTTTTGAAAGGATTCTCCTTTTTAAAGTCTATAATATGGTAAATATAATATGGTAGAATGTGGAGGAACTTAATTCCAATAGCTCTGTACTTTTGCAGCCACTCTATCCTTTTTTAAAACTGCGAATGACCAGTTCACGCTTCTCAATTGTTGTTATTATACAATAATATTATACAATATCTTTTTTCCTAGTGTGTTAAGGTATCGCAGATCGCTAAAAAAAATTGTCTTCTATAGTAACCTAACAGCAAAATGCGCGAAAGACAAAAAACGCCTTGTATATGGTCATTTTATTTACATAATAAAATGAGAGCCCTTAAATCGACCTATGTATACCCTTAAAGCTTGCCTGCAACGCCAAAAACAACATTTCCTGGAAGTACCAATACTTAAAACTAGTAATTTAAATATATAGCTAAACAACTGCATTTAAAATTTATCGATATACCTTCTCCTTTCGATATTAAAATGATATTGATATTAAACTGTAAAAATATCGATATATCGATATTTATTGATATATTACAAACTTTTTTCCACAAATCCGACAAAAAAAAAACAGTATAATAAGAATAAGTATTTTTTATGAAAAAGACCAATATTCGGTAATTAGAGATTTCATAAAAACGCGTTCTGCTATGTGAGACTTCGGGAGTCGCAAACAACGCATTTGATTGACGAAGTAAGTCTCTCTGATGGCACTGAGCTGCCAGGTGGTTAGGCATCGTAATGCTATCTTTGAAAGTACTGGCATAGTCCCCTTACGGGGAGTCCAAAAAATGATTGGATTGCTTTCCCAAGAGGTTTGTGACAGCCGCGGTACATTTCAAGTTCGCTCTTTTCCGCACCGTGTATTTTCGAAATTGACCTATTGTGGTTGTTTTCGAAACTATCACCTTAGTCATCTAAATTTTTTACCTCTGGAATCTGTACAAAATGCTCATTTTTAATATGCGATGCCATATTTGATATGCTACCACTTGTTTTTATTATTTTAAGGCATAAATTGCCTTTTGCTGTTCTATTTTTAAAATCAGAATAATGAGTTTTCACCATTATGAGACAATTAATATCAAATGCAAATATATCAAATATATCACAAAAACCCGTACATCAAATATATCACAAAAACCCATATAACAAATATATCACAAAACCCATTGAAAATGGGTATAATGGTTTTGTGAAAATGAATGTAACAGGCAGAAGAAGACGTCGCAGACCCCACAATGTATATATATTCTTGATCAGCATAAAAAAATAAGTTGATTGAGCCCTGTCCGTCTGTCCGTACGTATGAACGTCCAGATTTCTGAAACTACAAAAGCTAGAGAGTTGAAATTTCACATAAACACTCGTATGTTAGTTACGCAGTAACTCATCCCATTTCCAAATTATCGATAAAAAATCGAAAATTCGTTTCCATTTTTTAGGTTTTTTGGGCATAACTTCTACACTTTTTAGCTAGAGACTTCAAATTTGAATATTTAAACAGATATTATGGATGCGCAGATTATGTAATTTTCAGATTTTGGATGACACGCCCACACCCACCCCCAAGCAGCAACTGCTCAGAGCGCGCGCTCAAACGGTCATAAAGAAGAAAAGTATCACTTTTTGCAGGGTTCAGGGTATCTCGTAGTCGAGCCGTCTCGACTAGAGCCTTCTTACTTGTTTTTTGGAATTGCATATTATTAGTTATAATTAGTATTTTAAATGCACTGTGTAAACTAATGTTAACAATTTTGAGGTCAGATTATATGGCGGCAATTTCACTGTAGTTTGGGTGTAGAAAACTATATGCTGAATGCATGTTAAATGAATGTTACCACGAACAATTGGCAATATAAATAAATAAAAAAAAGTAAATAAATAAAAAAATAAAACCTAAATACAGTAGAAATAAATAAATATATTTTATATATAAAAATTAAAATATTTTCATTTCGTTAGCATGCATAACGCACCTTCGAATATCAATGAAAACTCTGACTGATGGGCCAGCCTTGGCGACTCGCCTTTTTTATTGAGTTGTCATTCAAGTATTTTGTTTTTGCTACGTCTTCGGGTATTTAGCAACTCTGCCATATTACCGTTGTTTATGTGACTGCGCGTGATGGGAAGCAGTGGAAACAGCGACATTCGCTACATTTTTCACTGGGTTTCCGCTCACTTTTTCTGCCCACCTAGATGCCTATTAAAGGCATCAAAGTAGCTGCCACAACTTCCTGCCACGCGTACCAGAGGGATGACCCTCAGTGCTCGGCAATTGCAATTGCAATTGTTGTTGATTTCTTCCTGTTGGCAAATTACCTACGTCCTGTTGATAAATAGATTATAAAGCCTTTAGGATGTTTGGTGTGCGGCCTTCGCCTCGACTAAGATCAATAATAAGTACTCTATTCGACTTTAAGTTCGAATTTAAGCTGTGAATGGGGAAGAGATGCAAACACGTGAAACTATATTAAAGTAAAGGACTGTTTAAATAAATATAGATTTTATTTAACTTATGTTAATTCTATTTGTTCAATTATATTTAATGATATAATATGTGTTATCAAACTTATATATGTACATATGTATTTTTTTATCATGATAACAAAGGCAATAACAAGTAAGGACATTGCGCTCGAACGAGACCGATTGCAGAATACTCATTCACGGCCCAACGCTTTCATATATATTTTCGACTTAATTTAGCATTTAGTAAACGAAACATTTGAGCTATTAGCAAACGCACGTGGCAAGCAGCAAGCGTTTTTATACCCTGAACCCATTGAAAATGGGAAATATCACTTGAATACTCGTATGTTAGTTACAGTTAGTAATGTTAGTAATGTAATATTTAAAAACTTTTACACAAAAAAATGTGGATTAGACACAAATTCTCATACCAGCAGTAAATAGAGTTGATTTTCTAAATAGGTTGCGACTGCAGCGCACACTCAGTTACTTAAAAATATGACAGCTTTAATATTGCTAGCAATTAAATAAAAAAGTTACTACTGATACTGAAAAAAAAAACAGAGATGGAAAGAGAGAATGAGGCACATGGAGAGGAAGAGAGAAAAACTCGTCGTTTGCGAGTATCATCATCTCTCAGGCCAAGTCGGGTAATTAAAATGTATTAGGTAATTGTGTCTGTGGCACAAATTAACACTTGCATGGCGATTTGCTGCTATTTTTGTTTGTTTCTTTGTTGGGGGTTTACGAATATAACAGTAAAAACAAGTAAGAAAGTTGCTCGACTACGAAATCCCCTGAGCCCTTCTTCGAACGAATAATATTCCAAGAATGCTTTGTATCGATTCTCAAAGCCTAAGAAACTATACATGCAAAAACACGAGCACACACACACGCTGATCTATACTTGTATGCCCGTATGTGTGTAAGCATCGCAGGCGGCTTGCTGTGGGTTTTGCTGTGAAAACTTTAATCTTCAGATTATGAATATGATATTCATATCTATATGTTAAAGCAAAATGCATGTCTCTAGTATTTGAAATGCATTTTTTACACATTTGTGGGTGTGGCGGGGAATTGGGGACCGGAATCCAAAATCCGACAAAAACCGACTTGGAGATTCTAACTCTAAAGATGAACGAGATAGAATTTTATAACTGATTTCCGATAAAGTGCTTTATCGATAACTTTGCAAATATAAAAGTTATCAAATTTCTAAATCAAACTCGTACTGCGCGTGCAATATACGAACCTAACACAAAAAGAATGAACTCTCTAGCTCTTATATCTTCGAAAATCGACGAGTTCATACATACGGACCGACGGACAGGCGGACAGGCGGACATGGTTATATTATTTTTTCTCGTCACCCTGATCAAAAATATATATATACTTTATGGGGTCTGCCACGCCTCCTTCTGCCTGTTACATACTTTTAACAAAACCATTGAAACCTGATTTCCCATATTTAATGAGCTCAGTCACAAATATACTGAGAAAGTCTGACAGCTGCTTCAGCTTACAAAGGCCAGTTACTTTGTTGGGCTTGCCCATTTTTAGACTCTGTTCCCAAAAAGGGCAAAAGAGACTATTGGTTTTGTGCAATGTCCGTCTTACTGAGAGTATGTACGCAATATTTTTCGGCGCTATTATAGCTAGAGACTTGATATTTGGGACATATACTCATGTATGCTCTTGAATTATAAAGTGTAAAAATTTTCCCGATCCGTCCACTAATCATACTAGTTGATGAACTAGAGAATTGCAATTTGGAGTGTATGCTCGTGGTGACAACCCAAGTTGAAAAAGCTGGAAAATCGGCGTGTGATTTAATGTTATAATTCTATGAAGATCGATCAAAAAGTTATATGTCTACGCCCATTGGGGGCGTGGCAAATTGGACCTGAATATATAGTGATTGTGCTATATTTGGAACACTACTGACACTAGAGACTTGAAATTTGGCGTGTATACTCAGGTTGACAACTCAAGATCAATAAGTCATAATATTTACGCCCACATGGGGCGTAGTGCACGTACGGAAGTACACGGAACACGTAGTGCGTTTACGCCCACCGGAACGTGGAAAATCGGCAAAGAAGTTTGTTGTGCAATTGTAATGTAGTAATTGCTAAGATCGCAGAAAGCATTTTAACAGAAATATAAAAATATTAATTAATTAAAAAAATAAAATTTATAAGTTTTCGATTAATACACGAAAAGTTTGCAGCGGGATTTGAACCCAGATCATTTTAAAATAACATTTAATCGTTAGCTAAACCTAAAGTTCACTGTGGGTATACTCGTATAGTGTGTATAAGAAAATAGTTTGTTGCTTTCCATGTACGTTTGCTAATTGCCGAAATATTTCTTTTATTAAATGTTTATTAAATAAATAAAATGCACCTGGAGGAACAGAGTATCTCGCAGTTAGTTGCGCATAACTGCCACGTTCTTACTTGTTATACCCTGAATCCATTGAAAATGAGAATTCATGGAAAGGGCAAAGAAAGCTAGAGAGAAACTTTCACATGAATACTCTTATGTTTGTTACGCGAGTACGAGTTTTTTTTTTTTTTTTTTGGTAACTCCTCCATTGAAATGACTAAAGAGTAAAGCTATTTCATGGAGAAATAAAAATTATGAAGATATTTGGGATGTTGGTAATCAATTGAACTCAATTAGTATATTACTAAACTCTTCAAGTAGACAATAGAATGCCTGTAGTGATTGCTTGCCTGATTAATTATTTTCATTTAAGAAGTGAAATGAGTATATGTCCGTCCGTCTGTTCGTATAAATGCAATTTTTTTCGACGTTTTTAAAGCAATAGACTTTAAATTTGGAATATATACTCGTATATTCCCTCGAAACATACAGTAAATTTTTGGAGTATGGCAAATCAAGAAATTACTGTTTTTTCTACAGTATTAGAGCTAAAAAATGTATCAACTAAATGGTTGATGACATCTCATTTTGATTTGCATAAAAAGAATTTATTTATTCCAATTGGTTGCGAGACCAAACGGGAAATTGGTATAACAGCGTTTGGGATATGAATGAGTATTCTGCAGTCGGTAACACCCGACTTCAAAGTTCTTAATTATTGATTGATGAGCTACTAATGCTAAGGGATTATTTAGTATACAGATTATATTTAAACAAATAAGAACGTTGCAGTTGGGTGCAACCAATTACGTGACACTCTGTTCCTATAGGGGCATTTTATTTAATAGACATTTAATAAACGAAATATTTGGCAATTAGAAAACCTACGTGGCAAGCAACAAATGGTTTACTATACATACAGATTTGCATATGTACAGACTATGCCTGTATAGCGATTAAGCATATACAACATACAAAAGTCAGCATGCTATAATATTCTAAGAAGTGAACTTTTCGATCGTCAATTTAGTTTTATCTGAAGGTGCTCTAGCAGTACCTTATTTGGTTTTAGCTGCCGTAACTCAGTTCAGGGCAGTGGCGCTGGTGATATGTGCTATACAAGCTGCATTTAGGTGCGTGGGCTCGATTCCGCAGAGACCGTTTTTTTTTTTTTTTTGTCGAAAATTTTAATTTAATTTACATATTATAATTTACATATTCATATTATACATTTGTGTAAATATTATAAATTTCTTGCTGTCCGTTCAGCAATTTATAATACGCTATTTATAAACATACATAACATATGAATTGTGCATTTAAGCACTAGAAACTGCACTTCCATATCTTTTGATGTTTGCCACGCCCCTTGTGGGCGTAGATATATCTACCATAGCTAATTATACTCTGAACCCATTGAAAATGGGAATTAAGGGTTTAATGGTTTTGTGAAAATGTATGCAGAAGACCTCACAAAGTATATATATTCCTGATCAGAACAAAAAAAAAAATCAAGTAAGAAAGCTGTAGTCGAGACTGCTCGACTACGATTTCCCCTGAGCCATTCTTCGAACGAATAATATTCGTCTTGCTGTCTCGCTGCCTTTGTTACTACGCCACATGGGTTTTGCTGCAAAAACTTGATTGATTAATAATTCTGTTTCTAGATGGACAATTGTATTGATATTTTCTGATTATGATTATGATATTCATATCTATATGCTAAACCAAACTGCATGTCTCTAGTATTTGAAATAATTTTTTTTCATATTTGGTGGTGGTGGGGCAAAGTGGGCACCGGACTCAAAAATCTGACAAAAACCGAAATTGTATTAAATTAGTATCTATATATATGCAAAAGACTTGCAGACTCTAACTCTAAAGATGAATTAGCTAGAATTTTATAACTGGTTCCCGATAAATTCGTTTATCGATAACTATCGAATTTCTGAAACAAACTCCTACTGTGCATGCAATATACGAACCTAACACTAAAAGAATGAACCCTCTAGCTTTTGTATCTTCGGAAATCGACGCGTTCAAACATACGGACAGACGGACAGGCGGACATGGCTATACGCACTACGAGTTTATTTTGTTTTTCGATAACCCATTTCCAAATTATCGATAAAAAATCGACATTTTTAACAACTTTTCTGAGTATAACTTCTACACCGGTTGAGCTAGAGACTTCGAATTAATCTATTTAGATAGATTTTTAATTTTCATATTTTGCCACGCCCCTTTCGCCCCCAATTTGAAAAACAGCACATTTTAAATACTAGAGACTAATTTGGCAAATAGACACATTTTGTTGCTATTAATATATTCCGAAAGTTTCATGAAGATCGTCAATCGACAAATGGAGTTATAAGCGTCCAAAGTTCAGCCCAACCCACCCCCAAACCACGTCATACGTTCGTAAAGAAAAATGTTTTTTTTTTGCAGGGTTCAGGGCATGTCGTTGTCGAGCAGTCTCGACTAGAGCTTTCTTACTTGTTGATTGGTTGTCAACCGAATTTCAAGTCTCAGTGCTCAAAATATAGCACAATTTGAAGAATCACTATATATTCAGGTCCGATTTGCCACGCCCCCAATAAGCGTAAACATATAAACATATTCATTATCGATCTTTATAGAAATATAACATTAGGTTGCATTCCAAATTTTAGAGCTCTAGCTTAAAGTTGTGGAAGATACGTTATTTCCGATTTGCCTATATATGTATAAATATATATATATATAGGCAAATCGGCAAATATAGCTTTTCGAACATATACATATTCAAATTATAACTCTCTAGCTCATCAACTAGTATGACTACTGGCTACTGATATATATATATATATATATATATATATATATATATATATATATATATATATATATAATACATATACAAACAGAGAATATCCAATGTAAATGCTGAATGTGGGGTGTGTCTGTATGTCTGTGTAAGTGTTTGTCTCCGCCATTGATGACATGCATCACGTCAATGGCAAAAACGCCGCCTGCACTTGACACATTTATTGGGCAACTCAGATAGACAAAAGCACAGCTTGAAACTGGCGTCCAGGGCCATGCCCTTTCGCCTTCCACTTTTATAAAGTTGGCAGTGCACCACCTGGCCAATATTTTCATAAATAAAATTCGAATATTTATATGCCAGTCCAGGCATTGGTAGATACAGATACAGATACAGACATACATATGTACATATATTATAAAGATACAAATACAGCTACTGTTATAGATACAGTAACGGTTACAACTGCAAATACAGCTAAGGCTGATGAGTGAGGTGTGCAATATATTATTTTTAATATACAATACATATCAATTTAGAGTTGGGATCGTGAATTCCGTATGAGGTAAGAGTTTCGTGCTTGAGTCGCAGAATGGTCAGGCACGATTTGCAAGCAAAGTAACTAGCATAGGATAATGCAGTTCTAATATTTAAGCATATTATATAACACAATAAATATGTGGTTATTAAGCTGTTCTTCCATTTTGATAATAACTGAAATCATTATAGGAAATTCCCAACTTGAATAAGAAGTAATACAATAACTTTCATATTATTAAACATTACTTTAACTCAAAGTAAATATTTACTTTTAATCTGTCTTCAACCAAGAACATTCAATCCTCTGCTGAATTCTATAAATTAAATAATTTGGTCTTATCCTAAAAACCTGTAAATTCATTTTCGCTATCTCCGATACAATATAACTTGCGGTGCATTAGGCAAATACAAATATATTATCAAACAAATCATAGAATTTTTACAAAGGTATATGTATATACATCAGTTGTTTATCGTCATCAACTTTATTGTCATTACAAAAATCTGGCTATATATACTTTTAAAGCTCTTTTCAAGTCATTCAACTTTGTCAATGTGTTTACTACATTAGCCCAATTTCCAGAATATATAAAGTATATATATATATATATATATATATATATATATATAAAATATATATATATATATATATATATATATATATATATGTATATATATGTTATGCTTGTCTTAACTTGTCAAAAACAGTTTCAACGCCATTTAAAAACTGGTTGGAAACTGGGGATTGAAATGTATATATAATTAATTCTGAATTAATGATCTTTTACTTCATTTGTAATTTTAAGTATTGAGTATAAATTTTGATTTGTTTTATTTATTTGTTTTTTAAGTGTAATTCATTAATCATACCATTTTAAAGGGTAGCGCACATTGTATTAATCAATATATCGCACAGAGCAAAATATCTGCTGTACTACATTTTTTATACCCTGAACCCATTGAAAATGGGAATTCAGGGTATAATGGTTTTCTGAAAATGTATGTAACAGGCAGAAGGAGACGTCGCAGACCCCATAAAGTATATATATTCTTGATCAGCATACAAAAATAAGTTGATTGAGCCCTGTCCGTCTGTCCGTCCGTCCGTCCGTCCGTCCGTATGAACGTCGAGATTTCGGAAACTACAAAAGCTAGAGAGCTGAAATTTCACATGAACACTCATATGTTAGCTACGCAGTACGAGTTTATTTTGTTTTTTCGATAACTCATCCCATTTCCAAATTATCGAAAATTCGTTTCAATTTTTTATGTTTTTTGAGCATAACTTCTACACCGTTATAGCTAAAGACTTCAAATTTGCATATTTTGATAGATATTATGGATACGCAGATTACGTAATTTTTAGATTTTGGATGCCACGCCCCCTTTGCCCCCAATTTGGAAAAAACGCATTTCAAATACCAGAGACTTGAAATTTGGCACATAGTTACATTTAGACACTCCTAATCTACTCTAAAAATTTCAATAAGATCGTCCATCTAGAAATGGAGTTATAAGCGTTCAAAGTATAGCCCAACCCACCCCCAAGCCACGGCAGCAACTGCGCGGTTAGCAGAGCTCGCGCTCATGCGATCGTAAAGAAGAAGAGTATCACTTTTTTTTGCAGGGTTCAGGGGATCTCGTAGTCGAGCCGTCTCGACTAGAGCCTTCTTACTTGTTTAATTTTAAGATTTTGGATGCCACTCCCCCTTCGCCCCCAATTTGAAAAATACGCATTTCAAATACTAGAGACTTGGCATATAGATACATTTAGATACTCTTAATACCTCTGAAGATCGTCCATCACATGGAGCTATAAGCGTTCAAAGTATAGCCCAACCCACCCCCAAGCCACGGCAGCAACTGCGCGGTTAGCAGAGCTCGGGCTCATGCGTTTGTAAAGAAGAAGAGTATTAGTTTTATTTTTGCAGGGCTTAGGGTATCTCGTAGTCGAGCCTTCTCGATTAAAGCCTTCTTACTTGGGTTGTCTACATTCCAAATTGAAACTCTCTAACTCATCAACTAGTATGATTGCTGGCAGACGGGCGCATGTATTTTCCGAACAATTTTACACTCTATAATTCATTAGCATACATGAGTAAGTGGTCCAAATTTCAAGTCTCTAGCTCTAATAACGTCGACAAATATTGCATTTATACGTACAGAAGACAAACAGACAGACAGACGGGCGGACAGCAAGACGAACATTGCACAAAACTAATATACTCTTTTTCCCTTAGGGAACAGAGTATTAACAGCAGCTTCGACTATCAACTTGAATGCCGCATATATAGGTTGCCATTTGGCTTATTGCTCAGCCGATTCGAGTCTGTTGTGGAAAAGTTTGCTCTAGATTGTGCCTTGAACAATAGCAAAAAGGTTCAGCCGCATTAAACAGAGTAATTGCTTTATTGATGGCTAGTATTCAGCTTTTTCTAATTTTTTATACCCTGAAACCATTGAAAATGGGAATTCAGGGTATAATGGTTTTGTGAAAATGTATGTAAAAGGCAGAAGGAGACGTCGCAGACCCCAGAAAGTATATATATTCTTGATCAGCATAAAAAAATAAGTTGATTGAGCCCTGTCCGTCCGTCCGTCCGTCCGTATGAACGTCGAGATTTCGGAAACTACAAGAGCTAGAGAGCTGAAATTTCACATGAGCACTCATATGTTAGCTACGCAGTACGAGTTTATTTTGTTTTTTCGATAACTCATCTAATTTCCAAATTATCGATAAAAAATCGAAAATTCGTTTCCATTTTTTACGTTTTATGGGCATAACTTCTACACCGTTTTAGCTAAAGACTTCAAATTTAGATTTAGATAGATATTATGGATGCGCTGATTATGTAATTTTCAGATTTTGGATGCCACGCCCCCTTCGCCCCCAATTTGGAAAAAACGCATTTCAAATACTAGAGACTTGAAATTTGGCACATATAGATACTCTTAATCTAATCTATAAATTTCATTAAGATCGTCCATCTAGAAATGGAGTTATAAGCGTTCAAAATATAGCCCAACCCACCCACAAGCCACGGCAGCAACTGCGCGGCTAGCAGAGCGCGCCTATACGTGCGTAAAGAAGAAGAGTATCACTATTTTTGGGTTCAGGGTATCTCGTAGTCGAGCCGTTTCGACTAGAGCCTTCTTACTTGTTATATTTTTATTTGTTTTTTTTCAATCTGATTATTTTCTGGAGCCCGAAGCACATGGCTGATTCGCACTCATTATACCCGCCGGTCTGTCCATTCGTCCGTCTGTATGAACGTCGAGATTTCGGAAACTACATTAGCTAGAGAGCTGAAATTTCACATGAATATTTGTATGTTAATTACGCAGTACGAGTTTGTTTTGTTTTTGTCGATAACTCATCCCATTTCCAAATTATCGATAAAAAATGTATAATAAATTCATTTACTTTTTTTTTACGTTTTTATACCTTGAACCCATTGAAAATGGGAATTATACCCTGAATTCCCATGGTTTTGTGAAAATGTATGTAACAGGCAAAAGGAGACGTCGCAGACCCCAGAAAGTATACATATTCTTGATCAGCATAAAAAAATAAATTGATTGAGCCTTTACCGTCTGTCCGTCCGTATGAACGTCCAAATTTCTGAAACTACAAAAGCTAGAGAGCTGAAATTTCACATGAACACTCGTATGTTAGTTACGCAGTACGAGTTTGTTTTGTTTTTGTCGATAACTCATCCCATTTCCAAATTATCGGTAAAAAATCGAAAACTCGTTTCCATTTTTTATGTTTTTTTTTAGCATAACTTTAGCTAAAGACTTCAAATTTATATATTTAGATAGATATTATGAATACACAGATTAGATCACTGTAGATTAAGAATATCTAAGTGTATCTATGTGCCAAATTTCAAGTCTCTAGTATATGAAATGAGTTTTTTTTCAAATTGGGGGCGAAGGGGGCGTGGCATCCAAAATCTGACAATTATATAATCTTCGTATCCATAATATCTATCTACAAAATCTAAATTCGAGTTTCTAGCTCAAACTTTGTAGAAATTATGCTAAAAACAAGTAAGAGAGCTGTAGTCGAGACTGCTCGACTACGAAATCCTCTGAGCCCTTCTTCGAACGAATAATATTCCAAGAATTATTCGATTCGTTTCTGCACGCATGCAAAACCACGCGCACACATAGACGCTGATCTACGCTTGTATGCATGTATGTGTGTATGCATGTGTGTAAGCATTGCAAGCGTCTTGCTGTCTCGCTGCCTTTGTTGCTGCGCCACATGGGTTTTGCTGCAAAAACTTTATTGATTAATAATTCTGTTTCTAGATGGACAATCGTATTGATATTTTCTGATTATGATTATGATATTCATATCTATATGCTAAACCAAACTGCATGCCTCTAGTATTTGAAATTTTTTTTTCATATTTGGGGGTGGTGTGGCGAAGTAGGGACCGGAATCAAAAATCTGATAAAAATTGTATTAAATTAGTATCTGATATATGCAGAAGACTTGGAGACTCTAGCTCTAAAGATGAATTAGCTAGAATTTTATAACTGGTTCCCGATAAATTCGTTTATCGATAACTTTTCAAATATACAAGTTATCGAATTTCTGAAACAAACTCGTACTGCGCGTGCAATATACGGACCTAACACAAAAACAATGAACTCTCTAGCTTTTGTATCTTCGGAAATCGACGCGTTCATACATACGGACGGACAGACGGACATGGCTATATCAACTTTTCTCGTCACCCTGATTAAGAATATATATACTTTATGGGGTCTGCCACGCCTCCTTCTGCCTGTTACATACTTTTAACAAAACCATTATACCCTGATTTCGCATTTTCAATGGGCTCAGGGTATAAAAAGGAAGCTTCCTAACACTACTCAACAGGTTTGAGGCAATTATGACATTTTTTATCATGTCGTCGACAATATTTGTTTGCTAACTGAAATATGTACATAAATTTTAGTATGGCTAAACTGAAATTATTGTGGTATAGTAGCGTTCATTGAAATTTCAGTATATAAAGCATAAACAGTCCAGAGTTACGGAGTTGGAGAATGTAACAAGTAAGAAAGCTGTAGTCAAGACTGCTCGACTACGAAATCCCCTGAGCCCTTCTTCGAACGAATAATATTCCAAGAATTATTCGATTCGTTTCTGCACGCATGCAAAACCACGCGCACACATAAACAGTGATCTACACTTGTATGCATGTAGTATGTGTGTATACATGTGTGTAAGCATTGCAGGCGTCTTGCTGCCTCGCTGCCTTTGTTTCTGCGCCACATGGGTTTTGCTGCAAAAACTTTATTGATTAATAATTCTGTTTCTAGATGGACAATCGTATTGATATCTTCAGATTATGATTATGATATTCATATCTATATGCTAAACCAAACTGCACGTCTCTAGTATTTGAAATGCATTTTTTTTTCACATTTGGGGGTGGTGGGGCGAAGTGGGGACCGGAATCCAAAATCTGACAAAAATCGAAATTGTATTAAATTAGTATCTATATATATGCAGAAGACTTGGAGACTCTAACTCTAAAGATGAATTAGCTAGAATTTTATAACTGGTTCCCGATAAATTCGTTTATCGATAACTTGGCAAATATACAAGTTATCGAATTTCTGAAACAAACTCGTACTGCGCGTGCAATATACGAAGCTAACACAAAAAGAATGAACTCTCTAGCTTTTGTATCTTCGGAAATCGACGCGTTCATACATACGGACGGACGGACGGACGGACGGACGGACAGGCGGACATGGCTATATCAACTTTTCTCGTCACCCTGATCAAGAATATATATACTTTATGGGGTCTGCCACGCCTCCTTCTGCCTGTTACATACTTTTAACAAAACCATTATACCCTGAATTCCCATTTTCAATGGGCTCAGGGTATAACAAGAATATATATACTTTATGGGGTCTGCCACGCCTCCTTCTGCCTGTTACATACTTTTAACAAAACCATTATACCCTGATTTCCCATTTTCAATGGGCTCAGGGTATAAAAAGAGATGAACGGCAAATTAATTAATATTTAGCTGTCTATGCTCAAGATCTACAATTATTATTATAATTAACAATACGTTGAGAAAAAAGAAAAATATGTTCGTCTGTCCGTCCATCCCTATAAACATCGAGATTTCGGAAACTACTGAAAATAGAGAGCTGAAATTTCACATGAATACTCGTATGTTAGTTACGCAGTACGAGTGTATTTTGTTTTTTTCCATAACTCATTCCATTTCCAAATTATCGATTAACAAAAATTTGTTTTACTTTTTTACATTTTTTTTTTAGCATAACTTCTATACTGTTTGAGCTAGAGCTATGAGTTTATATATAGATATTATGGATACGCAGATTTCGTAATTTTCAGATTTTGGATGCCACGCTCTCTTCGCCACCAAATTGAAAAAAACTGCAATTTGTTTTGCTATTTGGCAAAAAGATACATTTAGATACTCTTAATCTACTCTGAACATTTCATAACGATACTCCATCTAGAAATGGAGTTATAAGCGTCAAAAATTCAGCCCAACCAACCCCCAAGCCACGGCAGCAACTTCACGGTTAGCAGAGCGCACGCTCATACGTTCATAAAGGAAAAGAGTATTACTTTTTTCAGGGTTCAGGGTATCTCGTAGTCGAGCCGTCTCGATCTATCTGACTGAAAAATCTAAATCAGCTTTTCTAATAAAACCAATATACGAAAGCTTTTGCTACGAGCTCTGAAGGTGAAATTATCCCAGAAGCCACGTTTATTAATTTACAGCAGATAACTCGAGCTGTGTTGCTTAGAGTAGTCGCAGAGGGGGGCACATTGGCAAACTAGTTTTGAGCAAAAACGACCGAGAGGCCAAAGCAAGATAAACGAGATGGCCAACGATGGTGATAGCCGGAGAAAAAGTGGATTGATTATGGATGATGTCGAGGCGAGAAAGAAAAAGCTGAACATCGAGAACCCAAGCCAAAGAAAAATTTGCTATTGCTTAACTCGCGCACTGCGGGTAGCTTTTTAATTAAGATGTATGTGCTGCTTGTGTCTAAACCTGACTTCGTTTTTCTTCCATTTATTTTATTTTTTTTGTGTTTGTTTACTGTCATTAAGGAATCCCAACTGGTGGCGACGACGCACCAAGCTGGAGCGTGGCCTGCTCCTTCTGAGCAGTATTCTGTTTCTTGTTGCTGTGACGGGCTTTGGCCTTTGGGCATTCGATGTACTCAGAACAGACGGTGTTGGAACAGACCCTGATTTGCCAGAGGCACCGCCACAAGCAACTGCATTGCATGGCGACAGCACACCTATGAACAAGGTGCCTGACATGAATACCAAAGAGAAGTCAGCGGCAGAGTTCGTTTGCCTGACCAAAGAGTGCATACACTCTGCCTCCACGGTGCTGAGCAAGATCAAACCTGAAGTGGAGCCGTGCGACAATTTCTACGAGTTTGCTTGCGGCAGCTATATTGAGGAGGAGAACATTCCTGATGACAAGGTCTCTATCAGTACATTCTCCGTTATCTCGGACAAGCTGCAGGAACAGTTGAAGGACATCATCACTGTTGACCGACCATCCACAGATTTTAAACATTTCCGTTTGCCCAATTTGCTCTACAAGGCCTGCATGAACAAGAGTATGTAACCGATTGTTGCTATACATCTGGGGGCTTAATGATTATTTATCTTCCTCAGCGCTTATTGAATCGTTGGGTGCCACGCCCATCGCCAAAATAGCAAAGTCTCTCGGCGGCTGGCCGTTGATTGAGGGTGATACTTGGAATGCGGATAACAGCTGGACCTGGCAAGAGCAGGTCAAGAAATTCCGCAAGGCCGGCTTTAGCATGGATTACATCATTGACTTCTCTATTGGAGTAGATCTGCAGAACAGCACGAAACGTATCATGGACGTAAGTGTAGCCAACAATCAACATTTTAGTAACTACTAACAATACCGCAACATTTTCGTAATTTATGCAGCTGGATCAGTCGGCGTTGGCTCTGAGTCGCGAATATCTGGTTAAAGGCTTTAATGAGACATTGGTGGTTGCCTACTATGACTACATGGTGGATATCGCGGTGCTCTTTGGGGCCGACAAAAATCAAGCCAAGGAACAGCTACTGCAGTCTCTCGAATTCGAAATGGCCCTAGCTAACGTATGCACGCAAGATTTGATTCTCTGTAAAGCATAATTCTAATAGCATCCCCTGACCCTCTAGATTTCCTTGCCCAATGAAAAGCGTCGCAACTCCTCGGAGCTGTTCAATCCTCGCACCACACAGCAGTTGCAGGCAGCCTATCCATATGTTCAGTGGGTTGATTACATGAACGCGCTGCTGCCCGAAGGACTCTCGGTGCAGGATGATGAGATGATCAATCTGACTGTGCCGTCATTCTTCGAGCAGCTTGGCAAGCTGCTGGCAAAGACGCCAAATCGTGTGATTGCCAACTACATGATGTGGCGCATACACGCCTTTTCTATTGGCTTCCTGAGCGAAGAGTTCCGCAAGCGGCAGCTACAGTATGCCACCGCTCTATCCGGCCGCCAGGAGCAGGAGGCGCGCTGGAAGGAATGTGTTGACATTTCCTCTGGCAGGTTAGTATCCGCACTACTGATTGTTTGAATTTGGTAACGGTGTTGGGGACTCGTTTAGGTGCTTAAAAAATGTTGCAACGATTTTTCTTTCCTCACTTTCGTTATTTCCTGATTGATTTCTTTGTGATTTTACAGTGAACGTGACGATCTCGAATCAGATGTTGATAGGTATTTAGAGAATTTCAACATGTTAGATACTCATATACCCCACTTATACATATTCATATCACAAAGAATATTCATTGTATATCGTCGCCGATCCTTTCACAATCTTAGGCAAACAAAAGTCAGCAATACATCAGACTTACAGAATGAATCCATTCAATTATCATTCCGCATTTGTATGTACGTAAGGCATAGAATCCATTTAGCTTTTCTTTTGCGGCTTCTATTACCTTAAACAATTTGTTGGCCCCTCTCGCTAGACATTTAGGTTCTTAAGCATTAGCATACTGTTTATTTGTTTCAAGTATATGCATATGTTAATTCATTAAAAATACTCATTTTATATTTCGCTTTCATGACAATTCTCAACTGTTCACCAATCAATAACAAATTTCAATGAACAACAACCAATATACATGATCACAACGCTCAATATAATATATTAACCATATCAATTGTTAATCAAATATCAGTCTTGGCATATCGGTTGGCTCGCTGTATGTACGTAAGCACTTCAATCAGGACTCAAAGGCGATCGCTTTGGAAATGGTCAACGACATTCGCATGGTATTCAGCGATATTTTGGATGAGGTTAACTGGATGGATGAAAAGACCAAGAAAGAGGCGAAGCAGAAGTTGCACAGCATGGCCACCCACATTGGCTACCCCGATGAGATGCTGGATAACGAGAAACTGGCAAAGTACTATGAGAAACTTGACATCAATCCCGATGCATATTTCGAGTCCTTTTTAAAGATGAACATCTTTGGGACTGATTATTCTTTTAACAAGCTGCGCCTGCCAGTCAACAAAACGGATTGGGTGCGTCATGCCCGTCCAGCTATTGTGAATGCATTCTATTCCTCGTTAGAGAACAGCATACGTAAGTTGTGGAGCAGGAATAGCCGGATTATACTATATCCGTCATTTTTCATTTCGCAGAATTCCCGGCTGGCATACTACAGGGTCACTTCTTCAATGCCCAGCGACCCAAGTACATGAATTACGGAGCGATTGGGTATGTCATTGGACACGAAATCACTCATGGATTTGATGATCAGGGTCGCCAGTTCGACGTTAAGGGCAATTTGCGGGACTGGTGGCAGCCGGACACCCAGAAGGCCTATCTGAAGAAAGCCCAGTGCATTATTGATCAATACGGCAACTATACAGAGCGTGCAACAGGCTTGAATGTGAGTCTGCCCAAATGATTATATCCGTAGAGCTGCTAATCTATTTAAGTCCAATTATTCCTATAACATAGTTGAATGGAATAAATACCCAGGGCGAAAATATAGCTGATAATGGTGGAGTTAAAGAGTCCTACATCGCCTATAAACGCTGGGTAGAGAAACACGGCGAGGAGCCCAAACTCCCCGGCTTGGACTACACGCCACAGCAAATGTTCTGGATCTCAGCTGGTCAAACCTGGTGTGCCAAATATCGTAAAGGTGCGCTTTCAAACTATAGACATTTATTGATTTATTGATCAAGTATACTACCTATATGTGTCTTCTCTTCAGAGTCTCTAAAAATGAGAATCACAACAGGTGTGCACTCACCATCTGAGTTCCGAGTTCTCGGTTCTCTGAGCAATATGAAGGATTTCGCCAAGGACTTTCAATGCCCAGAAGGGTCGCCCATGAATCCTGTGCAAAAGTGTGAAGTGTGGTAGAAAGCAACAGTAGATTGATTGTATTCCCATTAAATATATACAAAAGTTCATGTGTCTTTGATGTAAATTGAAGGGCTTATTAGAAATATATTAATGATGTATTAGCGCGCAAGCCCATATTGAATGGGATAATCTCACGTAGATTTAGCTTTACTTCCCATAGCGTACTTATGCTAATTGAGCATAATGTAAGAAATTTATGTAATAAAATTCGTTTTTATGTATCAAAAATAAATTGAGTTTTGGAGTTGTTTACTTCAGTGCAAATCATCAAATACTCGCATTTTAAAAATTTTTTAACGTGTGTTAGAGAGCACAACCCCACACCATTATGTACCAAGATTAATGTGTTTAAATGTGTGTTCTACTGTGGGATTCAATACTTATCGATTAGACACAAGTAATTGGGTCCAGAGTTGCATATTTGTTGTGATCTCAATAGTGTGGCAGCATTTTTCGAGATTATGACCACGATATTTGTGGACAATCTGATAAATATCGGTAAAAAAAAAAATATATATATCGAACTATCGTACATATTCTGTCATCCCTATGTCCTTTTCACATAGCGTGGCAACTGCAAAAGTGTTTTTATTTTCACGTTAAAGTTAAAAAAAAAAAAAAAACAATGTCGGCGCTTAATTTGACCGTACGTGTACACCCGGTGGTACTATTCCAAGTTGTGGATGCTTTCGAGCGCCGCAATGCTGATTCACATAGAGTTATCGGCACACTGTTGGGTTCGGTTGACAAGGGAGTTGTCGAGGTTACCAACTGCTTTTGTGTGCCGCACAAAGAGCACGATGACCAGGTGGAGGCAGAGTTGAGCTATGCCTTGGACATGTACGACCTTAATCGTAAGGTGAACGCCAACGAGAACGTCGTGGGATGGTGGGCCACCGGAAATGAGGTGACGAATCATAGCTCTGTCATACATGAGTACTATGCCCGCGAATGCAACAATCCTGTGCATCTCACTGTGGATACATCGCTCCAAAGTGGTCGAATGGGTCTGCGCGCCTACGTTTGCATACAGCTGGGCGTCCCTGGTGGCAAAACTGGCTGCATGTTCACTCCCATACCTGTCGAGCTGACAAGCTACGAGCCCGAGACTTTTGGCCTCAAGCTCTTGCAGAAGACGGTGACCGTATCGCCAGCGCACCGACCTAAGACCGTACCGCCCATGCTTGACCTAGCCCAGATATCTGAGGCATCAACCAAACTGCAATCGCTGTTGGACCTCATACTGAAATACGTGGACGATGTAATTGCACACAAAGTGACTCCCGATAATGCTGTCGGCCGCCAGCTGCTTGACCTCATTCACTCTGTGCCACACATGTCGCACGAACAGTTCACGCAGATGTTCAATGCCAATGTCCGGGATCTGCTAATGGTCATCACACTCTCGCAATTGATTAAGACGCAGCTGCAGCTTAACGAGAAGCTCACATTCCTGCCGACGGCTTAAATGACGAGCGATTCAATGGGTTCTGTTCTAACTAAATTCTACGTACTCACCATAATGCGACTAAGTAAAATAAAGAGCTCAGATACCCAAAAAGCTGTTATTTTATTTTGAAACTCCTACATGAAATAAGGAGTATATTATATTAACATTTTAAAATGACTGCTAATCAAATTATTACCAGTACACAACTCTTAGAACACACACCGATTTTGTCTACAGACATGTATTCCAAACAGATGCAATCTTCCCTGCACTTGATCAGATTGCAAATACTGTGGCTCATCAGTTATACAAGCCTAGCAATAAAAGAGTTTTTAGGTTGTTATGATTGAAATATGCACATACTTTATTTAAAACTAGGTGAAATTCAAGCTGCCTTTTTACATAAAAATTGTTTTTCACATACCGATAAACGTTCGAATCAATAATAACAATAAGATTCACCATTGAATGGGAGATGATAACATTCAATCTTTAATTAAAATAAATATGAATAAGAAAATATCAAAATACATATGTTTAGATCGAAATTGTATACAAATAATAAGGGTATTTCGAATTTTTAAAGATGTGTTCAAATTTGTTAGTGTACTACATCATTCTAAGTACCTTGGGTATGCCATGATGGTTGCCGGATATAGATCTCTAGATTAGCTTCTAGACAAGTCTTCAAGATGATTAAAAAACTACGAATAAACAAACTCTTCTGCTAATTGAAGATTCCGCAGTTTTCATACAAAATAAATGTTTTTTTTTTTTTGTTTTATTAGTTTCTAATCTACACGTATCTATGCATGTAAGCAAATTTATGATATTCAAAAGGTAATAAAATGTAACAACATTTATAAAAAGTTATCGTTTTATAAGTTTCGATACGCATTTTACACATTTTATAGATACACTGAAATTTGAGTTTGATTTTGCAAAACACATCGTTGATTAACATTAGCAGAGAAAGATTTCATATTCCTATATATGTACATATGTTATATAAATTGACTTTAGCTTTAACATTTAACATATACTCTATGTGCATGTACTTGTATGTATGGTAATGTGTAAATATTTATATCTTTACTACTACAAAACAACAACAATCCACATATTGACCCAGATATTCAGACATCTAGACACCCTCATTAGACACAGCTGAATTTTATCCCATCATCGCTGGAATAACAGTTTTGGCAGTGGAGCTTGTGATTCCGCACGCGGACATCAGTCCCATTCAGTCCGTCACCAAGCTGCACATGACACACGCAGCACTTAAAGCAGTTGATGTGGTAGAAAAGCAGCAACGACTCAATGATCATGGCTGCTCCGCGACCTGCGGGAAGAGACAATTTTAACATTAGGCAACCTTACATAAAAATGGAAAATATTTTATGTATATACAAAATTGATTGAAATGATTACAGGTAGCTTTCGTCAAGTACCTTGGTGGCAGCCTTAAATTGCAGCTGTACATATTTAGTTCAAATTTAATGTAAAAT
The DNA here is from genome assembly GCA_035045845.1 of Drosophila buzzatii. Lineage (NCBI taxonomy): Eukaryota > Metazoa > Arthropoda > Insecta > Diptera > Drosophilidae > Drosophila > Drosophila buzzatii. The sequence continues at coordinate 2,889,365 of JAWNOS010000610.1, read as the reverse complement.
ATATATTTTCAATTAATTAATTCTTATGTATGGCACCAGCTTTACACCCATACAATATATTTGAGTGCTTTGTGGACTCTTCGGCAATTGTCATGGGTGCACCCCAAATCTGTGATAAGCATGCATACACAAAGAGTGAAAAAGAGATAAAGAGAAAGACGGAGAAAAGGCGTAAGTTTAAGTGTAATGGGAGGAAAGTAAAGCTTGGTACTTATAATTATAATAATTGGAAATTTGTATGGAATGCCTTTAAACTTTCATTGGCTTCGAACACTAGTTACAAAAATAGTTGTGAACTGCTTAAAGTATTAATTACAAACTAAATCCCTTCATAAAATCAAATGTTTTAAAGAAATGAATCTTCTAATTTAAAATGTTCCCTATTATGAAGTGAATTTTATATTATACATCTCAAAAGTAGTATGATGCAAATTTTAATGTACGACCATGAAATATTTATGTATTTTTGTATGCAGAATCATGAAATATTTAAGTATTTTTGGTATGCAGATATCATGAAAAGTACCGCATAGACGAAAAAAGCTTTCTTTGCAAATACAAAAATGAAATTCACAAGCCTATAAATGGAATCAATGTTAGAACTGAAGAAGAATTAGAAATTGAAAAAGAACCACACTCACAACCAACGTAGTAGCAAAGTTTACCTAATTCGTCGCCGCAATGTGAACACTTCTTCTTGCCACTGACACTGAGCATCTTGTCTTGATTGTTGTTTATAATAATGTTGCTGTTGTTATTATTATTATTATTGTTGTTATTGCTGCTACTACTGCTGCTGCAGAGCGGTTTGAGTCCAAGGCCATTGCCCTTCAGCTGACTGTAGGTGCCATTGCTATCGAATCTGTGTAAAATGGAACCATAGGTATTGTACACAAGTACCAATAATTTATATTAATATTAATTATATAATGTGAAGGGTTTATATTTGATTTATTTTAGCAACTACTGTCACTAATATTTTGCTCCTCCAATATTATTCATACTTATGCTGAAGACTACCTACCGCTTGCGTTCACCGATGCCTTTGCTCTGGACACGTTCTGTAAGTGTCTGTATGATAGAATCGGGCAGCGGCTTATCATTGGATGTAGATGCGGGCATGGATCGCCTATTCAGCTGCAGCTGCTGCTGTTGTTGCTGCTGCTCAAGCAGGCGGCGATGCTCGGCCTCTTGGAGCAACCAATGGTTGGCATGGCCACTGTTGTAGAACGCCCCGTTATAATCTGGAATGAATTTGTGCTTTTGCAGCCAGGAGCTATCATTGGCCATATTTCGTTGCTGTTGCTGCTGCTGCTGCTGCTGCTGCTGCTGCTGCTGCTGAACCTGTACCCAGCCATCGGTGTACTTGGGCTTAGGGGTAGCACTCAATGCCAGCAGCGTGTTGCGCGACATGTTGCTCAGATTCTGCACCGACTGATGATGATAAGTGGCTTGCAGATTGGCTGGGTGACGTGCTGCAGGCGTAGCTGTGGCTGTTGCCGCAATTTTAACCAAAGACCCGCCGTAGGCACCACGCTGCCGCGTGCTAACTGCGTAATCCGGTTCCTGACTGTGGCCATTGGTGTTGAGGTGCATGGCGCGCAATGGCTTTGTGGGTGGCGTCGGTGGCAGGATAAGACGTTTGGAGAAATCACTCAGATCTGACATGGACTTGCGATAGTCCGTGTCCACCTGCTGGTAGTGATACGGTGCAAGTGGCAGTGATCTCTGCTGTTGCTGTTGTTGTTGTTGTTGCATTTGCTGCTGTGGCACATTTGCATATATCTGTTGTGTTGACTGCTGCAGCGACTGCTGTGGCTGTGGTTGTGTAGGTTGGAAGGCGCTTAGCATGCCATTACCAATGCCTAAGCCATGATGCAGATCCTGTAGCGAGCGTCGATTGTTCGACATCAACATTTTAGCTCCATGCTGCAGTTCGCGACGTGCCAGATTTTCACGTAGCAGCAGGTTCTCCCGTTGTCTTTTAAGCTCCTCTTTCTTTAATATGAACAAGTTAAGGCAATTAGATGCAAGCAAGTAGACTAGACGAATCCGACTCTTACCGAGAAATGCAGTAGCTCTTGCTCTACCCGCAGGACTTCACCTTGCTCCCGTATCTTCTCTTCAATGGACAACATCTTTGCATTGGCAGTGGCGGTTGCCTCGCTCAGCGATTGGGTTGCTGCTGCTGCCGCTGTTGCAGATTCCGTCCACGACTCCGCTGAGTTGCCTTTTACCGTTTGCAGCAGCGGGGTTTGGGCGGCCAGCAATGACTTGTTCTGATAGATGACCTCGCCAACCAGTTGTGACGCCGCTAGCTCCTCTGTCGGCGGCGGCGTTACCACCGACTGAGTATCGTTCTCTTCCGAGGAATTCGTATAGTGCTCGCTGCTTTGACGCGAATGATTCTCTGAGACACCCGAGTCACGGCTTTCACCTGCCACAAAGGACAATGCTCGATTAATTCTCAATTTGTATATTTATTAAGGATACGTAAGTTAAGTAACTAATTATATAAAGCGTATCAACCGCATTTTAAACGAACAAAAATGTAATGGTTTTGATTAATTCATATTTGGTTATCTGTCCTTCTGTATATCTTGGGGGCGTACAAATGAAGATAATATATTTCATTGAAATGTCTTAAAGGTATTAAACTTGTAAAATATTTCAATTTTAGGCGGGTACCCATTAATTTTTATACCCTGAGCCCATTGAAAATGGGAAATCAGGGTAAATCAGGGTAAACCCCATAAAGTATATATATTCTTGATCAGGGTGACGAGAAAAGTTGATATAGCCATGTCCGTCTGTCCGTCCGTCCGTCCGTCCGTCCGTCCGTATGTATGAACGCGTCGATTTCCGAAGATACAAAAGCTAGAGAGTTCATTCTTTTTGTGTTAGGTCCGTATATTGCACGCGCAGTACGAGTTTGTTTCAGAAATTCGATAACTTGTATATTTTCAAAGTTATCGATAAACGAATTTATCGGGAACCAGTTATAAAATTCTAGCTAATTCATCTTTAGAGTTAGAGTCTCCATGTCTGCTGCTTATATATAGATATATAGATAGATAGATAATGCAATTACGGTTTATGTCAGATTTTGGATTACGGTCCCCACTTCGCCCCACCACCCCCAAATGTGAAAAAAAATGCATTTCAAATACTAGAGACATGCAGTTTGGTTTAGCATATAGATGTGAATATCATAATCATATTCTGAATATATCAATACGATTGTCCATCTAGAAACAGAATTATTAATTATCAAAGTTTTCTCATCAAAACCCATGCGGCGCAGCAGCAAAGCAGCGAGACAGCAAGACGTTTGCAATGCTTACACACATGCATACTTACATACATGCATACAAGCGTAGATCAGTATCTATGTATGTGCGCGCGTGGTTTTGCATGCGTGAAGAAACGAATCGAATAATTCTTGGAATATTATTCGTTCGAAGAAGGGCTCAGGGGATTTCGTAGCCGAGCAGTCTCGACTACAGCTTTTTTACTTGTTATATTTCATAGACTTGAAAAATAAGTTAATTTTCGTAATTAATTGATTAGTTTGTATACCATTTAGCAAAATCAGACTACTGTCAGCATTTCTCCCCTTTGTTAGCTCTGCTTTGAATAAGCGCAAACATTTTTTATCACTGTACAGTGTACATGCGCTAAACGGATTATTTATACTTAACCTCACTTTCTATTTCAAGAGCCCTTGCCTTACCCTGCCTCCCGCTCCAACCATCACATTAATCTGTTCGTTTTTCAGCTCTCTTGGCTTTTAGCCCCCAAAGCACACAGATATTCAACCCTCCATAGTGCTCACCTGTATCTGAACTGTCACAGAGTCCTGCCTTTATGTACAATTGCTTCTCGAGCCGTCGCTCTTCCTGAAGCAGCTGTGACATATCTGGCGGCGTGGCAACCGTAAGCTGAAGATAGTCATCCATATCATCGAGACCGGCGTCGGTCTCGATGCCCAGGAAACTGGAACGCTTATTGCGTAGTTCTTTCTTGATCCGCTTTGTCGAGTTCATACGTTTGATCGGCGGTGACGTGGGCATGCCGAGGCCTGGTTGACTCTGCAGCTGGTGGCGTGTCCTAGTGGAGATAGTTTCGTACGTGTTGTCTGATGACCAGGTGCCGGTATCTAACTCATCCCCGTGTGCATTTATGCGGACTTTATTAATCTCCTCTGTGGCAGGTTCCGTGGGCGGTGGCGGCGGTTTCTCCTTGGGTGGTTCTAATGCAGGTGCCAAGCTGACGACGGAGTGGCCCAGCTCCATGCCCGTGTAAAACATATCTATGTTTTCATAAACGGGTATAGGGCGGATATGTTTGGGTGCATCGTAGTAGGGTTCTGTTGCTTTTGGCACCTGGTAATAGGGTTCTAGGTCAAAACATGTTGGTTTTGAATTTGATTCAACTTGACCGCTGCTGCTGTTGATGTTGCTGTTATTTTTGATGCTTTTGTTATTGTTATTGTTAGTTTGATTATGCTCGTTATTATTGTTACTGTTGCTTTTATTTGGAATGTTTCTTATGTGGTTTCGTCTTATCAACATCGTGCTCGCTGTCTGTTCAATATCTACATGTTGCATAGATATTGTCGAGTTGATGTTCTCATAGATGGGCTCATTTCTATTCCTATTAGTAGCCAGATGTTGTTGTTCTGGTTCCTCAATATCCTGTTTCACTAGCTCCTCCACCGTTTTCTGCTCATCAGTTTTATTTGGCATTGCAATATTTGTGGAGGCTTTCGCTATCACCTCCAACATATATACTTTCGTCGCTTCCTCATTTTCAACCTCCTCATTCTTCTCCAACTGCACTTTGCTTTCAGTAATTTGCTGCTGCTCCTCCTCCATATCCTCCGGTGCGCTACTGGCCTCCCTATCAATAGCTTCCAGCGCCAAATCAAGAGCTTCGTTGATCTGTAATTCGTATGTACGAGTGAGCAAATGAGCCAAAAAGCGTCCAAGAGAGTGAGAAAGAGAAACACAGAAAGAGAGAGAGAGAGAGAGAGAGAGAGACAAAGAAAAAAAAAGAAATGTGCGCCATAATCACACATAATTTAATTAAGTTAATTTATAAAAATTTTAATATATTCTGCACTGGCAAAAAAGAATACGCAAGTTACATAAATTATAATCAAACATACAGCCAAGAATATTTAACAAAAAATCGATTAAAAAACTGTATTACGAGCATAATTCAGCCAATGAGTTCCATTAGTTACAGCTCAGAAATAAACCTAGTTAATAATTGGACATTATCATCGCCTTAATACACTTCATACACACTTAACTATATTAACAAACTAATAACAATACCGATGGGTGGATCCTGATTTTACTTATTTATTTACCTTTATATAAGTAAATTATAAAAGATTCTAATTGTAATCCATCTTTCTAAGAAAGCAGAACTATGTTTATCGTATTATTTGATGTATTATTATTTTATATTTCTTCAAACTATAATTAATTTTGTATCCATTTACAAAAAGCATATGTTTAATATGTAGTTAAGTTGTGAAACTTTGTTATAGCATAGGAATGGTTGTAACATTCATCTAAAAACTTTAATATATTTATTTATATTTTATTTCGATGTTATCTAATTACATTCAAAGCTTATTCATAGCTGCAGAAATCTACATAGTTATAAATAAATAATATTATATCATGATTCATATTATAATATTCACTTTATTTCTGTTCTACACTTTCCCGATATTTACGTGGAGGCCTGACCGACCCGTACTGTGCATGTTTGTGCTTACCATTGCTGTTCGATCACAAATTCATTTCATACACTGAATTACATTACTTTATAGATTATATGCGCTATGTATAAGTATGTATGTATATGTGTATAACTGTGTTTTCTGCTATAAAGATAAAACTGCTGATAGTATATGCCTAGTTTGGTTTACAGGTAAAAGCTAATAGGAATCGACCAACACTCTTGAAAACCCAAACGCAACTAAAATGCACCTATTGCAGGGGTCGCATTGAACAGCGTTCGTTCGCAGCAAAATTGCAGAAAAACCAATAGAAATGTGAAATATATACAAATATAGAGCGTAGAATCGTACATACATATGTATGTACTCGTATGTGTATATGCAACATTGCGGGCGATTGAATATCGGCTTGGAAGGGCCTAGCTGTAAGCAAAGGCATCGCTAACTTTTGGCATATAAATGTATATATACGTATGCATATTTATATGTACATTGCTGGAACATGCAAAAAACAACTTAAAAGCTAAAAGCAAAATAAATAACGGCAAAAACAGAACACAAAAGCAAAGAACCAATAAATGAGACAAGGATAAAGAAATTACACAAAACATGAGAGAGAGAGAGCGATAGGAGATGAAAGAGAAACAACTGCTTACCTCGAAAATTGTAAACTTGCAACAACTTCTGCTGACAGTAAGCATGTAAACTATTGAACTGTAGCATATATTATATTTATATTTATAAATTTATACATTTTAGCCAACAGTGCGAGAGCAAGCCATGTAAGAGAAATGCTTAGAAATTATGCTTATATCATAATATATATTATATATGTATATAAAGATAGGAGATACATAAAAAAAAAAAAAACCCCTTAGTTGTTCAACCTTTAATCCTTGGGGACTTACTTATTCCTATTAAAATTGTAAACCAGTTAATCGTAATTAATTAGGGCTGCACAAACAAGTTGTGTGCACTGCTTGCTTTTCGTGGTGTATGGGTTTCCCTGCTTGAATATTATCATTGTGATACAGAACACAATTTTGTCTTTGGGTATTCATAAAACAGCATAACATGATGTTTTCTTTTTCGATTTTTAGTTAATTATTTTATTTTTATACTTTTGTCATATTTCTTTGTGTATTAGCAGATTTTTCATCACGTTAATAAATAAAATATATGTAACACTAAAGCATATTTTTCACATTTTTCTTTACATAAATGAAATTTAGTTTTTTACAAAAATTTGGTTTAGTACTAAGAACAGAGAAATAAATAAATATAGGTTACGTAGCTATATAATATATGTAATTAAAACAAAAATTGAAAAAATATTTTGAGAAATTACACATAAATAAATTTTAGTTTTGAAAGAATTTTTCATGTATTTTAATTAAAAATAGAAATCGGTCAATTTCTCAAAACTAGAAAGAGGAGAATTTTTACGACTGAACTCGAATATAAAAAAAAAAATCAATTTTATTTTATTTATGATAGCTTTCAGACAAATATTAGAAAATCGCTTTCCAGATTTTACGCCATTTAGTGACCAGCACCAGCCACCGCTCCTACCGTCGCCCCCAGCTTGTTGAGCTCATCGTCCAGTAAGTCGCTAATCTCCTGGCTCAATACTTGCTCCGTATTATGCTCTTCAAGTATTTCATCTGTGGTTATGGTTTTTCGTATCTCAACGTTAACTGGAGCTGCAGTTTTAGGTAACGGTGGTAGAGCGACAGATGGCGTATCGTTAACCAAGTAGAATTTTGAATTATCCACCTTGACAAAGTCATCGGCACTGACAACATCGACGCCGCTTCGCGTGCCGGTAAGAATCACCTTCGGCTCTAGCGTTTCATTGAGCGTTGGATGAGGTTGATGCGTAGTTGACTCCTCATGATGTCCAAAATTTCGACGCAAAAAATCAAATATATTAGTTTTATTTTTCTTGTCCTTGCACTTGTCCTTCTCATGAAAATCCTTTGGTATTTTGGGCGAGCTAGGCAGACTAATCTGCTTGATATTAATCTCTGTATCTACGGTAAGAGTGCGTGCTATAAGCGGCTGCTCTGCATTCGCTGGTAGATAACCCGTTTTACCAATGGAGTCCGTGTTCGAAGCCGATATACAGCAAGACTTGGGCGTAGGTATCTTCGATTTGCGACTCACTGTTGGTGTACCTGGCGAAGAGTTTGTGGGCGTTTTATTCGCGCTCGTTGTATTTACCGCGTTTAGTGACGATTTCATTATTCTGCTGACGGCCAAACGCTCCTCGGCTGTAATCTGCTCACTACTGTCTATGAGTACTGTCTTTGAGTACGGGGCATGTGCATTGCTCATTTGGACCCTCGGTTTGGCATTGTTACAGTTGTTGCTGCTCCTTAGCTCTTTGATGCCCTGCCAGCCATCACAGCGTCTCACATCCTCATCGCTTATGTGTTGGTAGCCCGTAGCTGGTATCGGCCGTTGTCGCACATCGATGCTTTCACAACTAGGCTCTTGTGCGGGTGCTAGACAGTCAAGCAGACCCACACATAGGGCCACATCCTCTTCCTTGTGTCCCGTTGAGTCAGCCAACTTCCCCTTAATTATGCCATCGCATCTCTGCAGCTGCGTCTCTGTTATTACCTGGCAGCCAGTGCTGGGCAACCTGGGCATTTTGCTAACATCAATTTTTTCACAGGTCGACTCCTCTACGGCTTCCTGATCCAAACACTTACGATCTTCAGACGCCAGTTCTAGCTGCTGTTTGAGTCCCTCACGTTCCATAAATTGCTGACACAGTATAGCATCGTGTACAGTATTGTTCAATCCTGGTGATGTAGGCGCTGAATTGGCAAGCTTGAACAAGCTGGACTCGTTAGGTGTGCAGACGCATAGGGCAGGCATCACTGATGGTGAAGTCACGTGCACCTCCAATGAATCATTAGGTGCCAGGGGATCTAGACTGAGCGGCTTAGTTGGTGGCTTCACACGCAACTTGGCTGCGGGTGGCGTGTGCACCACAGCTTGTGTCTGACCCACGATGGGTACATAGTCCCCAGATATATTATCTAACGCATTATCCATTACACCCATCGTGATTGGCTTGGGTGAAACTGATGGCGTTATTTGTGGTATGCGACTGCGTGACAATACCTTCGGTGATTGATTTGATATTGCATTCAAATTCAGGTTTGTGCTGGGAGTTAGATATGTACCCGTTGTATGCATATATGTTGGACTGAAAGTTGGTTTACGACTGTCATTTGGACTACCCAAAGGCTTTGATTGCGGTGCATCTTGGCCAAAACAACTGGATAAGGCTTTGACTGTGTTCGGCTTTGGCAACTCTTTGGGTGAAACTATCGTAACCGAAGGTGAGCATACTACCAACTCATCCTTCGATGATGGTGATTCTTCTGTTAAGACTCGTCTGACAGGAGGAGTTGGTGGTTTGTCCCATTGCCGGGAATTAAATATCTCGACGCGTCCATTAATGCTAAATTGTTGAGGTGTAACAGTTGTGGACTTAGCACGCACTGCCTTAGGTGACATTGGTGGTTTGCCAAGTGGACGTGGTATTTGTGTAGTCTGCTGTACGACTGTGCCTAAAAGACTCGGAAGCGATTCGATTGGAGATGCTGCATTTGGTTGCTTTATAGAGGTTGGTTCTGGTACTGGTATCGCATGCGAAGTCAAAGTTGGACTCAGAACTGTGGGACTTTCTATCTTAGTAAAGTCAAAGATTTGACTACATTGCCCAGGCGGAGACTTTGCTACTACTAGCTGAGCGTTGACCTCTTTATTAAGTTCGTAGTCATTCTGAAAGGCATTCTTGAAGATTTTCAGCAAATTGCGCGCATGGACCATCTCATTGGAGGGCATTCTACGTAAGTTACAATTTTTTGGTTGGGGGACATGGGGATTGGGTTGGGTATTGTGATTTGGTTGTACCGACACCGTTTGAGAAGCTGCAGCTACTACATTATTATTATCATAATTAAAATCATCATCATGGACACCACTACGTGTACTTAATATACCGGTTTCGACAAAATGGTTAGTAGAACTTACACTAAATTCCATGTCCCGAGCCTCTGGCTGAGGGGCTGTTGTTCTTGGGGAGGATGTTTCTGCCGATGATACTGATGAAACTGTTGTTGCTGTTACATTGGGAGCAGGCAAAGCTATTGGCTGCAAATCAGTAAGCTCATCAAATTCAGCTTCAATTAGATTAACTGCATTAGCTGCCTCCTCCAGCTGACGCTCCTCGACAGCAAGTGCAGCTATTGCCTCATTTAATTGCTGCTGTTGTTGCTGCTCCTTAAGTAGTTCCTCGCTATTGTCAGCCTGAATGCCACTGTCATCATGTGCTGCCTCTTCCACAATAAGCGATGGCGGTGGCGACGTTATCAACTTCTCCTTTCGTTCCTGTTGGCGCAAACGTTGCTCCTCGCCACGCATTATTTCTAGCTGTCTGGCATCGATGAGCGCTACGAGCGGTGGTTTCTTTTGCTGCTGATCGTTCTCTTTGGTAACGGCATGCTGTTGTAGGCTGTTAAGTCGCTGTTTCAACGGCGGCACACCTACAACTATCATCTTACTGGAGTTGAACTCATTGCGCTGCTGTTCAAGGCTCTGCTTACGATCACGTATGCTGCATATGTCGCCAGACAGACGTTTCACCTCATGTTTAACCGTAGGCTCGGTAGCGGAGCCAGTACCATTGCTTAAACGCTCGCGCAATATTACCGTTTGCTTGGGTACCCCACCATTTGGTTTCATCAGTTTTGTCTCAGGGCCGTGTTGCTCGAAGATCTCTTTGCGTTTCGATATGTCTACCTTAGGTACATCCACTTTTTGCTTCTCGACACCCTCCTGAGTGTCGCTGGGGGACGTTACCTCGAAGCCACTTAACCGATCTTCAATCTTGCTACCACGTCGTGTGGGATAACCAATTGTTTCTCCAGTCTCAGACACTGCATTGTTGTTGCAGATTCTTCCATTGCTGCTGGCCCGCTGTACGCGCTGTTTGTAATCTTGAATGGCGCCTTCATACGTGTACTCACAGGGATCAGGAGTACTGGCTGCCGCTGCCCTCAACGGGGAATCGTACCCAGGCGATAAGATGCATTCCCGAGTAGTTGCTCCTGCAGTTGTTACTTCACTGTCTAGTTGCCGTTTACTGGTATTCGATGCACTCGCCTGATTGCTAACGTTTTTATTCTGGTTGCTGTTGATGTGATTCTGTTGATCCTTAATGTTAGTGGCAGGAGCTGAGCCAATAGCCTTGTCCAAATCGGCATTGTCACTCTGTTAGATACAGAATAAAATGATACGATTGAAATGAATATAAAAATATATCGGTATCAGAAATTAGTTAATTCGTTCGTCTATCGCTCAACGTGCCCGCAACGATATTTTTGCATCGTAATGGTAAATCGATCGTAGAATATACATTTTGTGAGATATATATTAACAGCATCCAAATGTGTTTATTTGCCAAATTTCAAATCTCTAAAATTGTGGCATCCAAAATCTAAAAATTGCAAAATCTGCGTATCCATAATACCACTAACCATAAAACACATAGACTGGACAACTGGAACAAACGATTGTGCCCACTTTTTTTTTACATTGTGTACCACCCAACTTCGTATTTGCTCGGGTTCTTACTTTTAGGTTCGAGAAACGAAAATTGCTGATGGCAAAATCATTCCGCTTCAAGCGCTCGATGGTGACGGTCGATATTCCAAAAAACATGTTCCGCTCTTTCCCTTGCTCTCTATTCTTTCTGCCCTATGATTTTTACTCTCTGCTCTCTTCTCACAAAAATATATGGCACAAACAGCAAGCAGCTCACAAAAATTGAAATTTCTTCGCGACGCGATCCCATTGGTTCCTTTCTGAGCGAAGAGTATACTGAATTCTTAAACCTCTCCTGCAATTTGAACCCAAAATCGTTTAATTAATTCAAAGTTGTGGTAGGCACACGCCCAATATTCGAGACCCATGCACAAAACATGCAAATGCCCCAGGCAGAACATTCATTCAAATCATACAAGTGATACTCGACGATTGTGGTTATCACATCACAGACGTACACGTATGTATGTGTGGGTGCAGGCTCACAACATCTACCAAACAGCAATCGCTGGGAAATAAGAATTGCTACATACAACATATAAATGCCTACACATATATTGAGGAAGTGTAAATGTATGTGTATGTGTGTGCGTATGCAAGCTCACATTAGCTACCCAACCCAACATCAACTGCTGGTAGTTAATAGTGCTACAGGCAGCAAGAATATCGCACACAAGCCCATAAATGCTTATAGCGAGGTAGTGTAAATGTGTGTGTGTATGGTCATCGGAAATAGTATTCTTTGTGCACATCAACACTGTCATACCCTTTCCACAAATAATCATGAAAACGCTAACATTTTGCATGAGAATGGCAAAGCCGTTTAAGAATCCGGTATACTCTTCGCTCAGAAGGGAACCAATGGGGCCAGCATACATATATTTTTGTGAGAAGAGAGCAGAGAGCAAAAAGCATAGGGCAGAAAATGAAAGAGAGCATGGGAAAGAGCGGAACATGTTAGGCTTTTTTGAATATCGACCGTCACCGTCGAGCGCTCGAAGCGGAATGATTTTGCCATCAGCAATTTTCGTCTCCCGAACATAAAAGTATGAACCCGAGCAAATACGACGTTGAGTGGGAGCAATGTCAAAAAATAAGTATGTACAAGCGTTTGTTCCAGTTGTCCAGTCTATGTGTTATATGGTCAGTGGTTATACCCAAATAACGTAAAATATGGAAACGAATTATCGATTTTTATCGATAATTTAGAAATGGGATAAGTTATCGGGAAAAAAAAAACAAAATAAACTCGAACTGCGTAACTAACACACAAGTATTCATATAAAATTTCAGCTCTCTAGCTTTTATAGTTTCCGACAGACGGACGGACGGACGGCCAGGGCTAGATAAACTTATTTTTTTATGCTGATCTAGAATATATACTTTATGGGGTGTGCGACTTCGCCTGTTACATACATTTTCACAAAACCATTATATCATGAATTCCCATTTTCAATGGGTTCAGGGTATAAAAAGATATGGTGGATATATCTACGCATAGAGAGGTAACACTATATCTTTGATAAATTTACATGTAGAAATTCAAAATTTTAATATTAAATTACTGTTGAAATTCTTTGTTGATTTAAAAAAAACCGATATACATATGCGTATGCCTCTTGGCGCATGACCAGAACATTGGCAAAATATATTATCTCTGCGCATATAACATTTCTCATTAATTTGGCTATGGACCCTATTTTTAGCGTATGATACAAGCACGTCTGATTGCTCCATGGAAAGGAAATCGACGCTTTTATTTAAAATTATTTCATGACTGTGTTATTGTAAATGAATATTATAAGTAGACAATTTGTGTTTATTGGCTTACGTGTTCCAGTCATTCATAAATTCGCTTAGTTGCTAATTTGTTGAAGTCATTAATATGCGTTTTTACAACAACAAAAGGAAACAATCTAACAAAACATTTTTTATAATATGCATGCTGCACTCACTATAACGCTATTGTTTTCATAATCCTCCGATAAGCTGCTCTTGCCGCTGGCGCTACTGGTTCCGATACCTAAATCACTTAAATCATTCGTTTCGTCATCGTTATATACGGCAAGGGATGCCAACTTGACGCGCCCGCGGGATCCGCTGCGCTCAGCCCTGAAAGCAGTACAATAACATTTCATTTAGACTATATAGATAAGATTTTCACAATTACTGTACAACTACTGCTTACCGCTCCTCCATCATTTCGGTAAATGTTTTCGATTTTCGTCTCGAGCGATCATGTTCTTCCAGTTCGAGCTTTTTTGTTTCCACCACACGATCTATAATATGTTCGACACGTTTTCGCCGCGATGATTTCCAATTATCAAGGTTCTTCGTTGTTGTTATTGTTGTTCGTATAGAAGAATAGTAAAAGGTTTAATACAATAAAAACGCATTACATTACACCATAAAAGCATTGTACCCTCAGACATTCAGATTTTTTGATAGTGCGTGGCAAATAGAAAATGCATGTAAGTAGCAATACTAGTTATTGCTTTAAAATAAAACCTACAACATGTAAAGGTATAGGCATTACAAATATATTTATATATTGACTGGGTTAACTATATTGCCCACAGTTGTTTAAATCCCAGCAGTAGCCATATTCCCTGTAAGGCATCTATCCATTTTTACACCCTGAACCCATTGAAAATGGGAATTCAGGATATAATGGTTTTGTGAAAATGTATGTAACAGGCAGAAGGAGACCCCATAAAGTATATATATTCTTGATCAGCATAAAAAAATAAGTTGATTGAGCCCTTTCCGTCTGTCCATCCGTCCGTATGAACGGCGAGATTTCGGAAACTACAAAAGCTAGAAGCTGAAATTTCACATGAATACTCGTATGTTAGTTACGCAGTACGAGTTTATTTTGTTTTTTACGAAAACTCATCTCATTTCCAAATTATCGATAAAAATTTCCAAAATTCGTCTACTTTTTTTTTTTACATTTTTTGAGCATAACTTCATTTTAACACCATTTTAGCAAGAGACTATATTTAGATAAATATTATGGATACGCAGATTTTGTAATTTTCAGATTTTGTCCCCTTCGCCACCAATTTGAAAAAAAAAAAAAAAAAAAAAACGCATTTCAATACTAAAGACATTAAGACTTTGGCACATAGATACATTTAGATACTCTGAATTTATTCTGAAAGTTTCATGACGATCGTAAATCTAGAAATGGAGTTATAAGCGTCCAAAGTTCAGTCCAACCAACCCCAGGCAGCAACTGTGCGGTTAGCAGAACATGCACTCATACGCTCGTAAAGAAGGGAATTTTTTTTTTCCTAGGGTTCAAGATATCTTGTAGTCGAGCTTCAGCCTTTTACTTGTTTAAATGGGTCGTTTACCCACGACTCCCTAAATTTCTGTTTGTAAATTTCCTTTGGCATTTTTGTTAAACTGTAAATACTTTGCACTTAGTTGATTTTCGATTACAGGGCTAAAGCGTTTGACACAGGGATACATCCGTCTTAAAATATATTGCAATAAAGCAAAATTGAAGCGATGACATGAATTTATTTGACAAATTGTATGAACAACCTTTAACAATTAAAAAAGGATGACAAAAGGACAAAATAATATAATAAATACATTTTTTTCGGACCGGCACTGTTTCTAAATTTTTGCGTCAGTTGTAATTTCAAAAAGGACAGATTTTTCCGGAAAATGGCCAATTTGGCAAACTGGTACACACATACACATTAAAAATATGTACACATATTCTAATAATTGCGATTGAATTGTGAGTTTTGTCAAAAGCTGCTATAACAATGAACTTATTAGGGTTTAGCTAACAATTAATGGTTTAGGCCAGTGGTGCTAGTGGTAAGTGCTACGGAACTTGCGCAGGTGGAGTGGGTCAAATCTCACCGAAAGCCCTTTTCTTTGCCATATGTTATTTTAAAATACCCGGGTTCAAATCCAGCTGGAAACTTTTTTTTTTTTAAATCGAAAACTTATAACTTTTATTTATTACATTCATTTATATTTATGTTAAAATACTTTTTGCTATCTTAGCAATTACTACTATTCATGAATTTCGCATAACTGTAAAATTTGGTTGCTTAACTCAAAAATAATTTTTGAGTCATCGATAGAGGATGCCATTAGTAACTGAACCATCCAATTTTGAAGGTCCTAGCTCTAAAACTGTAGGTGATATAAACTTTTGCGGTTTCCCACGCCTTCTTTGGGCTTACATATATTTCCCGGTCTCGTTTTTGAAATACACTTTTTACACACTTAAGGGTAAATTAGAGACCGGAATCCAAAATCTAACAAAAACCGAAATTGTATTAAATTAGTATCTATATATATGCAGAGGACTTGGACACTCTAACTCTAAACATAAACAAGATATAATTTTATAACTGATTGTCGATGTTTTTATCGATAACTCTGGAAATATGCAAGTTGTAGAATTTCTGAAACAAACTTGTACTGCGCGTACAATATACGAACCTAACACAAAAAGATTGAACTCTCTAGCTCTTACATCTTCGGAAATCGACGCTTTCACACGGACAGACGGATGGACAAACGGACATGGTTATATTAACTTTTCTCGTCACCCTATTCAAAATAGATATACTTTATGGGGTCTGCCACGCCTCCATCTACTTGTTACATACTTTTAACAAAACCATTATACCCTGATTTCACATTTTCAATGGGCTCAGCGTATAAATATTGCTTCAGCAGACTTACAGCAGTGAATTCAAATGCAACGCTGGCTTTAGATGATTTGCCAATAGGGTACACTTCAAAAGGCGAAAAGCTCATTTGAGGTTATGGCAAACGACTTTGCATGTATTACAAATTGTTTATAGTATAAAATGTATGAGCACAAAAGAAAGAAAACAAAAAGTAATTGAGTAACAGCTTATTATGCAATATCACTTACCACGCCAGCGACGTGATTTGGAAACTGGATCAGACTCCAGTCACTAAAACATACTACCACATCTATGTAGCTATAGCCAAAGCCATAGCCATAGCCATCGCTGTTGCTAATGCAGATTTGGCCATTACGACAAGGAAACAAAATTAGTCAATCAAAAAATAATTCAACTAACAATTCAGAAATGGACGAGATTTTGTCCATACATTTCAAGCACACATTTAAATATATAACTAATGAAATGATTTGTTAGAGAAATAAGAATTCTATTATGAATGTAAGCATAATGTTCAAACAACTACACGAAAATCACTATCGCAATCTTTCTATTATTTAAGTACTTTCTTTTTATACCCTGAACCCATTAAAAATGGGAATTCTGGCTATAAGTGAAAATGTATGTAACAGATTCGTTTTTTGGCGGATTTTGGATTCTGGTCCCCAATTCACACCCACACCCCCAAATATGTAAAAAATGTATTTCAAATACTAGAGACATACAGCTTGGCTTGGCATATAGATATTAATGGCATAAGTTGAAAGTTTGATTACAATTGTTCGTCTAGAAACAGAATTATTAATCAAATAAGTTCTCGCAACATAATCCACGTGGCAGAGCAAGCAAGACAGCGGGAAAGCAAGACTCCTGCAATGAGTACAAACAAACATGTGTACAAACATAAATCAGTTTGTTACGCGTGCAGAAACGAAGCGAAAATACTATTTGTTCGAAGAACGGTTCAGGGAATCTCGTAGTCGAGAAGTCTCGATTAGCATTTTCTTACTTGTTATACCCTGATCCGATTGAAAAAGGGAAATCAGGGTATAATGGTTTTGTTGAATGTATGTAACAAGAAGAAGGTGGTGTCTCCAACACATTCTTGATCAGGGTGACGAGAAATGTCGATATAGGCATGTCCATCTGTACTAATTAAATTTTGATAATTATAACCATGAATTAATTATATTTTGAGCATTTTTTCAGAATATTCCATTTAATATGTAGAAAATCTATTTCAAACTAAAATTCATGATTAATTAAAAATTAATTAAAATATAGCTGATTAAACTAAACTAATTGAAAAGTTTAGTTATTATGACAACACATAAAACTTTATAACCTGTCAGTCCGTTTCATTGATGCAGAAAAATTATGTTCAGTAAAAGTTTATATCCCTAACTCTAATAAGGTCAAGATCGATACGTTCATACATACGAACATCAGACCAGACAAACAGCCAAGAAGGGCTAAATTGACAGAGCTGCTGTTACTGATCAAGAATATACCCTGTATATACATAAATAGTGGACCCTCGGTTAGCGAACAAAATTCGTTTCATCATATTGTTCGCTAAGCGAAACGTTCGTTAGTACTTACATTCTGCCATTCCTCGGGCTCTTCTTTTTTCACTTCCTTCAGCTTTTTGACCTCTTCGGCCTTTTTTAGCTGCTGCTGTGCCGTCTGATATAAATTGCATGGCTTGATCTGAACAAATTGCATTGGATTCTTGGATGGTGGCGGTGGCGTGGGACGCGTAACACGCGCCTTTGTCACATACGATGTCGGATCGGGTGATATTATGGACTGAAATTATTTGTAATCATAAGTGCCGCATACATTGTTTAAATTACGCTGCTAAATTAGTCCAACTGGTCCCGAGTCAAATGCAAATGTCACTCAAAGTTGCAGTCCAAAGTTGCTCGTAATTTGTTCTCAGTTATTTTCTGGTTAGTTGGGTCAGTTCTTGTGTGAGCAATATGAATAATTTCAATCAGCAACTAGTACAATAATAAATTATTTACTGATTTATATTAAATTGCAAGCAGGCAACCGATCTGAAGATCATTTACATTTAATTCAATATAGCGATACGAATTTATATTAAACATATAAAAATTTTTATAATAAAATTTTCGGGAGGTCAATAACAGAAATTAAAAAATATCTTCGGTCGCCCACACGAGTGAAAAAATTAGTTTCAAATTGATTATGGTATTAATACCATATCATCTAATATTTATTAAGTTGTTAGTCAATAATGCAAATACATTTAAAACATATCTGAAGTATACTATGATTTGGTCGTTCCTTCATGAGCAAACAGTTACAAGGTGGGATCTGCTCTGGTTACTCACCGTTTTTTTTGCATATCCATCTGCCTTGCAGGTACCATCATTGGTTGATGTATTTGATGTTGACATCAGATCTTCGTTGCCGTCTGACATAACATCCTGCTCCGTGAAGTCGGTCTCCATGGCGCTGTTTATGCCACTCTCACGCTTTGTACCTGATTAGCTTAGAGTAAACGGCTTTCTCAATATCTCGCCTTATCTCACTATCCTCGTTTTTTCGCTTTACGGGCTCCCACTCGAGGGAAATGTGTAATATATATTGCTTAACTTGGGGCGCTGCTTAATTTAAATCAATGCCACTTTTCTCACATGGCAACTCGTTATAAATTCTTGTGGGCTCATCAATCGGACAATAACATCATAGCCATCATTTTAGTTAAGAATAAAAATAAGTCAGTTCAGTTACGCGACATGCAGGTCCATAAAGTTGAGTAAGTTTTCAAAATTGATTCGCTGCAACAAAAATACAAAATATATTAATTTTAAATTAAAGTCGGAATTTAAAAGGCATTATAACAGCCGCCAAGTAGACACTAGGTAATATGAGAATGGAATGCATCCGTCAAGGATGCGCAAAAGAAAGTGCAATATAAGAAAAGCTCTAAATACCGTCTAAGAACCGTCTCGAACAATGCTTCTTCAAAGTGCTATTTGCGATGATGAATTAACATTCATCAGATTCATTATTTAATTGTGCTACAGTCCAACTGCTTGTCTGCCTGCTGCACCGCTAAACCCGCCTGACCGGCGCTAGTATTGTTCTATTGTTCAGTTTAGTTGGCCTACAATTATTGTAGAGGCGATTCAAGGTATAACGATTTTGTAAAACTGTATGTAACAGACAGAAGGAGTTGTAACTTATACTTACATATGTATGTATATAATCTTGATCAGAACAACGAGCTGAGCCGACTAAGTTGTATCCGTTTTTCCACCTTTTATCGTCCCACAAAAACTAAATATATCTTCGCTCAATAGGTGCGATTATATAGAGATATATAAACAAGTAAGAAAGCTCTAGTCGAAAGTGCTCGACTACGTGATCCCCTGAACTCTTCTTCGAACGAATAATATTCCACGAATGCTTTGTTTCGATTCTCCACGTGTAACAAACTATACATGCAAAAACGCAAACACACACACATGCTGATCTACGCTTGTAGCACTGTATGCGTGTAAGCATTGCAGGCGTCTGCTGTTTCGCTGCGACGCTTGCTCTGCCGCGTGGCTTTTGCTGCTATAACTTCTATGATTAATAATTCTGTTTCTAACCGGACAATCGTAATCAACTGCTTATATTATGATCATAACATTAATGTATATGCTAAACCAAACTGTATGTCTCTAGTATTTGAATTACATTTTTTATACATTTGGAAGTGTGGGGGTGAAAAACCCAAAATGTGTTAAATTAGTATCAATATATATGCAAAATACTTGGAGACTCTAATTCCAAAGCTGAACGAGATATAATTTTATAACTGATTCCCGATAAATTGTTTTATTGATAACTCTGGAAATAGAAAGGTGATCGAATTTCTGAAACAAACTCGTACTGCGCGTGCAATATACGGACCTAACACAAAAGAATGAACTCTCTAGCTCTTATATCTTCGGAAATCGACGCGATCAAACATACGGACAGACGGACATGGCTATATCAACTTTTCTCGTCACCCTGATCAAGAATATATATACTTTATGGGGTCTGCCCCGCCTCCTTCTGCCTGTATATACTGTTAACAAAACAATTATAACCTGATTTCTCATTTTCAATGGGTTCAGTAAAATAAACAGTAGTCTTCTTGGCGTCTGACTAGCAAAATTAATGCGAACAGCGTCAACTAAATACCCAGCAATTACTTTTCTTTAGTTAATTAGCAGTATTGCAAGCTGGCAAAGAGCGGCAGACAACATCACAGAAATTTTTAAGAGGCCGCACTAAACATCGTACAATGGTCAGCCTTTCATGCTTTAATATATGTACATACATACAGTAGCGTGCAAAATTGAGTGGATGTTTGCAAACTTTGACTTTGACGACGCATAAAAAAAAAAACTATACAAGCAAATCAAGAAATTTTTTTAATATTTTGTTTATTATTGTATTCTTAACAAATAGAAAATATTGTAAGGAAAAGTGAGGGAAACTCAAAGAGTTAGAAAGAAAAAACCAAAAAAACTCACATTTTGCAAAAAGCAAACAGCCATACATGGCGACTGCCACAGAATGTCTTTGTGATGCTTTCGCATGGATGACTGCTGGTTCTCTGCATTTAATACAAGGTATAATGGTCAAAAAAGGTTTCCGTCAAGCCCATCGTCTCAATTTTTTAAAGAAATAGACGTATCCTGGAAAGGAAATCGGTATCTAACAAGGTGATAATCCCAAGGATACGGCTAAAAGTGTTAAGGAATGGATGGGAAATCAATATTTTCAGCTAATGGAGTGACGAGCAATGAGTGCAGACCCCATTCTGATTTAAAATGTTTGGTCAATCGTGAAAGGAGGTCTGGGACAGGACGATGCAGCCCCAACACACGTGGAGGGCGAATGGGATCACGTAGAAGCGTAATCGGATAAAATTCCAAAACAAATATCGAAAGTTTAGTCGGTAACATGCTAAAAAGAGTAAATCAAGTTATTTTTTAATAAAAGTTTATATAAAATATAATATATATTTTCCCAAAGGGAAAAAAGTATATTGGGTTTGTGCAATGTGTCTGTCCGTATGAACGCAATATTTTTCGGCGCTATTAGAGCTAGAGACTTGAAATTTGGAACATATACTCATATATGCTCCCGAATTATAAAGTGTAAAAATTTTCCTGATCCGCCCACTAGGGGCGTGGCAAATCGGAAAAGTCTTCAGCCCATAGGCAAGTTATCATACTAGATGATGAGCTAGAGAGTTGCAATTTGGAATGTATACTCGGGGTGACAACCCAAGTTCAAAAAGCTATGGCGGATATATCTACGCCCATTGGGGGCGTGGCAAATCGGGAAATACGTATCTTCTACACCGTTGAAGCTAGAACGGTGAAATTTGGTATGTAAGTTAATGTTATGATTCTAAGAAGATCGATCAAAAAGTTATATGTCTACGCCCATTGGGGGCGTGGCAAATCGGGCTTGAATTAATAGTGATTTTTCAAATTGTGCTGTATTTTGAACACTATTGACACTAGAGACTTGCAATTTGGCATGTATACTCGGGTTGACAACCCAAGACCAATAAGCTATGGTAGATATATGTACGCCCCCAGGGGGCGTGGCAAACCGAAAAAGTTTATATCTCCTATAGTTTTAGAGCTAGAAGCTTGAAAATGGATGGTTGAGTTATCGATGAGTCTATCGATGACTCAAAAATAATTTTTCAGCCTCTTTGGGGGCGTGGCATATCGAAAAATACCCTGTAATTTTCGCATTT
Organism: Drosophila buzzatii; assembly: GCA_035045845.1. Lineage (NCBI taxonomy): Eukaryota > Metazoa > Arthropoda > Insecta > Diptera > Drosophilidae > Drosophila > Drosophila buzzatii. Next base: position 2,867,506 of record JAWNOS010000610.1, on the reverse strand, counting down.
TTGGAATGTAAGCGACCAAATTTTGCAGTCATGTTAGCCTCGGCCCTTTCTAAGAACTGACCAAAAATTGTGCGCCTACGCCCACTGGGGGCGTGGCAAATCGGCAAAGAAGTTTGTTGTGGCCAACTGCATAATTCATGCATATAATAGTTTAGTAGCAATCGCTAAGATGGCAAAAAGCATTTTAACATAAATATACAAATATTAATGAATTTAAAAAATAAAATTGATAAGTTTTCGATTCATAAACAAAAAGTGTCCAGCGGGACTCGAACCCAGGTCATTTAAAATAACATGATATCGTTAGCTAAAACTAAATAAATTCACAGCTGATGGGCTGATCAGCTTATCAGCAGTTTGTGACGACACAAAATGGACTATGTATACACACTTTGATGTGTATACACTTACAAACAGCTGTTTACAAATGCATACATACATATGTATATGCATGCATAGAAAAACTGCTTGCCACGCAGCGTGGCAAATCGGAAAAGTTGTTTTAGTTTTTGCTTAAATGCACAATTCATATGCGTATGTTTACAAATTATTATCAATTGGGAGCATGCCTTTTATAATAAATATACAAATATAAAAAAAAATAAATAAAAATAATAATTTTTGAAAAAATGTTTACAGCGGGATTCGAACCCACGCACCTACAGAAGTATAGATTGTATAGCGCTTATCACCAGCGGCACAGCCCTTATATGGACTTTGTTAACTAAAACCAAATAATCCATTGCTAGAGCGCATTTTGACAAAACTAAAGTAACGATCGAAAAATTCACAATTCTTAGAATATTATGGCATGCAAACTTTTGTATGCATACATAGAAAATTGTGTGTATACTCGTATAGTGTGTACATGTGTCGCTTACCATGTACGTTCTCTAATTGCCGAAATATTTCGTTAATTAAATGTTTATTAAATAAATAAGATGCACCTATGGGAACAAAGTATTTCGCAGTTAGTTGCGCCTAACTGCAACGTTCTTACTTGTTTTTTTTTTTTTATTTGTTAAGAATACAATAATAAACAAATTATTAAAAAAATTTCTTGATTTGCTTGTATAGTTTTTTTTTATGCGTCGTCAAAGTCAAAGTTTGCAAACATCCACTCAATTTTTCACGCTATTGTATGTACATGGGGCAGAAAAATCGAGTGTACTTCTTAAGACAGGGGCACATTACATACTAATTAGCCATAAATGGTCAGTACTGGTGACCTTTAGTAACTGCAATGCAAATACAATGCGTTATGAAAGTTTGAAAACTGAAATAAACGAATATATACATAATAACACTGAATTTTGATCTGCGACCATAAGACAAAGTATTCAAGAAATTTACTTCTCAAATATCAAAATGGAATATTTTAACAATTGCGATAACAGTAAGCAAGTAAGAAGACTATAGTCGAGACGGCTCGACTACGAGCTACCCTAAACCCTGTAACAAACCGAGCGGTTGCGTCCACTCTTCACGCCCCTTAATATGTTAGGAACACTTCAAAGAGTGTTACGATATTTTAGGCCAAGTCGAATTTTACTATACTCTGTAGGGGAACCTCTCTGCCTAAGCTTATATATATTTGTAACACATTTTATAAAAAACTTTTCAACCTATTTGACTTACGATATCACTATGATCACTTAGAAGGATTGGACTGTCACGCCTCATTCTGCATGTTACTTTCATTTTATCATAACCGTAATTCCCTATATTCACATACAAATTAATGACTGACAATTAATGACAAATCGGCACAAGCGTACGTTGATTTTCTTATAAGTTAAGGTTTTGAGGTTAATATCGCCATTTGTATGTAGATATGATATGGCGGCACATAAATCTTCCAGGCCAAGAATATTGGTCCTTAAGAATGTTAAACAGTAACGTTCGACTACGTAATCAAAGTTTACAGTTACTCTTTTCGCTTTGTGAAATAGTAAAATTACCATTGAAGTATCAGGTACCACCTACCACGTACGTATACCACGTGCCTCAGACAATGATACGCATTAATGATGCAGACAGTAAAAGCGTCAACTAAACTTTTTATACCCTTATAGCCCATTGAAAATTGGAAATAAGAGTATAATGGTATAAGTATGTAAGAGGCAGAAGGAGGCGTGGCAGACCCCATAATTTATATATATTCTTGATCATGGTGATGAGAAAAGTTGATATAGCCATGACCGTCTGTCCGTCCGTCCATCTGCCTGTATGTTTGAACGCGTCGATTTCCGAAGATATAAGAGCTAGAGAGTTCATTCTTTTGTGTTAGGTTCGTATATTGCATGCGCAGTACGAGTTTGTTTCAGAAACTCGATAAGAGCTATCGATAAAAACATTTATCGAGAGGCAGCTATAAAATTATATCTCACTCATCTCTAGAATTAGAGTCTCCAAGTCTTCTGCATATATATAGATACTAATTTCTTACAATATCTGTTTTTGTCAGATTTTGGATTCCGGTCCCCAATTTAAGACGGCTCGACTACAAGATACCCTGAACCCTGAAAAAAAAATAACACTTTATTCTCTGCTAACCGAGCGTAACGTAACCGACCGTAACGTAACGTTAAGTTATAAAAACTCCATTTGATGGAAATTTTTAAAGTAGATTAAGAATATCTAAATGTATCTATGTATATGAAAAGTTTCAAGTCTCTAGTATTTGAAATGCTTTTTCAAATTGGGGGCAAAGGGGGCGTGGCATCCAAAATCTGAATTACAGAATATTCGTATTCGTCATATCTATCTAATTTGAAGTCCGAGTATTCATGTAATTTTAGCTCTCTAGTATTTGTAGTTTATGAAATCTCTCCGTTCATACGAAATAAACTTTTTTTTTTGTGCTGATCAATAATATATATACTTTATGGAGTATGCGACGTCTCCTTCTGCCTGAATTATTACTATCCATTATACTCTGAATTTTTATTTTCAACCCTGAACCCAGGGTATACAAATGCAGTCATAGAAATTGCTTGGAGCTTGTAACTGTATAGCTGATGTTCGGGGAAATAGTTGACACCCCACAGTGTATTTAGCCAACAGATGAGTTGAAGAAACAGCATGTTAAAGCAAAAGGAATGAAACCTAATACAATGATAAGTCCTTATATATAATAAAGTGGACTACAGACAGAATTGGGCGAGAGCTCCAAAGTAATAAACATACAACGTCAGGGCTCAAACAGAAACGAGTCTTGTAACTGCGATGATGTTGCTAAAGAATGATTCAGACATAAGTCCTTATCCCTAGCAATAATTACAAAGGTGGTAAGTAGCCAATGCCTTGCAGAGGCCTTAATCAACAACATCGGCAATTCTATTATTTTTTAAGCACGTTATATGCATAACTAATTAGGGGGTGTATGTGTAGGACAAGAATGTTTTTATGCAGGCACATTTACAAAATACATTTGTGTCTCAAGGGCATTGCCAGAGTTGAGGGCATTGCGTCAAAGCATGACGTGGCATAAATACTAAAGTCTTTGTGTAACGAAGATGTGGAGTACAACAGCTGGGATGTTAAACAGTAGACTTTGTTTGCTCAATTTTCGTTTAAAAAAATTATCAATTATTGAACTTTTTAATTGTTTATGAAAGATAATTGTTTAAGCTTTAATTCTCAGGAAAGAAGGCTTCAATGTTTTCTATCAATTATAATTCCACTTTTGGGCAAGTATTAGATGTCTAGAGAGCAAACATTTATATACATGTGTTTAAGACGTATAGAATTCTGATTTTTAACAATACAAAAATATTCTACTTTCAAAAACTAATTTCTGGCTCTTTGATGTATTTTTATGATTCATTAAATCATCTGACCAGTTGCTTTCGTCAAATTTATGAATTTTAAGGCGCTTTTCAAGCAGAGGACCAACGGCACGACGAGCACGTCCAAAGAAGAGGGTAAAGCTATTGCTACTGTTGTTACTTTTGTTGTCTTTGCCATTTTGCTGAGCTGGGCTGAGTCATCAGGATTTTCAGGATATTCCCGCTAAACCAGTAAAGATATCCAAAAAATTGAAATGACGTTTTATGTATTAGCCTTTCTTTATAATACCCTGAGCCCATTGCAAATGGGAAATTAGGGTATAATGGTTTTGTTAAAAGTATGTAACACGCAGAAGGAGGCGTGGCAGACCCCATATTGACGAGAAAAGTTGATATAGCCATATTCGTTTGTCCGTCCATCCGTCTGTCCGTATGTTTAAACGTATCTATTTCTGAAGATATAAGAGCTAGGACTTCATTCTTTTTGTTTTATGTTCGTATATTACACGCACTGTACGAGTTTGTACATATTTCTAACTTGCATATTTCCAGAGTTATCGATAACAACAATTATCGACAATCAGTTATAAAATTATAATTCATTTAGAATTAGAGAATCAAAGTCTTCCGCATACATATAGATACTAATTTAATACAATTTCGGTTTTTGTCAGATTTTGGATTCAGGTCCCCAATTCACCCTCACACCACCAAATGTGTAAAAAATGTATTTAAAATAAAAAGAGAAATACAGTTTGGATTGGCATATAGATATTAATGTCATGATCATAACCTGAACATTTGATTACGATTGTCCGTCTATAAACAGAATTATTAATCAAATAAGGTTTCCCAGCAAAACCCACGTGGTGGAGCAACCGAGGCAGCGAGACAGCAAGACGTCTGCAATGCTTACACACATACAGCGTAGATAAGCGTATGAGTGTGCACGTGATTTGGCGTGTATAGTTTGTTACGCGTGGAGAATCGAAACGAAGCATTCTTGCAATTATTATTTGTTATTATTATTATTCGAAGATGGACTCAGGGGATTTCATAGTCGAGCAGTCTCGACTAGAGCTTCCTAACGGATTTTTTTAAATGTCGGTTGGCCAGTTCTTAGAAAGAGCCGAGGATAATATAACTGCGAAGTTTAGTTGCTTACATTAAAAAAATGAAAAATGTACAAGGCCCCCAAAGAGGCTGAAAAATTATTTTTAAGTCATCGACAGATGACTGAACTGAACCATTCAATTTTGAAGCGTTTAGCCCTAAAACTATAGAAGATATAAACTTTTGCGGTTTCCACGCTTCCTGTGGGAGTAGATATAGCTACCGTAGCTTATCGATCTTGTATTGTCAACCTGAGTATACATGCCAAATTTCAAGTCTCTAGTGTTCAAAATATAACACAATGGGCGTAGATATATCCGCCATAGCTTTTTGAACTTGGATTGTCATCGCGAGTATACATTCCGAATTGCAACTCTCTAGCTCATCAACTAGTATGATTATTGACATATGGGCTGATCGGGAAAATTGTATACTCTATAATTCGGGAGCATACATGAGTATATGTTCCAAATTTCATGTATCTAGCTCTAATAGCGCCGAAAAATATCTTGACTAACTTCGCTTCTAGATGTACGATTTTAAATAAATTCTCAGGGTAGTCCAATTAACTAAAGCTGCGGAATATTCAGTTTAGTGCACCAAAGAGCAAAAGTATTTGGTTTATTGTTGGGTGCAAATTACATTTGAACTCACTATTATTACGGCGAATGTGTTAATGTTAATGTGGCGTTTAATTAATTAATTAATAATTAAGCATGAAACAAGCAAGATAAACATAATAATAATAATTTTCAAAGCGCAACAACATAACGTTTGCAAAAGCTATCTAGGAATCAGAACAAAGAACCAAAGCTTGGGAGATCAGTTATATTGTGCAGAATGTCAAGTTACAAGTCTCGCATTATGCTACTTGTAAGTTTCAACTTGAATACCTAATAAAAGACGTGACAGGGAGCAGCGAAGAGACTAGAGAGACTCAATCTACATAGCTGACTGCCAGACTATCAGTTTATCTCTCATATCTAACTGCTCACAATTCAAAATGCGCAATTGTTACGCACTGATTACGAGAGCCCACCAACAGTAAATATATATTAACAAGTAAGAAAGATCTAGTCGATACTGCTCGACTACGAGATCCCCTGAACCTTTCTTCGAACGAATAATATTCCAAGAATTATTAGATTCCTTTCTGTACGCGTAACAAACTATACATGCACAAAGACGAATGCACACACACACGCTGATCTGCGCATATATGTGTGTACGCATTAAAAGCGTCCTGCTGTCTCGCTATCTCTATTTGATTACCTGTTTCTAGACCGATAATCGTAATCAACCTTTCTGATGATGATCATGACATTCACATCTAAATGCCAAACCAAACTGTATGTCTCTAGTATTTGAAATACCTTTTTTACACATTTGGGGGTGTGGGGGTGAATTTGGGGCCGGAATCCAAAATATGACAAAAACCGAAATTTTATTAATTTAGTAACTATATATATGCGGAAGACATTGAACTCTACCTCTATAGATGAACGAGATATAATTTTATAACTGATTCTCGATAAATATATTTATTGATAACTCTGGAAATCGACGTGTTCAAACATACCGGTATGGGGTATGGCAAGCCTCCTTCCGGCTGTTACCTACTTTTACCTACTGATTTTCCATTTTCAATGGTTGCTGTGTGTATAGCTATAGCTATGGAAACGGAATTTAACAACTCTGTTTTCATTTGTATAGATTTTTTAATTGATTGAATTTTTATATGATTTTCAGAGCATGACATGACATCCAAATGTGTGTATTTGCCAAAGCATGAGCATCTTGTGTATGAAATACGGTTTTTTACAAACTTCAACGGGCTCAGGGCATAAATTCTAGATATTTCCACATTTATACCCCGATCAAATTGAAAATGGGAATCCAGGGTAGAATAGTTTGTTTGTTGTTGTAACAGACAGAATGAGGTGTGGCAGACCCTGTGTAAGTTAACTATAACATAGCACTATATATATATATATATATATATATATATACTTTAGCTACTGTACCTATCGGATGCTTTTTATTCGACTGGATGTCTTGGATGCTGGGCTTTTGCTATCTGCGCGGCTGTCATTTCGATTTTTGCTAGACATGTGCAAGAGAGAGCAGGCGATGCTGTGCATCTTGTATGTCTATATATATTCGCGCTCTGTTGAAAGCTATAACAATCAGAAGGGAAAACAACACAACTTGTATGTCAAACTAATGTTATTCAATTTAAATGCAATTTGACGGCGTTTAACTTATCATGACTGTGTAACATCTACATGTACCTTTACTAAATATTATAGAATCTCTGGGCCCAATGTTAATGATCCAATGCCCCATGTACAGCATGTTTAGCTGTGCATTTTATTTCTGATACGCATTTATAATAAGTTTTCATATGATGAATGTTTTATACCCTGAATTCATTAGAAATGTGAATGGTTTTGTGTAATAGTATGTAATAAGATACATCATAACGAATATACATATGTTTGTTAGAAACACGACCTGAGTTCACGAAGCATTGTCCATTCGCGTGTCTAACCATCTGAGTACCATCCCTATGAACACAGTAACCTTGCAAACCGCGAAAACTACAATCTTCAAATTTTAAATGTATATGCCTTTCCATACGCAGTTCAAAATTAAATTATTAATGACTTGTTTCTTATTTTAATATGTTACTCGTAAGAAGGCTCTAGTCGAGACGGCTCGACTACGAGATACCATTAACTCTGCAAAAACAAGTAAGCGTGGGTTCGATTCCCACAGAAAACTTTTTTATCGAAAATTTATATACCCTGAACCCATTGAAAATAGGAATTCATGGTATTATGGTTTTTTGAGCATAACTTCACACCTATTTCAGGATAACAAACAAAACGCAAATTGCAATTTTTATCAATAGTAAGGAAATGGGATGAGTAAGAAACTTCTAGTTGAGATTCCTCAACTACAAGACCCATGAAGTTTTCGAAGAATGGATATTCCAAAAATTCTACGCTTCGTTTCTTCTTGTATAATAAAGAATACATACATGCAGGATATCTTATGGAAACTTATTTGATGCAAAACAAAACGTCTCTATGGATGGCAGTGAATTTTCTAATTTCAATAGGTTCAAGGTCTAAGAAAACACATACGTACATACACACCCACGCGTTCAGGGTTGTCGTAGTTCTAGATGGGCTTTTTTAATGAGTGCTTAGAGTGTATAAATGATATCTCATCTATAGCCACAAAAGAAGTATCTGCAAATGCTAATTTAATAAGAATTCAAGTGAAAGAAAACATTCCTTTTGTACAAACCGCAGCGTCTATCCGACCGTTCATAATTTTGGACTTTTATGTACCGAGTAAAAGGCCAATTACAAAATCTATAACAATTTGCTGCCTATTATCGTATCTATGTTTACAGAAATTGTCAATTCTAATACCATATACATAAATATATATTTTTTTTATACCTTGTTAAAAGTATGTAACAGGCAGAAGGAGGCGTGGCAGACCCCATAAAGTATATATATTATTGATCAGGGTGACGGGAAAAGTTGATATAGCCATGTCCGTCTGTCCATCCGTCCGTATGTATGAACGCGTCGATTTCCGAAGATACAAAAGCTAGAGAGTTCATTCATATTGCACGCGCAGTACGAGTTTGTTTCAGAAATTAGATAACTTGTATATTTGCAAAGTTATCGATAAACGAATTTATCGGGAACCAGTTATAAAATTCTAGCTAATTCATCTTTAGAGTTAGAGTCTCCAAGTCTTCTGCATATATATAGATACTAATTTAATATAATTTCGGTTTTTGTCAGATTTTGTATTCCGGTCCCCAATTCGCCCCACAACCCCCAAATGTGAAAAAAATGCATTTCAAATACTAGAGACATGCAGTTTGGTTTAGCATATAGATATGAATATCATAATCATATTCTGAAGATATCAATACGATTGTCCATCTAGAAACAGAATTATTAATAATCAAAGTTTTCTCATCAAAACCCATGCGGCGCAGCAGCAAAGCAGCGAGACAGCAAGACGCTTGCAATGCTTACACACATGCATACACACATACATGCATACAAGCGTAGATCAGCGTCTATGTGTGCGCGTGGTTTTGCATGCGTGCAGAAACGAATCGAATAATTCTTGGAATATGATCCGTTCGTAGTCGAGCAGTCTCGACTACAGCTTTTTTACTTGTTTAATTTAAAGGTTATGAAATTATGTGCCATTTAAATCGATTGCACATAGAAACTAGTTTGGCAAACGCTACATCAATTTTCATCAACGATTCATTTTAAAATGCTTCAAAAGTCATTAGACTTTCACTTACACTTAACACCGTTTTCTTATTGTTGATTGTTAATTGCCGTTGTTGTTGCCATTTAACAATGTATCTTTCAGCATTTAAACTGTTTTATTTAATAGAAATTATGTTAATTTCACTCAACTCAAATATTAATTAATATTAATAGGCGTGCATCCAATTTTTCCTTTCTGACACCCATTGCAGATATTTAAGAAAGTATATTACAAATTAATATATGCTTAAAGAATAGGACGAATTATATCTTATAATTATGTATTATGTAAACAAACTATCAGCGCATTTTAACTAACTAACTCTAAAAGATATACACGCTCCATTTGTCATAAACTATACATTTTGATACAAGGTTCTAGATAGTGACACGCATTACCAAAGCATTATACTACCAATTGCAATTATGCTATGTATTTATTAAATCTTAGAATCTTATCCCACTCAGAGCTCATTTAAGTTTAATTGATAGAACTGTCTACTGCCCCTAATATGAAATAATAATATTTATACACTAACCAAGTAAAAGGCTCTAGTCGAGACGGATCAAGATCCTGAACCCTGAAAAAACAAGTAAGAAGGCTCTAGTCGAGACGGCTCGACTACGAGATACCCTGAACCCTGCAAAAAAGGTGATACTCTTCTTCTTTACGATCACATGAGCGCGTCCTCTGCTAACCGCGCAGATGCTGCCCTGGCTTGGGGGTGGGTTGGGCTGAACTTTGAACGCTTATAACACCATTTCTAGATGGACGATCTTAATGAAATTTTCAGAGTAGATTAAGAGTATCTAAATGTATCTATATGCAAAATTTAAAGTCTCTAGTATTTGAAATGCGTTTTTTTTTCCGAAAATTACAATATCTGCATATTCATAATATCTATCTAAAAGAAGTCTCTAGCTAAAACGGTTTAAAGTTATGCCCAAAAAAATATAAAAAATGGAAACGAATTTTGCCAAATTGCAAGTTTCTAGTATTTGAAATGAGTTTTTTGTTCAAATTGAGGGGGCGTGGCGTAATTTGCAAATGGAGTTATCGAAAAAACAAAATAAACTCATACTGCGTAACTAACATACGAGTGTTCATGTGAAATTTCAGCTCTGCGTTGTCTCCTTCTGCCTGTTACATACATTTTCACAAAACTATTATACCCTGAATTACCATTTTCAATGGGTTTAGCTCAAACGGTGAAGAAGTTACGCTCAAAAAATTTTGAAAAAAAAAGAAGGAAGCGAATTTTTTATTTTTTATCGATAATTGGGAAATGCGATGAGTTATCGAAAAAAATAAATAAAACAAAATTAACTCATACTGCGTACCTAACATAGGAGTATTCATGTGAAATTTCAGCTCTCTAGCTTTTGTAAGTCATACGGACGAACAGGGCTCTATCAACTTTTTGTTTGTTTGCAGTAGGGGCAATACTCTGAACGCTTATAAATCCATTTCTATTTGTACAATCTTCATTAAACTTTCAGAACGTAATAGTAGCATTCAATTCCATCTGAAAAAAAGATCGCCTCTATTATTTAAAATACGTTATTTGCAAATTTATGGCGAGGGGAGCATGGTATCCATAATCTGGAAATTATCAACAATATATACATAAATATATCATTTTAAGTCAGTCGCTCAATCCGTGTACAATCTGCGCGTAAAATTTAAGCCAAATTTTCGATAATTATCGATAATGAAAACGTAATAGTAGCATTCAATTCCATCTGAAAAAAAGATCGCCTCTATTATTTAAAATACGTTTTTTGCAAATTTATGGCGAGGGGAGCATGGTATCCATAATCTGGAAATTATCAACAATATATACATAAATATATCATTTTAAGTCAGTCGCTCAATCCGTGTACAATCTGCGCGTAAAATTTAAGCCAAATTTTCGATAATTATCGATAATGAAAACAAGTAAGGCTCTAGTCGAGACGGCTCGACTACGAGATCCCATAAACCCTGCAAAAAAAGTGATACTCTTCTTCTTTACGATCGCATAAGCGCGAGCTCTGCTAACCACGCAGTTGCTGCTGTGGCTAGGGGGTGGGTTGGGCCATACTTTGAACGCCTATAACTCCATTTCTAGATGGATGATCTTAATGAAATTTTCAGAGTAGATAAGGAATATCTAAATGTATCTACGTGCCAAATTTTAGTCTCTAGTATTTTAAATGCGTTATTTCCAAATTGGTGGCGAAGGGGGCGTGGCATCCAAAATCTGAAAATTACATAAACTGCGTATTCATAATATCTATCTAAATATACAAATTTGAAGTCTTTCGCTAAAACGGTGTAGAAGTTATGCCCAAAAAACATAAAAAATTGAATTGAACGAATTTTTTATCGATAATTTGGAAATGGGATGAGTTATCGAAAAAACAAAATAAACTCGTACTGCGTAGCTAACATATGAGTGTTCATAAGAAATTTCAGCTCTCTAGCTCTTGTAGTTTCCGAAATCTCGACGTTCATACGGACGGACGGACGGACGGACAGACGGACAGGGCTCATTCAACTTATTTTTTTATGCTGATCAAGTATATACTTTATGGGGTCTGCGATGTCTCCTTCTGCCTGTTACATACATTTTCACAAAACCATTAAACCCTGAATTCCCATTTTCAATGGGTTAACGAAGACAAAAGCAGCCTAATTGACGTGTGATTTTTTATTCTTGCCAACCAATTCACAGTCGACATGCAAAATAAATAAAGAAGATATAAAATATTTCTAAGATGGTGAGTACTAAGATAGACACTCGCGCACTGTGACTTTTTCGGAGGTGGATATCTCAATGTTTAGCGACTTCAAATTCACATATATACACACGTACACACATGCACATATACGCAAGTTGTCCACATTGACAAGGTGCGTTTATATAAACGATGTAGAAGTTAGGCTGAAAAAAAAAATAAATAAAAATAAAAATAAAAAGTAAATTAATTTTCGATTTACTTACATTTTTTATAAACTTTTGTTTGTTTTCGAAATCTCGACGTTCATACGGACATACGGACGGACGGACAGGGCTAGATAAACTTATTTTTTTATGCTGGTCAAGAATATATATTTTTTATGGCGTCTGGCACGCCTCCTTCTGCCTGTTACATATATTTTCACAAAACCATTATACCCTGAATTCCCGTTTTCAATGGGCTCAGGGTATAAAAACAGCGTAGGCCACACGAAGAAACAAAACAGAAGCAACAGTGCACACTGGGCGGAATTGCCAATTAAGTGGAATAAAGTCAAAAATTTTATGCAACCAAAAATGAATTGTGTTTTATTATATTCAACGTAGAAACCCTATATATAAAGAATCAACAATGTTTTTGCTAAAAATGCAATACTTTTATTATAATCAAGCTTCAAAGTCAGCTAATTAGTCAACTGTACTAAAAGTTAGTAATAAGCCCGTATGCGGCTTTTTGCGGCTCTTGCGGTACTTTCATTTGTAGCTCAGCTTTTTTAGATATAGTTCAATAGTAGAATAAATAAATAAAGGTCTTATTAAGTATGAAATTAATAAAAAAAATATATACTATAATTATAAAAATGTATTCTATTACATACAAAATGCAAATAAAGGATCCTTCTATTAAAATTGTAGTACTTTATTTACAGCTCTCACAATTTCCTTTGTGATCACGTATACGCATTGTTGCCATATATGAGATATTTTTGGAGGCGTGGTCAAATGACTTAAAACTTTGTTTTTATATTTAGAGTGATATATTTATCAAATATACCAAGTTTCAGCTCGATATGTGCAATATTAGACATTATGCCACTTTTTTGGCAATTCCGCCCAGTGTGCAGTGGCAGAAGAGAAGCGACGGTTGAGGCAAAGGCTTCAGCAGCCGCAACAAGAAGGCAGAATAAGATGTAGAAGAAGTGGCACACAAAAACGCATAAGTTTTCGTTGATCGTTAATTAAAGCCGTGTGACGGTAGCTCACTCTCTACGAGTGTGTGTGTGGCACATACACTTACAGTTTCCACACACACATATGTATAAATAAATATTGGGCCACATAAATTTGTTACCGCCTTGACACAGCTGCATTAGAAACGCAGCACGTGTTCCAATTCCAAGACCCACTTCAAACTCACAGCAAAACGAAGCGGTAATAAGAGAGAAACAAGTTTATGAGATTAAACTGAGTAAAAGCGAGAAGAAGAGAATGGAAAGGCAGGATTGTGGCGAAGCCTATCAAGGTTGTAATTGCCCCAATATGCGTCGGCGGCGCCGCTAACTGTTTGAGTAAAGATCATGCAATACTATTCGCCGAAGCAAATCCACAATATGAGAGATTGCACTTAAAGTATAATACTCTTAAAAAAATTAAACTAAAAGAGCGTTGTCCTCCAGTCGATGTTTGAAGTTATCTTTAAAAAAACCTAGATCCTACACCAAAGTTAATTTTGACATTTGTACATTTTAAGTCATTGTTAGTTTACTAAAAGTATAAAGATGATGAAAGATTCGAGGGTATTTGAGGCGTATTGATTTTATATGATTAAAATAATAGAAGGAATAATCGTTTAATATGCGTCACATACACAATTATTAATTGATTACACATGGCCTGAATTGTGAAAAAAAGGCTACAGGCGGCAGCTGTGTAGCTGTGATATCAAAAAAAAAAAAAAAGTTGAATACACGACATTAAACGTTGAATTTTGCAGCCGCAAAATGTCAGTTGTTGCAGCAGTTGATGTTGCTAATACGGTGCTTGCCCACATGACGTTGAATGCAACATAAAATGCATTGCCGTTGTGGCCACGTTGGAGAAATTGTGCCCATTTGCTTGCCGCACAAGGCAATATATTGAAGCCTAACAACAACAAAGTACACCAGAACTATATGGCGGCATTATTGATGATGACAGAATTGTGTACTCTATCGTGCTTTTCTAATAGGACTAGCTCAACTAGTACAAAACTCAAATCCTCTATATTTATCTCTCTCTCTCTCTCTCTCTCTCTCTATATATATATATATATATATATATATATATATATATATATATATATATACCCTGATATACTTTCCTTCTTTAGGAACACATGAGCGAGAGCTCTGCTAACCGCGCAGTTGCTGCCGTGGCTTGAGGGTGGGTTGGCCTGAAATTTGAACGCTTCTAGATGGACGATTTTCATGAAATTTCCAGAGTAGATTAACAGTATCTAAATGTATCTATTTGCCAAAATTAAAGTATCTAGTATTTGAAATGCGTTTTTTTTTTATTGTGGGTGAAGGGGGCGTGGCATCCAAAATCTAAAAATTAAGAAATCTAAATCTCATACGAGTGTTCATGTGAAATTTCAGCCCTCTAGCTTTTGTAGTTTCTGAAATCTCGACATTTATACGGACGAACGAACGGACGAACGAACGGACGGACGGACAGACGGACAGGGCTCAATCAACTTATTCTTTTGAGCTGATCAAGAACATATATACTTTGTGGGGTCTGCGACGTCGCCTTCTGCCTGTTACATACATTTTCACAAAACCATTATACCTACAACTAAGTCGGCTCTTATAGAACCCTAATATAAGTTACCCTGAATTCCGATCTCTCCGATTCATGACCTTCATAATGAGCTATATTTTTAAATAAATAATTTATTTATTTATTTATTTTATTTAAAAAAATATAATTTTTGTAATAAACACTTAAACTTCTTAAAAAGTTTCTTAAAGAGTTTTGTTGACATGACTTTTTCTAATTTAGGCAAAAATGTTATATCCGGAATACCCACTTTCAAAAGGTAATAGGATATACAAAAATACCAATCACCAACCCATTACTTTATAATCGTCGACTCATCGGGTATATGACTGGGAAGGTCTGATCAAATAAAGTTCATAAAATATATATATTCTTGATAAGTCTGTCCGTATCAACACAACGATTTCGGAAACTACAAAAGCTAGAGAGCAGTAAATTAAACAAGTAAGAACGTTGCAGTTAGGTGCAACTAACTGTAAAATACTTTGTTCCCATAGGTGCATTTTATTTTTTTAATAAAAATTTAATTAACGAAATTTTTCGGCAATTAGAAAACGTACATGGCAAGCAAAAAACGTTTTTCCTACACATAACGAATTTACATATGACACTATACGAGTATACACACCGTCGAGAGCGCACTAAACGATTTTCTATATATGCATACAAAAGTCTGCATTCTATAATATTCTATGAATTGGGATTAAATTGTGAATTTATCGAATTCATCAGTGTGCCAACTCATTGTTGGCGTTCTATCTTTAAAGCTGTAGAAGATACGTTTTTCCGATTTACCACACCCCCAATATGCGTGGATATATTCGCGATAGCTTTTCGAACTTGGATTGCCATCGCGAGTATGCATTCTAAATTGCAACTCTCTAGCTCATCGACTAGTATGACTACTGGCATATGGGAACATGCACTTTGCGATATGCCATGCTCCTAGTAGGCGGATCGTAAAAATTTTTACACATGATTCAGGAGCATACATGAGTATGTGGTCGAAATTTCAAGTCCCTAGTTCTAATATCGCGCCGAAAAATATTGCATTCATATGGACAGATGGACATTGCACAATACCAATATACCCTTTTTCCCTTTGGAAACAGAGTATACAAAATCTCCATACTTAGCGCCATAGATTCAGTTGTCCCAAATTTAACTCAGAAAAAACAAAATATTTATTTTCCATTTTCTCTGAGCATTGAATTCCAGTCAGCCAAGGAAACCTACACAACTTTAGCACAAATTATCTTCGATGTGAGTGTGTATTCATTTATATACATATACATTTTTTTACGTCAATATATATGTATGTATAGTATGCATAGCGCCTATTTTCATCTGATTTCTATTATTTCCACATGTGTTGCTCTATTTTTATTACGCATTTCAGCGTTGTTAGCTTCTGAATATACATATATAAGTTCATTTTTAGTTTTCTTTGCATTTTTAGACTCTGTTCCCAAAGGGAAAAAGAGTCTATTGGCTTTGTGCCATGTCCGTATATATATATATATATATATATATATATATATATGAATATCAATATTATACTATTATTGCACCATTAAAGTTAAATTACACATTAGACTTACCATAAAAAAATCATTAGAATCTGAATTTGGCAAATCTGCAGAGAAAAGAAGAAGGAAAGCGAAACATTAAATATAAATTATATACTATGTTTGATTTCACAAATAAAAAATAATTCGATAAACTCAGCTTTTATATAACAGCTCATATACAAACTACAAGCTAAAAACAAGTCAGAAAGTTGTAGTCGAGACTGCTCGACTACGAAATTCCCTGAGCCCTTCTTCGAACGAATAATATTCCAAGAATTATTCGATTCGTTTCTGCACGCATGCAAAACCACGCGCACACATAGACGCTGATCTACGCATGTATGCATGTATGTGTGTATGCATGTGTGTAAGCATTGCAAGCGTCTTGCTGTCTCACTGCTTTGCTGCTGCGCCGCATGGATTTTGATGAGAAAATTTTGATGATTAATAATTCTGTTTATAGATGGACAATCGTATTGATATCTTGAAATTATGATTATGATATTCATATCTATATGCTAAACCAAACTGCATGTCTCTAGTATTTGAAATGCATTTTTTTTTCACATTTGGGGGTTGTGGGGCGAATTGGGGACCGGAATCCAAAATCTGACAAAAACCTAAATTGTATTAAATTAGTATATATGTATATGCAGAAGACTTGGAGACTCTAACTCTAAAGATGAATTAGCTAGAATTTTATAACTGGTTCCCGATAAATTCGTTTATCGATAACTTGGCAAATATACAAGTTATCGAATTTCTGAAACAAACTCGTACTGCGCGTGCAATATACGGACCTAAAACAAAAAGAATGAACTCTCTAGCTTTTGTATCTTCGGAAATCGACGCGGTCATACATACGGACGGACGGACAGACGGACATGGCTATATTCAATGATTTCCCTGATTTCCCATTTTCAATGGGCTCAGGGTATAGAAAGATTAAAATAAATTCATTTGAATTAAGAACACGTTTATTATAATTGCGCACAAGAAAAACAAATGTTCAGTCTAATTTTCAAAGTTTAATGTTAGATTTTAAAGAAATCAATAAGTTCATTATTAATGGTATCTAATCGACTATACTTTGGACGCTTATAACTTCATTCCTAGATAGATAATCTTCATGAATCTATTAATAGCATTCAAATGTGTCTATTTGTCAAATTGCAAGTCTTAAGTATTTATACTCTGTTACCAAAGGGAAAAAGAAGATATTGGGTTTGTGCAATGTCCGTCTTGCTGTCCGTTCATGTGTCCATATGAACGCAATATTTTTCGGCGCTATTAGAGCTAGAGACTTGAAATTTTTATACCCTGAACCCATTGAAAATGGGAATTCAGGGTATAACGGTTTTGTGAAAATGTATGTAACAGGCAGAAGGAGACGTCGCAGACCCCATAAAGTATATATATTCTTGACCAGCTGAAATTTCACATGAACACTCGTATGTTAGCTACGCAGTACGAGTTTATTTTTTTTTTTCGATAACTCATCCCATTTCCAAATTATCGATAAAAAAATCGAAAATTCGTTTCAATTTTTTACGTTTTTTTTTTACATAATTTCTACACCGTTTTAGTGAAAGACTTCAAATTTGTGAATTTAGATAGATATTATGAATACGCAGATTATGTAATTTTCAGATTTTGGATGCCACGCCCCCTTCGCCCCCAATTTGCAAAAAACGCATTTCAAATACTAGAGACTTGAAATTTGGCACATAGATACATTTAGATGCTCTTAATCTACTCTTTCATGTAGATCGTTCATCTAGAAATGGAGTTATAAGCGTTCAAAGTATAGCCCAACCCACATCCAAGCCACAGCTTATTAAATGTTTATAAAATAATAAAATGCACCTATGGGAACAGAGTATCTCGCAGTTAGTTTCGCCTAACTGCAACGTACTTGTTTCCACTTGTTTTCTATTAATCAACAATCGATTTCTATGCTTAGATACAAAAAGCTAAATACTATAGTAATCTATGAATTGCGATGGAATTGTGAGTTTGTAGCAGTGAACTTATTTGGGTTTAGCTAACGATTACATGCTATTTTCAAAAGACCTGGGTTCAAATACCGCTGGAAACTTTTTGTTTATTAATCAACGTATAAATTTTATTTTTTTAATTCATTAATATTTTTATATTTATGTTAAAGTACTTTCTGCCATCTTAGAAATTACTACAAAGCTAGGCTAACATAACTGCAAAATCTGATTGCTTACACTCCAAAAATACGAATATTATAGGCTGAAAAATTATCGATGAAGGAGGACATTAGTAACTGAACCATCCAATTTTAAAGCTTCTATCTCTAAAACTGTGGGAGATATACTTTTTGCGGTTTGCCACGCCACCTGTGGGCGTAGATATATATACCATAGCTTATTGATCTTGGGTTGTCAACCTGAGTATACATGCCAAATATCTTTAGTGTCAATAGTGTTTAAAATATAGCACAATTTGAAAAGTCGCTAAATATTCAGGTCCGATTTGACACGCCCCCAATGGGCGTAGACATATAACTTTTTGATCGTACTTCATAGAATCTTACCATTAACTCACATGCTAAATTTCAGCTTTATCGGTGTGAAAGATACGTTTTTCCCGATTTGGCACACCTCCAATGGGCATAGATATATCCGCCATAGCTTTTTGAACTTGGGTTGTTACCGCGAGTATACATTCGAAATTGCAACTCTGTAGCTCATCCGCTAGTATGATTGCTGGTATATGGGAGGAAGAGTTTCAAATTTGCCACGCCCCTAGTGGGCGAATCGGCGAACATATACACGAATATATGTTCCAAAATTCAAATCTCTAGTTTTAGTAGCGCCGAAAAATATTTCATTCATACGGACAGACAGACAAACGGACCGACAGCAAGACGGACATTGCACAAACCTAATATAATCGTTTTCCCTTTGGGAACAGAGTATAAAAATAAGTAAATAAATAAAATAAAATAAAATAAAATTAGTAAAGAAAAGGAAAGGTATTAACTATTGAAAGATAGTTAAAAGAACAAAAAGAATAAGAATAAAGTAAAAGAAGAGCTATAATAGAATATTTGATAGGATTGAGAAATCACTGCAAACAACAATAGCAACATAATGTATACTAGAGCTTATGCCTGTGCATTGCGGGTGATTTCCCTAAGGTGAGGAAGAGAAAGCTCTAAGTAAAATACGTGATAATATTTATTAAAATTAACACATAGAACATGAAACACACTATGCAAAGAATAATCCGTACTGCATATAAGTAAAAGTAGCGGACGATTATTTCTAGTAGTTCGGGACGGAACTGAAAAATTGAGATGCGTCAACAAAGAGGACAAATCAATATTACAGTTAATCAATTTATGCAGAAAATCAATTCCTAAAAGTGTTCTGCGATTGATATATGTGAAAATGTGTATTTCAAATACTGTAATAGGTAGAGACTTTTGGAATGAGAATTAAAAAATTTGTTTGTAATTCACAGAGTTGATCCCCAAACACTAAGTGATTTCCAACAGAAATATTGGCGGATCTTTTATTAAATATTGCTAACTTATTATCACGATATACCGAGCAGGGTGACTGTTAAATACCAATTGCCAAAGATAATAACGTGGAGCATGACACATCACTATGAGCAAGCCGTTCACGCACCACAGAGCTCAGAACATATTCTATAACAGCAAATCACAGTAATTGCTAAAAGTAAATACACACACAAAACAAACGACAACAATGTCACAACTTTCTACTACTAACCCAGTTAAACTGTTCAATGAAATGTTTGAGACGTGTGCCCAAGCCTAGACCTTCAGCTTTTCCAACATTAAACTAAAATGGAACGGCGAGAGTGAAGAGAGTGAATGGGGAGGTGAACGCAAACGTGGTGGTGAAGGGAATTGAGGGTCATGGTCTTTCTAGCATTTTGGGCATATGGTCACGCGGCTGGGTTGCGGCCACTTTCTTCTTACATCTAAAATACATAAAACTCGCATACATTTCACCAGAAATATGCAACGTGCAAAAGAATACGCTATAGAATGCCCACAGAGAATAGGTGTGTATATGTATAAGCCAAAGTGTGTGCGTGTCTCTGCACAATACGCCTGCCCTAAATGAAAAGTTAATCAAAGAGCTGACGAAACCAGCGACGCGCCATACAAATTGAAAAGAAATGTCAACATCAACGCTCGAAAAAAATACAATTACCAAGCTTAAAGAATGGCAGCGGCCATAACTTCGTGACAGTCTTACTAATTATGCTCAAAGTAAACAAATACTGCAACAAAGCAAAACAAACAATAAACAGGCGAGGCGTCGTTTCCGTATATACAAGGGAGTGAAAACCTACATATTAGCGTAGAGTACATAAATGTAGAGTATAAAGCACATCAATGTGTTTTTTTTTTAAATAAATATTGGTTTAAAAGCTATTTATATATTATATTTGGCTTTTGATTGATGTATATATCACATGTATATATGACATCACAATTTTATACGCATATATAAAAATAAGCTTCGAGTTTTCACAAATTCATGACAAACAAACTCAGCACAAAACAAGTAAGAAGGCTCTAGTCGAAACGGCTCGACTACGAGATACCCTGAACCCAAAAAGGTGATACTCTTCTTCTTTACGCACTATAGGCGCGCGCTCTGCTAACCGCGCAGTTGCTGCCATGGCTTAGGGGTGGGTTGGGCTATACTTTGAACACTTATAACTCCATTTCTAGATGCATGATCTCGCGTTTTTTGCAAATTGGGGGCGAAGGGGGCGTGGCATCCAAAATTCAAAAATTGCATAATCTGCGTATTCATAATATCTATCTAAATATACAAATTTGAAGTCTTTCGCTAAAACGGTGTAGAAGTTATGCTCAAAAAACATAAAAAATGGAAACGAATTTTCGATTTTGTATCGATAATTTGGAAATGGGATGAGTTATCGAAAAAAAAAACAAACTCGTACTGCGTAGCTAACATACGAGTGTTCATGTAAAATTCTCTCTAGCTTTTGTAGTTTCCGAAATCTCGACGTTCATACGGACGGACGGACGGACAGACGGAAAGGGCTCAATCAACTTATTTTTTTATGCTGATCAAGAATATATATACTTTATGGGGTCTGTGACGTCTCCTTCTGCCTTTTACATACATTTTCACAAAACCATTATACCCTGAATTCCCATTTTCAATGGGTTCAGGGTATAACAAGTAAGAAAGCTGTAGTCGAGACTACTCGGCAGTCGACTACTTCTAGTATTCTAAGAATGCTTCGTTTCGATTCTCCACGCATAAGAAACTATACATGCAAAACACGAGCACACACACACGCTGATCTACGGTTGTGCGCCTGTATGTGTGTAAGCATTGCACGCGTTTTGCTGTCTCTCTGCCTTGCTACGCTCTGCTTTATTGATTAATAATTCTATTTCTAGACAGACAATCGTGTTCATCTCTTCAGATTATGAATATGATATTCATATCTATATGCTAAACTAAACTGCATGTCTGTAGTGTTTGAATTGCATTTTAAACACCTTTGGGGGTGTGGGGGCGAATTGGGGACCGGAATCCATAATCTGACAAAAATGAAAATTGTATTAATTTAGTATATACATATATATATATATATATATATATATATATAGTGTGTAACATTAATATTCGGTTTTTTGGTTTTCAACTTTAAACGCAAGTAAAACATAAACTATTTAGTAAAATAAAAAAGTGTAAATGGTAAGTTTTAGATTGAAATATTACCTTTTCAGAGAGGTATACATGAAGGTATTATAATTAATATACCTAATAGAAATTATACATAAACAAGAAAAACACCAAATTTGGCGTTACATTAATATTCGGTTTTTTTCTTACACAACTATCAAAATTCGAGTTTTACTGAAAAATTTATCATATGTAATACTTGATATGGTTTCCATTATTTTATATAAGGTCCTTAAGAAATTTTGACATATTATAAATTTTGTTTTTTGTGTCCTTAGAGCCGATTTTGGACCGCTCTTCCTGCAGCCGTGTCTTTTGGGCAGATATTGTTGATATTGGCATTCTTTGAGCTTTGCAGTCCAACTTGATCCACAAATTCTCTATAGGATTGAGATCTGGAGATTTAACTATGTTTCCAAGAGTTGTTGGCAGTTGTAAAGCAACCAGGACATGACTTTATAGGCTTTATAGTTAGGGTCATTGTCCTGGTACAGCTTAAATGTTTCTAAAATACCCATTTTTTCAGTGAATTGCTTAAAATTTTTTTTCAAAATGTTTAGAATAGTAATCTCGGGTCGTCATGACATCTATAAAACCCAAATTTCCTGCTCCCTTGGTGGAAATGAAGCCCCAAATCATGATGAAACCTTGGCCGTACTTTACGGATTTTCTTAAAAAAATTTTTTTAAGCTTCATATGAACTTTATACCATACCATGGTCTTCCCATAACTTCCAAACAAATTAAATTAGCTTTCGTCAAGGAACATTATGTCAGCCGACCAGGTCTGCTCCACTTTGGAGTAGTCTGAGGCTAATAATATCCTTTATTTCCGCATACGGTAAGAAAAGACTAGATTTTTCATAGCAATTATGCTATTTTACCCATGTGTTATTTCTGGCGTACCAAATTTATCAAGCTGAATCGAGTTTTCTATAATCGGCAATGAATTCAGCTTTTAATTCAGGAGCATTTGGTCAAGGATTGTCTTTTACTTTCCTTACAATCTCGGTATATCCTCGGTGAGTAAGTTTTTTAGGTTGAGAAGTTTGCTTAATTGAGACGATCCTTCACTCATTTCTGAAACTTCGGAGGACGACTTATTATTATTTAGCTTATTTTTCAGAATTCAAGCAATTTTAGCTAAACTTTGCCCTCCAACTGCACCTGGAGCCCAAGTTTTCGCTGCTCCAACGATGAATTTGGTCCTTTTTGGCCTGTTGTGTATTTCAGCTAAGGAATTCAGTTTTGCACTATTTTTTATACCCTGAACCCATTGAAAATGGGAATTCAGGGTATAATGGTTTTGTGAAAATGTATGTAACAGGCAGAAGGAGACGTCGCAGACCCCATAAAGTATATATATTCTTGATCAGCATAAAAAAATAAGTTGATTGAGCCCTGTCCGTCTGTCCGTCCGTCCGTCCGTCCGTCCGTATGAACGTCGAGATTTCGGAAACTACAAAAGCTAGAGAGCTGAAATTTTACATGAACACTCGTATGTTAGCTACGCAGTACGAGTTTGTTTTGTTTTTTCGATAACTCATCCCATTTGCAAATTATCGATAAAAAAATTCGTTTCAATTTTTTATGTTTTTTGAGCATAACTTCTACACCGTTTTAGCTAAAGACTTCAAATTTGTATACTTAGATAGATATTATGAATACGCAGATTATGTAATTTTCAGGTTTTGGATGCCACGCCCTCTTCGCCCCCAATTTGCAAAAAACGCATTTCAAATACTAGAGACTTGAAATTTGGCACATAGATACATTTATATATATTATCTTAATCTACTCTGAAAATTTCATTAATATCGTCCATATAGAAATGGAGTTATAAGCGTTCAAACCCAACCCACCCCCAAGCCACGGCAGCAACTGCGCGGTTAGCAGAGCTCGCACTCATGCGATCGTAAAGAAGAAGAGTATCACTTTTCTTGCAGGGTTCAGGGGATCTCGTAGTCGAGCCGTCTCGACTAGAGCCTTCTTACTTGTTATACTTTGTTCCCAAAGGGAAAAAAGTATATTGGGTTTGTGCAATGTCCGTCTTCCTGTCCGTCCGTCTGTCCGTCTGTCCGTCCTTCCGTCTGTCCGTCTGTCCGTATGAACGCAATATTTTTCGGCGCTATTAGAGCTAGAGACTTGAAATTTGGAACATATACTCATATATGCTCCCGAATTATAAAGTGTAAAAATTTTCCTGATCCGCCCACTAGGGGCGTGGCAAATCGGAAAAGTCTTCCGCCCATAGGCAAGTTATCATACTAGATGATGAGCTAGAGAGTTGCAATTTGGATTGTATACTCGGGGTGACAACCCAAGTTCAAAAAGCTATGGCGGATATATCTACGCCCATTGGGGGCGTGGCAAATCGGGAAATACGTATCTTCTACACCGTTGAAGCTAGAACGCTGAAATTTGGTATGTAAGTTAATGTTATGATTCTAAGAAGATCGATCAAAAAGTTATATGTCTACGCCAATTGGGGGCGTGGCAAATCGGGCTTGAATATTTAGTGATTTTTCAAATTGTGCTATATTTTGAACATTATTGGCACTAGAGACTAGCAATTTGGCATGTATACTCGGGTTGTCAACCCAAGACCAATAAGCTATGGTAGATATAGCTATGCCCACAGGGGGCGTGGCAAACCGCAAAAGATTATATCTCCTGCAGTTTTAGAGCTAGAAGCTTGAAAATTGGATGGTTGAGTTACTAATGTCATCCTCTATCGATGACCCAAATATAATTTTTCAGACTCTTTGGGGGCGTGGCATATCGAAAAATACCCTGTAATTTTCGCATTTTTGGAATGTAAGCGACCAAATTTTGCAGTCATGTTAGCCTCGGCCCTTTCTAAGAACTGGCCAAAAATTATGCGTCTACGCCCACTGGGGGCGTGGCAAATCGGCAAAGAAGTTTGTTGTGTATAATAGCTCAGTATTAATTGCTAAGATGGTAGAAAGCATTTTAACATAAATTTAATAATATTAATGAATTTAAAAAATAAAATTTATAAGTTTTCGATTAATAAACAAAAAGTTTCCAGCGGGACTCGAACCCAGGTCATTTAAAATAACATGAAATCATTAGCTAAACCCAAAACAAATCACAGCTGATGAGCTCATCAGCTGATCAGCAGCTTGGTTCGAAACAAAATAATGTATACACACTTGGATGTGTGTACACTTACAAACAGCTGTTTACATATGCGTACATATGTATATATATGCATGCATAGAAAAACGCTTGCCACGCAGCGTGGCAAATCGGAAAAGTTTTTGCTTAAATGCACAATTCATATGCGTTCTTACTTTTTTTTTTTTTTTTATATTGTGAGTTATATATTGCTTTTTCGTTAAAAACCATTAAATGTGCCATTTGTGGCTTTTCAGAGTTGCCGTGGTGCTTTGTTTTACAACTTTGCTAAAAAACCGAATATTAATGTAACGCCAAATTTGGTGTTTTTCTTGTTTATGTATAATTTCTATTAGTTATATTAATTATAATACCTTCATTTATACCTCTCTGAAAAGGTAATATTTCAATCTTAAACTTACCATTTACACTTTTTTGTTTTAATAAATAGTTTATGTTTTACTTGCGTTTAAAGTTGAAAAAAACAAAAAACCGAATATTAATGTTACACACTGTAAATGCAGAAGACTTGGAGCAACTCAAAAGAAATATAATTTTATAACTGATTCTTGATCAGGATGACGAGAAAAGTTGATATTGCCATGTCCGTCTGTCCATCTGTCCGTATGTTTGAACACGTCGATTTCCGAAGATACAAAAACCAGAGAGTGTATTCTTTTTGTGTTAGGTCCGTATATTGCACGCGCAGTACGAGTTTGTTTCAGAAATTCGATAACTTGTATATTTCCAGAGTTATCGATAAACGAATATATCGACAATCAGTTATAAAATGATGTATATTTAATTAATCTTTAGAGTTAAAGCCTCCAAGTCTTCTGCATATATAGATATTAATTTAATACAATTTCGGTTTTTGTCAGATTTTGGATACCGGTCCTCAATTCGCCCCCACATCCCCAAATGTGTAAAAAATACATTTCAAATACTAGAGACATGCAGTTTGGTTTGGCATATAGATATTATTGTCATGATCATAATCTGAGCAGTTGAATACGATTGTCCGTCTAGAAACAGAATTATTAATCAAAGAAGTTATGCAGCAAAAACCACGCGGCCCAGCAAGAGAGGCAGCGAGACAGCAAGCCGTCTGCAATGCTCACACACATACATGCCTACAAACGTAGATCAGCGTGTATGTCTGCTCGTTTTTTTGCATGTATAGTTGCTTACATTTATTGATAAACCTCAATTGGTCCATAAAAACAACAATGAATCATATTTTTTGGGTCAGAGAGTTAAGTTAGTTATTTTATCGCCCCAATAAATAACAAGTAGATTAATTAAGTCGGGTCTTTCTGACTATCAAATATCTATAATCCTTCGAAGGGCTAACCCTTTAATTTATTGGCTAACCCTCATAAGAAGCTAACAGGACCATAAGTGAAACATTTTATATTCTGTCACTTAATGAATAAGTGCGAAAAGTTATAATATCACGTTCTACATAAAAGTGAAGTCTTTAAAATTCTTAAACGCACATATGTGTATATGTGAATATGAATACCACGCTGCATAGAAGAACTACAGCGGAAATTGGCTATTATCTGTTGGTCAGCTTTTGGCGTATTACCCAACCATATAGTCAAGCGCTCGGTTAGTGAGTAGTTCAAAAAGGCAAATCAATAAACAATATGCCATTATAGAGAGCCTAGAGGGTCACGGGCAGAGGTACTGGTAATATCAATGGCTGTTCATTCAATTTAGTGTGTAAAGTGTAAACAGATTGTGATCGAATAGACAAGTTGGACAAACAGAGAGATGCATGCAGACCGTGCGGTGCACTGAACTCAGTGCAAGAAAAGGCCAACAAACGCGACATGGTTGGGAGAGCAGGAGAGCGGAAAGTATCAAGCTGAGCAGCAAAGAGACCGAGAGGAGTGGTAAAAACACGCATATGGTTAACATTGTATAAGGGTGCTGTTGCAGAGGCCGGAGGAGCACGGTCCGACTAATAACAAACAACCGGCTTTGGAGCAACACCAACCGGGAACAGACGTTGGTTAACTTTTGTTTACTTTGTGCTTAAGGAGGCAACAATTTCTTTTTTTATACCCTGAATCTATTGAAAATGGTTAATCAGGGTATAATGGTTTTGTTAAAACTATGTAACAAGCTGATGGAGACGCCGTAGACTCCATAAAGTATATATATTTTCGATCAGCGTTCGTTTGTCCGTAAGTTTGAACGCGTAGTTTTCTAAAGATATAAGAGCAAGAGACTTAATTCATTTTGTGTTAGGTAAGTTATTGCACGCGCAGTATAAGTTTGATTCAGAAACGCGATAGTTATCGATACAAACGATAAAATTATATCTCGTTCATCTTTAGAGTTGGAGTCTCCAAGTCTTCTGCATATATATGTAGATACTAATTTAATACAATTTATATTTTTGTCAAATTTTGAATTCCAGTTCCAAATTTAACGCCACACCCCCAAATGTGTAAAAAATACATTTCAAATACTAGAGACATGCAGTTTGGTTTGGCAAATAGATCATAATCTGAAAGTTTCTCGCAACATAACCCAGGCCTGCAAAACGAATACGTGCGTATATCAGCATGTTTCTACGTGTTACGCAGAAACGATTGGAATAATGATTGGAATATTATTCGTTCGAAGATGGGTTCAGGGGATCTCGTAGTCGAGCAGTCTCGACTAGAGCTTTCTTACTTGTTTCGATTTGCTGTTGTTGCCACAAAACTTGTTGCTGAAAACAAAATTTGTTTTTCATTATTGTAGTTGTTGCTGCTTTTGTTGTGGGGAATGCGTATAAGTCACTACATAAATTGCGCAAATTCCACACACATATACACGTAGACATCTGTCGACACTATTCAACACTACCCGGTCGTTCGCGAGGTGAAGGCCGCAACATCGGCATTCACATAATTGCAGCTAACTCTGCTGGAAGACTCTCGCAACGAGTTGGCCATAACGAATCCACAATAATGCACATTTTATTATATTTTTCTTTATCGCCTCTTTCTTTGCTTGCTCTCGCTATGAGTGCATTTTTCGCTCCAACACGATTTTCATATAAATTTTCCAGTGTTGCCCTTCCAGTCAACATATGGTCATGGGTGTGTATGTGTGTGTTCCAGGCAGGAAATATTGTTTATTCCTTCCTTATCATTTGCAGAGATGAAGACGTTTGACGTGTGAAAGATTCTGGTTGTCAGGCTTCCTTTTGAACGAAGCGCATTTGTAAAATTGCATTTGAAAAGTGCATTCAACCGTGTGTTTAAAGAACCTGACAATATTGAAAATTGACAAAAATAATGTAGAAATATTATTGTTTTACTATTTGACAAATAAAAGGACGATTCATATTCGGAAACGTATGTGTACTTCTCAAACAAAATATCAACTTCAAAAAAGGATGAAAGCTCTAGTCGTTATTTTTGAGCATGTCTTTACTATTTTGATAATTAATCTAAATATTTTAAAATTGAATTTTTTTCAATATAGTTTGTAAGTAACTACTGTTTGTACATACCCACATTTCATGTTGTCATTTTTACAGTTCTACCTACTCTATTTACACTACCCACACATCAGATCCATCGTTTTCCAATTGAACAACAATACTCATGCATAGCTTTTCAATTAGCGTGAGGTCCGCCGAAAAACGATCTTCATCGTTTTAGCTTCATCGTTTTACCATGACGGACGTTAACGCTAAGTGGGTCTTGCAATTTCCAAATCGCATCCAACAAAGGGGCAAAACAATTCAACTGCCTTTTATTTTATTTATTACTGTTGCGGCTTTCATGTTATTGCTGTTTATACCGACTTCATACAAATAAAAGTGAAATTTTCCACAGCTAGCGGAGAAAATGTTGCAAAACATTGAGATGTGGTTTTCATGACTACGTATACACTTGCGTATATATATATATATATATATATATATATATATATATATATATATATTTAATTTGCTAATCGAGTGATATATTTGTGCATATTGAACTAACTGTGAAAGGTGAACTACCGAAAAGTATTAGGAAGTAAATAAGTAAACATCAACATTTCAAGTCCCGAGCTTTTCATTAATTTATAAATAATATATTAATATTTGGTAAAAACAATCAGTCAGGCTAGAAAATGAAATACAGCAAGACAGGTCAGAAATTATCAGTTAATTACCATGACAGATATGTATAACATTTGGGTGATAATACTGAGAGTCGAATGCTCTCGAACGATCTCTATAATTGTAAATTGTAAACTGCACTTAATGCTTATTTCTCAATTATAAATTAAAAGCCTCTAAAAGAAAGGATCAAAAAATCCAATGTGCTTGAAAATCAATAAATAAGCACTATGAGTACGTCAGATAAGAAAAAAAGAAGTGTTAATTGAATTATACCAGAATTGTGCAATTGATAAGAAGTTTGGAAATCGGTTATGTTATGGGTTATAGGTGCTTGTAGTGGGGGCGTCTCAGATAAATCGCCGATAAATGTTTCTTGGTTTAAATACACAAAAAAGACCGAGTTTCAATTTTGCAAGTTGTAGCGTTTTTTTACCCTGAGCCCATTAAAAATGGGAAATCAGGGTATAATGGTGACGAGAAAAGTTGATATAGCCATGTCCGTCTGTCCGTCCGTCCGTCCGTATGTAGGAACGCGTCGATTTCCGAAGATACAAAAGCTAGAGACATTCTTTTTGTGTTAGGTCCGATAACTTGTATATTTGCAAAGTTATCGATAAACGAATTTATCGGGAACCAGTTATCAAATTCTAGCTAATTCATCTTTAGAGTTATAGTCACCAAGTCTTCTGCATATATATAGATACATACTAACTTAATACAATTTCGATTTTTGTCAGATTTTGGATTCCGGTCCCCATTTCACCCCACCATCCCCAAATGTGAAAAAAATGCATTTAAAATACTAGAGCCATGCAGTTTGGTTTAGCATATAGATATGAATATCATAATCATAATCTAAAGATATCAATACGATTGTCCATCCAGAAACAGAATTATTAATCATCAAAATTTTCTCATCAAAATCCATGCGTATGTACATGCATACAAGCGTAGATCAGCGTCTATGTGTGCGCGTGGTTTTGCATGCGTGCAGAAACGAATCGAATAATTCTTGGAATATTATTCGTTCGAAGAAGGGCTCTGGGGATATCGTAGTCGAGCAGTCGACAACAGCTTTATTACTTGTTATTCACGTGTTCGTTAGTTACGAAAAAAAAAGTATAATTATAATATCCGGCACGAGGGACCAATGTTTGTAGTAGTGGCCCGACAATAAGTACATAATCGTGGTTGTATGTCCTCGACTTTATTTGGTGTAAAAGCTGTGTCTTTTTTCTTCGAAGTTAAGTGTAGAGTAGTAATCGCCGTTATGCTATTAACAGTGCATAATAGCATGTCGACGTGAGGGAGGAGCAGTTCTTGTTAATGTAATCTTACATAGTTTTGTCACAAAGAAAAAAAAAATTAATGATAAAAATTGAATTTTTTTTAAAAAAACCTTTTTTCGGTTATCTGAGCATAACTTCTACACCGTTTCGGTTAAAGACTTAAAATTTCTATATATATCTATATATATGCAGAAGATTTGGAGATTCTAACTCTAAAGATGAATTAGCTAGAATTTGATAACTGGTTCCCGATAAATTCGTTTATCGATAACTTTGCAAATATACAAGTTATCGAATTTCTGAAACAAACTCGTACTGCGCGTGCAATATACGGACCTAACACAAAAAGAATGAACTCTATCTTTTGTATCTTCGGAAATCGACGCGTTCATACATACGGACAGACAGACGCACATGGCTATATCAACTTTTCTCGTCATCCTGATCAAGAATATATATACTTTATGGGGTCTGCCACGCCTCCTTCTGCTTGTTACATACTTTTAACAAAACCATTATACCCTGATTTCCCATTTTCAATGGGCTCAGGGTATAAACAAGAAGGGTCTAGTCGAGACGGCTCGACTACGAGATGCCCTGAACCCAGCAAAAAAGAAACTAAGACTCTTCTTCTTTACGAACGCGCGCTCGCTAACCGCGCAGTTGCTGCCGTGGCTTGGGGGTGAGTTGGGCTATACTTTGAACTCTTATAACTCTATTTCTAAATGAACGATCTTCATGAAAATTTCAGAGTAGATTAAGAGTGTCTAAATGTAACTATGTGCCGAATTTCAAGTCTCTAGTATTTCCAAATCGTACTGCGTAGCTAACATACGAGTGTTCATGTAAAATTTCAGCTCTCTAGCTTTTGTAGTTTCCGAAATCTCGACGTTCATACGGACGGACGGACGGACAGACGGACAGGGCTCAATCAACTTATTTTTTTATGCTGATCAAGAATATATATACTTTATGGGGTCTGCGACGTCTCCTTCTGCCTTTTACATACATTTTCACAAAACCATTATACCCTGAATTCCCATTTTCAATGGGTTCAGAATTGCGACAATATCCAATCAAAATTACGATCCTTTGTGATTATCGTCATTATTGTCATTATGGCCACCATGAGGGCTGTGGAGAAAGGAGTTTCTTAATAATTTTAATAACTTGTGAGCATAAATTATTCTCAAATGTGAACGCTGCTCTTCGAAGGATATCTCCTAGTCGATAATGTTTATGTTGCATAAAGCGCACCTGGAAGGCAATTGGGGCAATGCGCCGCTAAATAAATATTACTTATAAATGCTGATAACGATGGGACGCTATATATGTATATCGTGGACGTGGAACTATTGACTTTAATCAAAAAATTAAACACTCGTGTGCCTCGATACTGATACTTCAAAACAGTTATACTTATAAAACGGTAATCAAACAGCTGTCAAAAGATTAAATTCATTAAACCAAAATTAAGGTAGAGGATCGTGTAAATAACAAATTAACAGAATCTGCTCAGAAGTAGATTATTTAAATTTAAACAAGTAAGAAGGCTCTAGTCGAGATACCCTGAACCCTGCAAAAACAAATAAGAACGTTGCAGCTATGCGCAACTAACTGCGAGAGACTCTGTTCCCGTAGGTGCCGTTTATTTACTTAATAAGCATTTAACAAACGAAAATTTTCGGCAATTAGCAAACCTACATGGCAAGCAACAAACGACTTTCTATGCTTACATACAATAAGCATGTTATAGTATTCTAAAAATTGCGATTGATTTGTGAATTGGTAGCAGTGAACTTTTTTAGATTTAGCAAACGATTACATCTTATTTTAAAATGACCTGGGTTCAAATCGCGCTGGAGTCTTTATGTTTATTAATAGAAAACTTATAAATTTAATTTTTTTAACTCATTAATATTTTTAAAATGCTTGCTGTTTGTGTGCAAGAATTATGCAGTTGACCACAACCGATTTGCCGATTTGCCACGCCCCCAGCGGGCGTTGATATATCCGCCATAGCTTTCTGAACTTGGGTTGTCACCGCGAGTATACATTCCATATTGCAACTCTCTAGCTCATCAACTAGTATGATTACTAGCATGTGGGCGAAGAATTATCCGATATGCCACGCCCCTAGTGGGCGGATTGGGAAAATTTTTACACTTTATAATTCGAGAGAATACATGAGTATATATTCCTAATTTCAAGTCTCTAGTTCTAATAGCGCCGAAAAATATTGCGTTCATACCGACAGTGGGACGGACAGCAAGACGGCCATTGCTCAAACCCAAAAGACTCTTTCGCTTTTTGGGAACACAGTCTAAAAAAAAAAAAATACGAAGTCTGCGTTTTGGGGGCGAAGGGGGCGTGGCAGTTTTTTTGTGCTGATCAAGAATATATATCCTTTGCGTGGTCTGCCACGACTCCACACCTTTTTTGTCTGAACATATTGTTAGCCTTTACTTTTTCGTAAGCCGAAGCTGAACTGAACTGAAAACTGATTGACAGGAGCACGAAAACAATTGATAGGCGACCGCAAATGGCTGTCGGGTTTGAGTACACGATTTATGGAAGGATACAGAAGTAATATTGCAAGCCATTTGCGTGTCAACAGTTTTTTGATAACCTATTTTTGGGGCATATAAAAAGAGATGCTGTACATGCATGCATATATATATATATATTAAGGTATACATATATACCTTTATAGGTCACAAGCTGTGGAGTTGCCATAGCGTCGATGCACTCGTTTTATCCTTCGTGATACGAGGCATCCATAATTAACGGATACAACAGCTGTTAACAGCAGTGTGTTGACTGCTGTTACTTTACAGAGCGGTGCACAGTACATTTATAACTATAAAAGTGTCTGTATCCGCTGAATCTATACTCGTTTATGTCGGTCATTTTGCAACCGTTTTTTCTGCAGATATGTTTTACATGGTATACATACACAAGAAATATATGTTTGTGTGCGTGTGTGAATGTCTTTATAATTAATTATCGCCTTCTCTTGTAGCTCGACCAACAGAAAAAATTCAGTTACTAGCTTTGCACAACTGTTTTTCGTTTTCCTGTTGTCTGCTGATATGCAAATTGCAAATGCTTTTCTGAACTCAATTAGTGACATAGAAAGGAAATCATTTCGGAAATTAAAGTCTTAAAATAATTCTTTTTTTGTTCAGAAGGTTATCAAAATAAAGTAATATAATCAGTCTTGCTCTCTCAGCTGTACTGCCTCAACTAAAAATATTTTATTAGTTTACATAAATTTAAAAATAAATAAAAGCGTTTATTTAAATGTTAAATAATTTCAGTTGATTAAATATATATTTTTGCAACTATAAGAACTTTCCAAATGCACCATAAATAATAATATTTATTAATTAATATATGATAGATCATAATACTAATAATATTTCAACCGTGTTTGTTTTGGCCCTGCTTCACTAATTATAGAACCATTTATGGTTATAAAATCGCCCATATTGCGCACTTCACACAAAGCGTAAATACCATTAAGCTAACCCATAACCCTTACTTTCTTTCCCTCCCTTTCCCTTATCCAGGTGTTACTGTTCGTAATGAAATTACCAACCAGGTACATGCGTATACAAGTACATATTACTACTGTCTACTGTCCACAACTGTCAGGTGGTAGCTACCAGCAATTATTGCACAGAAGAAAAATTCAGAAATTTTCAGGTGGTATACGCGTCCCTGCTCGGAGCTGCAGGTTATGTTAGACTAGTCCCTTTCTCTTGTTGTTGTTGTTGAACTGGTATCGAACCTAATTTTACGTTAATCAGAAATTATATTATATTCTGAAAAAGAAAAATAGATTTAACTAATACATGTCAATCAGAATGGATAATCGATTCAAATAACTTGATCTACTAATTATAATCTTCTTCCACTATATACATATCTATATTGGAAGTGAAATGCACCCAATCAGAACGCATTTTCAATTGACTAGGCAATCAATATGTACCTAAGTGCGAGTGCATATTGCCACAAATGTTCAATTGCCTACAGGGTAATATGCAGTCAGTCAGCTCTTTAGTAAACTAATTGGACTTGGATATTGCGTTGTATTTAGATGTGCTTCACAGAATGACCGCCATCCCAACAGGTAACAACGCAATGCCGGCAGTTTAGTGAAATGCCTTTGTTTCGTCTGCGCCACAACTCGTCGCAGTCTTGGTCGCAGTCGTCGTCGCTTATTAACTCACCTATTATTCGAAGCATTTTAATTTTTCACACGCACATGTATTTACAGACGACGGATCACGAAAACTGTGCAGCGGCACACTGGAAAATTAAATGCACTTGCATAGGATAAGTTTCAAGTCTCCAAGTGCGATCTCGCCCTTGCTGCGACTCAACTCGACTGCTGTTGTTTTTCTCGTTGTTGTTGTTTCTGTTGTTGTTTCTGTTGTTGTTTCTGTTGTTGTTGTTGTGGTGGTTCTATTATGATTTTGTCTGAATGGAAACTTGAACGGAAATACCGCAGGGGGCGATTTCTTTTTACTGCGCTCTTAACTGGGCCTATTGGACAGACTCGCACGAGCAAGATAGCAAGCAGTCTCTGTTACCTGGCCATGGGCTGGATATTAGAAATATGTATACTGAGTTAACGCGCTCACAATTTTGGAGCAGCTCTCTTATTACATTTTCTTAAAAAATTTTTACCTGGACCACCATTTCCCATCACTGTGAACTCGCTACTGACGTTTGTTGCACCATCTTATGTCTTATACATTTGTTTTATTCATATAATTAAATTGACTTGGGCTTATCTCCCTTAGGCTTATAATTAAAGCACGATTAGCTGGCATGGAAAAAGTGATTTTATTAATTAATGCACCGCCGACTATGGAATTGTGTAATTTATTTGTCATTGATTCGTAATAATTGATGGCTATCGGGTTTCAATGCATTTGGAGAGGAATAGAAACGGAAAGGGAGTTTTAATAAGTTAGCAACTAAAAACAATTTAGTGACTATTGAGTTAGATAATGCCCGATAATAAACGATTTTCATAAATTATGTGTATATATTTTATAAAACTATTAATGAGCATGTTTCATTCCATTTCAATGACAGTCCGAAGCAGACTTCTGATTACAACAGTAAATTGCAGCTGATAGTTTCGTAAATGAAAACGAAATATTTCACCTCCACTCATATAGTCTAGTTGGACACGAACAAACTATCCATGGCTTTGGCTATGGCCAAGTCAAAAGGGCAATAAAAATTATTTAAAAATTGAAACAGCTGCAACGACTACACGAAAGGGATTTGGCGTAAAGGTGGGCAGCTGTGTGGGTGAGGGTAAGGGTAAACAGCTTCCAAATTTCACCTAGCTATTGCAATTGCCACTTAACTCAGAGGGCCTCCCTTTAAAGCTGCTGCTGTTGCTGTTGCTACTGTTGCTGTCGCTACAGTGCACTACATGGAACTATTATTATTTTTTATAACCATTAAGAAACGACTTCCGCCTCGACAAGGGAATGAAATTGTCGCACGAGTCGCGTAAAATATAAAAGATGGGAAAAAACACAGACAAACAAAAGACAGGCAACGAGAAAAAAGCCACATATGCGAATGGCCAAAACAACAATGAGAAAAGGAGAGAGAATGCTCAACAAGAAGGAAAATAAAATACAAAACTAGTCGAGTCGGCTCGACTACGAGATACCCTGAACCCTGCAAAAAAGAAACTAATATTCTTCTTCTTTACGAACGCATAAGCGCGTCCTCTGTTAACCGCGCAGTTGCTGCCGTCGCTTGCGGCTGGGTTGGCCTGAACTTTGAACGCTTATAACTCCATTTCTAGATCGAGGATCTTCATGAAATTTCCAAAGTAGATTAAGAGTATGTAAATGTATCCATGTGCCAAATTGCAAGTCTCTAGTATTTGAAATGCGTCTTTTTCAAATTGGAGGCGAGGGGGGCGTGGAATCCAAAAATAATATCTATTATAAAATATCTACTATACAAATTTGATGTCTCTAGCTGAAACGGTGTAGAAGTTATGCCAAAAAAAAACGTTTAAAAAAAGTACATGAATTTTTTATTTTTATCGATAATTTGGAAATCGAATGAGTCATCAAAAAAAAAAAAAACTCGTACTACTCAGCTCTCTAGCTTTTGGAGTTTCTGAAATTTCGACGTTCATACGGACGGACGGACGGACAGGGCTAGATTAATTTATTTTTCATGCTGATCAAGAATATTATTATCATAATATCTGCCTGTTACATACATTTTCACAAAACCATTATATCCTGAATTCCCATTTTCAATGGGTTCAGGGTATAAAAAGTGAATTGATTTTCATGTGTCGGAAAATGTTTTGCTGCGGAAAATGCTTTGGATAATTGTGTAATGCAGTGGTCCACACACAATCACACATACATATTTACTCAAACACATGCATACTAGAAACGTCTCACGACAGCGTTGCCAATTGTTAAAAAGTTACAACAAAAGCAAGAGCAACAAACAACGTTGCCAACTGTCAACTGTCTGCTGCAGGCAGAACGATTTATTATTGTAACTGTAGGTGGAACCAAAAAAATTTTTTTTTCAAGTACAAAACAGCAACAGTATTTAACTTGTGACAGAAAATCTAGGAAAATATTTATTATTAAAATTATATACATATATATATATATATATATATATATATATATATATATATATATATATATATATATATATATATATATATATATATATATATATATATATATATATATATTTATATATATTGTATTTAGTAGGAGTGTTTAATTACAAGTGAACGTAACCCTAGACCCGATCAAAAGCCTTTCTCCCATAGATCGACGACGTTGTGGAAAGTTGCCCACTGAAGCGTGAAGCAATAGCTTGTAACATAATATGATTTTTTGCAACAAACAATAATCATAACAAAAACAAATGCGTCGCCCTATCGCACAACTAGGCAACAACTCTGTTGCAGCTGCATTCCATAGTTCAATCAAATCAACTTTCCAATGATGGATTTCGTCTGCCTCTCTCGATAATAATTTAGCCATTTTTAAAATTTATTTTTCATTTGTTTTTTGCCAATACCCTATTAGCTTAAAAAACAAAACCTGTTGGCCAACGTCGCGGCTTGTCGACTCGCACTGATGTTGGTGATGTCGCTGTCTATGCTGTCTCAACAGCATAAATTTTACTAACCACAATTTTCACATGCAAAGTTTAAATTATTTGTAATCGAAGTGTTATGAAAAAATAAAACATACACACCTTTGGTAAATGTTATATATATACACATTATATATATATATATATATATATATATATATATATATAAGTAAGAAACAGAAATCGCTAAACGGAGCTATGGTCATGAATTTAAATGATCTAGCGAGCAGTTGTAAAGATACAACGGCACATCCGATCGAACAAGAGGAAAACCTAATGCTAGCCTTTGTGTCACTGGGTGTGGTTGTTATATTCCTCTGCTGCTGCTTCAGTTGCGCCAAATAATATAAACATATCATATAAGTATTGTACAATTCCGTAACACGAGAAAAGCTAAAAAACCGTTATGAAGATCAAGACACAAGGAGCAAACTTACCATCAAAATATCAAGATTTCTCGATTTTTTTTCGTTTTATTCATTTCTGAAGCGAAAGGAGCTTTTCTTTTTCACCGAGTTTGATTTCGTTTTATGTGAGTATTTCATAAGCTAAAAATTAAAAATTCTTCAACATTCGGTCTCTGTGTTGTTTCTTGCGATCTATGTACAGAAAGACATGTGTTAGAAAACGTATATACACTAGCATATGTACATACACACTCGCACACACACACACAGAGGTTAGCACAGCAATGAACTCAGTAAAACACAAACAAACACGTTTTAGTTGGGATTGTTTGTGCGTGGCTGTGTGTGTGTTTAGAACTGTTGTTGTTGACCGTTTATGGCTGTAACTGGCCGTTGTTGCTCTTCTGTTTATAAACTGGTATTAGATGCGAGGAGACAATGTAATTTAAGAAGTGAAACAGTTTGCTGTATATTTGTATGGTTGTATCATTTGTATATCTTTGTGTTACTATTCTCTTGAAATGAACAAAGATTTGATTTCCAAGCGTGTAAAGCGCAAACTGAAAATAATGGAGAGAACTCCGCACACATATGCATACTCACACACTCAAATATATATGTATATAAGCACGAACTCATTCATCCATATATACATACAGGCAAGCTCTCTCATCACACACGCACACACACACACACACACACACACACACACACACTCACTCACACACACACACACACATTATATAAACGCGGCGCGTTAATAACCATATGTGTATCTATAGCACTCGTCAGCTTAATAATATATCACATTTATATTTATATACATATTGGTAATATAAGGTTTTTATTTCAAGGCACGTCAAAAAACAAGCAACAATTGCAAATGCAATGCAATTGTGTGCGTGTGAAAGACGAACGAAGACAAAAGAATAATTAATTTTCACACACGCGCACATTCGTTATGCTTTTGTTTCTTACATTCATATTCATATGAGCAAACACATTATTAGATTCCCGTTGTGCAGCAACAATATCGAAAATTGGATCACTTTTTACTTTGAAAAAACTACACCAAACGCGCGACCGACAATCCCGACCGAACGCTTTAACGACAAAACTGAAAATAACAAAGACATTAACAGCACGCTGTTAACCGATAGATAACAGCACTATAAATTCTCTTACAGTGCTATCCACTGTTAAAAGACTCAATCGTGGTGCTGTCAACTGCAATAGCAATATTATATATTAGCAGTTGCGCAGTCATTGCCAACATCTGGCTGCTATATAACTTGAATGCTAAATATATGTAAATATTGTTTAAGAGATTTTTATTGAATTGGAGTGCTTCGTTTCAACTGAACTTGTCTAACTGAGATTTCATGTTAATATGAACAAATTCGTTTAAGTATAAGTTTAACTTAGCTAACAGAGATTACTTATTGATATCATAAATTCATTTGAAATATGGGTAATGACTTTCTATTTTACTCCTTGAGAGCTCTTAGATCGGGATACAAGGCGCCGGCATTTATGTAATGAGACTCTGGACGACGCAAATCCACAACAACTGCTTCGCCCGTTTTCTTAACCAACTTTTTGGCCAGACCTTTAGGCGTTATATAATTAACATTTTGGCTAATGACGAAAGCGTTACCCACCGTATCAAAAGTCTCGCTAGCTAAGTTCCCTGCCGAGCTGCCGTATCTAGGAGGGAACAAATTGAGTATTTGATCTTAAGGAGTACGCCAAAACTTACCTGTACTCGATTATTTTGACGGAATTCTGGCTTAAGCTGTTGCCCAAGATCTTTGCCGACTTTTCGAAGCCATCGAACACTGTCGTGCAGCCTTCCACTGCGCCCGCAGCAATGGTCATGGCGCCTTCCATTGTGCTGTCGGCATTGCTGCTGTCGTAGCCGAAGCCCTTTTGCAGGAGCTTTGATCCTTGGCTTTGGACATGCGGTGCTAGATAACCGCCGACTGCGACGGCAGCTGTGCCCACTTTGCCGGCGATCCAACCTGTCAGGCCAGCCGCTGCCTGCGTCACATTTTGTGCCATCTTCACGCCGGTCTGCACGGAGCTGGGCACCTGGGTTTGCTCATCGGCAGCCGCAGGTTTCATTTTGGATATGAGGTACGGCGTAGTCTTCAACATGTACCCGCCCGACTTCTCAGCTCCTTTCACCAGATTGCGCGCTATAAAATCCGCTGCACAGACAATGTGCTTGGACACCTGATCGGAAGCAGAGAACGCAGCACGTTGGCTGTTTGGCGAATGCAGCTGCTCTACAGTGTCCGCCAGCACAGCCTCGAGGAGGTCTAGGAAGAACTGCTGCAAGTCCGCCATCTGCTCCTCCTCCGTCTCTCTGGCACCAGTGCTGAGTGGACGCTGTGGCTTGACCAGCATGAGGCCGAACGCACTGCCAGGCTGCTCGATTTCCATGTCCGGTAATATGAAGGCGCCGTACTCCGTACAATAACAATTGGTGACATTGGGAATCAGTGGATACAGCCAGATTGATGTGCCCGCATCCTTATTTTCCGCCTGCTGCGGCATGTCGCACTGTATGAAATAGCTGGAATTCAAGTATGCCCATTTTCCGGCCACGGAGCACATGATCAGCGACATTTTCGTGCTGCCTGTGAGCGTGGTCACTTGGCCACTAGACTCGATCTTGTAGAGCTTCACTTGTGCTTGGAACAGCTCGTCCAGCTGCGCCTGGGAATCGTGGCTGGCCAACAGCTCACGTAATCCACTTGCCAGCTCCTTGCAGGTCCTCGGTTTCCCAGTCAGATTAAATTTTTCATGGAAGATGTGCGGATTCTCAGTGAGCAGAGACCGCTTGCTCGTGGATGCTCCATCCAACTCCTGTTCCTGCGCTTCTGTTGCGTTGTCATCAATGGGAAGCTGACTGCTCCGCAAAACCTTCAATCGATAGCTCAGATCCATCTTGGCGCTCTTCAGCTTTTGTATAATTGCGCAAGCATCGTTCCATTGCTGCTGCACTGCATCGAGATCGTCCGGCAGTCCAACGGGTATGGAAAACGTGTCCTCAATCATTAGCAGTGCCTTCTCATAGGCAGCGGTATCCTCCGACCCTGATTCCATTTCGTTGTGCCCCAGAGCCAGGTCCACCTGCTTCATGGCTGCTTTATAGGAGTCCTTAATTCTCTCGTACGCATCCAAGAATTCTTTGTCTGCCGACATGGCGACCAAAGTCTGCAAGAATGTTATGTATTTATTTATCGATAGTGTTTCAGTATTAATCAAAGGTAAAGAAGTTATCGATTATAAATCTACCGTTATATAACACATAAGCAAACAACAAATATATGTTACAGTTATAATGCATATATACAATATACTGTAATGTAATAATTTCGTAATAATAAATATATGTTTAAACTAACTTTTGTATAGAACTAAACTAACATGCTGACTTCTCTGTAAAAGATGAACCAAGGCTGATGGAACAGACCGAAAGCAACAGAACGAACGCCAAAAGATTGAAAAATTGCTTCTATGATGCCATCTGCGCCCTTCCACTTCTTGCGATCAACTTATTACTTATTTTTCTCGTTGTAAACTTTGCACTCTGTTGTCTGTTGCCAACAAGGCGGGAGCTAAAAATACGTAGACACGTATTTTGTATTTTTTTTATGTACAATTCTGTTGTTGCCTTATCTGTGTGTATTACCATCTCATTTCTCTTAATCACATCTTATAGTACTTATAAGAAATTCGAGAATATACCGGAGAATACAGATTCTCTTTACAATGCGCACATTTCTTTTTGTTTTGATTTTAACCGACCCTGTTTCGTCAGTATGAATGTATGTACATATGTATATCACATGGAATTCAAATAAAACAAGTAAGAAACCTGTAGTCGAGACTGCTCGACTACGAAATCCCCTGAGCCCTTCTTCGAACGAATAATATTCCAAGAATGCTACGTTTCGATTCTCCACGTGTATGAAACTATACATGCAAAACCACGAGCACACACACACGGTGATCTACGCTTGTACGCCTGTATGTGTGTAAGCAATACAGGCGGCTTGCTGTCTCACTGCCTCTGTTGCTGAGCCGCGTGGGTTTTGCTGCCATCACTTTAATTCACAATTCTGTTTCTAGATGGACAATCGTATGCAAATGTTCAGATTATGATCATGTCATTTCATATCTACATACATATATGTATGTCAAAGCAAACTATATCTCTAGTATTTGAAATACATTTTTTTACACATTTACGGACGGACGGACAGACGGACAGGGCTCAATCAACTTATTTTGTTGTGCTGATCAACAATATATGTAAATATATACTTTGTGAGGTCTGCGACGTCTTCTTCTGCCTGTTACATACATTTAATAAAACCATTATACCCTGATTTCCCATTTTCAATGGGCTCAGGGTATAAAAAGAATTAGCTAACTTTCAGTCCATTACCAAATTGGACTCCACCTATTTTCATATTTTCCCTTTGTATGTAATTGTTCGTTCTTCCACATCCTATATGCAACATTTATATATTTTTCTTTCGATTTGTTTTATTGATTTAAAATACACATTTTAAAATGTTAATTTTAGAAATTTCTTTCGTTTTGGGATGGCTGTCGCACCATACGAAGCATGATTTGGAGACAGGCGAAAGCAGGTGGCTTTATTTGTTCTTAAATTATGCAACATATGAAAACGTTTTCATATTTAATAACGAATATAATGTATTGGAATTTGATGACAATTCGGGATTCAACATATCAAATTCTTATGGGACGATGACTTCTTTTTTTTTTTGCTTGGGTTTCCTTCCAAAGGCGCTTTCTTGCGAGAGCGGGAGACGAGTTTCAATTGAATCACATAATATATACATATATGTAAAGTTATGTATATAATAATATATAATTTTGTATAACATCTGGAAATTTTTCTCGAGCAATTGTTCGAAAAATAACGAAAAATGTTTCCGCTTTTTTTTATACTTTTTCGTTAACATTTTGAATCTTTGAATCTAAGTATATGTTTTTATAAATCCTATAGTTTTTCTTTTGTTTTTAATCAATGCATTGAGCTGTGCTGGAGCTTCTTAAAATTGGAGTCCTCCCCCTCCACCTGCTCTCTTATGTAGATGGCGCACTGGCCAACTCCCGATAGGCATCCTGCAGAGCCTGTTGCTGCTCGGGGCTCAAGGTGCTGGCACAGGCCTGCATGACATCCGGGTTGGATTCGATTTGCTTAACAATGGTTAGCATGCGGGTACCTGGGGCACTTTTCGCTTCCAGCACATTTCTGCAAAAGGAGTCTGCGATGATGGAGACGATACGTGGCAGATTGCAATTGTTTCCCCCCAAAATGGCTGGATGATTTGTCTCAATTAAATCGCAGAGATAGCCATAGATGTGGACAGCCTCCTCGGGGTCTTCGGAAATGGGCAGCCACGAGAACCAGACGGCAATCAACTCATCCAAATTGGTCAATGCTGACTTATTGTATTTAAGTATCTTGGCAAAGGCCGAGATTGCATTCTCCGTCGCATTTATGTTCTCGACATCGCGTGCACGCGGATCATTGATCACCTGCACCAACAGCGGAATGATCTGTGCACAAGTGTGCGCAAACTGATCGCCACCAAATTGGCCCAAAACGCCGCAGCCATAAGCAGCTGCTTGGCGTACGTCCGGCGACTTATCCAGCACATATTGTAGCAAGGCAGGCGTAAAAATTTGCTGATACGGCGTGCAAGCAGGGCCACAGAATTCTAGACGGAATACAGAAATAACAATCAGTTAAGATCGTACATGAAAAGCTAAAATATATAATAATACCAATTAAATCATCGAATACGCATATGCCCCATTGACGATCGGCGAACGGACGATTGGGATCCAGGAGTTTGACAAAGTGCGGAGCCACCTGGTCAAAGGCGGGCAGAAACTGCGCCTTGTTGGTCAAGAAGAGCGCGTGTATGATGTCCACCACTTTTGACAGGATATAGATGTCGGTATCATCCTGTTCGGCTAGCTCCTCCTCAACACCATCGTCGTAATCTTCTTCGTTGCGGGCAGCCAAGCGCTTGTCCGCACGTTCAAAGTGCTCAAGCACGTACTTATTGATTATATCGAGCACTTGCTTCATGGCCTCCTCATTGAGGCAGTTTGGACCAAGAGTTTCGATGCACTTGGCCAACGCGTTGAGCAGCTCGATTTGTACGTCCGGCTCCGGTTCAGTGTTGATCACCTTAATCAATTCCGGGCAAATATAAAGCCACATGCCCTCCAAATAGTTGGGTCCCTTTATTTTGGCGCAGTCAAGCAAATAGGGCAATGATTCAGCTGCAGCTGAACGCACTCCATCGTGGAAATAGAACTTGAGCAGCGGTAGCATTAGACGAAGAACCTCCTCGGCGTATTCGGCGAATCCCTCCTTCAATTCGCGTGCATAGCAAACGAGCATCTCGCAGGCCGAGGCCTTGTCCTCCATTCCAGCAGTGCGTATGGCAAAATTCTGCTGCTCTCCCAGTGTAATGAAGGACCATTCCACATCGCCTTCAATGTCCTCCACCTCATCATTGTCCAGTAGGGCCACCTCTGGCTTCATGCCTGCAGTACGCATCACTGGGCCCATGACGAGGGGCAGATACTGCTCGAATTGCTTGCCCAGAATTTTACACATGCGAGCCCAAGCGGTTATTAAGTAAGATGTCTGCGGATCATCGTCGGGCAAGTC
Organism: Drosophila buzzatii; assembly: GCA_035045845.1. Taxonomy (NCBI): domain Eukaryota; kingdom Metazoa; phylum Arthropoda; class Insecta; order Diptera; family Drosophilidae; genus Drosophila; species Drosophila buzzatii. The sequence continues at coordinate 2,822,554 of JAWNOS010000610.1, read as the reverse complement.
TCCCTCGGTGTGGGTCTTCAACAGCATGTCCATGACTTCGCCGGCATCTGCAATGAATTTTTCACGGCCGACTGCAAGTCCAATGAGACTCACGCACTCAATTGTCTTGCCGCGCAGCATGCGCAAATCCTCGGAGTTAGCATTCTGAATGATGAACTTGAGGCAGGGCATCAGTCGATCGTAGTAAGCCACGAATTCGTGCTCGCAGGTATCTGCTACGGAAGCAATGGTGGTCACCACCTGCTCCAACACGAGTTTGTTGCCCTTCTCGACAAGCTCCTTGAACTTGGAGTTGAGAATGTTCTCCAGCTTGGCCATGATTGCGTCCAGATAGCGTGTCAATATATTCTTGGGACAATCTTCGCTAAAGTTGACTAAAGCGGCACCAGCATGAGCTTGCACGCGCGGATTTTGCTCGTCTTCAAGCAACAGCAGCAAACCAGGCACAACCTGAACAGAATTGAAATACAATTATATTAAATACAAAACATTTCTATATAATCTGCTTGCTCACCTGCTCGTGAAACTTCTTCTCAAATGTGGGTGCGAAATCCGTAGACATTTGTCCGATCGCGTTGCAAGCAGCGTAACGCACGCGTGGATGGGGATCTCGCAGATAGTTTAGCACCCCAGACATAACCTGATCCAGTATGGTCTCCATTTGCTTGTGACAACCTTCGCCAATAGCCGATATTGCCATCAAAGCAGCGAAACGATGCTTCCAGTCCGCATGATTTAACATTCCCGGCAAAGCGTTCATAACGTGGGGCAAAACCATTTTGCCACCTAAACCGCAAGCCAAGCGATCCAGCGAGGATTCTGCAATGACATTGTTATCGCTGTGATCATCCTCATTGACTACATCGGCCGTTGCCCAGTCCTCGTCCTCATCCAAATCCGTCATCATTTGTAGCACGAGCGGAATGAGTGCAACAATATATTTCTCTGCCCGCTTGCGCACCATTGCGGGCGCATTCTCCGCAAGAGAGACCATCACCTCCAGCACCAAGTGACGCCAGCTATCCTCAAAATCCTGTGAGCTAAACACCTTCATACACATCTCAAAAATGTACTCCAACTGCGGACGCAGATACTTCGGACAGTTCTCGGTCATGTCAATGAGCAGCTTGAGCAAGCTCTGGTCGTCCTGTGCCTCGATCGTCTCGCCTGTGATGACAATCATTCGCGGCAGCAAGTCAGCGAAGTGCTTGTATATGGTCACCTCCTTTTCCTTATCGTGGTAAAGTATAAAGGCGCCAATGGCCCGGACTGCCTGCACACGCACTTCAGCGTCACCAGTGTTCTCCATGCTCTTGGCTAGCATCTGTTTGATCAGGTCAATGTACTGCGCTTCCTGATTGCCGAAGATTGAGGGCACACTGCTAAAAATACGCAATGCCGACTCCTGCAGCTGAGGTGTTGGCGAATTGGCGCATTGGAACAGGAATTGCAGGATGTCCGGCCACTGATTGTTGCCATCCTCGTCGATCAAATTACGTGCCACCTCGGCAATCACCTCACAAATCTTGCGACGCAATTGCGGCGTAACATCCTGCTGTACGGCCATCAGAATCTGTTGCAGCAACTGATTTTGCGAGTCCACGGGCAACTGCAAAAGATTACATCATGATTAGAGCAGGCTGATATTTTGTTCACTGTTCACTTCATTCAATTACCTCCTTGTAGAACTCCATGAAATCGGATGTGAACAGACGACGCAGCAATACGGCGGCCATTTGCCGAGCTTCCTCCAATTGTTGGCCATTGTGAATGTTGCCCAGCAAGTGTGTTACCTTCAATTCACGAGACAAATTGTTATACGCATCCTAGAGAAAATAAAAGAGGTAAATATCCAAATAAAAATACTACATATATATATATATATATATATTATATATATATATTATTTTTTTCTTTTAATTATTATAAACAATTCAATATCTTATATATTATATATTAACTATAAAAATGGCATATGACAATTTGATAATTTTTATTTACATATAAAATTTATATTTGTTTTTTTCTCTGTCTCTCTCTCTCTCTTTTATCTTAGACCCTACCCTTTAACAGCTTGTTACAGCAGCAATTCAGTAATTGGCTTTACAGTGCTTCTAGAGTGATTCAACTACATATGTGTATATATGATACAGAGGGTATCAACATTTATCCTTGCTTTTTGCAGTATTTGCCTACATGAATATATGTTGTACATACATATGTGTACATTTGTCTGGCATAGAACAGTCGCAGTACTCAGTAGCTTGGGGTGGACGTCGACATGGGCGGCGTCAAGGTCAACAGCTGTAATGCGTGTAGACGTTTGGATCTATCGGCAAGTGTTTAATTGGAACCAACGACAAATACAAATAAATCTGATTGTATTACCATCATACAATGCGTCATCTTTAGCAATAAAAAATTTTTTTGCACCTGCGCTTTGTTTCCGTTTTTCATGTGTGTTTGTATGCGAAATCATTTTAAGGCGCTGTCAGCCAAAAAAAAATGTCAAAAATATATGTACGTATTATATATTATGGCTTCATGCGAATTGTACAAATTGACTTTTCGTTTTGCACATGCACACTCACACCCTCACACACACTCACACAGACTTAGATGTACGCACACCAAAGCACGCCGCAACAGTGAACAGCTATGAATGGCGTAGATAAAAGAGAGAGCAAAAACACGTTTTGTGCTCTTTGAAATAAAATGCACGTTGACGATGATTTAGGAAAATATTAATCTCCCCAAATTTAGCATTTAAAATCTGAAAATGAATGTATTTTGGTGGTGGTAGTATAAATATTGACAAATATACTATATGCAGCACACGTTTTAATATTGCGCAGTTGCCTGAACAAATTCGCAGATGGCGCTTTGAGGGCTTACCTCGGCCTGTTTCCGAACTTCATTATCCATGGACAGCAAGGAGTTGAGGAGCTGTTGGAACTGTGCCTGGTCTGCAGCCATTTCGATTTGTAGTTTTCACTCGATTTGCCACGAAATAGAAAACAGCAAATTTTCACGATCTACACGCGACGAAGCCGCTTAGAAAAGAGCAGAACAATAGAAAACGCAATGCCGGGTTGCCAAAATCACTATTGTTCTTTTTTTTGCGTAGATATATATTTATTTTTTTTTGTTCACTATGCAACTAGTCTTTAAGCCTTGTTATATAGATTGCGTTATGTGCAAAATCTACTTTCAAATTGAGTGAAATTTTGAATGAATCTATTAATTCTTTTTATGGCAATTTATCAAGCAAGATGTTCAAAGCTGTGTCAATACTGGCGAGAAAAACGCTTGCTCAGGTGCGTATATCGATAGTTTTTTTGGCGCGAAAAAGGTCAGACATCAATAAGCCGAAAAAAATATATTGCTTCGTATTGATATAATAAGTATACTTTTCATTTATTATGGTATACTCTATTTGACATATTTCATAGTTTAAGAATGTTTTCAAGTAAATTGAGTTATCGATATCATAGCAAATATGTTTACAGATCAATGATATTGTACGATTCGAATAACAACCAGTGTTGTTCAACAAGCAAAAATTGTTTTGTATACAAAGTGAGCAAAGAGGACTCTTCAAAACAAATAGCAATTTATTTTATTGAATATATATGAAATATAAGAAAGAAAGATAAAACACTGCTGATAAAATGAGTACTCGCCTTTGTGCCTATAAGGACTGCCACAACTTCTATCATCGCCAGGACAACAGTGGCTGTGGCGAAGTGACGCTCTTCGCATTTCCTAAGGATCCAAAGCGCGCCGAGCAATGGCGTATTCTTGGCCAAGTGCATCCCAAGATTGGACCCATGCAGTTATATATGTGCTCCAAGCATTTTGATGCTAAGTATTTATCATTGACTAGGAATCGTCGCATTTTGCTGGGCGAAGCGCTGCCCTTCCCATACGAAGATCCCAATAAAATGGAAGAAACAGCCCAGGAGAATCCAAAGGAAATGACTGCGACATCCTCAACTGAGCAGCAAAGCTACTACATCAATTCGACTGGCAACAAAATTCAGTTGGACGAAGATAATCCTAAAGACATTTCATCCTCCTCCCAGCAAAGTTTCTACATAAATATGGACGACGATGATGAATTGAGCATTGACAAAGTTATCATGGTGGAATCGACGACGACACAAGGCGTCGACCCACAGTCTGATATGTTTGAGAAGAGTAAGATGTGACATAGTCAAGCTAGTGCTAATGCATAAATAAATATAATTTTTGTATGCAGTCGAGGTCAACATCATGCCGTCTACTCGGAAACGCGCTCGTCCTCTAACGCCCCAGCAGGAGGAGGAGGCGTCAGTGCCCACAGATGATCAATTGATAGACACCTCAGAGGTGTCCATCTTCAAGTTCAAGGGCGAGCAGTACGTGCAAATGTCAAGGGAATACTACATGCAAGAGAAACGCCAATTGATAGAACAACTGAGCAGCTACAAGCGCACGCTGGCCAACATTAGGATGCAATTGATACCATTAAAGGAGCTATGAATCGGCAGAAATTGTATTTATTTCATTTAATCACTTAATTCACAGACCTGCTCCACATCGCTGTCTACATCGGGCCATTCGCTCAACTCATCTTCATCTTTCTCCTCGCCCTGTTCAAACCTCTTCCTCTCAAGCAACTCGGCCCAGCTTAACAGCGTCTCACACAACGGACAGTTACCTACGATGGGTATATACTGGCCATGCTGATTCTGCAGTAAATATCTAGCTAGGCATAACATGTGGCAGCTCAAACAGCAGCCGGCGTTCAGGCAACCGAAGCGGGAGCGCTCCGGCTGTTCAATGTGCTGCATACACAGATGACACTCAACCGACCAGGCCCATGAAGCTGCAACTGCTGTTCGCTTCTCAGCTAAAGCCCTCTGCGATGCCGTTATGGCCACCTTGCCGCTTGCGATGCGCATGTGTGGTGGCACGGGTAACTCAAACGCTCGCTCGTAGTCCGTCTCCAACCAGCGAACTGTGAGGGGCAGGCGATGCCAAGGACCCACTCCCAGCATGCGATTCACTATGCGGAAATTGTAATCGAAGTGCGTCTCGCGTGGCAGCTTGCGCTTCAGATCGGCAAAGCTCTTGAGGCGCGTCGACAGCGTTGGCTGCTGCCATGCCCACTCGAATTGCAACGCTACGATCTTGTTTGGAAATCCGTGCACAATCATCACCATTTGCCAGGGTCCCTTCTTGCTTGTCTTCTTGGCACCGCCGAAGCTGCAGCCACGATTGTGCTGCCTAATTCGCCGTTGGGGATTCACCGTGAAGCCCACGTAGCACTTGCCGCGATGCCTCGAGTCCTCGCTCTGACTGCACAGCAAATAGACACCATAGAAGTGACCCTTCTCGGCCAGCGCCTCCTTGCCGCCTGCAAGTGTCAAAGTTAGTGTCAAGTGATAGCAATGGAATTGTAGAGCGCCTAAGCTAAACGGACACCTAAAGAGAGCGACAGGAATGCAGATACAGCTGAGCGCGAAATCGAGTGGATTATGCTTAACTGACAATATTCTTCTTAGTTTCTATTGATCCTTTGTTTTTGTTTTTTTGTTACTCTGGTGCCTTACCCTCCCTTGGCCAGCACTGTTAGTCTAACCAGGATTTCTTATCTCTAATTTATTGAATTTATTTATCTCTCGTGGAGAGCGGTTGCTAATTTAACTCTAACTTCATGGCTCCGCTACCAGCCAGTCCATTAATTTGTTGTTGTTGCTGCTGCGGCAGTTGATGCGCCGCGGACAGCACCTGAGTTTGCGTGGGCGCTGGCTCTCTCGCCGTCAGCGACTGGTGTTGGGACTGCGCGGTGGAGCTGCTGCCGTTTAGCAGCGTCGCCTGCTGAAGCGGATTAGCGGCCTCAGCGGCGGCAACAGAAGCCGCTTCACTGGGCACCAAGATTCCACCATTGGTCTGCTGCTGCTGCTGCTGTTGTTGTTGTTGTTGCTGCTGCTGCTGTAGCTGCTGTTGTTGTTGATGTTGCTGTTGCTGCTGCTGTTGTGTGGCTGCAGCAACCACAGCCGCATTCTCCTGCACAGAGTTGATTAGCTTAATGCGCTTGCGTGTGTAATGCTGCCACTGCAGTATGGCCTGGTCGTCGATGAATTTGCAGCATTGATTGTTCACGATCTCGCGGCGAAAGTGTTCGTATTGCAGCAGATCGAGGAAATACAGGCACATCGGATACATCAAATACTTGGCATATTCGGGCTCCTTCCAATACTGCAGATACTTGAGGTAGTTGATGAAGCATGGGTCCTTGAAGTAGCCACGCTGTGCAAGAACTGCAAGAGAACCATTTGTCAACTAAATTAGTTATACTGTAATCATGGTATTAGTCCTACTAACCTTGTCATGTAATCTACTACATCTACTTTTATTTAACTTACAATTCACATTGAATCATTAACATTAACCTACCTCATAAATTTGTTTCCTATCCGGTGATCAATGATTTCAAAAATATATCTATAATATTTTATCCCCATAATCTAAATGAACCACATGATATATTCAATTATCAGCCTTTTCTCTCATTTCACGTTATATAAGAATACATTGTAATATTAAAAAGAAATAAACAAAAATAACATCCTATTATTCATTCCTATATATTATTTACTTACAGTTGAGATAATTGGGATTGGAAAGGCATTGAACAAATTCCAGTTCGATTTGCCAGCGACGTTTTTGTTGATCCTCCGATTCGATGGCAGCTAAACAGTTGGATGAAAAAAAATTATTAACAGTTATATTTTGTTTGTGTACTGAAATAGTATATTTTAGTTATTTCTTATTGTGTGTGTTATATTGAAGTATAGCGAAAGCAAAAGCATTTGAAATATAGAAAAAATAATAAAGTGAATTGCAAAAATGATTATTATTATTATTAATTATTTATTTATTATTTTTTTTTTTTTTCATTTTTCATTTCTTGTCTTTGTTGGCTTTACTTACTCTTACCCTTTCCGTACACTTTGGCCATTTTTTTATCAGTTGTGGAAAGGGTTTCTTTGTTTTTGCGTTCTTTCAGTTTGTTTATGCTAATTCTTCAGGTGTTGTCTGTTGTTTTGAAACTTGGGTGTTATTTTTCTCGTGTGCTTCAAAAATTGTACATAACACAAAAATCATAAATTACACATACAATGTACACAGATTCGTTTGTGTGCGTGTGTGTTTATTATGGGTGTACGTGTGTGTGGGTGAGGCTGCCTAAAAAGGATCATTAACAAAGCGCATACAAAACAGAATGGAATTGAACAGCACTTATAAACTCAAATCGATCATAAAACTCTCTGTCGCTCCCTTATTATGTTGGGTAGTAATATTCGATTATTGATAAGCAAATTAAATTAAATTAATTGTTATTTTCAGCTACAAACCGTATGTGTTCATGACAGCGTGACCGAATCTGGAAAACGCAAAAATACTTATTTTCATCAAATTAATATACCAAACTCAAATTAGCAAGAAATGACTATTGTGCACACCCTGTTTTAATTCGCCAAATATGTTTTAATTTACTTTTATTTGTATTATTCATACATACATATGTATGTGTAGCATATTAAAATTATAAACAACATTTACAAATTAATTATTAACACCACAAAGTTAGGTGCGCACCGTTTGTTGTCCTTAAATTTACATACATAAATTCATATAGAATGTTATATGAACATATCTATATATGTGTATGTTTAGATGATTATTAAAAAATTATAACAATATTATATTTCAAGGATAATAATTATAAAAAACAAATTTTTTTAAAATTCTACGTATTAATACTTATTCTCTTTTATGAATAGAGTAAGCTTTCTCTTTCGGCTTTGTTGCTCAGAATGTTTAATCTCATTCTCTTTGCCATCACTAATTCTCTCACTTGGCCATTCTCTCGCTCCCTCGTTGTATTTAATCACTTTTGTTATGCCACTCATTCGTATTCTGGCATTTGGAGCATACGGACGTCGTGGTAGGTGCCGCGAACGCTCTTTCTTTGTTTCGGGAAGTAATATCGTTTTACAAAATAGCTCAAGAAATATACAATATACTCACATATACGTATATACATATATGTGGCTTGCTGAAGATTATCAAGAAATCATAATAATAAAGAAAATAAAAAGAGAAATCAACTACAAAAGCAAATAAGAAAAGTGAGTTGATTGCAAGATATCACAAATGCGTGTGCCGACACTCATTTATATCAATTTATTACATACAAACGTACATGTTTGTGCGTCCGTGCGTGCGTGAAGGTGTGTGTGTAATTGTGTGTGTGCGCGAGGTGCAAAATAAAATTCAAACGGTAAAATAAATGAATAAAATAGTGTATACAAAGTGAGCTGTGAAATTGAGGCGTAAAACAAAGCCCGCGAATTAAACGAAGAGGAAGTGCTAAAGTAATTAAATTTAGAGCTGCATCTACTAAAGTGCGTCGTTTTCTTTTGAAATCGATACCAAAATAAAAATACATAAGAAGTGAGCCTCGGTCGCCTTACAAGCAAATATACCTGCTAATGTTTCCACACATATGCATTATTGTGCATATGTGTTTGTCGGAGTGTGCGTGAGCGTGTGCAAAGTGCAACATAAACAAACGAAAATGGTTTACACGACTGCAAAAAAGGTAAATACATGATTTTTCCGTCTGTGTATACATACAACACGATTCGAAAAATTACTACGCAGCAGAAATTTATGCGGTCTTGTTGTTGTTTCATATCTATCATATCTTCTGTTTCGTCTTTGTCGCTGTCACTGTCGCTGCCGCCGACGTACTCTCGTTTTGTGAATGAGGAACGCAGCGATGTGCTCTAGTGTGCGTGTGCTTTTATCTGTGTGTGTGTGAGCAAAGTAGCAAAACAAAAACTTCGCTTCGACATTTCTCTGATGTTCTCGGCGCTGTTCCGTTCTGTTATGCTCTCAATCTGCGCTAGCTCGCTTTTTTGGTCTCTCAGTTGTGTGAGAGTACAGTAGGAAAAGCAAAAGTGTGAAGAACCGCAATAACAATAACAGCAACAACAACAATAACAGATTCGAATGTGTCAACATAAAGACCAAGAGAATTATACAGAAGCAAATGCTATATGTAAACTCGTATGTAAGTAGTAGTAATAGTAGTAGCAGTAGTAGTAGTAGTAACAGCAGTAGTAGTAGTGTGAGAGAGAGTCGCCTGGGTTTATTTGCTAATTAAAAAGCGTAACCCTAATTGGCGTACCACTGTGTACTCGTTCTTGTGCTCGTTCGCATATTTACCACTGACATAGCTATAACATTTGTATTTATATTTTTTTTCTCTCTCTTCTCTTGTTGAATCACATGTATGTGTGTGTGTCTGCACATGTATGTTAAAAACACCATCAAAATGCCGTTGTATTAATCATAATATATTTTTGCTGGCGACTGCGTAAGGAATGTTGCTGAAAAATTGAACATGCGTATTTTCTCGCAGAACTTCTCTGCATGTGTGTGTGACTGCTTGTGTTTGTGCGTTCGCTTTTTGTGTAATTTATTTATTTTTAAATCAAGTTTGACTGTGTGTGTGAGTGAGTGACAAAAATAAGTTGTCGCAAAAACAAAATTGTTGAAAAACAAAAGAGACCAGCCAAGTTTTTTGTACAGCTAAACCGGAAATTGTTTATGCGACGTTGGCAGCGACGTCAACGCCAAACCGATCGGTAGTTCATGACGTATGTATGGCGGCCTCAACAAAATACCCATGCACATAAATACATACATACATATAAGGTGGCAAGAGTTTTGGAAATTTTTTGGCGCATAATTTGGCCACACTAATTAGCAGTACGAAGAGGAACAATAACAACAGCAACCAAAATGGTTTGACCACATGTCTAAACAGCGCGCGTGTGCAAGCACAAACAACAATAACAAACAGAAGAAGAGAAAAGAGAGCGAAATGAGGTGATGACCATGTGTGGTATATACTTTTGTGTGTATGTATATGCATGCGCCTGTGCTGTGTTTGTGTTAGTTGAGCGAGACAAACGGCAGGTGTCATTGACCCTTTTCGCTCTGACGGTAGAAGCACATTTTTTTACTATCTCTATTGCCGTTGCTGTTATTTGCAGTTTTTTTCTGCTGCGTTTGTTATTATTGTTATTGTTATTTATGCTACACACTGCGGCTGCTTGGCCTTGAACTTAGACGTGTTTTCTAAAGCACATATTTGAGATCCAAGCTTTTTTCCATGCTTTTGTTGACAGCTCTCTTTGGGAGGCGAACATACACCGAAAATGGTATCTATTACGCAATTCGTATTGCTGCTTTCCCAAAAGCTTTACTATACATGTATACATATAAATACATATGTGTAAAAGTTGTATATGTAAGAATTGTCAAATGTATTTGTACTGCTAAACAGATACATATGCTTATATAAATACATAGATATTTTGACGTCAACCCAAAGGAAACTTAAGGACTAGCTATGTCCTAGCTAGTCCTGAGAATTGTACGAATCATAAATATTTATCACATGACCTCATATGTCCAATTATCGAAAGAAAAGAAAAAGAAAGCATATGCGGGTCTTATTCCTATACCTAAAAATAAGCATTCGCAAGCGTATTTTTATTTTTATGCTTAATTCTAAGGCTCTTTACTATGGAATCATATTAAATAATATTGAAGAATAAATTATCTTTGCAATACATAATTAAACAAGAGCAATCCAGTCGAGACTATCCTACTTTGAAAAACCCTAAACAACTCTCAAATGAGATGATACTCAAATACGGATAGGAACGAGCTCTGCTAACTGCGCTGTTTCGCAGCAACTGCGCGTGGGCTGCTGAATGGGATATACTGAGGGCAATTAATTGATGAATAACTTGTCTTTTAAATGGACTTTCTTAAAGCCAGTTTCTTTGCTCTGCCTGAATGATTAAAACAAGAATAATAAATAATAATTATACCCATAATAGGAACATGAGACGTGTAAAGATAATTAAAATGATCATGTAAAACAGAATATAATACATATAGAATAATTATCTCACTAAAATTGAAGGAACTAACTTTGCTGCCAGAAATATAAATGAAAAAATTAAAAATGAAACGTTTGGAAAGCGTGAACGATATTGTCAAAAAATGCAGATCATATACATATGTGTATTCGGTATATCTTTTGATATTGCCCATGCATACAGTCATTATTGTATCAATCAAGTCGCTAGATTCATACGGAGAAACGGGCGTACACGAATATTGCACAAAACCAATATACTCATTTCATAATAATAAAAATCCTTTAAAAGCATAAAAATATTTAGTATGTATGGTATAAAATCCATGGAAAATTTTTGCTAAAGTAAAACAATGCGATTCAACGAATCCCTGTGGTAATATCATTTTCTTTTCGACCAACTGTAAATAAAACAAGTAAGAAGCTCTAGTCGAGACGGCTCGACTACGAGATACCCTGAACCCAGCAAAAAGGAAACTAATACTCTTCTTCTTTACGAGCGCGCGCTCTGCTAACCGCGCAGTTGTGTCGTGGCTTGGGGGTGGGTTGGGCTATACTTTGAACGCTTATAACTCCATTTCTAGAAGGATGATCTTTATGAAATTTTCAGAGTAGAAGAGTGTCTAAATGCAACTATGTGCCGAATTTCAAGTCTCTAGTATTTGAAATGCGTTTTTTGCAAATTAGGGGCGAAGGGGGCGTGGTATCCAAAATCTGAAAATTACATAATCTGCGTATTCATAATATCTATCTAAATTTTAAGTCTTTAGCTGTGTAGAAGTTATGCTCAAAAAACGAAAAAAAATTTAAACGAATTTTCGATTTTTATCGATAATTTGGAAATGGGATGAGTTATCGAAAGAACAAAATAAACTCATACTGCGTAGCTAACATACGAGTGTTCATGTGAAATTTCAGCTCTCTAGATTTTTCTAGACGGACAGACGGACAGGGCTCAATCAACTTATTTTTTTATGCTGATCAAGAATATATATACTTTATGGGGTCTGCGACGTCTCCTTCTGCGTGTTACATACATTCTCACAAAACCATTATACCCTGAATTCCCATTTTCAATGGGTTCAGGGTATAACAAGTAAGAAGGTTCTAATCGAGATTGTTCGACTACGAGATACCCTGAACCCTGCAAAAGTGATACTCTTCTTCGTCTTTCTGATATAGCCATGTCCGTCTGTCCGTACGTTTGAACGCGTCTATTTCCGCAGATACAAAAGCTAGAGCTTTTTGTGCTAGGTCCGTATATTGCACGCGCAGTACGAATTTGCTTCAGAAATTCGATAACTTGTATATTTCCAGAGTTATCGATCAAAAATTATATCGAGAATCAGATATTATATGTAATTCATCTTTAGAGTTAGAGCCTTCAAGTCTTCAGGATTCCGGTCCCCACTTCACTCCTTCAAATACTAGAGACATTAAGTTTGGTTTAGTATATAGATATGAATATCATAATCATGATCTGAAGAGATGAATACGATTGTCCGTCTAGAAACAGAATGATTAATGATAATCAATAATAGATCAGCGTGTGTGTATGCTCGTGTTTTTGCATGTATTGTTTGTTACGCGTGGAGAATCGAAACAAAGCATTCTTGGAATATTATTCGTTCGAAGAAGGGCTCTGGGTAAACGAATTTATCGGGAACCAGTTATAAAATTCTAGCTAATTCATCTTTAGAGCTAGAGTCTCCATGTCTTCTGCATATATATAGATACTAATTTAATACAATTTCGGTTTTTGTTAGATTTGGATTCCGGTACCCACCAACCCCCACCACCCCCAAATATGAAAATAATTCATTTCAAATACTAGAGACATGCAGTTTGGTTTAGCATTTAGATATGAATATCAAATTCATAATCTGAAAATATCAATACGATTGTCCATCTAGAAACAGAATTATTAATCATCAAAGTTTTCTCATCAAAATCCATGCGGCGCAGCAGCAAAGCAGTGATTCAGCAAGACGCTTGCAATGCTTACACACATGCATACATACAAGCGTAGATCAGTGTCTATGTGTGCGCGTGGTTTGAAACGAATCGAATAATTCTTGGAATATTATTCGTTCGAAGAAGGGCTCAGGGGATTTCGTAGTCGAGCAGTCTCGACTACAGCTTTCTTACTTGGTTTTTTTTTTTTTTTTTTTTTTTTTTTATAGCGAAAGTAAGGAAATAGTATGAGTTATCGGCAAAACAAAATAAAATCGTATTGCATAACTAACATTCATGTAAAATTTCAGGTTTCAAGCTTTTGTAGTTTACAAAATCTCTGCGTTCATACTGATGGACGAACGGACAGGGCTATATAAACTTACTTTTTTCGCGTTGATTAAGAATATATATACTTTATGAGGTTTTACAATTTCGCTAGCTAATGTAGTTTAGTTCATGCCAGTGCTGCCAGCTTAAAAAAAAAAACCACATATGAAAACCGCAATTATTATTACGATTGTGTTTGTGTACCTCTACCATACACACACGCACACACAATCTTGTTTATGCGTAGGTGGCCACATAAACATCAATGTGCGCAACTGCTGTGTGTTTTTGTAGTGTAGTGCTTATTTACTTGAACCTTAGACTCATGATAAGTAAAGCCTGCCAGCAGTTAGATCTGGAGTCGGAGTGTGCGATGCCAATGAATCACTTGCAAGAACTGCGCCAACCAATGAAACAATTCACAGAAAGAGACATTTAGCTTATTTTTCTGTCGGATAGAGTTTTAATACATTACGTTGGCATTTGTCCGCAGTTGTGTTGCCGTAATTTAAAATACCAATAACATATTTTCTTTTTCACTCCGACTATTTTTTATAATTCTGTTATATTCCCTGTTGTTTTGCTTTGCACCCTAATTCTCAGTATCTGTGTGCGTGTGTGTTTGCATGCGTTTTCGGCTTTCTGCTTTGCTCAGTTATTTGTTTTCCTTGTTTTGAAGATTCCGTTTTGTGTTGTCGTTCGTTTGTCGTTGCTTTATGAGCAGCCGGTGTGCGTGCGTTAAAACGTTTCTCTCTCTGCTTGCATTTGTATAGGTGCAATAAAAAACACACGTGGTTGCATGCTTATTATTGTACTCAGAGTGGGGAGGGAAAGATAGAGAAAGAGAGAGCGCTCCTTCTCTGCTTGTGCACTCGGTAATTTTTTTTTTTCTTAGCTTGCAGTATGTGTGAATGAAAACGTTTCTTGGTGTGCGCATATATTTTTCAATGTGTGTGGCGCTCAGAGCGCTGCCAATGTAGAGTGGGCGCCTATTTAACGGAGGCGCTGGTGTTTGCTGCTATTTATAGTCATTTTTATAAACATTGGGAAGATAATTCCGATGCCCGCTCTCGCTAGTGCGTGGGTATTTAGTGCAGCACATATACATATATGTATATTGCTTGGAATTACGATTTGCTGACGGCATTGACGTCCACGCACACTGAAATGTTGTTAGTTAATAAGTTTTTAAAGAATTTAAGATTCGCCCCGCAGCCCTCGGAGCTGCACTATCCAATCCCTCGGCAAGTGATAGCACACAAAAATTATTAATCGATTATTGAATCATATATGGTTAATTGAAGCGACATTTCTTTTAAGAAAGTAATCAATTAATCGTTAATCAAATGATTTATTTTTCTATATTTTTTATGAACACTAAATATCAATAATTAGTGATGTAATGCAATGCATTGTATAGAAAAAGAGTAAATGCGTAATAAATATGTTAATATTTATTTATTATACCCTTAGCCCATTGAAAATGGGAATTCAGGGTATAATGGTTTTTTTAAAAGTATGTAACAGGCAGAAGGAGGCGCGGCAGACCCCATAAAGTATATATGTATATATATTCTTGGTCAGGGTGACGAGAAAAGTTGATATAGCCATGTCCGTCTGTCCGTCCGTATGTATGAACGCGTCGATTTCCGAAGAGCTCGAGAGTTCGTTCTTTTTGTGTTAAATTCGTATATTGCACGCGCAGCACGAGTTTGTTTCAGAAATTCGATAACTTGTATATTTGCAAAGTTATCGATAGAGTCTTTAGAGTTAGAGTATCCAAGTCTGACACGCCCCTAGTGGGCGGATCGGGAAAATTTATACACTTTATAATTTGGGAGCATACATGAGTATGTATGTTCCAAATTTCAAGTCTCTTGCTCTAACAAATATTGCGCCGACATATATTGCGTTCATACGGATATTGCAAAACTAATAGAATCTTTTCCCTTTTTGGATATATATATATATATATAGAGAGAGAGAGAGAGAGAGAGAGAGAGAGAGAGAGAGAGAGAGAGAGAGAGAGAGAGAGAGAGAGAGAGCGCATTTCAAATACTAGGGACAATTTGGCAAATAGACACATTTGAATTCTATTAATATATTTCGAAAGTTTCTTCCATCTAGAAATGCAGTTATAAGCGTCCAAAGTGTAGCCCAACTCACCTCCAAGCCACGGCAGCAACTGCGTTGTTAGCAGAGTGCACGCAGGGATATATCGTAGTCGAGCCGTCTCGACTAGAGCCCGAAAGGAAAAAGATTATATTGGGATTGTGCAATGCCCGTCTTGCTGTCCGTCCGTCTGTCCGTCTGTCTGTGTGTTCGGCGCTATTAGAGCTAGAGACTTGAAATTTGGAACATATACTCGTGTATGCTCTCGAATAATAAAGTATAAAAACTTTCCCGATCCGCCCACTAAGGCGTGGCAAATCGGAAAACTCTTCCGCCAATAGGCCAGTAATCATACTATATGATAAGCTAGAGAGTTGCAATTTGGAATGTATACTCGCAGTGACAATCCGAGTTCAAAAAGCCATGGCAGATATATCTACGCCCATTGGGGGCGTGGCAAATCTGACCTGAATATATTGTGATTTTTCAAATTGTGTTATATTTCGAACTATTGATACTAGAGACTTGAAGTTTGGCATGTATATTCCGGTCGACAACTCAAAATCAATAATCTATGGTATATATGTATATGTACGCAGTTTTAGAACTAGACGCTTGAAAATTGGATGGTTCAGTTACTAATATCCTCCTCTATCGATGACCCAAAAGTAAGTTTTCAGCCTCTTTGGGGGCGTGGCATATCGAAAAATACCCTGCGATTTTCTTATTTTTTTAATGTGTTAGCAACCAAATATTGCTCTTTCTAAGAACTGGCCAAATATGCATCTACGCGCACTGGGGCGTGGCAAATCGGCAAAGAAGTTTGTTGTGGCTAACTGCATAATTCATGTTTATAATAGTTTAGTATTAATTGGTAAGATGGCAGAAAGCATTTTAACATAAATATAAAAATATTAATGAATTAAAAAAATAAAATTGATAAGTTTTTTATTGATAAACAAAAAGTTTGCAGCGGGATTTGAACCCAGGTCTTTTGAAAGTAAAATGTAATCGTTAGCTAAGCCCAAATAAGTTCACTGCTAGAAACTAACAATTCAATCGCAATTCTCAGAATACTATAGCATTTAGCTTTTTGTACGTACGCATAGAAATCGACTGTTGATTGTCATGTACTAGTACGTTTGCTAATTGCCGAAATATTTCGAAATAAAGGGCACCTACTGGAACAGAGTATCTCGCAGTTAGTTGCGCCTAACTGCAACGTTCTTACTTGTTTTATATTTTTTTACATACAACTTTATTATTTATAAAGTCTACGAATCTAAAAGAAACACATACGTTTATTAACGATATTACAGTATCTGTAGGATCAGAGCTTCGTTGTTATTCACACTGACTGGGCTGTAAATTTGCTCTATATTCCTGTGCGCTAGTTTGTCATGTCATGTGTGGCAAAGTAAACTAATCAAAAATCTGAATACAAACACACACACATACATATCACAAATACCTACGTACAATTTGAAGCACAAGCAGAGATATAAACGCACACTCATACGCACGCATGTTGCCCAAAGTGAGCAAGGCATTTTTTCTTAACTGTACTCGTAAATTTAGCGATTAGTGGACGTCGGTTCCGCTGCTTGTGGTGCTGTCGTCCACGTTGTTGTTGTCTTTTCCTGTTCTCTGGTTCTGTTTGCTTGCTCCTCCTCTTCCACTTACTCGACTCCGTTTTAGGTTTGCGCGCTTCACGCGCCAACTAGCACTCTATAGTTTTTGCGACAGCTCCTTTTAGTTGACGCTGCCGTCGCTGCCGTCGCCGCCGACGTTGCTCCACACCCTCCCCAAACAATGAGTGTTCAACCCAACAGCGATCGGAAAAACAGACAGAGGAGCGGGCTGCTGCATCATCGCTGTTCCTCCCTGCGCTCTACATGAGCGTATGTATGTGCTTGCTTGAGGGTGTCTGACTATCGCTTTTTGTTTGAGAATTGCAACATTGTTGCGTACGAGGTTCATTTTTATACCCTGAGCCCATTGAAAATGGGAAATCAGGGTATAATGGTTTTGTTAAAAGTATGTAACAGGCAGAAGGAGGCGTGGCAGACCCCATAAAGTATATATATTCTTGATCAGGGTGACGAGAAAAGTTGATATAGCCATGTCCGTCTGTCCGTCCGTCCGTCCGTCCGTATGTATGAACGCGTCGATTTTCGAAGATACAAAAGCTAGAGAGTTCATTCTTTTTGTGTTAGGTTTGTATATTGCACGCGCAGTACGAGTTTGTTTCAGAAATTCGATAACTTGGATATTTGCCAAGTTATCGATAAACGAATTTATCGGGAACCAGTTTTAAAATTCTAGCTAATTCATCTTTAGAGTTAGAGTCTCCAAGTCTTCTGCATATATATAGATACTAATTTAATACAATTTCGGTTTTTGTCAGATTTTGGATTCCGGTCCCCAATTAGCCCCACCACCCCCAAATGTGTAAAAAATGGATTTCAAATACTAGAGACATACAGTTTGGTTTGGCATATAGATATGAATAACATAATCTTAATCTGAACATATCAATATGATTGTCCATCTAGTTTTCCATAATTCGATGCTGTTTTCAATGGACTGACGACGAAGTTGACATCTCTGCGAATGCAGTTTCTATTGTTGCTTTTGTTTTGTTTCCATTTTGCAAATAGGAATTCAGGGTATAATGGTTTTGTGAAAATGTATGTAACAGGCAGAAGGAGGCGTCGCAGGCCCCATAAACTATATATATTTTTGATCAGCACAAATAAGTTAATATAGCCCTGTCTGTCTGTCCGTCTGTAGGAACGCAGAGATTTCGTATACTACAAAAGCTTAAGTTTTACACGAATACTGTTAGTTACGCAGTAAAAGATTATTTGGTAATTCAAGCGTAATTTCTACAGCGTTTGAGCTAGAGACTGCATTTGTAAATTTGGATAGATATTATAGTATAGCACAACCAACCCCAAGTCACACCTACTGCGTGGTTAGCAGAGCGAGCGCTTATACATTCAGTTTTTTTTTTTTTTTTTGCAGGGTTCAGGGTTGAGGTGGGCATGGGCTGGGTTTTGTCGGGTACCCGTGGGTATGGGCTGGAAAATCAGGTTTCGCGTTGGATGCGGGCGGGTGCAGGTTACGTCGCTCTACCCGAAATAATTTGAAAATATAAGAACGCAATTGTTAAATATTTAAATATTGGCAATTTCAATTGCAATTATTTTCTTTTCTTAACTTCGTGTACATTATCCATTACGTTTGTTATGGATTATCTCAATTACAAATATCATCAGCATCTATTACAATTGTGATCACTAAAAAAAAGCGCGGAAGAAAAGAGGAAATGCCGTTCGGGAATAAAAATGAATTTGACGAATTTTTATCAAAAACGAAAGCTAATAATGTTCAGAGAGCAATTAGTGCCGTTGACGCTCGTTTAAATGTATAAAAATAAAAAAATTTTGGGCGGGCGGGTTTGTTTCGGGTTGCAAAATTTTTGTAGCTTTCGGGTACGGGAAAATTTTTGCTCTTCGACTGGACTGGGTTTCGGCCCATGCCCACCTCTAGTTCAGGATATGTCGTAGTCGAGCTGTCTTGATTTCATTTTTTTGTTGATTTCAATGCTCTCTCCTACCTCTTTCTTTCTCTTTATTCGCTCTCTCATTCATTCTAGTAGTTGTAGCATATACGATGGTTTTAACATTTTAATGGCTTTTTAATTAGGCGGCGTCTTTTGATGTACATACACATGTCTAGACCAGGTCGCCCCTATCACGAGCTGTCTTCAGTGCCTGATTCTCATTAGGTATTTTCGCAATGGTCTGTTACATTTACATAGGTGCCATGCAAAAACACAGACAGGCGCCGCGTTACAGAATACTTATATTATAACTATACATACATACATACATACTTACATACATAACACACACACACACATACACACACACACACACACGCACGCACACACACACACACACACACACACACACACACACACACACACACCTACATTTACATTTACATATATACATCTATACACGCATACATTTTTTTTTATTACTTATAACCGCTTTCGTAATTTTTTATTACAATCAGCACGTCTATCAACACCACCTGATGGCGAATGCATCGTTTATCCTGCTGTCACTCTTTTGCCTTAGGCCGTTTTACTATACTACGCCTTGCTAGTATTTTTTGGTAGTCACTGTACCACATTTTTACAACGAACGCCCCAGACAGGGGCCAACGACACCATTTTGCGAGCGGTCTCAACCTCTCTCTTACACACAGACACTTCCTACAGACTCATGCAAGGGGACAGGCGTGCGCCTTCATTCATAAGCGGTGCGTCGTCGGCGCCGCTACTCGCTGCAAAATTTGGCGGCTTGCATGTGAAACATTTTCGTTTATTTTTGTATTTGTACTGTCATTCGTTTGGTTGTTGTTGTTTCTTTATTTTATTATTTATTATTACTTTTTTTGTTGATGCGCTGCTGTTGAATGCCTAGCTTCCGCCCTTATAATAACACGCAAACACACACGCACACACACACAGAGGCAGAGACAGTCATATCTTTAAATTCATTTTCGTGCACATGCGCATTGCGTCTGCTGCTCATTTTGAGTGAGCACTTTTAAGAGAGGCTCTCTCTCTCTTGCTCTCTTTGTTTTGGCCGCCGCCTGAATGTGGTTGGATTCTGATTTTTGTTGTCCTCCTGTCGTCTGCATGTTTTTATACGCATTGCGTTTTAAATGTCTATCCTTACGAACGCCGACGCCGACCCGGCGTTTCTCGCTCTCAGGCACTTTGTCTGGTGCCTCGTCTGTGGCTGTGGCTGTGGTTGTGACTGTGTCTGTATATGCGCCTTTCTCGTTCGCACTTGCCGTATTTAGCTATTATATTTTACTTTGTTTTCATACACATTCGCCGCTTCACACATTACGCTTTGCATTAGTTTCGGGGTCAACGTCATCTTGAGGGTTGCTCTTGCGGCTGCTTCTGTTGCCGCCAACGCCGTCAATCGTTTTCGCAGTTGTTTGCGCTTGTTGTTGTTGTCGGTTTTGTGCACGTCTCGTATTTTTTCAGCGTCTGTCACAGCTACTACGTTCATACGTCGACCGTTATCATGATGCCATATTGCGCTGCATTCTGCCTTCGTTTCAAATGAAGCCATTGATATTATTGGCATTTGAATGGCTATTCAATATATGGTTTATTTGAAACATCGTGTAAACACGAAGTGTGGTTTTACAATGTGGAATATGTATGTATGTATGTCTATATAATTCCATTTTTTTTTGTTTAAACATAAATTAGTAAAGCGACGGTTGTACATACATAGTAATTAATAATTAATAAGCTAAAAATACTAATTAGCTAAATTTAAAAATGATTGAATCTCAGTTTAAAAGAGAGGGAAAGAGAAAGAGAGGGAGAGAAAGAAAGAGAGAGAATTTAAACTGTAATTATAATTTTAATAATTACTTAGCGAGTAACACCCATCCAGTAGGATGTACTGTTGTTTAACTTTTCCGATATAGATTTATAGGCGAAGTGTGAAGTGTGTGAGAAGTGTAAGCTAAAATAAAACTGGTATTTTAAAACATTGTTCGCCGTCTGCTGAGGGGGGGTCTGCTGAGGGGGTACAAAAGCCACTCCATCAGTTTCTGAATTATTTGTGTAGGAAAGGCATTCACAAAATATAATTAGTACATGGTTTTGTGTCACATCTATCTCGCCGTCCGTCCGTATGCCCATGTTAGTGCTAACCCTTTTCCGTCTTTGAAGTTTGAAAATATACAATTTTGAAGTCATAAAATTTTGATTTGTATCACAAACTCATTAAACTGAAATTCAGCTTCAGGTATAACCGATTTATGAAACAGAATATTCAGATTATTATGCCACGCCTCCTTCTGCCTGTTACATACTTTTAACAAAAATTTTCAATGAGCTCAGTATAATGTACTATGTAGTACCACTAACCATACAACCTGTAGCAATTATAGTGCCCAACATTTGAAGTTTATTGTTCTCGTGGACCTCGGCCTTAGAATTTTGGGAACGGTCTTAGATTTGTTCCACCTTGTCAAACTGTCAAATCTACTTTCCCTTGCATATGGCATGTATGTTTATATGTATACATATGCATTTATTCTTATCCATGTTTAATAAATAAAAATGACTATAATTAATTTAGGAACATAGGCCCCAAAACATTTTTGAACGTGTTATAAACGATTTTAGTAGATCTGGAAATTCATATGCATTGACAAATGTCAGAATACACCATGTACTCTTTATTACCAAAATGACTGCTGCAAGCCGTAAAGGCTCAAAGTACTCAATCGCGCAGGTAGTAAGAGAAAAAACTGCAAATGTTGGGCCCTACAATTGCAATAGTTTCACACACAGTCACATAAATGCTCATGCATGTGGCAAGACTCAGTAAATGCATGTGTGCATGCTCATCGCAAAAAAGTAATTCTTATGCACAGCAGCGCTTTCATACCCTTCCCAATTATTACGAAAACACAAAAATGTTGAATTTTTGTTGAATGGTTAGTGACAGTACTCATAGTATCTATATTATTTTATGTGATACATTTAAATTATTATTTATCTTGTATATTGCCAAAAGCAGCTGATATGTACATACATACATTGAATATTATGTGTCTTGCGCACAAGACCTGGGTACCCCAAAATCGGGCAGTCTGAATATGGACACCCTTACTTATCTTATCTTTCTGTAATTCTCAGCACGTGCTGGCATTGGCCTGGTCAGTCAATGGAGACTCTTGTAGTTGCAGCTCCTGAGATTTGGGCAGTGGGCATTGCATAAAAGAAAAGTCTCGATGCCTATTCTCTTATTATTATTATTGTTGTTGCTGCTGTTGTTGTTGTTGTTGTTGTCTTAGCACAGGCATGAGACGCGGGCGTTCAGTCCATTGCTCATTAAGACGCATTTCCCCCTGTAATTAGAGACAGCCCTCTTGACTTAGCTATGGATATAGTCATAGTTACACTTTTTCTATTCCGTTCTCTCCTCTCCAAGTGTGCGCATGTTTCCTTTATTTTTATTTCCGTTTGCTCCTTGATTGATGGCGGACTTATGTACATATGTATGAATATTGCAGTTGCCATCGCAGTCACTGTCGCTGCTTCGGCTATTAATGTCACATTGCCAACATGTAAGCGAACGAATGGTGTAACAAACGAAAAGGAAACAATGTAACGATTAACCCAATTCATAATAATAAAAAACAAACTGCGGGTCCGATTGATTGGTGATACTAAGGGACGAAATATGTAGAACGAATGGTCTGGGTGATGGAGAAAGGGGAAATGGGGAAGTGCGGAAGCGGGAGGTCCCCTCTCGTTTGGGATGGAAAGAGACTTCATATGGCCAGCGATGATTAGTTGCAGTCTCTGCGTATAAACGTATTTACCTGCACACATACACGCATGCATAGATATGCAATGTAATGGCCTCATACTGACCCACTCACTCGCACACAGTCTCATGCAAGTCCCTTATGTCGCAATCTCTGTGCAGTATTTGCTTTATGTGATCAATACTGCAGACAGTTCACATGCCATAAAATTGTTTAGGTCTGACTCTTTTGCGCTGACAGCTGTGGGACGATAAAAAATAACACACAATAGAGAACAGAGAGAGAGAGAGAGAGACCCAGAGAGCGGGAGACCCAGAGAGCGAGAGAGAGAGAGAGAGAAAGAGGAAGACAAAGATGAACAGAGTTGTTGGTGCTGCTGCTGCTTCGGCTGTCTCAGCAGTCAAGAATGCAGATGTGGATGCTGTTGATGCCGTTGCTGCTGTGTATAATGTGAAAAGCACGTTTTCAGTTATGCGAACGGCGTGTGAATGAGTTGTCGTCGACGAGTCGCGTTGGAATGGCGTAAAGAGAAAGTATGTTGGAGAGCCCAGTATGGCGTGCTGGTGGAATAAAGAGATAGATAAAATGAAAGAGATAGAGCAAGAGATTGAGAGAGAATCTGTCTAGAGTTATGTCAGTTACTCTGCTTTCCTATGAGCAAATTACAAGCAAACGAACGAATTTTCGGAACGAATGTAAGGAGAAGAACCTAAACAGCGTGATCTTTGCATAACAGATCGGAATAGAGGAAAGACAATCGTTTTAGTAACTTGTGAAAATAGGTCTAAAGATATACTGGTTAACTCATTAGTTATAAGGTTTAGAACTGAATGCATTGTAGTGTTTGGCAAAAAATGAAAAGATTTTTAAAATTAAATATGAAATAATAATAATTATAATTATAAATTAGTTTGATGCTGCGCTTTGTGTTTGACACACACAAAAACACACACACACACACACACACACACACACACACACAGAGAGAGAATATAATATTTGCTGCCTAGCATACATACTAGTAATAAATGTATTTTATGACCAGTTGTTGCTACAGCAAATGACACTTGTATACAGACTTATACACAAATGAAACATCAAGAAACAGAATTATTTCCCCATTCCAAGCAAGGCGCATGCGCGCAGCCTCTGAGCATGAAAATACAGCAAAAAAAAAAAAGTACGAGTGAGGAAGGGAGAGCGGGGCGGCGATTGGCTACAGCGATTGGCTTGATGCCTATCAGTTGCCAGCTGTCAGCTGCCAGGGGTAATAGTAGTTTCTTAACTGCTCATAAAAGTCGAGCAGCCACCCAATCAAAATACATACCATGGAAACTATTTGAAGTTATCCAACTGTCTGAGTGATGTCTGGTGATGCTGCGACTGCGCCTCTCCCATTAATCACTGGTGAGTGAGCCAATATGATGCTGATGCCATTGCCATATAAAGTATTAACTGCAACCGACCCCACAGCTGAAAACTTAAAGCTATGTTTGTTACTTACAATTTCTGTTTGGGATTTGAGTTGATTACTTGAATTAGGAATTTTGATTAGTTTCTGCTTATTGCTTTATCATTTGACACGGGGAGACGCCGAAAATCGATATTATGCCTCGTATATGCCTTACATTCTCGCATATTCAATCAGTTCTCTCATTCGACTCGCTGTATTCAGCAATAAGACCGTTTTGTAGTCGCTCAACAGCTGGCATGTTAATGGCAATAGTCAAGATCTTTGTGTGATATGTATGATAATGTGCATAATAGATGTTACTGTTGTAGTTATCTTTATTATTGTGGTTGTTGTTGTTGCTGTTGATATTGCCGCTTCTATCTGAAAAGTAGCAAGGAATGTGCGTAATAGTTAAATTGGAATGCTTTTAATTTTAGCTGTTTTCGAGAGTTTCCATTTCAGTGATAGTGTTGCTTCACTGCATGTGAGATTTGGAAGGCTGCATTTTTCATACCCTGAAAATAAGAAATCTGGGTATCATGTTTTGTGAATATGTTCACATATTGGCATTAAAAAAAGTTATAAGCTTATTGGCCTACATTTTTGTTTGTCAAAATAGCTATGCCGGCGACTTATTTATTATTATAGAAGTAAATTTGTCATTAACAGGCAGAAGGAGGCGTGGCTCCATAAAGTAAATATATTAGACATGTAATTCTGTCCGTCCGTCTTAACTAGAGCTATAGATCTGAAAGTTTACATAAATACGATTATATATTTCATGCAAATTTACTTGCTATTATTTGTTAGATATTAAAGACTTGTAATTTGGCAAATAAAAATCAATTTAAATGCTATGAATATATTCCGAAAGTATCATGAAGATCGTCTACTCCATCTAGAAATGGAGTTATATGCGTCCAAAGTATAGCACAATCCAGGGTTCAGGTATCTTGTAGTCGAGCCGTCTCGACTAGAGCCTTTTTACTTGCTAATTTAGTTGTTGTTTTACCCATGTTTGTCGAATTCTGAAATCCTCAACTATTTTCTATTTACATATGTAAACTTTCACATGAGGTTTCTGTCGAGTTCTTGCATTGATTAATAAGACCTCTTGACCATATATATTTTTGTCCGGCTTATATTCAAAAGGGTGCTCACCCGACAGCTGTTAGTGTTGTAGCCTAACTGTTTAACATATTATAAGACCCCCAACCCCTTCCGAGTTGTTTAATGTTGCGTGATAGTCGTGCAACCCTTCGACGTTGTGCCATGCACAACCCCAAAAGTAGAAAGCAAATTAGATCGACGGTCGCGCCGATCTTGTGATCTGGCGAAGCAATGAATCGATCGCTTCTTATTTGTTTGCCTATAATTGTTGGTTTCCTTCTCTTCTTGACGAACTGAACTGAGAGTACATTGGATTTTACATTACCCGACTACAAAATTTGTAATATACATACATATGTACATATGTGTATATGCTAGATTGTCCCCAAAATTCTACACATCATTCAGCTTTAGAATTAGATCACTGTTAGCAAAGTTACTAAAGAATTACAATTCAAACTGACTTTTTAGTGTGAACGAGTATTAGGCCTTTGGTCGTGCCCGTCTACACAGTCTTATTTGTTTATTTTTATACCCTGAGCCCATTGAAAATGGGAAATCAGGGTATAATAGTTTTGTTAAAAGTATATATATATAAAGTATATATATATAAAGTTTGTTAAAGTATATATATTCTTGATCAGCATAAAAAAATAAGTTGATTGAGCCTTGTCCGTCTGTCCGTCCGTCCGTCCGTCCGTCCGTCCGTCCGTCCGTCCGTCCGTATGTATGAACGCGTCGATTTCCGAAAATACAAAAGCTAGAGAGTTCATTCTTTTTGTGTTAGGTTCGTATATTGCGCGCGCAGTACGAGTTTGTTTCAGAAATTCGATAACTTGTATATTTGAAAAGTTATCGATAAACGAATTTATCGGGACCCAGTTATAAAATTCTAGCTAATTCATCTTTAGAGTTAGAGTCTCCAAGTCTTCTGCATATATATAGATACTAATTTGATACAATTTCGGTTTTTGTCAGATTTTGGATTCCTATCCCCACTTCGCCCCACCACCCCCAAATGTGAAAAAAAATGCATTTAAAATACTAGAGACATGCAGTTTGGTTTAGCATATAGATATAAATATCATAATCATAATCTGAAGATATCAATACGATTGTCCATCTAGAATTATTAATCATCAAAGTTTTCTCATCAAAATCCATGCGGCGCAGCAACAAACTCAGAGAGAGACAGCAAGACGCGTGCAATGCTTACACACATGTATACACACATACATGCATACAAGCGTAGATCAATGTTTGCATGTGTGCAGAAACGAATTGAATAATTCTTGGAATATTATTCGTTCGAAGAAGGGCTCAGGGTATCTCGTAGTCGAGCCGTCTCGACTAGAGCCTTCTTACTTGTTATTCTTAAAGTTTCTTTGTATTTTCTTTGTGTTGTTTACGTTTAGTTTAACTTATGTAGATTTATTTTTGTCTTGCAAGTGAAACGCACAGCCATTTAAATTTAGACCAGAACGATCATCTAATGGTATCATCTTAGCCTGTCCTACTCGCACTCTTTGGCTGTGTCTGTGCCTGTGTCACCCGACTGTCATGTAGTAGTTGCTGCCTCTGCGACTCTTTATTGGACATAAAATGTGTGATTGCTGTAAATCTTTCGCCTCAGAATTCAACGACAGCGACGTCAACGTCAGCGTCAACGTCAGCGTCGCTCTCAGACTGCTGATCTTCTTGTTTTATTTTTATACCACGTTCGTCGTGCTCTGCAGCACAGCCATAAACAAAAGCATTATTTTAAACGGAAAGAGAGGTGCAGCTGTCAATGTAGGGTGCATTTGGTGCTAGACAGAGGCGGCGTCGTCGTCATCGTCATCGTCATCGTCATCGTCATCGTCATCGTCTCACTCTAAGTTGATTTGTAACAACTATTAATATGGAACTTCGACACGCGAGCTTCGCCAGGCTTACTGTTACGCAGTGGTTGATTATCATTGTTGTTGTTGTGCATGCCGAAGCAGCCACTGTACAGCCTTATGCGTAACGGATTATAAGAGAACCAGTAAGTGAGAGAAATCGTAGAATAACCGATTTGTGTTTTTATTGATAGATCATTGGAACGCTGCAGAAAGGAAATGATTGGGCATAGTGAGCAGCTTTAAATTATAAGAAAATAACTCTTGTTGTCGATCGACTTACATTTTAACACGTATGCGAAGTGAGTTCTTTTCTTATATTGTTATTAATATATTATATTTAGAATATCTATGTTCTCTCTTCTTCTTTTCTTACCCAATATTTATGTCAGCTCACATGCTCGTTCTAGTTTTATTTCTAATTTCATTTCTGTTGGCCTGCCATACTACATATTGTTTGACTGTGGCTGTTGTTGTTGTTATAACGAGTATTACGTATTGTAAAAAATGAACGCCATGTTGTGTTATTGTTTACTCTTTCAGTAGACTATTGGTTGTCTAATATACATATGCATATCTATTCAACATCTCGACGCTCGCAGATTGAAAAACAAATTACCATAAATGTCATTTTGTCGTTGAAATGCATTAATTGTAATACAAATATTGTTGGACCAAAAAGTCCAGAAAGATAGAAAGAGCGAGAGAGAGAGAGAGAGAGAGAGAGAGAGAGAGAGAGAGAGGAAAAGAGAGTAATAAATCTCTATCGCTCAATTTACATATGTACATATGTACATATGTACATGTGTGTACTGTATAAATACTGTGTGAGTGGCTGAAAGGTAATCAAGCAAAAACAGTTAGCAATTGAGTAAAATTCGCGCTCTCAGAAACACACACGAACAGACGGCGCTGCTTAGTTGTTGACATTCACAGAAGTGTGGAGACTGCTGGCATTATATGTATATATGTATACATACTTGTGTATCTGTTGGTGAGTGTGTGTGTGTATGTGGCTGCGCGAACGTTTTTCTGCCTGAGTGTGGAAACCTAACATTTGAATATACTGAAAAATCGTAACAATAATTTAACACTTCATGTACATTTATACATACATAGCTACATATGTATGTGTGATGCTAATTTAAGACTTTAAACATTGACCAACTACGAGCGTATAAGCTAAGCTCTTCTCCTATGCTCTTTCTTTTGGCTTCTTTCTGCTTTGTCATGTTCCTTCTAGCTCATTCTAGGATGCGGGCGCTGTTGATGTTGCTGCTGCTTGTGTTCATTTAACTTGCGTCTGTTTGTCTGCCTCGTTATATTTTTTTTTTATGTTTAGCGGAGTGCGCGGAGTATAGAATGTGTATGTGTGTGAGTGGAACTGATAGCCCGAGAGAGACAGCCTGAGGTAACAGCAGCAGCAGCGGACTGCTCTTATTTCCTTTTGTCTTTGGAATGAAAAAAAAAAAATATTTTTTTTATTGTGTCTTGTTTATTGCTTCATTTGCGGCGTTTTAGCTCTTGATTAGGTTCTTTTGTGTGTCGCCCTTTAGTTCGCTGTTGTTGTTATTGCTGCTGACGTTTGCTATAGTAATTCTCTTTGCCTGTGTTTGTGTGTTTAGATATTGTATGTTTTTATATGTGTAGAGAGGACAAAGAAAATGTGAAACAATTTAAGCTAGCTTAACTAATTTTTATTTAATTTTGCCAATGCTAGCTTTATTTTGAAATTTCGTAAATACATGCATACATACATATATATGTATTGCGTTTTACTTTACGCGAGTAGATCCAGTCTACTGCGGTTTTTGTTGCTGCAACTAGACACTGCGTTCTCTTTTCTGTTGATTCAATATTAGCTGCTGCACTCGCCGTTATTGTAAATGCCGTTTTTTTATTTATTTTTTTTATTATTTATTATTATTATTATTTTTTTATTTTGCATTTTCTACTCTTGCTCAGACAATTGCGCTGTGCGCTGCGACTCTTTGGCGCCACTGAAGTGGCGCTTACATAAATACTAACGCACACACAAACGCGCTCTCGCTACACATACAAACACACACGCACACACACACAATCACTCACTGATGTTTTGTGTTTGTGCAGCTATTTCCGTTTCGTTGTCGAAATGAAATTAAATTAATTCATTAAAGCAAATTTAATGTCTAATAAATGATATCAAGAAAACAAATGTACAAAATTCTGGGTCTCGTTTAGTGTAATTCCATCCCCTCTTGCAACTCGAATAAAAATGCCAATCTGTCTGGCGCCTATTTTATGAACGGTTCAACAGCAAATGCCAAATTTGACAAGTGAGACGACTGGAAAGCTCCACTAGAGTAAAAGCTTAAAAGTGTACACATCAAAAATATTTGTATGTGCATTTGTGTATATATAATATATATATATATATATATATATATATATATATATATATATATATATATATATATATATATATATATATATATATATATATATATATATATATATATATATATATATATATATATATATATATATATGCATGTGTACCTCGCTTGCTTCGTTGATAAGCAATCATTTTAATTGAATTGAAAATTTCTAATAGCCCTGTGACAGCAGCTGAAATACACAACTTATCTGCAGGTTCATCTGACCGGGTCTGTTGTGACCTGTAAAACGGATCAAGATATTGTAGGCAGCCTTTAAAAAGATAATTTGTAGTCATTTAAATACTCTGTGAAAGTCTTTCAGAGTATTTTGATCGATTATAATATATACATGTGTACATACAAGCATACATATATTGTTTCTTAATCGAATCTAATTAATATACTTGAATATGGACAAAATAATATATAGCCGCCATCTAAAAATATTTCAACCTAAATATAAAATAATTTAAATAATAAAATATAGAAATATATTACTTCTAATCAACAATGAGGGCAGGCTGGCTGCCTGCATATATTGTGTATAGTCTAATAATCATTATAAACCTATTTATTTGCATAGTTTTAGGCTTAGTTAAACTTACTTTCTCTAATAGAGTACCGATAGTTGAGCATTTTAAATGCTTTTCGTAAATTCTGCTTCGGCCCATTAATATACATATATTTATGTATGTACATATAATTGTGATAATGCTAAAAACGATCCCATTTTTAGTTGCTTTCATATTTCATTCACAAAACGTTAAATTAATTTAAAACGAAGCATTATATGTATATGTGTATGTATGTGCAGATGTACTTGCATATACATATATGTATGTACATACATATGTACATATATACGACAAGAGCAAGTGCTATGATGAGCATAATTCGAAAGGCAATAATTCATTTCTTATAGGTCGCGTTCAACAGCGATATATACACGTAAATGTATATACATACATATGTACATAGTTGAGTTGGTGATTTTTTTCTTTTTTAAATTATAAAGTGGGCTTGTGAATGAAACCAAATAACTCCAATTTAACATACTCAACAGTGACTGTGTGTGTGTGCGACTGCGACTGCAAACAATTTCATTGATAATTTCGAAATACAAATCAAATAATCAACAAACAACACATGCTCACAAACACCCCAAACACACACACACAGACACATACACAAACACACAGACACACACACACACACACACATATATATATATATATATATATATATATATATATATATATATATATATATATATATATATATATATATATATATATATAATATAACAAATACATATGTGTAGCCGCTGTCGCAACGACACAAGTGATATAAATTGTATATATATATATATATATATATATATATATAGCGGCTACACATATGTATTTGTTATATTAAACTATCTCGCTTGCACTTGCGACCAACCTGACTGCAAAACACCTAACCATAAATAGACTAAAGCTCTCTGAGTTATGTATATGTGTATATATGCACATATTACCGATATCGATGATTTTGCTATTATCTTGATCATTTTTATTTACCCACTTGCATTCCACGACGAGCATTCACACACGACGAGCCACGCGACGACACAAGGCAATTGAAAATGTCATTCAAAATACGAGCTACATTTCATTCATTTGATTCACAACTTCAACTACATGCGCTCTTCGTACTAGCGCTTGCCTTTTGCTTTTTACGCCACACTCAATCCATTCATTCACTAGTTCACTCACACAAGTATACATTGCAACTGAGAAAAATGCGGCGAGACAGAGCGTTAACAAGCGAGAGCGTATGTTGAAAAGAGACAAGCGACGTACACACATCATGCAATGGAGCCGGATCGTCACTCTTCAACAGCCCTTGCCCGGCTCGTGCGTAATGTGCTAACGGGGCAATTGGTTAGTTCATTGTGTATTTTCGAAATCTTTGCATGTATGGGCTTACGTGTGAGTGTGTATGTGTGTGCTTGAGTATTTAATACGTCTTATAGGATTCAATTGCCAACAAATGTTGTTGTATATATCGGAAAAATAAATATTACAAAAAATAATAAAATGAAGAACATCTTAAATAAACACTGAGGGAATGCAAACAAGATTGACTCCACAAACAAAAATATATATATTTTTTAAATCACATTATTTACGCTTTAAGATCCCGAAGTTCATGATGACAGTGTTGAGCCATTTTTATAATAGTTATAGCGAATTGTTGACAATTAACTATAAATTTACAGTGTATTAACTATTATAATAAATTACTCGTGAGTCATTCGTATGACTTATTTACTTGCTGATTATAAATAGATGAACAGATGAGCAATGATAATTACTGAATATTAATCACAATAATTACTTCAATGACTGAATAACTTTAGTAGAAAATTTTTCTAAATCATTCAATTCAACGATAAGGTATCTCATAATTCTCTCCCTCCCTCTCTCACTTTTTCACACACACTTATTCTATAAGTTTTTATATTTTTTCCAATGTTTTTCTATTCAGTGAGTTTTGGTGAGTTGTTAACGCAGTTCTTGGAATTACAGACTATTATACCAGGGTATATATACTATGGAAGGTTAGGGAATAATGAGTTGTCTTAGTGTAAAGTGTAAGTGGCTGAAGGAGGCGTGGCCGACACCATAAAGATTCGTATTCGGTCGACGATCTCAAAATTTTTCTATACATATAATATATGTTAAATTTAGGGTATTTCCTAGTCAGACCAACAAAAACTTTTTTTAAGGGTCAAGTGCCCCACCACGAACTCCAGCAGAACAACAGGAAATAACATATATATTACTCATAACATATCACGCTAAGTCGTTTAGCAGTACTCCGAGTACTCGTACTCATCGCACACACTTCTTCGTATATTTTTGCTGTGGTTCGTAAATAGAAACAGGCGCTAGCTTATATATGTGATACATGTACATACATATATATACATGTATATATATATATATATATATATATATATATGTATATATATATGAAGTTATGATAATAATTTGCTATAGATATGTATAAAAATAATATATTCTATAAGTCTGGAATCAACTTATACTAACCTTAATAAGTCACCGTCAAAATTTTTGTTGTATTGCAGTAAATGTTTGTACTTAACTTTTAGTATCTTTATATTATTTTGTATTATTTTATTTAACTGATTGAACATATTAATGTGTAGACTATCGAAATCAATAGAATAGTTACCAATAGAAATACTCGAAGCTCACAGTAGCTAGAAGCTGTAAAGTAGAGTATAGTAATTGTAGTCGAGACTGCTCGACTACGGAATCCCCTGAACCCTTCTTTCAATAATTCAATTTCAATTCGATTCGATTACATGCACACACTGAAATACATATGTCAACATGCATGGGTGTACGCATTGCAGGCGTCTTGCTGTCTCGCTTGCACTGCATTGCATTCATACGAACAGACGGGACGGACATCAAGACGGACATTTCAAAACCAATAGACTCTTTTTCCCTTTTTGGGAACAGAGTCTAAAAAGCGCGTGTAACTGATAAGGGTTTAATACCAAGCTGGCCCAAGAATGTGCGTCCCCGAACGCATAAGTATCATGTACACACAATTGTAAATATACCCAAATATATATATATATCGATATATATATATTTACATACATGCATATACATGTAAATAGTTATTAATAGTTAATTTTTATACCCTGAAACCATTGAAAATGGGAAATCAGGGTATAATGGTTTTGTTAAATGTATGTAATAGGCAGAAGGAGACGTCGCAGACCCCATAAAATATATATATTCTTGATCAGCATAAAAAAATAAGCTAATCTAGCCCTGTCCGTCCCTATGAACGTGGATATTTCAGAAATTACAAAAGCTAGAGAGCTAAAATTTTACATGAACACTCGTATGTTAGTTACGCAGTACGAGTTTTTTTTTTTTTTCGATAACTCATCCCATTTTCAAATTATCGATAAAAATATCGAAAATTCGTTCCAATTTTGTACGTTTTTTGGGCATAACTTCTACACCGTTCGAGCTAGAGACTTCAAATTTGTTTATTTATATAGATATTTTTAGATTTTGGATGCGACGCATCCAAACGTGTTGGCCGCGACGCATTCAGAGTTGATTAATTGAGTTGTGGCCTGTACCATATAACGAAGGTAACGAAGCATTAGGGTCAAAAATGGGTTGATGACAACTTTATGCCACAATAAAATGTTGAAATTAGCCTTTGTACTTGTAGAAATTGTCTAAAATAAACCAATTAACTATCAAATAACTAAGAAAGCTCTAACCGTGGTTACCCTAGGTCTAGAAGCTAACTTGTTCTTTGCATGATCTACGTATTCAAATATAGGTGCCATAGGTCGTATCTATGCATAGATATACATAGATGAAAACAAGTAAGAAGGCTTCATATCGAGTCGCTGGTGGTAAAGTATTCTGGAATTAAGGTTCAGATCTTAATGGATTGTATTCCCACAGACAGACAGATGCAAGAGCAGTATACAAATCAGTATACTCTTCTCTTTGTCATGTCAAGAGTAAAACTAAGCAAACTGTGGTTTCAATGAATACCTGATTTCTATAAACACGCACACGTGAAAAACTTTCTTCTCACATAACCAGCGTAATTATTATGGCAGTTGTTGTTGTTGTTATGCCGATCACTTCCATCGATTGACTCAGCGACAAATGCCGAAAGTCACCGGGCTGGAATTTCCGATTCTCTTATCGCTTGTTATACCCTGAACCCATTGAAAATGGGAATTCAGGGTATAATGGTTTTGTTAAATGTATGTAACAGGCAGAAGGAGACGTCGCAGACCCCATAAAGTATATATATTCTTGATCAGCATAAACAAATAAGTTGATTGAGCCCTGTCCGTCTGTCCGTCCGTCCGTCCGTCCGTCCGTCCGTACGAACGTCGAGATTTCGGAAACTACAAAAGCTAGAGAGCTGAAATTTTACATGAACACTCGTATGTTAGCTACGCAGTACGAGTTTATTTTGTTTTTTTCGATAACTCATAACTTCGAAAATTCGTTTCAATTTTTTATGTTTTTTTGGGCATAACTTCTACATCGTTATAGCGAAAGTCTTCAAATTTGTATATTTAGATAGATATTATGAATACGCAGATTATGTAATTATCAGATTTTGGATACCACGCCCCCTTCGCCCCCAGTTTGGAAAAAACGCGTTTCAAATACTAGAGACTTGAATTTTGGCACATAGATACGTATAGATACTCTAATGAAAATGATAAATAATGATACTCTCTGAAAATTTCATTAAGATCGTCCATCTAGAAATGGATTTATAATTTTTTTGGTTCAGGGTATCTCGTAGTCGAGCCGTCTCGACTAGAGCCTTCTTACTTGTTCATTCTAACTCCGCGCTTTTTTTAGTGATCACAATTGTAGTAGATGCTGATGATAATTGTAATTGAGATAATCCATAACAAACGTAATAGATAATGTTCACGAAGTTAAGAATAGAAAATAATTGCAACTGAAATTGAAAATATTCTCATATTTCCAAATTATTTCGGGTAAAGCGGGTTGCGCCCAGCCCATGCCCAACTCTAGTTCAGGGTATTTAAATTCTGTGCTAAAATTCCATGAGTGCTAAGATCATCTTCTTATAGGCCCAGTCTTTTCGCTCTCGCCGGCTGTCCCTTTCTCTGGCACACACTGGGGCTAACTGGCAAAGCGGGCGCGTCGACTTATCTCGCGTGTGGCGTCACGTTGCTTATCTGGAACTGACATAATATTGAGCAAAACAAGAGGACCGGCATATACATACAAACACACACGTATAAATTATATATATATATATATATATATATATATATATATATATATATATATATATATATATATATATATATATATATATATATATATATATATATATATATATATATATATATATATATATATATATATATTACTTATATATATATATATCTCAAGTTTAGTTTCACCTGCCAACTTTTGCTGAATTTGTCAGTAATATTGTTATTGAGCATAAGGTCAGTCGTGCTATAGAGCAAAGATGCTCTCTTTTGCTCTTTCTATAGCGCTCTCTTTCTATATCTTTTTCTCTTCCTCTTTCTCTCTCTCTCACGCGCTATCGGTTGCTCTTAGAATGACTGCGAATTTCTTGAGGCCTACAGAGATTAAGTAGTACATGTGACTTTTCAACACTATTCCTCGGTAGCGAATATTATGTCGTTTGGGTTTAGTTTATACATGTCAATTTCAAATAAAAACGCATTTCCAATACTAGAGACTTGCAATTTATTCTACTCTGAAAATTCAATCATTCAAAATTATGAAGATCCTTCATCTAAAAATGAAGTTATAAACGTCCAAAGTTCAACCCAACCCGCACCAAGCCACGGCAGCAACTTCATGGTTAGCAGAGCGCAAACTCATACGTGCGTATGAGTGCGTATGCAGGGTTCAGGGTATCTCGTAGCCGAGCCGTTTCGACTAGAGCGTTCTTACTTTTTTTGTACTGATCATAAACATTTAATTAACGAAATATTTCGACAATTGTCGTTTACTAATTAGCAAACGTACATGGCAAGCAACAAACGATTTTCTATGCTTACATATAAAAAGCTGCATGCTATAGTACTCGAAGAATAGCAGTAAACTTATTTAGGTTTAGCTAACGATTACATGTTATATATAAACTTGCCCATGAGATTTGGAACATAAGAAATATTTCGTGATCTGCTACGCTTCGATTAGCGTCGTCGTTGTTGGTGTCTTGTTGTGCCGTTGTTGCTGTTGTCATTGCTGCTGTTAACTGGTCGGACAACTTTGTGTGTGATTGGAATGTTGTTGCCTTTAGGAAGCCGCAGTGCAGAGTGGTGATTGTTATAGCTGTTGTTGATCTTGCCGTTATTGCCAGCGTCTATGCCGTCATCATTGTTGCTGTTCGTTTAGAAACTGTTCTTGCTGTTGTTCTGCTCTTTTTCGCAGCAAGAATGACTCAGAAACTTTCGATCAGGAGTAGCTCCAGCAGCAGCGGCCGTAAGGGTCGTCAGACATAGCTTTGACATCGCTGCCAGTTGCTGCGCATGCGTAACTAATGCATTTGCAAAGAAAGGGAGAATAAAACAAAAGTTATTGCAAGCACATGCCATTTAGCTGTAAAAAAAAAAAAGAAGAAATATAACGTCAAAACAAATGACCGTTAGCCGTGCCAATTTTAGCTTTCAACATTTAACGAGCGCGTGCAACGATGGCGCCGTGGAGGAGCTTAACGAAAATAAACAATAACAAAATTGCCAACTGGAAGAGATTTTTCTGCCATGTGCACAGCTGATAACATTGTTGTTGTTGTCAAAGTGTAGACGGAACTATTGCGCTTTTTTTTAGCTTCCACCTGATAGTAAAAATAAATATAAAATTGAGAAATTGGGTCACCCTTGCAGCAACAATGTTGTCATACAGTTTGATGAGCGCAGTCATTTGTTCTCTCTTTCTCTCTCTCTCTCTCTCTCCCTCTCTCTCTCTATCTCTTGCTCTCTCGCTCTCTGCCACTTGCGCGCGCTCTCTCGCGTGCATGAATGTGTATGTAAAAGAAGAGTTGTACATACATACATATATGGCTTATTTGTATCGCTATAGCTCCCCAACTATGCGGCGGTCTTTTTGTTGCGAAAAGCGATCAAAATAGTGAGAAAAAACTAGGAATTCGTAATGTTTTTGAATTTGAACTAACATACAAAAATGTACATAATGTAATTTATAATTTACTTAATTTTGTTTTTTATTTTGTTCATTTTATTTAATTAAAAATGGTGCCATTGGATTAGAATTTCGACCATTAGGGAGTATTTTGACTGCGCAATAAAATAAAAACAAAAAAGCAACAAAACAAATAATTATAAAGCATAATAAAACAAACGACTGCCTGCAGCATTAGCTATGAGAGCGAAAGAATTTGACGTGTGCGAGAGTAGCAGAGAGGGAGAGAGCGAGGTGGTTGTTATTGTTGTTGTTATTGTGTTCACGCTATGGGCAACCAAAACAATTTGCAAGCGACAGGCCCATAAGAGCGAAAAGTCTAATAGAATTTGTATACGCACACACATATATGTATGTGTATGTGGTTGTAGATGTGTATTTCTGTATAATTGTAGGTATGTATGTAAGCATGTATGTACGCATTCGTGCGTGCGTGAGTGCGTATATGTGTGAGTTCATTTTAACTACGCAGCAGCATTTTTACTACTGCACAACGAGAGGCGGGTGGTGTTGTTCTTGGTGCCCCGCCTCCTACTATGGCAACTCTCGCGCTTCTCTCATGTACATTATTCGTTTCTCTGCTTTGCTGCCACGTTTTGCGCTCAGCAACTCTCACATACTGACAACACATCAGCATTCTGTTTTTCTTACGCCCGAAAACCGGCTACACCCTGTGTGTGATAGCTGGGGGAGTGCAGCCTCAACTTGATGAATTACAACGTAGTTGTAAATACGCTACACGCAGTTTTTCTTTTCATACATATACATATGTACATACATACCCGGAGCGCTGAAAATGAGAATGCACGTTAAATTAGTTTTGTGAAATTGAATTTAACAGGCAAAAGGAAACGTGTATCATATATTGTTGGTCCATGTCCATTCATACATATGTACATACATATATGGCTTACGCAGCGAAAGTATTAATTTTTATCAATAATAATACTTATTGGTTATTGAAAAAATCTATAGGTAAATTTCGTTTTTTCACGTCGATTTTTTTTAACACAAAATGGAAACTTCCAATCAACGCAGAAATTTCATGTATCGAATACACAACATATTTTGGTGTGTTTGCCAAGCACACATTGTTATGTCTCCGAAATTTGAGTAAGATCGTCTAAGAGATCAAAAATAAGTCTACAAAATACAGTCCATGTAGTCTAAGCGCGTCGCTGGGTAAATTGTGCAGTAAGCGCTCGCCTTAGCACCGTTAAAAATACAAATATTTATTAGCTTAGTGTGTAGGGTATCAGGGTATCTGGTAGTCGTGTAGTCTCTAGACTCAAGAAAGAGTGCTCTATTCTTGTTAATATTTAGTACGCTTTTACATTTACTACGCTTTTATGTCAGGGTAGCGCATATAGCCCTTTCGTCTCTGTAACGTTCGCTCTCATAGCTCGAACGTCAGTACAGTGAGGGCCAAGCGTCAGCAGCAGCAGCAGCAGCAGCAGTAGCAACAACAATAATAATCACTTTTATTTATTCTCGTTTCTTTAGCCGCATAAAATTATTGCCAGGTATATATTTCAGTGTATATGTGTGTATCTGTATATACATACATATATATGTATAAGTAAGAAAGCTCTTTTCGGATTTCGAGGCTGCCTGACTAGGACAGACACCCTGAATCCCGACCCCTCTGCATATCTATTCAATAGCTTAGTCCCACCTGTAGAATCAAAGAGAATATTGGGTTGATCAAGCAATATTTACTTCGATTATAATTCCATTGTTACATTGTTTTTCTTTTTAAGGGAAAAGGTAGGAGTTACGTAGATTAAGGCTCTAAATTACAGAGCTGAATTGTTGAGTATCATTATGCGCGGTGCATCTTTTATGTAACGGTTAAGTAAATACTTCATTTATTGAAAAGTGTTTATGTGTGTGTGTGGTTGTGTGGTTGTGTGTATAAATATGGATTACATTCTGTTAATGACGAATGCTAGTTATATATATGTATGTATGCATATGTGTGTGTGCGCTTGGTCACGCTAAAGCGATAACGAGCCGTCTGCGTAGACGTTGACGCGACACGTGTGTCGACCAGTTGGCGCCCTTTTTCGCATAAAATTATTGTTATTGCTTGTCGCTGTAGTAACATACATACTGACACACATACATATGTGTACACATACGTGCGCAATTGTTATTATATTGTCTCGCTGCTCTCTTTGTAAAAAGAAAATTAACAAAAACATTTGAACTTTTTGTATTTTCATTACAGTTTTGGCTAACCAAACAACAACAATAACAGCGACGACGAAAATCATTCCAACAAATATAATAAATATAAGAGAACGAGAGTACCAGAGGAGGAGCAGGAGGAGGAGATAGTGAGAGAAAACGGGAGTGATGATTACTTAACGAGCCGTCGCCTCTAGATCAATACATTATATTAAATAATTTGCTAAATTTGATTGAGTAATAACATGGATTTAAAATATTTACCAGTTGATAATTTTATCTACGAGTCAGCTGCTATTGGACCTCTGGATAAGAATTTACCATCGAAAATAATCAAAGATTGGTTTAAACAAACATGTTGCTACAGTACGAAAGCAAAGCCAACGGCAACAGATGAGGTATTAGCAACAACAAAAATAACCGCAACGTCATTGTCAACAGCGCCAGCATCAAATTCAACATTTGGCAACATTTGTGTCATATGCCGACAAGTGCTAGCAACAATAGAATGTTGCTGCATACAGCAGAAAGCAACATGCAGCAGTTCCTATTCAAGCAGCGGCAGCAACAGCCAATGCAAATTAATAAGCAGTCACAGTAGTAACAGTAACAGTAACAGTAACAGTAACAGTAACATTAACAGTAAAAGTAACAGTAACATTAACAGTATAAGTAGAATCAGTAGCAGTAACAGCGATGCAATATCAACAACATTCCCCAGCATGCTGGAGGTTTCGCAACATTGCAGCTGTTTTCAACTGCAACAAAGGCAAAGTCGTCAATATCAGGAACTTGTTGATACAACATGTTGCTGTACAAAGAATAATAGGCGTACTCGGAGAAAAGGAGTAGAAAGTAGTGGTAACAATAGTACAAATGACCATAACCAAAAAATTACGACAACAACAGGCAACTGCCAGTGCAACACCAGAAATAACACAGACTACTCCAGCAAAACCAATATTAATAGCCATGTTCACAAAAAGAATCGGTATTTGACAATGTACAGCAATTGCGTAAGTCTTCTGATCACACTGCAATTATATCTGTTTGTGCAACAACGAATACTGCTGCGACATTGTTGCATTCTTTTCAAAAGACGACGAAGACAGCAATTACAATCAAAGCAACAACAGCAACTACAGCCTTTCAGACGAGAGTATCAGAAATTCAATTATCATCAACAACAGCCGCAATATTGGTGCCACCAAAGCACTGCATACACAATACTCGCTCTTCTAATGTTACATGCGACAACAGCAATCGCGATGCTGCCGCCGCTGGCCACACAACAGGATCAACAGCAATTGCAGAAGGTTCCATTAACAGCGAGGCGGAGCTTCGAGGACAGCTTGGTGTCTTTCACAGGGTCAACGCGTAACTCCAATGGCTTTGGCACTAGCAGTAACACAAACAGGAACAGTAACAGCAATGTGCGATTGGCGCGTAAGGAAATGCGTAAGTCTCACGAGGCTACTAATTTTGCCTTTCGATACTCTTTTTTCAACTTCATTTAGTTTGATTACAGTATAGTATTGAATGATACATTAAATTGCCCAGACGTTTTGATTAATAGTTAAATGCTGTGTTAATTAACGCGTTTAATTACAAATTTGGCATATGATTATGATGATCATTCAATTAATAAATAAAAAAAAAAGAAGGAATTTAAACGTAACAGACGTACTTTCCATTTGAATGGATTTGTGGAATAAAATATGTTTCGATCAACAGAAGAATAGATTATATTCTAGTTGTCTATAAAGAGCAAAAGAATGTAATATGTTCTTAATTAGTTTCTGTAATATCTTAATTATATTATATATGTATATATATTTATATATTACTAAATTTTTGTAATTGTTAAAAAAAAAAAAAAAACAGCCTGTCAATCAATGGATATACGTAACAATATATCGGAACTGAAGCAGCTGGCTAACTGTACGATCATTGAGGGTTTTTTGCTTATAACATTGATCAACGATGCTGACAAATTGAACACGACTTATCCACTGCTCACCGAGGTGACGGGATATATACTGGTTTTTCGTGTGCAAAACCTAATATCCTTATCGCAAATCTTTCCCAATTTGAGTGTTATTCGGGGAAATATACTCTTCGAAAGTTATGCACTGGTGGTCTATCAGAATCGGGATCTGCTTGATATTGGATTATCTAATCTACGTGCAATTACGAATGGAGGAGTGCGCATCGAGAGGAATTTATATTTGTGCTTCGTAAAGACTGTCAATTGGCAGAAGATCGTCTCTAAGAATGCGACAGATTTGGATATTGTGCTAAAGTTCAATCGCAACGAGGCCGAATGTGCACGCTGCCCTGGTGAGATCAACGACGATACGGAGGAGAACACAATGACGGATGGCAGCGCCGTAGCCGCCTGTAAGGAGTATCCTGGTAACAAGCGCTATTGCTGGAACAGTCGAGCCTGCCAGACAAGTGAGCTAAATAATCAGATCCTCAATAGGAATGTCTTAATGCTAACTCTGGTACCTTTTTGTGAAGTTTGTCCCAAGGAGTGCCCCTACAACTGCATTGATGAGAATACCTGTTGCAACGACTCCTGTCTGGGTGGTTGTTCAAATCCTCTGCTGGGGGAATGTGTCGCCTGTCGCAATGTTTCAATTAATGGCGGAAATTGCATTGATCAATGCCCCGATGGCTACTTTCTGGTAAGTAGTTAGATATTACCACCCATAAGCATTGGTTCCGATTTAATCTCTTCCTCTTTTTAAAGTACGAGCAACGGTGTATTACGGCCGAGATGTGTGAGAAGATGGGCACAAAGTACGAGAGTAGTAACCAGATGAAGCTGGTGCACTACAACGGAAAATGTACGACGCGCTGCGACAAGGGCTATACGATCATGAACAACACCTGCCAGAAATGCAACGGCACTTGTCAGAAGGAGTGTCCAGGCGGCACCATTGACAGTCTGGAGAAAGCTAAGGAGTATCATGGCTGCACTGTAATCATCAAAGATGGTCTAACCATAAGCATCAAGCGTGGCGGACGTGAGTCTCTCGAGAGTCCACTTGTATTGATCCGTCTGAAGCTCAATTAACCCTTCTCGTTTTATAGTCCACATGGTTGATGCTTTGGTCTTCGGTCTAGGCATGGTGCATACGATCAATTTATTCTTGAAGGTCCATTTGACTTATGGACTAACCACGCTGGACTTTTTTAAGAGTTTGCGACAGATTAAGGGCGAGAAATTAATGGACGACATTTACGCTATGTACGTGCTGGAGAATCGAGATTTAGAGACAATTTGGGCCGAGAATCAAACAGTCATCATTAGCAAAGGCAGCATCTTCTTTCACTTCAATCCTAAACTTTGCATTGAAACCATCGACAAGCTGCGACCCATGCTGCCGGGAAAGCCGGAAAAATTCAATAAAAACGAAGTGGCCGAGGACTCAAATGGCAACAAGGGCACATGTATGTTACTATTATCGAAATATCTTCTCATATATAACTTGTCTGTAAACTCTTACAGGTAACACGAGGTCGCTGAATGTAAAAATCATACAAATAGGAGCCACATTCATTACAATCGAAATCGATCCCGTGAGTTATGATGATGAGCGTTCATTCATCGGTTATCAGAGTTATGTCACATTCGATCCATATGGCAATGTTACTAGGGATAACTATCAGCCCTGTGTGGATAAGTGCGTTATAATAATATAATAGTTCAATCAGTATAATAAAAGAATTTAATTTTCTGTTCAACCCCACTGACAGCTGGATTGTGGGCGAACTAAGCAAGGACAAGACGCGCCTAATTGATAAAATTCAGCCTTATACTAAATATGCGCTTTATATACGCACCATGACCATTTCCTCGGAGAAACGAAACTATCAGAGTAGCATAATACGCTTCCAGACGATGCCCTCGAAACCGTCGCGTGTGCGTAGGATAAGTGCACGCTCTACAGATAGCTCGAAAATTGTGGGTGCAATGAAATGTCACTAAAACTAAAGTTAGACTAAAATTATATCAAATTTTGTTCATCATAGCTATTAAGGTGGATGCCTCCGTTTGAAGTGAATGGCAAACTAGCGAAGTATCAGGTACGCGCGGAAATCAGACGCCGAGACGCTAAGCTGGAGCAACATCGTAACTTCTGTCGGGATCGTAAGTGTTGATAAAAGTATTAAAGAAATTCATGCCTAATCCACTGGTTAATCCTTCAGCTTTGCCGAATACATCGGACGAAGGAGAGACCTTTTCCTCGCCCGCAGAGAAGACTATGAAGGAGGCGCCAGGACCAGACTGCAATTGCGATGCGGGCGGTCGGAACGTATTCGATCAACAGGTTGCTGAAGACAAAATCTTTGATGACATCGATTTCGAGAATACGCTTCAGAACTTTCTGTACGTGCCAAAAAAGCGTAATAGAAATGCGGTTGCCAATATTACGACGCTGTCCAGCGACAATACTAGTCAGAATGCTGTGGAAGCCAGGAGCAAACGTTACATTGAAAGTGATGAGGAGGGACCCGAGATGAGTAGTGTTATCATGCGCCATATTCGATCTGCAGGAAATAATTCTATCAAATCGGAAATCGTGGGAGTGAAGTCCTATGCAACACTCACAGATTCAATGTGGGGTAATGTCAGCGTGATGGACGAAAACCATACCTACTACAAAATCCTTGTCGCCGAAGTGGATGCAAATATAACAGAGTTTCAATTTGAGAAATTGCGACACTTTTCCCTCTACTCGTTGAATGTGCGCGCCTGCCGTATAAAGGAAGGTGACAATGATGTTGCCGAACTGTGCAGCGAGTCCGAACCGTTGGAAAAGAGAACCCAAAAACTAGGTAAGTGGTCAGTGGTCATTCTCAAAAGCAGTAATCCCTCTAATCACAGTGTTATTATACAGCGCATGTGGACAGAGCATTTAATTTGACTGGCGAACTTGTGAACAATCTGAACACTACTCGGGGTAATGTTCGCCTACGCTGGGAGGAGCCACCGAATCCGAATGGTGCTATAGTTTCCTATATGGTTATCTTTGAGCGCGAAGAGCAAGATGCCGTTGAAGAAAAACGATGTATCACAGTGCAGGACTACCTCAATCAGAGCGGCTACATCGTCACCAACCTGAACGAGGGCAAATACAGCTTTCGCATTAGAGCCAATTCACTGGCCGGAGATGGTGATCTTACAGATTCCGTCTACGTGATTGTGCCGGTAAATAACATTGAAGTTAATATATATTAAATAATCACTGTGTTTATAGAACTCTTAAAGT
The DNA here is from genome assembly GCA_035045845.1 of Drosophila buzzatii. Taxonomy (NCBI): domain Eukaryota; kingdom Metazoa; phylum Arthropoda; class Insecta; order Diptera; family Drosophilidae; genus Drosophila; species Drosophila buzzatii. The sequence goes on along the minus strand of JAWNOS010000610.1, from coordinate 2,777,622 downwards.
ATCTATATAGCCAACAGGTGATTAGTGGTAGCTATAATTGGGATGCAAATCGTTTATGATGATCAAACTAAATGTGTTACATAATATAATAGATAGGACCCATATAGTTTAGATGCATTCTATTCTCTTTATCAATAACTTTTACTATTTTCCCGAATTGATTTTTAAATTTTTCACTAATAAGACATGCATTATGTGCACTCTAGCAGTCTGAAGGTGTTTCATATTTGTATTGGTTCATCTGGCAGCGAAATTGCCTCTACCGACAGCTGAGTCAACAAAATTTGATAAGTATGCACTTTTGCTACTTAGATGATCCCATAAATACATAACTACATATATTGATAAACCCAGATAATTCTGGGAATAATATATCATATTAGATGTATCTCGAAATGTAGAAATGTCAATAATTATAGTCCGTTTTAGAACCCGAAGAATGGAATGATATCTAACACAGCTGCAGTGCGAATTTTAATAGAGTTTTTATTTTACCATTTTACTGAAAGGGATTTAATGTGTTCGAGAAGCTGAATATTTGAATGCGTTTATTTTAATTTAATAATTATAATTATTTACAAATGCAAATAAATCTAATTTGTATCTCTTAATGCTTACAGCCGCCCGAATCGTTCACACCTGTTATCGTTATATGCGCAGTTATCGGGGTTGCGCTATTAATATCTGGATTGGTTGTCTACTTTAAGTGCTTCAGTCCGAAGAGGGGACACCCACAGGATTTGGTAATGAATACAGAAGTGAATCCCTTCTACGCCAGCCTGCAATACGTGCCCGACGATTGGGAAGTGTCGCGAGAACGCATCCTTCAGCTAAGTAACTTAGGCCAGGGCTCTTTTGGCATGGTTTATAGGGGAATACTCAAGGCTGAAAGTAACGGCGAAGATGTGCCGTGCGCGATCAAGACGGTTACTGAGAATGCCACGGATCGGGAGCGCACCAATTTCCTGAGCGAGGCAAGCGTAATGAAGGAGTTCGACACCTATCATGTGGTTCGCCTGCTAGGAGTATGCTCTCGTGGCCAGCCGGCGCTCGTCGTCATGGAGCTGATGGAAAAGGGTGATCTCAAGTCATATTTGCGAGCGCATCGACCCGACGAACGGGATGATGTGTTAGCTGCTTATCAGCAACGTATTGGTATCTCCAACACGGGTACCGTACAGCCGCCATCTTATAGTCGTATCTTTCAGATGGCCATCGAAATAGCTGATGGTATGGCCTATCTGGCGGCCAAGAAGTTTGTGCATCGCGATCTAGCTGCACGCAATTGCATGGTGGCAGCGGATCTAACAGTGAAGATTGGTGACTTTGGCATGACTCGGGACATCTATGAGACAGACTACTATCGCAAAGGAACTAAGGGTCTATTGCCAGTACGCTGGATGCCGCCGGAGAGTTTACGCGATGGCGTATATTCCAGCTCCAGTGATGTATTCAGCTATGGCGTTGTACTCTGGGAAATGGCGACACTTGCCTCTCAACCCTATCAGGGCCTTTCTAATGAGCAGGTTCTCCGCTATGTCATCGATGGTGGAATCATGGAACGGCCAGACAATTGCCCGGAGGTGCTGCATAAGCTGATGCACCGCTGTTGGCATCACAGGCCATCGGCTCGGCCCTCGTTCCTGGACATCATCGATTACCTGCATCACCTGGCTGATCCAAAGTTTAAGGAGGTGTCCTTTTATTACTCTGAGGCGGGGGTTCAGTACCTTGAAAAAGAGAGAAAGGAGCGGAATCAAATGGATGCTTTTGCGGGAGTTCAATTGGATGCCGAGGTCGATGGTGAGGATGCAACAACACCGTTGCGTGTGGGTGAATATCAGGGCTACAAGTCGAATATGGAGCACAACACATCGCTGGAGCAGCCTGCAGAGAGTCCTATTGCCCTAGTCGATGATCAGGCTACGACGCATTCGCCTTTTAGCTTGCATTCCGGCTACATAGTAAGCAGCACTCCGGATGCGCTATGCACATTGCCCACTGCTGGTGGCTCGCAGATGGAGGATGCTGCGTACGTGCAACCGGATGTAGAAGGAAATGCGAATGAAAACGCGTACGGTGAGCGCGGCTACGAGCTGTACGATCCAAGTCCCAACTTTGCTGATTTACCACAAAGCGGCAGCGATCGGTTGAGCGGCGAGCAACATCTGCTGCCCAAGAAGAAGCGAGGTGGCGCAAGCATTATGCCTAATATGAGCAGCTCAATGCCAGACGAGGAAATGGCTGGGAGTGTTGTGGGAGGCGGTGTTGTCTCCTCTTCGCTTCAGCCGTCAACTGCATCGGCAGCCAGCTCCAATGCGAGCAACAGTCGTCATCCGAGTCTCAAACGTGTGCTGGCGGACACCTTTCGCCTCTTCAATGTAAAGCGCGGTGAGAGCAACGATAGCCAACGGGGCAATATATCCAATATCGTCAGCAACAGCAGCAACTCGAATCTAGCAAGCCACTCCGCGGGTATGGCCTTGATCTCTATGGGCAGCAATCTAGGCACCATCGAGAGTGGAGGCAGCGGCAGTGCAGGTAGCTATACAGGCACACCTCGATTCTACACACCCACGGCAACTACACCCAGTGGCGGCGGCAACGGCAGTACCACCATTATCAGCGACAATCCCAACTACAAACTTTTGGATGAGTCTTTGAATAGTGGAGAAAAAGTCCACTCGGCTTGGCCTGCAACCAAGCTAACCACCAGCAGCCTGAATCCCAACTATGAGCTTATGCAGGCACCGGCATCAGAAACGGCAGCACCATTCAGCATGCTTAGTGACAATCCCAACTATATGCTGATGAGCGAACCCAAGTCGGAGTCTGGGCAGGATAATATCATTACCAGTGAGAATCCAAACTATGCGGCTATGATGGGTCCGGCGCATATTCAACCCACCAGCTCCAATGAAGACGAAAATGAAAAGTAATAGTTCAAATAGTTATATATATAAATATATATATATTGCATTGAAATTATATATTAATAAAAATATAATTGCAGCGACGAGGACGAGGAAGACGATGATGAGCATACGGAACACATTAAAATGGAGCGCATGCCGCTCAGTCGGCCAAAGCAGCGCGCGCGCATTAAATCGCAGCAGCAGCCATCGCGCAGCCGCAGCGTTAGTCAAACGCGCAAAACAGCGACGTCAGCAGGGACGCCTGCAACAGCAGTGGCAGCAATTGCTGCTGCTGCGTCGACCGCCAATACTTCCAATATACTTAAGGAAAATTGGCTAAGGCAGCCGAACACAACACAGCCACCCAATGGTTTCATAGGACGCGAAGCGTAGAGAAGCGCATGTGTCGATAGAATTTTGTAAATACATACATGCATGCATATGTCATATATGTACATATAGCAATTAGTATAAGACTATGTTAGAGTACGGGATGGCGGAATGGGGGACGAATGGATGGTCAAGGGGTCAACATATGTAAATCATGCTTAAGATTAAGGGCGCCAGCAAACTTTTGCCCACAGCCAAGCCTCCTAATAATTTATTATAAGCTTAATTTTTGTATATATTCGTATTTGTTAAGTATTTTTTTATGATTTACTAGCGCCGTTTAAACAGACACACATGCAAAATCAAAATCAAAACAAAAACGAAAACAAAAAAAAAAAAAACAAAAAGAAAATCAACAAAAGTCCTAAATGCAAATAACAAAAGTACAAAAGCCAACAACCAACCAACCTAAGTACCGTTTATAACTAGACTTAAATAAACCTAACCTAACTTATGGTATAACTGTAATAATTATTTTAGCACCTATCTACGGAAAGCAAAACATGAAGCAAAAACAAAAACAAACCATAACAACAACAAAAACAATAAGCAATACAAGAAACAAAATATTAACACTGAGTTAATGACTTTAAATTAGTTAGTTACTATTACCAACTACAAAACAAAAACAGAAACAAAACACTAACTAGAATTTACGTGTACTCAAACAGTTTTTATTTAGATTTTTTGTTAATGGCCAATTGTGTTGCAACCTTTCAGTGCGTTTATGTTCAAGTGTTCGTTTTATGAAAAATCGTCTGTGAATGAAACACAAACAAAAAGCAAATCGAGATCGAAGAAAACGTTCGCTTTTAAAGCAAAGCGCTTGGCAAATGGCAAAAGTTTGAGTTGAGTTGAAAGAGAATAATTACAACATAAGTAGAAAGATGTATGTAGATATGCAGAGGATGAAGCAGATAGATGGCACTCTCTTGCGCTATATGTGGATGAGTGATGGAGGGGGAGTGAGGGGAGATAGAGAACAGAGGAATTAAATTGTGTTTCGTTTTTAATCTAAATTAATTTGGGTTGAAGCCAAGCTTCAAATTACGTAATTGAGAGCTTAAATAACTGCTGCATAATTTACATATTTATATGCTATTTACAAATACATATGTATGCTATTTATGCAACGCATTTTATTGTAACATTACTGTTGACATACACATACACACACACACACACACACACATATATATATATATATATATATATATATAAAAAAAAAAAAAAAAAAAAAAAAAAAAAATATATATATATATATATATATATATATACAAACTTGTAGTTGACATAGAAAAACATTTATTAATACACTCATTAAGTAGCAAAAGAAACTAGGAACAAACGAAAGATGAAAATAAGAGAAGTGAAGTGAAACTACAAATATGGAATGAAAAAGCAATAGAAGAATTACAAACATAGCCACATACACATATTTCAAATACATATGTACGTACAGTATGTCCATTAATTGTTTGCAAAATGAAAAAAGTCATACAAATGCAGCTTTGACATCATATTTTACTATACAATTGAATTGCACTACACTAAACTAACTGACCGTCTTCGGGTGGACAGAGACTGTTCGAAACAGGATATTTAGATAGAGCTGCAGGCAACACAGAAACACACACACGCGCACGCGCACACGCACACAATCTCTCTCATTGCAACAAAAACAAAAAGTAGCAAAGCTTAAAATAGTGTTATGACAACAATAACAAAAGTATTCGATATTTGCCTTCGCTCTTTATATACTATATATGTGACCATATGTACATGATTTAGGGAAACAAAAGAGGAAAAACTCAAGTAACGTTTGCTTCTTATTTTCAAATTATAGCTGCAATGATAAATAATAAAAAAAGTAACTTCAAATATTTAAAAGAATTATACAAACTTTTAAAATGCTTGAGAGGGCACAACTGAATGCTTGATTATGAAATTGAATGAAACTATTTGTTATACGCAAAAGAAACGATGAATATTCTACATAAATAGACCACACACTCACGCACACACCCACAAACAAACAAACACACAAACACACACACACACACACTAAAAAGACTGAAAAATATAGTTCCTTTTGTTTTTATGTAAATTATAAAGCAAACTTTCTAACGAAGATTATAAAATTAATGCGAAAATAAAACGTAAAAACAATTAATGGAATTATAAATTAATCAACCTAAATATAGTAATAATATATGTATATATATACATACGCAGCCGAAAGCATTATAAACAATTATGTATATTTAATAGTTGAATTAACTGAATTTTATTTCAAAACTACAAATGCCTAAGAGGGTAGCAAAAGAAAATACGAAATTGCAATTAAATCCTTTAGGCAGTGGCATCGTCCCAGATGCCAACTTATACAGATCTTTTATATTCTCAATAGTTGGCAACGGGTCAGTGCACGTGGCTGCTTTTGTATATACATTTACCACATCTAAACAACAAAACACTATCATATAAAAAATTAATACAAAAAACAAAAACAAAAAAAGCTTCAATATTTTTATTATTTCTAACTAAAGCTAATTGTAAATTTAAATTTAAGTTAATTGTTTCCTGTTTATATAAGTGAAATAAACATCTACACATATTACGATCTAATGAAAATATTGCGAGACTATAATAAAAACTAAATTAGTATATATAAATGAAATTTATATATTTTTATTTTATTTATATATATCCATTGTTTCACTATGATTCGATTCGATGAACTGGGCAGGCAGTTTTACTTGTATTATAGAGTAAGTTCATGATAAAAAAAATATTTATAGTGAATTAGAACTAAATTCGTGTTGAAGTTTAAATTTTTACCATAGCCTTTAATTCGAATATTTTATTTCAAAACAGCTTTTTGTTTCATAATATAATTTTGAAAATCGGGTGTACATTTTCAAACCTCTAAGTTTGGATAAATTTGTAGTACAATTTTCAGATGCTATGCTTATTACTATCCTCATTCACGAAAATGAAATGAATTATATATTTCGGTTTAGCAGTATCTCAGAAACTGTTATTTAAAATGACAGAATGTTCAGATTTGGCTGTTGAATTTTTGAACGTTGGCAACCAGAGATCTAAAAGTGTTGACGGACATATCTAAAAATTTGAATAATTGAGTTAATTATCGAATCAAAATAAAACACAAAATAAATAATCAAACTTACAGATTATTATATGCCCAACAAAAATGTATGTCTGGAGTATTTAAAATACATTTCTCTAAACAGTGGATATGGCTTACCTTCTAGCAATATAGGATACTCCAGAGTCGTTTGATATTGGCTTTGCATATTTCACGCGAATGGCCAGGCGCGTTCACTTCATTCGTATTGATGCGGACTAACTTGATCTTACATAACGTCAGCCCCCAAAACAATAATTCAGATTATTTTTTCGTTTTTAATATTTATTTTTTGTTTTTTCTTCTTTGTTGAATTGGTTTAAATCGAAAGAAAAGTACCTAACAAGTTTTTTGTTTGTTATTAAAATAAAATTATATTTCTATAGCTTTCCTTCATCTTCATCTTGATTTTATACACTTCTTATATAATTTGTTTATCTCTAGGCGATAGCTATTAATAACTAGTTGCAATTGGTTGTTATCTGTTGGATTAAATTGTGAAGGGCGATGATTTGGCTTTTGACTTGGTTGGTGAACTATAAACTGATATTTGAGTACGAGGCGCTTTCACTCTTACATTCGTTAAACTGCGAGAGTCGGTTCAGTTGAAGTTTTTAATTTCTAGTTTACATTTTCATAACAATAACAAATAAAGTGATTTTGCACACTTAGTTGGAAAACTAAACGCACAGAGTTAATTGAAGGAGCAGAGGGAGAAAGAGAGACTGGCTTGAAATGGAAATGAAATATATCTATGTCAACAGCAAACAGAAAACAATACATAGTACATATAAATGATATCAGTTGCTCGCACACCCTTCTTTGCCTCTTTTTGAACAGTTATAACTCCTGACTTTAGGGTGCATGCAGATCGTAAACTGGGAATTAATCGAAAAAGTAACTAACATAGGAGGGACGTGTTTTCTTGTGGTTGTTGTTGTTTTATGTCTGTCTGTTTGTTTTCTTTTTTGCCTTCTGCTTTTGGAATATTTTGTATAGTTAATGTTGACAATAATGTTTCAATCAGTTATGTACTTTCAGTTAATATTAATTTATAACTATTTGGTTTTACTAATTAAAAATTAATTATGTGTGTACTAATTTACAGTTCTAGCGCATACTATTTTTTATTGAGGCTTTTCTTTTTCGTTCTTCAAATTGATTTGTATTTTTAGCTTATTTTTCTGTTTTTGTTGTTAATGCTAGAAATTGAAATATGCTTATAAAATGTATTTTGCAATTTGTTGGGAAATTTCTTTAAACTTAAAATACAAGTTTGGATTATAAATTTAAATGTAGTTTTTAATGTTTAAAGTTAAAAGTTTACACACAACTTAGTTTCATTAAGTTTTCTACACTGTTTTTTGTTTTAGTTTTTGCTGTTGTTCTCCTTTAATTTTTCGATTTACTTGATAATTTGTAATTTATAATTTGTAATAATAATAATAATAATAATAATAATAATAATAATAATAGATCATCTATAACGTAATATGCGCCGCTTTCCTTGTATATAATTTTGAATTATAAACACCCCTCCCCACCCCTCTTCGTAGAAACTCTCCATTCGCAGTCGTTCGCGCCGTAGGCATCAGAGCTGAAGTCGAATAGTTGATCAATGCCCTCGTTGGCGCTAAGGGCATAGGGATATTCATTATCATCTGGCGGATCGATGGACACAAAGGCTTTATCAAAATCTGCAAGTATATAAAAGTACGTGAATAGAGAAAGAAAGTGTGAAGATAGGGAGAGAAAGAGAGGGAGAGAGAATACATTAGTAAACAACTTTATTATGCATGATATTGATATATGACAGATATTTGAGTGGAAATGATTTTTTGTTTTTGTTTTTTTTTTTTGCTTGATTTACAGCTATGCTTATCGATTTCGATTCGGTTTTTGGTGAATGCATGTTAGAAACTCACGCCAGAGCTGAATCTCATGGTGCTACAAAATTTCAATTTCAATTTGAACAATTGCCCTCTGCAACGGTTACAGTGCACTGCAGACCCACGAGAATTCAGTTCCAAAATGAATTTTTGAATTGTTTCCATTGATATTTGTCGACGTGTAATTGTATACATATTATACATACTTGAAAAATACAATCTCTAATATGCAAAGAAATGTACGAATGCAATTTTCATTTCAAATCACATTGTTATCATAGTCTCACTGTTAGCTAACAGGGTAGTTATAACAGTTATTTGCTCATTTGAAATCTGAATGTAAAATGTGAAATGAAGTGTGAGTGTGAATGAATGAGTATGTTATGTGTGCTGCGTCTGTGTGTGTATCTGTGTATGGTCGGCTGCATGTGTGTGTGTGTTGAATTATGTTAGATCGAGAAAACGCGCGCACACGATTTGGTTTTGGTTATTTGTTATTATTCTTCTTTTTTTTATGATTGATATAACACATTTCACTATACAATTAAATGATAAAATATAAATACAAAATATAAATACAAAATATAATTCAAATTCAAATTCAAATTTGAACTGATTCTCGTATTGTTGGGTTCGTGATCTGCCAAAGAAACTGCTGTGAAAATATCATAGAAATTATAATATACCTATCACTTAAATTGTTATTAATTTTTTTTTAAATATAGTATATACATATATATGCATACAGATATACATATATGTATATTTTGTACGTTGCTGTGCGAATTGCGCGCTAAGCAAGAACTCAGACTGTGATGCGGTTTGCATATGAGAGTTCACGCAGGTCACAGAAAAAGTTCTTGTTAAGTGCGTTTCAAATCAAATTCGAACCGTTTACACAGGCGCTGTAAAACATTCGGCTATGACTGTTATTTACATTTACATTTAGATGCTCTACAGATGTGTGAATTAAATGGACGTTTTGATGCTTGCATGACACTTAAGCATATTATGAGAACCATTCAGTTTTTCGATGTCGAAAACGACTTACCAAAGTTGCTAAAGTCGCCCAAGAGCGCATCGAGACCTGGAAGAACAACATTGCTTCCATCACTGTCAGCGTCGCAGTCGGTTGCAGCAGCATATTGCTGCTCCTGATTAATGTTGGCGCCAGCGCCAGAGATGTCGCCATATGTCGCTGGCATATTGCCGGCAACTGCAGCAAACTGCATGTGCAGAGAGCCCATGGCAGTGGAGTTGCCGCTGCTGCTGCCGCAGCCAGCGCTGTTATTATTGTTGTTGCTGTTATCGCTAACAGCATACGTTGACGCAGTCGCGTCGTCCATTGCACAGTTATACATGGGTACGTCGCTACGGCGCTGCTGCAGCTGCTGATTGCTGTAATTAACTGTGCCACTCTGTGGCTGGGAATTGTTGTTGATATTGCTGACGGTTCGATTAGGACTATTAAGCGTATTTGTGGTGCCGGCGACGTTAGCGGGTCGTCGCCAAGGCCGCGCTGTCGAGGAGCGAGGCCCGCCGGCGTTCGCCTTCGTAGGCGAAGGTTCTGATAGACTGTTGAGAATCTGCTGAATGACGCCCCCGTGCCGCTGACTGCGCACCACAGGGCTGGTGAGTGTCGGCACTAGCTGATTCAGCTCATCGTCGACGTCATCATCGTCATCATCGTTGTTGTTGTTGTGGTTGCTGTTCGCTTGTGTCGTAGGACGTTGTAGCTGACGCTGTGGCGAGGTCGTCTCATACTTGACGCTGCCAATATCACAAATATTATTAAAATCAGGCTGTGTTTGCTTTGCCACCTCCTCAATTGATTTGCTGAGGTTGCGCTGTGCTGCTAAGCGATATGGTGGAGGGCCTGCACTCAGATGGAACAAAAAGTTAGCTCTCTTTGATCGACAATGGTCGATAGATATCGGCAACTCACCTAGGCCCTTAGTGCTCATGGCATCAATGTTGTTGAATAGGGGATCGATGCGCTGGTTGGCCAGCTGCTGCAGTCGCGTCGACGTTGCCGTGCGTATTCCGTTGCTACCGCCGAGAGACGACGCATAGCTGCCACCTGCGACTGGCGAATTCTCTGGGGAGTTATCGTGGCAAAGAAACACGTTGATTTCCCCGCTATTCTCCGCCTTGACGTAAATCTCGCGCGGCAGCTTTGTATTGGGCAGCTGTAATAGGGAACCAAAATAGTAGAAAAGTTAATAAAGCACACTAATGAAAGAAAAGTAAGAATAAAATAGAAGACAATAAGGGTAGAGAGAGTATCAGATTGCTGCAATAGTGAAATCTTTAAGAATTTATCATAATCTGTACTCTAATTAAGGACACCACCTAACCACCATCGTGGCCCATTGGAAAAGCCTGCTTCAATTGGAAAGTCTTCCATCAATTTCGCTCATTCGTGCGTGCGTGCGTAGCGCGCGAGTTCATTAAACAGTTCAAGGCAAGCGGAAACATTAAGCGAATTATTTATAAATATTGTGTGGCGAAAAGATTGCAAGAGGCGGGCAGATAGAGGAGACCATGCCAAATCCAATTGGAAAATCAGTTGGGATTCTTATTAGAGATATACATATGTACATATTTACTCGTATATACATGTATATGTTTGTGTGGTAAAATTGTTGCTCTTGCTTTTTCTTTTGTAATAAAAAAGGAAAGCATATGTGCAGGCATTCGGCGCAGTATTGGGAGACTCATCTGGGGATCTAGAGACTGAGAAAGACGAACAGCAGCCGGCATCTGGGAGCCGGGGGAGAAGGCACCAAGTAGATTTTCTTCATTTTTGCAGTGCGTCGCTTGTCGCTGTCAGAGGCATATCTAAAAATAGGCCGCCATCTATAATGGCATGCAGACGCAAAGAAGAAGCACAATTGTCTGACGTCGTCGCCTGAAAAGCGTCGAAAAACTAGAGAAGCATCTGTAGCTGATGTAGATGTATGACTCTTGCTATTCAACAGATATGATTATTAAGGTAGTCAAGTCCATATGAAAGATGTATAAGAGAATAATCCTCAACTCTCATATTGCTTGAAATTCCATTTTCTACCTTCATATGAATATTATCTAGCTTGACATTTCCGTAACAGACGTAATTACATAGTCCATTCCCCCCATACACATTTACTCCATCTGGGATAGGCTTACACTAGAGTCTATACTAACACTAGAATCTATCTTAATTTAGGACTTACTACAAGTTTGGCTTCTGGTGGTGCCTTGATCACAATCACAATCTGATCTTTGAAGAGATCCACGTTGAGCAGATCGCTTTGCGTTACGTAGGCCATGCCGCCTACATTCTCCACCTCCTGCGATATTTCGGCTAGTTCCCCGCGCATCTGATCGATAAGGGTGTTGAGTTCGTTCTCACGCTGCTCCAGCCGCTCACTTTCAGTCTCGATGTGTCGAGATCGCTCGCTACTAACCAGTGACTGACCACCGCGCCATTGGATATTGTTCTTGGACTTCTTCTCCAAGATGCCAATGCCCTCGAGGACGTTCGTTATGTCGTAGATGCGGCGTTTCTGCACAGACAGCCGCGTGGACGCATCGTTCAGATCGACAACCCCGTCGGGCGATTCCTGCAGCAAATCCACAAACTTTTTGGTCAATATGCCCAGCGAGGTGTCCGCACGATTGCGATCACCGCCTCCGCTGGTACTGCCACCGCCAGTCGACAACGAGGCCGATGTCACGAGCGTCGTCTGTTGCTGCGGCGTCGTTTGCTGCTGCGATAGTGAGCGCGCTAACTGTGCATGCGAATGCGAATGCAGAGTACTGTTGCCAGCCGACTTGCTCGTTTCCACATCGTCTTCCTCGTCGTGGTCGACGTCGTACTGTTGCTGCTGCTGGTGATGGTGGTAGCGCAGCTGCTGCTGCTGCTGCTTGCTGTTATAGGAGACTGTTTGATGCTGTGTGCTCTGCTTGGCCTGCTTCTTCGGGTGGATTTCATGGGTGGTTACGTTCGGTCGGCGCTTGACCTGTAACAGCAGTAAGGGAAATAACAATGCATTAGTTAATGTAAGTACTATAATATAGCCGTAGCTTATGAATCACAAGTCCAATGTATTTACCTTGTAATATTGTGTGATATCATTCGTCTTGCCAGCAGCTCCACCATTTCTCTGCTGCTGCTGCTGCTGATGTGTATTTGTTGCTTCTGCTATCTCGGTTGCCGGTGTTGTTGGGCCGGCACCTCTATTCAGACTTATGTACACGTGATCCCGCAGGTGGGCAGCGACGCCGCCGCCGTTGCTGCTGTCGTTGTGGATATCTATCAGATTTTCACTTTTGATCACAATATTAGTATTATTGTTGTTGTTGTTGCTGCTATTATTATTGTTGTTGTTTCCCAGCAGCTCGTAGCTGAGCTTGCGCACCACCTGTGTGCCACCCACTCCACAGAGTTGTTGGATTCGCTGCGTGCTGCTGCTGATGTTGTGGCTTTTGGGCGCGGCGGTGGTTATTAAGAAATTCGACATTGCGCAATTGCGTGCTTTGTCTGTCTCTCTCCCTCTCCCTCTCCCTCACCCTCTCTCCACTCCCACTCTGCTCTCCTCCACTGCCTGCCAATCCGCCTATACAAAATTCGTGTTTGCTGGCGCTCTCCTGCTCTTGAGTCTCTCGCTTTGTCTTTTATTTTGATTCAATCTCTCCTGCTACGTAGTGGGCATGGCAGCGCGTCGTCCGTTCGTTTTTCGCTGTAGCATACTTTTAAGCGTGAATGATAATGACATAAATGTTGCCACCCTGTTGAAAAGTTTGCCCAATGTGTGTTTGTCTGCGTTGCGATTATTGTACTTAGTGTTTGCGCTTATCAACTAAATTAGCACCTAGGGATTCTTCACATCTGCAATAAAAATAAAAAGAAAGAAGTCAAAAATTAGTCAAGTGCTCATTTGTGACAGTGCAAATTTTTGCGCCATTTTTCTCGCTTCTTTGGTTTCTGAACATTGTATGTTAATGCGCCTGCGTTTACACGGCATTAACATACACCTGTAACATGATAACGGCAAAGAGAGCGAGAGAGCAGCAGAGAGAGAAATTGAATATGTGTACTAGGCAAATAATTTTTAACAGAAAAAATATGCTGTAGCTGAAGTTGGTGGTTGATGTCTGTTTTTATCATCGTCGCGCAAGCGCAAATGTCAATAAACTCAGCATAAAATAGTATTGAAACAATCAATACGCCAAACCTGGACGCAACGTAGCGTGCGAAGAAGAGAAACACAAAAGCAGCACCAACAACAAGAACAACAAACATACAATAACAGGTAAAACGAGTAACGTTATATATATATATATATACTTAGCTACTACCTAACGTTTATTAACCGCTTCTCACCAGCGATCACATCAGCAGGGGCTTCAATTCATTATCGAGAATTAAGCATTTTCTGTTCTTTTCGTCTTTCTATTTGCTACTTAAAAGTGTAATAAATACACTTAAAGTAAAAACGTGCACACACATATACACATACACTTTTAACAAGAGCACAATACACACACGCGCGACACACATTTACACACACTGTGTGCAGAATGAAATGCAAATCGAGCGAAATAAATGGAACGTCGCATGGAATTTGCTGAAATTGGCAAGAAATAAACATTCAGCCAACAAGCAGAGGCGGAGTCGGAGTCGGAGTTGGCACAGGTAGGTAACAATAGCCAGAGTTTCATTTTCGCTGTCCCGCTCTTCCTCCTTCGCTAACGATGTCTCTTCTTCTTTTTCTGTTATAAATAGAAGGCTGCTGAGATTCCGTAGTGGCTCTTTCTACTTTATGCAAGAAAGAAGAAAAAAAAGCGGTATCTGTTTACAGGCGATTTCTGCTGTTTTTAGGTAGGTAATTCAAATCGAAAACATGGAAATTTTATACACAGAAATTATGTGGGCAAGAAAAAAGGGAATATAAGAAAAACAACACACATTATATTAAGGGTAGCCGTGCGGCTACCACCAGGTAGGTCCTTTGGATGAATTTAAGTGCACACGAAATATTTTTCATTTGATTGGCGTGCAAGTAGTCCGAATACTATTCAATTTCGCATATTCAATTTCAGAGAGCGTATAAGATTACCAATGAACAGAAGTAGCACAACAAAGATTTTATGCCTAATTAATCTATTGACTGGCTCAAGCAGAGCACAGTTATTTACTGCATGCCCGCTCTTAACATTTCAAACTCAAAGTCATGTTAAGCTAAGCAAATTAGTCTGCTAACTTAACATGGTGTCGTCACATTTGATCATTGAAACTAAAGCAACTTTGACACCCTTAACCGTAGAAGACAATGCATGAAATAAACAAGAACGTTGCAGTTAGGCACAACTAACTGCGAGATATTCTGTTCCCGTAGGTGCCGTTTATTTAATTAATTAACGAAATATTTCGGCAATTAGCAAACGTACATGGGAAGCAACGAACGATTTTCCTTCCCACACTATTCGACTATACACACTACGTGCGCGCATATAAAGCGATTTCCTATGCGTACATACAAAAGCTGCAAGCTATAGTATGCTAAGAATTGCGATTGAATTGTGAGTTTGTAGCAGTGAACTTATTTAGGTTTAGCTAACGATTGCATGTTATTTTAAAATGACCTGGGTTCAAACCCCAGTGCAAACTTTTTTTTTTATAAATCGAAAACTTATAATTTTTATAACCTGAGCCCATTGAAAATGGGAAATCAGGGTATAATGGTTTTGTTAAAAGTATGTAACAGGCAGAAGGAGGCGTGGCAAACCCCATAAAGTATATATATTCTTGATCAGGGTGACGAGAAAAGTTGATATAGGCATGTCCGTCTATCCGTATGTTTGAATGCGTCGATTTCCGAAGATACACAAGCTAGAGAGTTCATTCTATTTGTGTTAGGCCCGTATATTGCGCGCGCAGTACGCGTTTGTTTCAAAAATTCGATAACTTGTATATTTGCAAAGTTATCGATAAACGAATTTATCAAGAACCAGTTATAAAATGCTAGCTAATTCATCTTTAGAGTGAGAGTCTCCAAGTCTTCTGCATATATATAGATACTAATTTAATACAATTTCGATTTTTGTCAGATTTTGGATTCCGATCCCCACTTCGCCCCACCACCCCCAAATATGAAAAAATACATTTCAAATACTAGAGACATGCAGTTTTGTTTAGCATATAGATATTAATATCATAATCATAATCTGAAGATATCAATACGATTGTCCATCTAGAAACAGAATTATTAATCATCAAAGTTTTCTCATCAAAACCCATGCGGCGCAGCAGCAAAGCAGCGAGACAGCAAGACGCTTGCAATGCTTACACACATGCATACAAGCGTAGATCAGTGTCTATGTGTGCGCGTAGTTTTGCATGCGTGCAGAAACGAATCGAATAATTCTTGGAATATTATTCATTCGAAGAAGGGCTCAGGGGATTTCGTAGTCGAGCAGTCTCGACAACAGCTTTCTTACTTGTTTTATGCAGCTATTGCTCAATCGACCAAAAGTTTTTATCGCCGTGTTAGGAAATTTGCAGTTTAAGCCTTAGCTGTCAATTTATTAATTTCTGCACAGCGTTTGATTCATGTGTAACAGGTTTAAAGATGTAAGTAACTTCAAGCGGATTTAACAATTATGAAATATGAATTATGGATTAATCATTAATACAGCGCTAACTTCTAGAATTTCATATTAAATACTTTACTTTGATTGCTCTGGAACACTCAAAGGATCTCTGCTCGAGTGCCGGCCAATCATAAGATGGGACACAGGAGTTGTTAGTTGCAATTCAAAGTAACGGAACTTTCTTAACTGTTGGCTCTGATGTTAAACTATTATACTTTACATTGCATTGGTGTGCATGTGTGTGTGCGTGTGTGTGTGTGTGTAGTATTAATAGTATCAACTTATTTCTGCATGTGTGTGTATCAAGTGCACTTGCCTGGCATTTCGTTGTATGTGTTTATCTAATAACAATAAGCCAAAAGGTAAACACTAAAAGCAACTGTGACTTGGAGAAAAAGAAAAACAACATTGGGCAAACAGGGAAGAGTGCATGAAAAATGAAATAACTTCAAATCGTGAACAAAATGGCCTAGAGATAATAAAATAAAGAAACAGCAACAAACTCAGCTTTTTCCACTCAACTTGACGACGCAGCAGTGAGTGATAAAGAAAATGCTAGGAGTACTATTATGCTATACTATATTATGTACATACATATATACATACATATGTACATATGTATTCAATGTGAATGTTGAGTAAATAACGGCTAGGGAGAAAAAACAAGTAAGAAAGCTCTAGTCGAGACGGCTCGACTACGAGATACCCTGAACCCTGCAAAAAAGTGATAGTATTCTTCTTACTCACATGTAAGCCGCGCTCTGCTAACCGCGCAGTTGCTGCCGTGGCTTGGGGGTGGGTTGGGCAATACTTTGAACGCTTATAACTCCATTTCTATATAGACGATCTTCATGAAATTTTTAGAGTTGATTAAGAGTATCTAAATGTAACTTTATGCCAAATTGCAAGTTTCTAGTATTTGAAATGAGTTTTTTTTTCAAATTGGGGGCGAAGGGGGCGTGGCATCCAAAATCTGATTACATAATCTGCGTATACATAATAGCTATCTAAATAAAGTGTCTCTAGAAGAAGTCTCTAGCTAAAACGGAGTGGAAGTTACGCTCAAAAAGCGTAAAAAACGGGAACGAATTTTCTATTTTTTATCAATAAATTAGAAATGGGATGAGTTATCGTAACTAACATACGAGTATTCATGTGAAATTTCAGCTATATAGCTTTTGTACTTTCCAAAATCTCGACGTTCATTCGGACGGACGGACGGACGGAAAGACGGACAGGGCTAGATCAACTTATTTTTTTGTGCTGATCAAGAATATCAAGTATATAACTTTATGGTGTCTGTAACGTCTCCTTCTGCCTGTTACATACATTTAACAAAACCAGGATTTCCCATTTCCAATGGGTTCAGAGTATAAAAATAGAGACATACATATTTACACACGCAGATTATTTCTGTAGCGGCTCAGCATTGACGTAGTTGCTGCGCATCGTAAATGAAAGTAAAGTAAAACACGAGATAATGGCATTAAAAAGAAAATTAATTGGCGGGATGCGCCGCAGACCTAAGACCACCACCTATGCCGCTGTCTTAAAACTAAGCCCATGACTAATGGTCAGCTGTTGGTAATTGGGCTCTTGTAGCTGTATTGTATCCAACTTTATTGTATAAATTCTAACATGAGCTATTAATTATTCATATAGTTTATGTTTCGCGCACATATTGGTAAATAGGAACGCGATATACTTTTGCATTAACCGTATCTTTAGCAGTGCGCACTCTCCAATACAAATACACACACATACTCACGCCAGCTGTAATGTCAAGCAGAGTAACGGCATAACAGTGTATCTGCCGACGAAGGCAGCGTACCCGCCGTAAAAGTTTCGCTTTCCTTTTGCACAGCCATTTTGCATGCGCAGTGAAATAAAATAATATACAGACTATATAAACATACACAGCCACATATATACGTCTGTACATACATATGTATGTACCTGCACACATTTTTAACATATCGTACACAAATTTACTATTCAACCATTCAGCAATCGGTAAACGACAGAAGAATTTTTTATACATAGATATATGTAAGTATGTATGTATGTGTATATCTCACAATCGCCAACGCTCAGTTAATGTGCTTATTCATACATAATGTATGTATGTGTGTAGGCGCAAGAGTGTGCGTGTGTAAGAGAGGTTTTTAGCGTAGTGGGGATGCTTGGCTGGATACTTTTACGACTTTATTACGAGAGATGCCGGCCGCTCATTCCTCTTTACTGCTCTGTTTTCGTAACAGCTGTTAGATCATGCCTTGACAGAGAAATTTTTGTTGCTACTGCTGCTATTGCGGACTTGTGTGGACTACATGTTTATTGCGACGCAGCGGTTTTCTGACATGGGATCCACACATATTGCGCTATTGATGGGGAGCCGGTGTCCACAAAATTATCAAATATGTACATACATATGTACATTCATATGGACACGAGTATATGATATGTGAAATAATGTAGTTCTATTTTTTATAACTGATCGTTGTGGCATCTAGCCAAAGGAGTAGCAAATTGTTACCCATTATTACTGTTGCACCGGTCCTAGCATTAAAAAAAACTTGCGCAGAAGCTATTTTATAAAAAAAAAAAGAATAACAATATTGTATCATTTCGTTTTGCACTTGCTGAATTCACAATTTTAAATGCAATTAAATCAACAGCCATGTGTAAAGAGCAGCCGCAACGTAAAAGGTACTAACTTGAACATGTCTGTGCGAGTGAGACGGCAAAGGGTAACGTAAGGTATATTAAACAACAGAGCTCTGTTAGGCTCAACAGAGGTTGTTTAATTTATCATTTTCTGTTATGTATATACACATTTGGTGGGTGCAAAAGCCAAAAATAATTTTCAGTTGATGGACGGCCTGTAGTGGGCACAATATAACAGTAACTTCGCTTTGCGTCGCAAAATAATTTGCCAAGTTAACCATTGTGCGTTGGGCGAACATAAGTTTTGGTGCTATCTCCTCAATGGCGCGTAAATGTTTGCAATGTGAGGCATATCTGTATACATATGTACATATTTACAAAAATGAGCTCAATCTTTTATAGAAATTAATGAACTATATTTCTATGTCTGCTTGGAAATATAAAATTGACAGAAAAATTATATTATGTAAGCAAATGCACAGTACATATGTATATCAATCTATGTACATATGTTATGTAGTTACTATGTATGTAATGTATGCAGTTACTACCGGATGCAACATTCATGACGCATTACGAGTTTGGGCTGCAATGTGGTAGTGCAGACCCGTCAAATGCTAAAAAAAATTCTACCATTTACAAATTATAGTAAAAGTTTGAGTAAAAACACACACGCACACGCGTCACATACAAAAAGGCATTTAAAGGTTATTAACGGGCTTTAGAGCATGGAAAGGCAGCACAAAGCAAACTTAAAAGAATGATTAATTGTCGATCGAAAACATACACGCATACACACACACACACACACACACACACACACATATATATATATATATATATATATATATATATATATATATATATATATATATATATATATATATATATATATATATATATAGCAAACACATGGCTGAGCAGTTTGACAGGGACTGATAAATGGTACCAAACTTTTAGTTATCAGAGATGTAGAAAGAAAATACGAGTTGTACGAACTTAAATTGGAATTTCTTCGTTTTATATGACAATGGAGAACCCACCAAGAAAGCAAATGCCTGAAAACGCCGCCACTGCTGCTGCTGCTACGCCCGTCGCCTACGTCGTCGTCGCCGCTGCTGCCAACGTCGTCGCTGCTGCTGCTGTTTTGTAGTTCTTATTACTGCTGCCGCCGTCGCGCTCATTTAATATCACACACGTTTCATATTTTTGCGTTTTTATGTATATTTTTATTTTATATTTTGCTTCTTAGTCTATTTATTCTCTTTTTTTGTGACGTGTGACGTCAGCAGTTCGAAAAATAGTATATTTAATGTAGATATCACATAATAGTTGTTCTTGTTAATGTTTTTGCATTGCCTGTCCTTAATTGTTGTTTTTGTTTAGTTATCTAAATTAGTTCGAAAGTGTGAAATTTTTTCTTCTTTCTTTTCATATGTTTTCACATTTTGTTGCGCCGAACTAAACGAACTTCATGGGCCACGACGTAAACGCAAAGTGAGTGCTGCCTGGTCTGGCCTGAGTGTCTTTTCGTCGTAGTAGTAAATGGAGTCGCCGGTAAACCTAGAGCGAAAGAGAGTATCTCGCCGAGAGCGCGAAAGAGAGTGAGAGAGAGTGCGCGTTCACAGAGAAAACGTAAGACCCGAAGTTACGTTAAGCGTGTTATGTACGCCTTCTATTTGTGTTCCTATTATTATTGTTTTAGTTGTCAACACTGCATGCTAGCCGTAATTTAAAGAGTTGGCGAAGTATTTGCCTGATAATTTTGCATTCGCACACATACAAATACATTGGTTTATTCAATTTTTGTGTATATGAATTTCTCCACGCGGGTGCTTTACGTGATACAGTTCGCGTTGTCGCTTACTTTTATGTAGCTTTTCTTTTTCTCACTGAGCAGCAACAGCAGCGACACGACGCGATGACGACGACGGCGACGACGATAGCAACAACAACCAGACACGACCAGCAGTGCGGAGCGTAAACGAAAAACTAAAAGCGGCGAATTTGCAGCCGCTAATATGAGCTGTTATTGTGCCGCTTTTTGACTCTGTTAACTGTTCTCTTTTCGGCGAATTCAAAGCAGCAGCTGAGTACCTCAGCGTACTCAAGTGAGTACTCTCTGCGTACACAGCTGAGAGAACGTCGTGCTGTATGTACATAACTCAACCACCAGCTGAGTCAGCAAATTTGTTATTTGTGTGTATGAGTGAGTGGAACGTAAGTAGATGCTTTGTGGCATGTGGATGCCAGACTCTCTGTAGGTAGGTGTATATGAACGAAAATGTGTACGTGTGTTCCGTGCTTTTGAGCCGCGCTCCCTCAAATACCGGCTACAGCTCAGACGGAAGTGACATGCCGTCTCTTCACTAATGCATATGTACGTATATACATATATGTATGTACATATCACTTTGTTGTCTCCGTTTTCACCGTCTTATTATCTGCGTATGTATGTTTGTACCCATGTTGCGCGTTTTTATTACCGTCAACAATGTTGCCATGCCTAAGTATACATACATATGTGGATACAAATGTGTATCTATATATAACAGTATGTAAGCCGCCTTACTGCTGTTAAGTTAACAGCATGTATAAATTAAGTGTACATTACATTTACACGCAACTTTTCAAACGGAAATAATACCTAATACTATGTATATTTGAATATATTTTCTACATTAATATAAAAATGTTTCGTCTGTTTTAAGACACTGTAAAGTTCATTGAACTAGGTAAACACATCTGCTCAAATATGTTACTTTTCTGTGTTTGCGTAGACTGATCGCCAACTGTTATTAACTGGGGTATTCATATCTATTTACATATGCCCGTAGTGCTCATAAAAAATTAACCGAATTATGGTAAATACGACGCAAAACATAAAAACTCACGCCCAACTTTGCTTTCAGTTTCTTGCAAGGCAGCTAAAGTGAGATAGCAAGAGAGATGAGCAGCGACAGCTACAGGCAACCGAGGCACGCACACACACAAACACACACACACGCATACAAGCATACGCATGCACGCATTTTCAGTTAATTAAAAGTATTTATGTCACTGCACACACACACGCGCTCACGCTGTCGCACACACAAACGCATTCACACTCACAAATGCATACAAGCACTCACAAATTCCTTGAACACAAAAGTCCACAAGGATCGTGGGAAGTTCCAGGCAGAGACGATCGCAAAATATTGTATGTGCTATCTATGAGCAAAAAAAAAATCACGAAAAGAGAAAAAACTTAAAATGCATACAAGAGAGTCTGCAAGAAAGGAAGAAGAGCCTGGGGTGGTCTGGTGTGGTTAGCGCTTCAGCTCTAAGGGTGACGCTGTGTGAAAAGATGGAAAAAAATAAATACACACACACACAGACACACTGTCTTCTCAGCCCGAAACCGAGGGCCTAAGACACAATTTTCTTGAATGATAAAAAATTAAAGGATAACAGAATCTTAAGGTACTGCTTGGCTGTGGGGTCATGAGAATAAAAAAAAAATAAATAAATAATAAATATATATATATATATATATATATATATATATATATATATATATATATATATATATATATATATATGTATGTACATATATATAGTATATATGTATAAACTGGAAAGCAAATTACTTTACTGATAGGATCAGGATAGAGTTAACTGTTGGAGATTAGGTGTATAAATTTAAAATTCTAAGAAATCAAATCGAGTAACATAAATATTTATTTTCATATGCATTTGGGACTACTGTAAAACAGGATAAATCAAAATATACACAAATCAATGTTAGGGTTACAAAATAAATGTTTGAAAGTCCAGACGCAATGTGCCTGAAGCCCAGCAATGACTAAGGCAGAAACAACAAGGAGAATGAGTGAGAAGGAACATTCTTATAATCGACTGCAGCAACCCCTTTTCCAGTGGGGCGCAAAATAATTTGTACAGACAGTGTCTCCTCCTCCTCCTTATCCTCTGCCCTACCGTAACGGCAACGGGCTTTGCCTTTGCCTGCTGCGGCTTCTGCATCTCCAAGGGCCGCATACAGATGACATGGGAAATGAATGGAGAGATGACGACGAGAACGACGACGACGTCGCAGTAAGCAATCAACTTGAAAACAACTTGAGAATCTTAGCGACAACGATATTCAAATTTTAAAAATATATATAATAATATTAATAATTCAGCGTAAATAATAAGTAAGAGTTCTTTAGTTGAAAGTGACCGACTAGAAGATACCCTGGTCAGGAACGACTGTTCACGGCTTGCTTGCTTGCTAAGTAGCAAATCCCTAGTCAATTCATTACAATTGCCCAATTGATTTATTAAAAACTTCTGTGTTATTTAACGAACTTTTAAGCATATAAACTCTATATTCTGTTGAATATTTATGAATTTAGTACAAATGGAACTTCTTTCATATATTGCAAGGGAACTTCAATTTAAAACTTCAATTTGAAACTCAAAAATGTAACATTAATTACAATTTGATTTATTTTTATATTTGTTTATTTATTATTAATATACAGAACTAGTTTTTGATAACGTATTTTGTGAATTCAATCGAAATGAAAATAGTTCTTAATTATTTGAGACAATTTACGCGTACTACAGACGGACAAAGCTTGAGAATATATTAGTGCATTTGATGGGACTTGTCACGCATGCTTCTGCTTGTAACCTACGTTTTCATAAACGCATTATACCTGAATGGGTATAGTGAAAACGGAAGGAAGCATCCAAATTAGATACCGCTCCTAGAGCTGTCGACGTTGACGTTGACGTTGATGTCTATGCATGTTTGACAGAATGTCACTCCAATATGTTATTATACACTGAACCCATTGAAAATGGGAATAATGGTTTTGTGAAAATGTATGTAGCAGGCAGAAGGAGACTTCTCAGACCCCATAAAGTATATATATTCTTGATCAGCATAAAAAAATAAGTTGATTGAGCCCTGTCAGTCTGTCCGTCCGACCGTCCGTATGAACGTTGAGATTTCGGAAACTACAAAAGCTAGAGAGCTGAAATTTCACATGAACATTCGTATGTTAGCTACGCAGTACGAGTTTATTTTGTTTTTTTTTCGATAACTCATCCCATTTCCAAATTATCGATAAAAATCGAAAATTCGTTTCCATTTTACAACTTCTACACCGTTTTAGCTAAAGACTTCAAATTTGTATATTTAGATAGATATTATGAATACGCAGATTAATTTTCAGATTTTGGATGCCACGCCCCCTTCGCCCCCAATTTGGAAAAAACGCATTTCAAATACTAAAGACTTGAAAGTTGGCACATTGATACATTTAGACACTCTTAATCTACACTGAAAATTTCATTAAGATCATCCATCTAGAAATGGAGTTATAAACGTTCAAAGTATAGCCCAACCCACCCCCAAGCCACGGCAGCAACTGCGCGGTTAGCAGAGCGCGCGCCTGTACGTGCGTAAAGAAGAAGAGTATCACCTTTTTTGGGTTCAGGGTATCTCGTAGTCGAGCCGTCTCGACTAGAGCCTTCTTACTTGTGAATAATAATATTATTATTGTCTTGTTTCTCTTTTTAGGGGGGACAACTTTCAAGACGCCTTTACAATATGTTTATGTCTGCCTGATCCTCAGCAAGGTTGACATTTTCCTTAAATTTTACAAAATATTTATTGAATTAGTCGTCGAGGCGAAAGGTGAAAAACAATGCCAAGGAGTAGGATATTGGTTTGAAGTGCTATGTATTATGTAATAAAGGCTCTCGTGCCTATTCTTATTGCAAATGGTCAAGTGTGGAGATTTAAATGTCTGAATTAAAAGGTTGGAGGTGCGACTCACAGTTTAAATGAAGTCAGGATTTCAGTGAGTGGAGTAGACCTTAATATGCGCTTCATGCCCTCTTATTTAAGCCGACTTCCAAAGTCCGAACGAGTCCCATCTTTCGCTGTGTCCACATTGCATTCATTCATTATTTATTTATTTTGTAATAAATAAAATCAAATTTGAATTGAAATGATAAAGATTTTTGCAATTACTGTACAAACAACTTTCTATAAAGCATCCGCTCTATACCATAGTGTTAGACAAACGGCCGTTCGACTCGGACTCGGACTCGGACTCTGACACCGATTCGAGTCTACTCAGCTTTGTTTTCAGTTCACTGTCAATGAACCTCTATAAAAGCCATTAATCGCGAGCTGTCTGTATCCATAGAAAAGCGAAAATAAATTCAACATCAGACGTAAATGCATATTGTTTTCTATAATTACTGGTCGCAAATACCCCAAGACCCAGTTCAATTCATATATGTACATAATAGTTATGCTCTATATAGGACTAGGTTATAATTCCTGATGAAAACTTAGTTAACTATCAAATATTTTAATTAATATGATTAATTAACAGAGTTTTTATATTCACCTAGATACGAATTCTGAGTTTAGTTAAAACTGTCTCACCGCCTTTCCTCTATTTCTTTGGAAAAGACGAAGATTGGATGCCAATATTATCTCAATGCCAAAAATTATAATTTAATATAATAAAAGCTATCTTTGCTTAAACAAAAAAACACTTGAAGATATTTCAATCACATCCTAGAGGGAGAATTCAAGTTGGAAAGTAGGTTCCCAGATGTATTTACATTTAAGGGGAAGGATCTGCGTATTTCCAATCTACATTCGCATAGTCTCCGTACGGATATTCCAGTAAGTATTTGTGCGGACAAACTGTCGAGGTCTTTTGGCGTCGTTTCGGCTGATGAATTGTTGATTTTACTTACGTATCGCTGTGGCTTGGTATTTATTCCCAAAAGTGTAATCCAAAAGTGATTTAACGATGGGTAGAGTTGCGGTTTGACAATGGATTTAGGGTGAGCTATTTGGTTATTAATGTTGACTATGCGATTGCTAGGCTCTCATCACTGGCGGAGATTTAAATGACAATAGCTAAAAGCTCAAACTTAAATGTTTTAATGATAAAATTTTTTAACAGTTTAACGTGTAAAACAACGATAAATATAAGAAATAACAAAAGTTTAACAAATAATTTAAAAAGATTTTGTATTGGCTTCAATTTCGAACCGATTTTATAATGGATTTTTTTTTTTTTATAAATTAAACAGCTTGTATGAAGATTTGTAAACTCATTTAAGAAATTTTCTATTCATTTTGTATGTGGTTTTGTATATATGTAATTTATTTTTTGCCGATTAGTAATCCTTTTGCGAGTTCAGACTTTATTATTATGGACTGTGTCATGGTGTTTTATGCATTTTATTTTCAACAACAATTTTATGCACTCTTTAAACGGAATTTAATATTTTTGTTTCAACAATTCGTGTGCAACGCGTAGCAATATATCAACTGATGTATAAACTTCAACATAAACAACAATAACACGTTAGGGTTAACAATTGTATAATAGGCGCATTAGCGATGCGGTTTGGTACGGAACGGAACAGAACGGATCGGAACGCTTCGATTTGCTGGCTACCGCCTCTCTGGAGATCCACTTCTACTTTCTTCGGCGTTCGTTTTGTAAATGTTGCGTAGTTCTGGTCGCAGCTAGTGCCGAACTGAAGGCTCAGGCAACCAACATAAAAGCAAGCAGAAACAGAAGCCGAAGGAAGAGGAGAAGAGCACTGACGGCGGCAGTGAAACATGCAATTGCAGGGCAACAGAAACAATAACAACAACCATAATAATATTAGCAGCAAGAAGTTCAAACTTCCAGAGAGAGAGAGATAGATAGATAGAGCGACAGAAAGAGAGAGATAGAGGGAGTGTGCGTGTGAGTGTGTGCCACAGAGAGGGAGAGCACGAGAGAGCGCAGTCGATCGAATTATGCGTACGTGTACGTAGCCAGAGCATGAGAGAGAGAGTAGCAGAGTAACGGGCGATCGGCAGGAATGCAGCAACAGCAACAGCAACAGCAACAGCGAAAGCAACTACAAAAGCAACAATAGTGCCAGGCAAAGCGAGAGCTAAACAATCAGGGAGGACAATGCAGTAATCATTCGTGCTCACTTTAACACACACACGCACGCGCGCAAGCTAGCTCACTCGCTCGCTAGCTCACCAAGTGCCCAGTGCAGGGTTGTATCGGAGTCGACAAAAAGCGTCATCTGTAGACGCAACGGCAAATTTGATTCATGATTTCGACTCTCCAATTGCGCCTATTAAAAAAGATATACTACTACAGAGGCAACTCAATGAGCTTAAGGATTTGGGTTGACAGGTGCTAAGTGTACAATGCGTGCAACTATTTCTTCGTCTAGGCGGTCAGTCAATGAACTCTACAGCACAATTAGCACCCGGCTACAGAAGCAGTAGCAGCAGCAACAGAAGCAGAAGCAGCTGGCATGCCCAAAGCTAATCAAATTCCTGACGATGCAAATACTGAACAACAGGAAATCAACTAAAAATAATAACAGAGCGAAGAGCGTAGAGCGCAGTTAAAAAACCAAATTACAGACCTTTGATTTTAACTGAATTGAAATTCATAATAAGTCATTTTTAAGCGGATGCGCCAAAAATCCAAAATTCCATCAGCCAACATCAGCAAACGCCGAGCGAGAATCGCAAATGCAGAAGGATATGAAGCAGGAGATGAAACACACACGTACACACACAATCACACATACATCTACTCAGTTTCTAATTTCTGTACATGCCGTCGCAGTCAATTGCGAACTGTACCCCAAAAAGCATTGACAGACATTCTGTCGAATATCCTGTGTATCCTTTGTACAGGCTGCAGCATAGCCGAACATTGCAGTTGTCACGTTGCACAGGGTTCGAAGCGGCAGTTCGACGAGGTTTGAAGCGGGTCACCTCACAAGGACCGCAGCAGAGACCTTAGCGCAGCTCAACTCAACTCAACTCACCTTTCTCAATTCGACACGAAACGAGAGTGGCTCGACTGGCGTATTACGGCGAACAGCTTGCAGCTGTCGTTCCTCCTTTAGCGCATGCCAAAAACGGCTGATAGCTACATAGGTGGGCGGGGTATAGGTACATATGAACATATATAGGGCCTGCTTCGGTTTTCAGGTCTACCTTAATCATTGAAATTCCTGCTTTGCTACGGTTTCGAGGTTCGTTGGACTCTTCAACTGTGGAGCTGAGCTGATAAGAACAAATTTGTCTGTATGAGGGTAGAGTAGAAGCTACCTACAGTTGCAATTGATTTCGAGGATATTTCAAATACCCAATTTTATATGGAGAGTAATTTACAATAATAATTCATGAACGAATAAAGTTTAGTCCGAAATCATAACCATTTTCAAAATTATGATTTATTATTAAGCTCTACTAGTCCGCCGATTTCTAGACTATTTTATTGATACTAATAATAATGTTGAGATTGACTTCATGAGCCTATCTTGGGTCGTCCATTCCGTACATTTCAATTTATTTTATGTTTAAAATAAACTTAGTTACAATCTTCTCTTATTAATATAAAATCGTATTTATTAAATTTAATTGATCATCGAATTTGTTACATTATTACATTTTGATCAGCGTAGTTTGAGAGCATTTAGTTCTCCAGCATGCTCCTCGTTAAACTGACTTCTCCAACTGAAGACGTAACCCTAAGTTAAAGGAATTGGGTGCTCATTGAAGAAACGCTGGACTACCTGATGCTTGCCTTTGGCCTGGCTTACCGGTTTTCAAATTTGGGATATGCGTTCACGTTTTCAGCTAGTTTTAGTTACAATATCAAGGAGAAGAGAGAATCGAAGAGCGAGAGATAGAGAGAGAGAGAGAGAGAGTAGTATAAAAGCTGTGCTGGGGCAGGCTACGAAAAAGAAGAACCTTCGAAAACAAAAAATGAAGAAAAATATGTGTATGTTTATGTGTATGTTATGTGTATGTTATGTGTGTATATATGTCTCTATGATGTATGTGAAGAGCAAACATCAGAGACCAAGTACGAGAGGCGAGTACATTCATGACATATACATACATATGTATGTATGTATATACATATGTATATGTGTGTACGCATATATACATGTGTGCAAGACAAGGTTCTCAGCTTCGGGTTTGAGGCCGGATAGGTAGAGGCAATTCTCGGCCGCTTAACAAACTCCGTTCGTTGCGCTTTTGTTTTTCCATTCACTAAAATTCCAGGAAATTTCGTAGATCAGTAAATCTCTGAGCACGCTGTGCCTTCACTGACGCCCTCTCTCTTTCTCTTTCTCTCTATCTCTATCTATCTAACTGTCTCTTTCTCTCTGTGATCAACTGCAATTAGCTCAACTAAAGCTTCTTCTAATGAAGCGTGGGAGCTTCTGAGCGGATGTGCGAAATCCTTTTGAAGATCTTTCGCGCTTAGTCTAAGCACATATCAAGTTAGAGGCAACTAAAGGGACTACATATGAAGCACTGTAGGTCACAACGAGGCCCAACAGCTGTCCCTAATGTGCGCCGAGAAAAATTAAAGAAAAGTGGAAAAGGTAGAAGAAGACATTGTTATCGCTGTGTGTGCACCTGGACCTCGTCGTGGCCTGGCAAAAAGTGCGTGCAGCGAGCGCACTGAGAAGCACCCTTAAAGATGAAAACCCAAGCACCCTCCTCCATAGCCCAGGCGATGCACCGAAGAGTGGTTTGCGTCTGCTCCCTTGAAAAGGCAACACTTCAGACGGTTTTCTCTCTCTCTCTCTCTCTCTCTCTCTCTCTCACTCCCTCTCTCTCCCTTTCTTGCGACTGTGGTCTGCTCCAGTAGAAAAGTGGAACGAACCCGCCGCACCGAGACGCCACAATGTAACCATTCGCACACTGGACTCTCTCAATCTCTTTCTTTCTCTTTTTGCACATAAAAACTATTAATGTCGCTTACTGATCATTAGTATATGCAAATGCTGTATACCTTAGTTCTGAAAATTCTGGCTAAAATAACGATTTGGCCAAGGAAGAATAGTAGATGTTCCCAGAAAAAGCTGGATTATATATCTGTATCTCTACCTCACTCTGATCGTTCAGAACTAGAAAGTTAAACCATCGACAATGATGATGAGCAATAATTTCAACTCAGTAGGTGAATGAATCATTGTATTGTAAACTTCAGCTCTTTCTGAATAACATGTCCTCTCTATTACTTTGTTTATTATTATTATTATTATTATTATTAGGAATCATAAATGTCTGCTACGCCTTCTTCTGTCTATTATATATACATATATATAAACAAATATGTTCATTTTCAATTCAAAATATGAAAATTGTAGTATTCATTGGAGCAGCGACCAGATGTGTATGTTCCGAAGTTGAAGACTACAATGGTCCAATTTAGACGGATAGACATCAAGCAAAAATTGAATTTTTCAGTTCTTGAAGGACAATGAAGAATGCAGAAACAGTCACTTTAAAGGGTGCAATGAGGGTTCAATCTCCTCTTCTCCTTGTCTCTCTCTCTCTCTCTCTCTCTCTCTCTCTCTCTCGCTCTCTCTCTCTCTCTCTCTTTGTCTCGTTCACGATTTGTTTCAGCGTTCGAATTGGGCGTACTATATACATATTTGTTGCTGTCGTTCTTGATGTTGATGTTGTTTTGCATTGGGATTCCTGCATATCAACAGGAAATAGAAATGGAAGTGGGTTATATTGCAGAAACAAATTTTGTAATAGGAACGACAGCAACGACTATAACTGCTTCTGCTCCCTTTCACTGCTTCGGCCTCTGCCTCTACCACTGTCTCTGATGTTGATGGTGACGATGATGAGGCGAACAGTGGGACATAGGCGCAAAATGGTTAATTAGATTAATTAGATTGGAAATCAAATAAATATTTTGTTGTTGCTCATATTAATTACTAATAATATCTTATCAACAATTAGAAAAAAATTATAAACTGATTAAATAATTATGAATTGAAAACATTTAATTCGTTTTGAATTTGGGTGATATTAAGAACCAAAACGGTGATACACTGTGCCGGATTTCCATATTTGATATTGATGTTTATAATGTAAATTGGCTTATGATTTACAGAACAATTTATTAGCCACTCTTCAAAATCTGTTTAATTTGATTAGCCTTTAGCATTCCACCACTGTACTTCATTTAAAAATTCGGTTTAAGTATTTGAAATTCTCAAATTTTGCCAATGTGCTGCAGTTGCAGCAAGCATTGACATGTACGCAAGGCCGATAGCAGCGACAACGATGACAGTGACAGCCCCTACGGTGAGCCAAGGCAAGAGTGACCATACAAAGGGTGACCATGCCCCAGTCCCAATGCTACGGCTGCGCCACTGAGCTAATAAGTAAAGTAAAGCAGCAACCCCTAATTGTCCTCACTCTATATAGGGTGAATAATATTCTTTGTAATATACATATATATATATATATATATATATATATATATGTATAAAATATATTTTTTGCTCGACTTGTAAAAAAAGTGCATTGTAAAGTAGAGTAGGGAAAATATATGTGAATAGGGGTTCCTTCTTTGCTTTCATACACTGTTCCCAAAGGGAAAAAGAGTATATTGGGTTCATGCAATGTCCGTCTGTCTGTCTGTCCGTATGAATGCAATATTTTTCGGCGCTATTAGGGCTAGAGACTTGAAATTTGGAACATATACTCATGTATGCTGTCGAATAATAAAGTGTAAAAATTTTCCCGATCCGCCCACTAGGGGCGTGGCAAATTGGAAAACTCTTCCGCCCATAGGCCAATAATCATACTAGATGATGAGCTAGAGAGCTGAAATTTGGAATGTATACTCGCGATGACAACCCAAGTTCAAAAAGCTATGGCGGATATATCTACGCCCATTGGGGGCGTGGCAAATCGGAGAAAAGGTATCTTCTACACCGTTAATGCTAGAAAGCTGAAATTTGGCATGTAAGTTAATGTTATGATTCTATGAAAATCGATCAAAAAGTTTTATGTCTATGCCCATTGGGAGCGTGGCAAACCTGAATATATAGAGATTTTTCAAATTGTACTATATTTTGAACACTATGAACACTAGAGACTTGACATTTTACATGTATACTCGGGTTGACAACCCACGCCCACATGGGGCGTGGCAAACCGCAAAAATGTATATCTCCTACAGTTTTAGAGCTACTACTACTAATGTCCTCCTCTATCGATGACGCAAAAATAATTTTCCAACCTCCTTGGGGGCGTGAAATATCGAAAAATACCCTGTAATTTTCGTATTTTTGGAGTGGAAGCAACCTAATTTTGCAGTTATGTTAGCCTTGGCTGCAACTGCATAATACATGCTTTTAATAACTCAGTAGTAATTGCTAAGATGGCAGAAAGCATTGTAACATAAATATTAATGAATTTAAAATATGAAATTTATAACTTTTTGATTAATAAACAAAAAGTTTCAGCGGGATTCGAACGCAGGTCATTTTATAATAACATGTAATC
This sequence comes from Drosophila buzzatii, assembly GCA_035045845.1. Taxonomy (NCBI): domain Eukaryota; kingdom Metazoa; phylum Arthropoda; class Insecta; order Diptera; family Drosophilidae; genus Drosophila; species Drosophila buzzatii. Next base: position 2,745,582 of record JAWNOS010000610.1, on the reverse strand, counting down.
GTTAACCTAAATAAATTCACAGCTGATCAGCTGATCAGCAGCTTGTGACAAAACAAAACAATACAATCGCAATTCTTGGAATATGTATACACACTTGGATGTGTATACACGTACAAACATCTGTGTACACATACATACATATGGCAAATCGGAAAAGCCGTTTCTAGTGCTTAAATGCACAATTCATATGCGTATGTTTATCTTATTTATATTGGCGCTGGCAGAAAGCACTTTTATGATAAATATAATAATATAAAATACACAAATATAAAACAAGTAAGAAAGCTCTAGTCCAGACGACTCGAACACGAGATATCCTGAACCCTGCAAAAAAAAAAAAAACTCTTTTTCTTTACGAACTTATGGGCGCGCGCTCTGTTAACCGCGCAATTGCTGCCGTGGCTTGGGGGTGGGTTGGGCTACACTTTGGACGTGGTTCATGAAATAGCATTAATAGTATCTAAATGTGTTTATCTGCCCAATTGCAAAATCTAGTATTTGAAATGCGTTCATACGGTCGGACGGCGGACAGGGCTATGTCAACTTATTTTTTTTGTGCTGATATATATATACTTAATACGTCTCCTTCGGCCTGTTTCATATATTTTCACAAAACCACTATACCCTGACTTCCATTTTTAATGATAAATAATGATAGATATGCATAAACATACTTATGTATTTAAAACATATTTTATTATATTACAAATAAACTTCGAAGCTCTAGAAATTCTTTTGGGATTAGCGGTTTTACAGACCACATACATGAACATATGTATGTATATATTGTATTTAGTTTTGTTATTGATGCATTGCAACTGAGACAAGGCGGCATTTTGTCGCCCTCTAACTGTAGAGCAATTATCAAAATATGCAATTACATGCGCGAGATTAGCAACAAAATGAGAACGGAATGAATTGACAGTTTTCCAGGTAGAGACCTAGGACGGAAAAGCGTTAAGCCTTTTGGCAGGACACGCGAGCGCAGGATGTGAAAATCATCGGAGCAAAGCAAATCCCTAGGCATGCCTCACCCGCCCCTTTACATTTACGGGATTAATTAACATTAGGTTTAGGGCATCTGAAATCTGGATCACCTCATGCATAATGTACGAGTTTAGATAGCTAAAGATACGCACTTACATTCGTATGGGAAATAGCGTTCGCTTGTCAACTGAACGTCAAAACGAATTGTGGAAATTGATTCGCTCGAAAACTGCGCGTATGCCTGGCTGTGAGTAGAACCAGTTCAACATTTTCTGTGTGACATCTTTTAGGCAAACAAAGCAGACATCACAGAGCTCAACAATATCGACTGCACGATATCAGACCCTGTGGGTCGGTTCAGACAACATAACTTCGCAATTTGCGGTGCTACAAAATTCTTAATGGTTTAGGAGATGCATGAATATATATTGCATATTTCAACGTTATCAATTCAAAAGTAACGAATTGTTGATCGTTCATACTCAGAAAGGAACGGACAGAACAATGTTTAATGCAAAAATCTATATTCCATATAATTATATCCTTTCGATGTAATTCCTATAAAGCACTCATTATTGACAGATCTGTTTCTGAAGTAGATCAATTGTAATTTGTAATTTAACCACAAAAATCTTTTGTGACTTTAGCTGTAAGGCTATGAAGTTATCAGGTTTTAGTGGAATTATCTGCTCTTTTGTGTATTATCTTAATTGTACCCTGAATCCATTGAAAATGGGAATTCGGGGTATAATGTTTCGTGAAAAAATATGTAAAAGGCAGAAGGAGACGTCGTAGACTTCATAATGTATATATATTCTTGATCAGCACAAAAAAATAAGTTTTTATAGCCATGTCCGTCCGTATTGGAAACTACAAAAGTTATAGAGTTATATACGAGTTTATTTTGTTTTTCTTCCAACTCATCCCATTTCCAAATTATTGAGAAAAAATCGAAAATTAGCTTTTTATACCCTGAGCCCATTGGAAATGGAAATCTATATATATGCAGATGACTTGGAGACTCTAACTCTAAAGCTGAATTAGATAGAATTTTATAACTGATTCTCGATAAAGTGTTTTATCGATAACTTTGCAAATATACAAGTTATCGAATTTTTGAAACAAACTCGTACTGCGCGTGAAATATACGAACCTAACGCAACAACAATTAACTCTCTACCTTTTGTATCTTCGGAAATCGACGCGTTCATACATACGGACGGACGGACAGACGGACAGCGCTCAAGCAACTTATTTTTTTGTGCTGATCAAGAATATATACATATACTTTATGGGGTCTGCCATGCCTCCTTCTGCCTGTTACATACTTTTAACAAAACCATTATACCCTGATTTCCCATTTTCAATGGGATCAGGGTATAATAATTTTAGGAATTCCCTTTGCCTTGGAAAGTTATTTTTGACCCAGCCGTAGTTGACTTGGTTCAAAAGGGGCTTTGTATTGAAAATCTAATTATTACATCTGTTTATTACATACATTTTCACAATTATACAGTCTATATACAGGTTCAGCGTTCAAGATCGATTTGCCGCATTTTTAGTAGACATGTGATCAATCATAGAATAGTGAGATTAAGTCAAGGTGTCCGCGTCCCCAATGAGCACGCATATATCCACCATATCTTTTTGAGCCTCAGTAGTCAACGCGAGTATACATTCCAAATTGCCCATCAACTAACATGACTTAAATTTTTACATTTTATTTTTCAAGGGTATACAAGTCTCTAGCTTCACGAAACTAGTATACGTTTTTCCCTTTGGAATTTCATATACATTAAGATTTACCTAGAATCTTATTCGGAACGTGTTACAGAGCACAGAGCTCGTTAGTCCATTGATCATTTGAAGAAGTTCTCAACGGAAAATTTATTAAAATTCAAGTGCTACTAGAGACTTTTGAAATGGTGTGCCTCATTTGCTCTAGTTTGTAGGACAGAATCCTAAGTCAACAGAAACTTAGTTCAAAGATCGAGAGAAAAATATTATTCAGGTACCCAAGCACAGACAGAACAAAGTTGTCAAATCAAACTGAAATGCCAAAAGGCAAATGAGGCGTGTCTGCAGGAGTAGGACCGGGAGAAGAAGGAGGCGCAGGATCTGATTCGCAGATTCGATATGGGTATTTGGGCTTTTAATGTTAAAAAAAAATCAAGTAAGAAGGCTCTGGTCAAGACTACAAGATACCCTGACCCTGCCAAAAAAAAAAAAAAAAAAAACTAATACTCTTTTTCTTTACGTACGTATGAACTGTCGTGGCTAGGGGTGGGTTGGGTTATACTTTTAACGCCTATAACTCCATTTCCTCACGATGTTCATTAAACTTTCGACATATATTATAAGCATCTAAATGTGTCTATTTGTCAAATTGTAAGTTTCTAGTATTTGAAATGTGTTTTTTTTTTAATTGTGGGCGAAGGGGGCGTGGCATCAAAAATTTGAAAATTACAGAATCTTCGTATCCATAATATCTACTGAATATACAAATTGGAAATCTCTAGCTCAAGCGGTGTAGAAGCTATTCTATACTTTAAAAACCCAAAAAAAAGAAGTAAACGAATTCTCGGGTTTTTATCGATAATAAGGAAATGGGATGAGTTATCGAACAAAAAAATAAAAATAAATAAATTAAAATAAAATTGTACTACGTAACTAGCTCACAAGTATTTGTAGTTTACTAATTATGGGGTCTTCGACGTCTCCTTCTTCCTGTTACATACATTTTCCCAAAACCATTATACCCTGAATTCCCATTTTCATTGGGTTCAGGGTATATAAAAAAAAAGAATATGAAAGCCATTTATAACTATGAAGCGAAAGCGAGGTAGAGCATTGCCGTCTGGCTGGCTGATAGGTATTTTAAAAACGCCAGCGACTCCTGTTGTCTGCCTTTGCAGCAGCAAAACCTGATTTGATGGCGCAAGACTTTAAAGGGCTCGATTACGAACGCTCGAGAGCCACAACGACAACGAGGATGAGGATGAGGATGAGGATGAGTACGAGGATGAAGATGAGGCTGACTCCGAGGCTGAAACGAGGCCGGGGACTGTGAAAGGTGAAGAACTGAAGAACTGTCTGACTGTGCATGACTGAGTGTGTGTATGCGTGTGTGCGTGTGTGCGGCTACCACATGTTGCACACACTGTGAGAATGAATTTAATTAAACAACAATTTTTGCTTTCATTTGCAAATGCTGTGCGCCGAGACCAATGCAGCGCCATGCCTAGTGCCAAAGTCTAGTCTATGTGCACAGAGCTTCGCTAACAGAGACATTCACCTCGCACTGATCGACTTATCGATTACAGAACAATTGCTCGGGTATATTACAATATCATCATTATATTGGGATGATTGGCTCGCAACTTTCCTTAATTAAAATATTAAATTATATTAAATTAATTAAATATTATAACTAAATTATAGCATTTAATTTCCTCCCTGGGTTAGGTATGTTTATAGCTCATTCAGTATTTAAAATGTTTCTCTACTGAGGCTTTGTCTTGTTTTATAGAGAATTATAGAACTGACAACATTTTTCATAAACTTGTTGCAAAACAAATATTCTTGCAAATTGAGAAATCGTTCAGCAACTATCAACTATCTAAGTCACACTCGAACTTCGCTCTCCGCTTGATGCATTCTTCAGCTTTATGCACTGTGCAATACGTTTTTCCGGAGTCTGCCAACAATGCCAATTAAATCACATTTCAGTGGCACGTTAAACAGCAATAAACATGCGTGTATGTATGTGTGCGTGCAGCAGTGGGACTGCCATTGGAGCGTTCAAAATATTTCATGCTCGCTTAAATGCAAACCCCCTCTGCTGCCATCCTGTCTGCTCCGTCTCTCTACAATAATCGGCAATAGTCGATGTCCTTTGTACATGCTGCAGAAACTACGCGTAGATGTTGAAAGTCCGATAAGCAGGATACCATTGACTGCGGCTCAACTGCAGCTTCCAAAAAACTCGTAAGAACGCTCTAGTCGGGACGCACGACTAAGAGATACCCAATATACGGCAATATATACTCGTATCCAATTTTAGAAAACTTTTCCATCTCATACTTTCACAATCAACTAGCATGAATATCCAGAAAAAGAGGAAAACCTGACGAATCGAAATCGAATCATCACCTCTACTAACACCGCCACTACATGCTGTTTGTGCCATTATACCCAAAGTTCCCAGTTCAAATGGGTTCAGGGTATACAAACTCGACAACGGGACGGCATAGAGACGGAGAGTAGAGTAAATCGAAATGATGCTTCACATTACTCAGGACTATCATTGGATTTTCAGCATAGGTTGTCGTAACGTTAGTGCCCCAGCTACTGGCCTGGTGTTTTGGGTTTTGGTATTGACTGCTGTACTCATGGTGTCCTTTTATTTCTTTCTTTCTTTTCTCTCTGTCTCTTTCTCTTTCTCTCTCTCTTGCTCGCTCCCTCACTATCTCTATCCCTATATCTATCTCTGTTATCTGTATGTGGTGTCCACTTGAATGTGGTCAGTTGCTCTTGGACCGCGTGAAACTCGTGATATCGACCTAGCCACAAATTATGGTGGGGAATATTGAAAAGTCCCAAGGTCCTTGCCTCACCCCCATCCCGCTAACGACGCGTGCAACACAATCAACAGCTGACGCTGCAACGAGCGCGAGCTTTGGTATGGCTCTGGTCAGTCAATCAGCAATAATAAACTGATGTGATCTAGGCGGAATGCTTTATTTTGAATAACTCAAACAGTTCAGCTTCTAACTAACCAGAGATGGAAAACAAACAAATCACAAAGGAATGAATATTGCAGTTTTAAAAAATTTACTGATAGTTGAAGTTTGAACTATATATATATATATATATATATATATATATATATATATATATATATTGATCGAAACATTAGCTAGTTGAGACGATACATCAACATCCAACAGAAGCTTTTGATCTAACGCAAAAATTTATCTTTTGATTAAAAATGGGAAATCGGGGTATAATAATTTTGTTAAATGTGTGTAACAGGCAGAAGGAGGAATGGCAGACCCCAAAAAGTATATAGATCCTTGGTCAAGGCGACGAGCTGAGTCGATTAAGTCCTGTCCGTCTGTCCGAATTCGTGAACGGGTCGATCTGAGAAACGTTAACAGCTTGAGACATCATTTTTGTTAGGTCCGTCTATCGCACCTCGAGTTTTTCTTTCAGAAGATCGATAACTCTACCAGTTTCAAAGCTATCGATTTGAAATGTTTATCAGAATTAGTTAAATTATTTAGTTAGTTTGGTTTGGCATATCGATATGAATATTATGATCATAATCTGAAAGTTTGATTACAATTCTCTGTCTGGAAACAGAAGTATTAATCAAATAAGTTCTCGCAACATAACCCACGTAGCAGAGTAAGCGAGACAGCAAGACGCCTGCAATGATTACACACATACATGCGTACAAGCGTATATCGCGTGCAGAATCGAAACAAAGCATTCGTGGAATATTATTCGCTCGAAGAAGAGTTCAGGGGATTTCATAGTCGAGCATTCTTCACTAGCATTTCTTACTTGCTTATAAATGGAGTTCAATAATCGATTTTTATAGCATAGGCTTTCGAACTGTTGCGCACCTGTCGGAACCCGCTCCCTCTCCGCCACCGCTTGAATCTAGGGAAAAGCTTACGAATTCTTCAACACGCGATCAACTTTCCAGCTTAAGGGCGGCTCGCGTCCTGACCACCATAGCAGTGTCTAATTGCAGCAGGGGAGCACCAGCAGCAACAACAACCCACAGTAACGGAGGCAGCAGCAATGACGACAAACCGCAAATGAAAAATTTCTGGTATTGCAAATAAAATAAATGAAGTTAAGCCAATTTGAGGTTAAGCCCCAAAGAAGGAATTCATTATTTTGCAAAACAGCAACAAAAGGAAAGAAGCAGCAGACATGAAAGCAAAAGTAAAAGCAAAAGGAAGCAACATCAAATATAGCTATCGGGCATGACCAGCTGAACAATACTCGTGTACGACTTTAAAATAGATTTTCTTTAAAAATTAATATTTGCCAAGACGGTTGACACGATCAAATGAGGCTACGAGTAGACATTGCAAATTTTACGCTCCGAACTTCGAACGCCAATAGTGTCTATAAGGCAAGGTTACTAAAGACGACGCATATAATTATAATCACGACATGCCATTTCGTCATGATTGTGTACTTATTAAAAGCCAATATACTCTTTCGAATTCTTGACCAAATATAAAGACGCGTGTCTTGCTTGTACGTCCTGAGATTTTGCCTGCGTCTAAAATGTGGAATTTTGCGCAACCAGTAATGCGACAAATGCAACAATAGCTGTAAAGCCAGTCAGCAAATTATTCAGAATCAGGCAACAAGACAGAGTCCGCAAAAAACTGAAGCAGAGCCACGCATGCAAAACAGATAAGCGAAAGACGTCACAACATAAGTATGTATGTACATAAGTAAAATGAAAAATTAATTGGACGGACGGAGTTTTTCAATTTTGCTAGTTACTACTATTATCTAGTCGCACCAACATAGATAAAGCGGGTAACCATTAAATGTACTAATTCACACAAATCGAATATAAATATGCCAAAGGAAAAAGTGATTATAAAATCAGAGTAAAACAAGTAAGAGACGGCTCGACTACGAGATACCCTGAACCCTACGAAAAAAAAAAAACTAATACTCTTCTTCTTTACGAACGTATGAGCGCGCCTCTGCTAACCGCGCAGTTGCTGCCGTGGCTTGGGCTAAACTTTGAACTCTTATAACTCCATTTCTAGATGGACGATCTTCATGAAATTTTCAGAGTACATTAAGATTATCTAAATGTATCTATGTGCCATTTCAAGTCTCTAGTATTTGAAATGCGTTTTCTTTTTTTTTTCGAAAGGGGGCATGGCAGCAAAAATCTGAAAATTACATAATCTGCGTATTCATAATATCTTTTTAAATATAGAAATTTGAAGTCTTTCGCTAAAACGGTGTAGCAGTTATACCCAAAAAACGTAAAAAAAACAAGTGAGAAAGCTGTAGTCGAGACTGCTCGACTACGAAATCCCCTGAGCCCTTTTTCGAACGAATAATATTCCAAGAATTATTCGATTCGTTTCTGCACGCATGCAAAACCACGCGCACACATAGACGCTGATCTACGCGTGTATGCATGTGTGTAAGCATTGCAAGCGTCTTGCTGTCTCGCTGCTTTGCTGCTGCGCCGCATGGGTTTTGATGAGAAAACTTTGATGATTAATAATTCTGTTTCTAGATGGACAATCGTATTGATATCTTCAGATTATGATTATGATATTCATATCTATATGCTAAATTAAACTGCATGTCTCTAGTATTTGAAATGAATTTTATTCATATTTCGGGGTAATGGGGCGAAGTGGGGACCGGAATCCAAAATCTGACAAAAACCGAAATTGTATTAAATTATTATCTATATATATGCAAAAGACCTGGAGACTCTAACTCTAAAGATGAATTAGCTAGAATTTTATAGCTGGTTCCCGATAAATTCGTTTATCGATAACTTTCCAAATATACAAGTTATCGGATTTCTGAAACAAACACGTACTGCGCGTGCAATATACGGACCTAACACAAAAAGAATGAACTCTCTAGCTTTTGTATCTTCGGAAATCGATGCGTTCATACATACGGACGGACGGACAGACGGACATGGCTATATCAACTTTTCTCGTCACCATGATCAAGAATATATATACTTTGTGGGGTCTGCCACGCCTCCTTCTGTCTGTTACATACTTTTAACAAAACCATTATACCCTGATTTCCCATTTTCAATGGGCTCAGGGTATAAAAATGGCAACGAATTTTCGATTTTGAATCGATAATTTGGAAATGGAATGAGTTATCGAAAAAACAAAACAAACTCATACTGCGTAACTAAAATACGAGTGTTCATGTGAAATTTCAGCGCTTTTGTAGTTTCCGAAATCTTGACGTTCATACGGACGGACGGACGGACAGGGCTAGATCAACTTTTCTCGTCACCCTGATCAAGAATATATATACTTTATTGGGTCTGCAACGTCTCCTTCTGCCTGTTACATACATTTAACAAAACCATTATACCCTATCAGGGTATAAAAATCTTGCTTTATAACAGCGTTCAAAAAAGCTGGCCGTCAACGTCAGCGTTGCTGTTGACGTCGCTGTCGCTGTTGATGTTGATGTCGCCATCACCTTCGGCTTCCCCGCACACGACGCAATGTCGTCGTTTTCGTCGGGCAACTCTAATGTAAGCAACAAGAGCCAAGAGAAGAAGAAATAGCAGCAGCAGCAGGAGCAGCAATGGGCGAAATAGCAGACGAGGAAAAGGAATGCAGCCTACGGCGACGGCGGCCACATGAAAAAATAAAAACATCAACCGAAAGGCAAAATATGAAAAACATGTCTATATAGCCGAATAGTACATGCTCTTCATATGATATTTTTTTAAGTCTGCAATTACTTAGAATAATCTTTAAATTATATTATATAATTATTACATTATATTGTATTATTTTAACGTTATAACGTTAAGCGACAATTTACAGCGTTGACAGATTTTCAAATATCTCTAATAGCGTCAATAATAGCATAATATGCATTCGCATATGCACAAGGCTTGTTTTTGTTATTATTATCTGAGTTTTGTTGTAACAAAAATGCTGCTTGAAAGATGCAAGGGCATTTAAAGCGAAAGGGAGGCGAAGAAGCCGGAGGTAAACGTGTCTGGATTGTCGACTTGGCGCAGCGTTCAGCCCCGAGACGTTGTTCAGAATTCCATTGAAATCTCTTGAAAATTGAGCCAGGGACTGCCCTGTGTATTGTGAGGTGGTTAGCAGGAAGGTGGAACGGCGGGTAGGTCATCGTCTACGGACATAATAAATATGCGCCTAGAGATGCGCTTGCGGCGGCTTGCTGGGGCTCCTTCCGTGCTGTTACATTTGTTGTAATTGATGTACAATGTAGACACACACTCGTAAAATGTGTAAAAATAACAAAGCACTTTGCAGTTTGAAGTTTGTAGTTTAGCAATAAAGTAAAATGCAAACGGATGTTCGTTACGACGTTTGTAAGTTTCTGCTTCTCCAATAAGGACCGAGGACCCTGGACCGGCACCCGCATAATAAACACGAGCACGCACATACAACACACATATACACGCATACTGTGAGAGTCTGTTTCTGTAATTTTCGGGCGGCGTAGACATTGCAGCAACAATAATACTCAATAGAAAGGGATAGAGAGAAAATTAAGAAGGAGCGAGAAAGAGATTGAAAAACATTGCGGTCCCAGCCGAAGCCGAACAATCTACAACGACAACAACAACTACATAAATGCTAACAGAAGAGCGCAAACGAAATCGAAAGAGAGTGCACCGAACAAAGAGTAACCAAGCACAAACACAAAACATCTGCCAAGTGCCAAAGCAAAGCTAGCGCCACACACAGAGAGCAGTACAACCACCTACACATACACACATATGCGGTGGGTGCTGAGACTGCGCTGTTACTGAAGAGAGTCCAAGACAAGTTGAAACAAGCAAATTCCAATTGGGAGTGCCCGACTAGGAGATACCATGAGCCAAGAAGATCTTTCAGAATTCTACGCAACTTGTTAACACGCCTACCAATCAAACAAATCTCCTAGTTTTGTTGTAAATCACATTATTGGTTATTGTGGGTAATAGTAAACAAATTGACGAGTTATTGAATAAAATAGGATCAATGAAAACGACATAACGGAACACATATATATTTAAACTGTGGTCTCTAGCATTCATATGCACAAATAGAAATAACTTGATCGACTTGACAGTCCTGATCAAGAATATACATTTTTGTATAAGGTTTACTACGTGTGCACCTTACATAAATGTTCATAAAATCATTATTCCCTTCATTTTTAATGGATTTAGGGTATGCAAATATCAGGAACAACATCAAGAGCTTCAAAAATGTTCTCTTTTTCTCCCTTTTACGCTCTGCCTCTTGTTCTGTTCGGGTTTTATGTGTGGACCTCTGTGTGTAAATGCAGCTCAACAGAACTGACGACAGAGACGGCGAGAGTAGCGTTCGCCAACGCAGCAAAATTCATGAATGGAATTTGTAAATTTACTTTTCATTTGCAACGCTGCGCTGCAATTGTTGTTGTTGGTGTTGGTTTAGTGTTGCAGCTCTAATCATGTGCACCGCATCGGGAGAGACAGAGAGAGACCCCTGAAGCAAATGGGGCAGACGGCGAGCTGAGGTCGCGACGACAATAATAATAACAATCATGCTACAATGATGCTGTCTGAAACGTGTTTTTGTGGGGTTTACTGGTTTCTCCTTAGTGGACCTCATACGTAACTCTGCCACGAGAAAATCGATCGAATCACAACATATTGCGACACTCGCGTCTGCTAATCGGAAAACCTTCAAAAGCGAATCATACAAGATTTAATGGGATTTTAATGTTGTCGACTTCATCGGTCACCCCACTCACTCCAAAGAACCACTCTGCGGTTAATTATTGCACAGCAACATTTCGATGATGCATATTTTGTGACAATTTAACAAATTTCTCTGACAGAGATGGACTGTTTCAATATAGTTTTAAGCTGGTATTGCCCAATTTCAAATCAACTGTCTAAAACAAGTAAGAGGGCTCTAGTCGAGACGGCTCGACTACGAGATCCCCTGAACCCAAAAAAAGGCGATACTCTTCTTCTTTACGCACGTTCGCGCGCTCTGCTAACCGCGCAGTTGCTGCCGTGGCTTGGGGGTGGGTTGGGCTATACTTTCTAGATGGAGGATCTTAATGAAATTTTCAAAATGGATTAAGAGTGTTTAAATGTAACTATGTGCCGAATCAAGTCTCTAGTATTTGAAATGCGTTTTTTCCAAATTGGGAGCGAAGGGGGCGTGGCATCCAAAATCTGAAAATTAAATCTGCGTATTCATAAAATCTATCTAAATATACAAATTTCTTTAAAAAGTCTTTAGCTAAAGCGGTGTAGAAGTTATGCTCAAAAAACATAAAAAATTGAAACGAATTTTCGATTTTTTATCGATAATTTGGAAATGAGATGAGTTATTGAAAAATAAACAAAATAAAACAAAATAAACTCTTACTGCGTAACTAACATACGAGTGTTCATGTGAAATTTCAGCTCTCTAGATATTGTAGTTTCCGAAATCTCGACGTTCATACGGACGGACGGACAGACGGACAGGGCTCAATCAACTTATTTTTTTATGCTGATCAAGAATATTTATACTTTATGGGGTCTGCGACGTCTCCTTTTGCCTGTTACATACATTTTCACAAAACCATTATACCCTGAATTCCCATTTTCAATGGGTTCAGGGTATAAAAAAAATATAGAACACTAGGGAGTCGGGCGCTTAATCACTTAATACTTTTGTTTAAGCATAGCCAGCCTTAAAACTTTGGAAGATTGGATCCTTTCGATTTTGCCCGCAGGAGACATGCGTAATATATAAAATTTTGGTGAATCAATGAAAAAGGTACATTTTGTGAGAGTATAAAAATGATTAAATAGTACTTCGTATGGTATATATGAAAATACATTGAAAATTTTCAGACCCTTGGCATACTCTCCGACGGACATATGGCCAAACCAAGATCTACTCAGTTCAAGTAAACGTACAATATGTTTTTAATTTGGGGTGCGGAAAACTAGTAAAAGTATTTTGCAATATCTTCGACTTGGCCGAAAATGGGGCAGTTTGTAAGCCCTGACTACACCTTTCTTCAAAATTATTGCTCCAATGTAGAGGAGTATATCATATTATATTATTTATATAATGAAGCGGCTAGGCTCTGTTTCATACAGCTGTTCGTAAACTTCAACATGTACGAGCGATTAGATCAATGTGAGACAATGGCAATGTTTAATTACAAAACAACAACAAAACAGAAGGTAAACGATGAGAGATGCTGTAAAGAACCTATTGGTTCTCTATCACGAGAAGAGTGGAAGAGGAAACAGGCAACAGGCGAACGGCAGCTGCTGGCCAAAAGGTAAAACTAGGCTGAGGGTCGCAAGCAGGTGTGTTACTATCGGGCATAAATTATGAGCACGTACGAATTGTTGGATGTGGAGGATTAGAATTTAAAGAGAAAGACAAAGCAGAAAGAGAAGAAGCAAGAGAGTAAATCCAGAAATATAAATAGCATAATAGATAGAAGACTCAAGAGATTGAGTAAAGCCAAATGTTATTCACAGTACAAAGTTAGTTACACTTTAATACTCTGAATCATTTGAAATGGGATTTCAGGACATAATGATTTAGCGAAAATGTTTGTAACAGCATAAAGGTTCGTGGAGACTCCATGAAATATGTATATGTATATATTCTTAATTAGGAAAATGAGCACGTAAGTCTATTCCTGTAAAGAATGTCTAGTCTCTAGAAATTCTAAGCAAATAAACCACGGTACGATGTTGACATTTTTTCTGTAACTCATTTCATATTATTGACGATAACAGTTGAGAGTTTGAATTTGTATTTTAAGTAGCTTGAGATAACCTTTCCTTTCCCTAAAGTATTATTCATTAATTGGTCCGATTTCGTTAGGTTTTTTTGTTGTGAGTGTATTCCTGACATTTTAGTGAGTTATCAGTCATGTATATTGCGCGAAGCCAATATACTCTTTTCACTTCGTTAGAACGCTTAATAATCAGTTTGGTTACTTGAGACTACTTCATTCAAAGATGATGCAAAATGTTCGAAACTGCAGCTGTCAAGAAAAGTGAAAAGTTAAAGAAAGGACATCACCGGCTCGACGACTTTTTGCGCTATATATGGCACGCATTGTCCCATTGTTACATGAAAGAAAAGATATCGTCGAACCCAGCAGCTGGTCATTACAAATTTCAAATCTGAGCAGATGTCAGCCACAAGGAAAATAAGCAGATGAAGAAAACTGCGTAACTGTCTCATAAATTTGCAAACGTAATCGATTCGAACATATTTTTCTCTCAGGTAGAATAATCCAGAGTTTCATATACATTTGGGAATTAGATCAAAAACATATTAATTGTGGGCTTTGTTGCAGCTGTTGCAGATTTATTTTGCTGTCCTTTTCGAGAAGGTTTGTCTAGTAATTTTCCTGTAATTGACAAACTGTAGTTTGTTGGTGGATCCATAAAATTTGTGTAATTGATAATTATGATCAGAGATTTTTAACCCTAAGCCCATCCGTCCGTCTGTCCGTCCGTATGAACGTCGAGATTTCGGAAACTACAAAAGCTAGAGAGCTGAAATTTCACATGAACATTCGTACGTTAGTTACGCAGTACGAGTTTGTTTTGTTTTTATCGATAACCCATCCTATTTCCAAATTATCGGTAAAAAATTCGTTTCCATTTTTTATGTTTTTTGGCATAACTTCTACACTAAAGACTGTAGCTAAAGACTTTAAGTTTGTATATTTAGAAGATATTATACGCAGATTATGTAATTTGCAGAATTTGGATGCCACGCCCCCTTCGCCCACAATTTCAAAAAAACGCATTTCAAATACTAGAGATTTGCAATGTGGCACATAGATACATTTAGATACTCTTAATCTACTCAACAAATTTCATGAAGATCGTCCATCTAGAAATGGAGTTATAAGCGTCCAAAGTTCAGCCCAACCTACTCCCAAGCCACGGCAGCAACTGCGCGATTAGCAGAGGCGCGCTTATACGTTCGTGAAGAAGAAGAGTATCACTTTTTTTTGGGTTCAGGGTATCTCGTAGTCGAGCCGTCTCGACTAGAGCCTTCTTACTTGTTAATTAATAACGTCTTTGCGATGGGGAATTCTGGCTTATGTCGATCAGTAAGATAAAGGCCATGAAGTTCTTGTAAGAACCGGCACAGTTCTCTTCAGATGTTTTCCTAATCCAATTCGCTGGCTTTGGCTTGAATCCATGTTGACCTCTGATGAACTTTCGAAACAGATAGAAGCAGAGCGAGTGAAGCTTATCACAAATGCCACCACAATGTTGCTGATGGAGGCAAGGGTGCAGAGGAAAGAAACGTCAGGCAAGCTTTATATAAATCGTTTAAACATCCGCTGTACGCCTCAACACCGTTCGGATGACACATACATATATGAACGAATTCGTTTCTTTTTATGGAAGCATATACATTGCATGTATGACTATACATAATAATAACGATTAATCATTTTATCAATGAAGTGTGATGTTACAAATATAAAATAAATAATAATAAAATTTAGCAATAAGCTGTACATCACAAACCCAACGAGTGAAAAAGAGAAAGAACTGCCGACGACGCTAGTATGACCCAATTGAAGGAAGTATTTATTTTTTGTTTTGGAGTGCTGATGCTGTTGTTGTTGGTGTTAGTATCAGCGTCAGCATCATTCAGTGACGACATCACCCACAAAAGCGTCTACAAGAACAAATGAGATATCATACAATGGTCTGGTTCAGACCCTCTGCATCTGCATCGTCTGTCTCTCTCTCTCTCTCTCTCTCTTTCTGGCGTCCTACCTTCCTCTCCTTCTTTGCAGCGTTCTCTTACTGGTGATTGCAGCAGGAAATCGATGTTGTCGCGAGCAGCGTTGCTGACGGAGCACAAAAACTTTTTGCTCCAATTTGCACGCACCAACAACTACTACAACAACAAATTCGCAACGCTCGTGAGAGCCTCTGTACGTGTGTGCCGGTGTGTGTGTTTTTAAGCGTTCGTTTGTATATGGGAACAGCTCTGTTAAATTTCATATTCCACATTGCCTATGCGACAAACGTAGCAGCGAAAATAACAAATAACAACAAAAGCAGAAGCAAAAGCAATAATGATGGCGATGCTGCTGAGTTTTGTTTCATTTTCTCTCTCTCTCTCTTGTTGCTTTTGTGCATTTTAAAAATAGCGAGGCCAGCACACAGCGAACATCGAAAATATGTACTTTTAAAAGCACACCGCAACTGAAATACTCTTTATATCAAAGCATATGATTTTTGTAAAGACAAGAAACTAACTTTCAGAAATGGTAGCCAAATTACTTAAACTTCTATTCTAAATGGAGTATCTCCCAGATGTTTGTCATTTCTCATCTAAAATTCTACATATTTTTCTACAAATAATATAAAGCTCAAACCAAAAATTATTTCAAAATGGTGAAAATGGGCAGGATGACAAAATATTTATAATCTGTCAAAGCTGTACACAAACCGTTACAGTTAATTTGACGACCCTAGTTTTCATAATATTCAATTACTGGTTGTTTTGATTATTTATTTGAATTGAATAATTTCCAAAACTACCTTTCCAACTTGAAAAATACTGTTATCACACAAACTCTTACATTATGTCTTATGTACATATATTACCACTTTAATTCGTAGTAGGCATTTAAACCCAATATAGTATTTTATTTTTAGACAAAACACTTCTTTTTATACCCTAAACCCATTGAAAATGGGAATTCAGCGTATAATGGTTTTGTGAAAATGTATGTAACAGACAGAAGGAGACTTCTCAGACCCCATAAAGTATATATATTCTTGATCAGAATATAAAAATTATTATAATATTGATTGAGCCCTGTCCGTCTGTCCGTCCGTCCAGATTTCGGAAACTACAAAAGCTAGAGAGCTGAAATTTCACATGAACACTCGTATGTTCGTTACGCAGTACGAGTTTATTTTGTTTTTTCGATAACTCATCCCATTTCAAAATTATCGATAAAAATTCGTTTCCATTTTTTAGGTTTTTTGGGCAAATTTGTATACTTAGATATTATGAATACGCAGATTATGTAATTCAGATTTTGGATGCCACGTCCCTTTCGCCCACAATTTGGAAAGAAACGCATTTCAAATACTAGAGACGTAGTTACATTTAGACACTCTTAATCTACTCTGAAAATTTCATGAAGATCATCCATCTAGAAATGGAGTTATTAGCGTTCAAAATATAGCCCAACCCACCCCCAAGCCACGGCAGCAAGGTTTCAGGAGCCTTCTTACTTGTTACAGTTTGATATGCTCTGAATTTTTTAGAAATAGTTACTTGAGTTTTTGTTGTCCTTGTTACATATGCAAAATATCTTTAGCATACTTTTAGGGTGCAAGATGAATCCTATAACTGAGAGCTCAATTCCGCCGAATGAACTATTTTCTACATGAACATGACTTAACGATCAGTCGCATGGAGCTAGAGATGTGCCAGGCTTGACCGAAAGGGTATCATTAGCAGATGCGGCGAACAAAAAAGAAGAAGAAACCATCAATAAAATTCAACAAAAACATATTAATGAAATCGTTTTTAACTCGTTTCGCTCAAGTATTTCCATACGTTTTGTTGTGGGGGACTTGTATCTCGCTCTGCTCGGCCTCTCTCGCCGTGCTTAGTGCTTCGCTCTTCTGAGTTTCGCCGCCGCTTGCTTATAACAAAGTGCAACAACAGCCAGCAAATACATACATATGAATGTGTATGCATACACACATATATACATATATAATATAAATGATAAAAACAAACTCGATACGATCGACACGACACGACAATCCAGCAGCAACAGCAACAGCAGCGATAGAATACGATTTAAAAAAAGCTCAAAATCAAAGTCAAAATGAAATTGCGAGCGTGCTTTTGATTTCGTTATTATTATTATTATTATTTTTTTTTAACAGGTATTTCAGCTGAAGTTGAATGCTTGCAGCAAGTGCTCCGCCATTTTTATATTAATTGCCAGAGTTGAATTGAGCAAGCCCATTTTTTGTCAGCCGCTTCTGATCGCTGCTAACCGTTATCAATTCTATTACATACTTGTACATATGTCTATTTCGTGAATGAAATTCACATTTTACCTGCCCTTTTCTGTTCATCATTGGCAACTGGCAATACAAAGTGCAGCGGCGTTGCCATATCGATTGTAAGACTATTATATGCATAAGATACAACCATTATAATAATATTATGTTATATAAATGGTAATTTGCAACAAAAATTTGAAAATGTAATTATTTTTACATATACATATATATTTTGTAGATTTAATCATCGATAACTTGGTATACATTATTAGAATATAGTTTTCGTTAATTGAATACTGCAAATATAGGTTTATTATATCTAATTTGTTTAACCGCAATTTAACTATGATTCTGGCGTTAGCGTTTGCCAAGGGAACTCCATTTAATGTTTGATTGTAGTTTAACTAACTAGTAACTAAATCTAGTTTTAACTGTAAGCTAATGGGAGAAACAAACAGAAAATCACAAATCACGGTTTCCATAATAAAATAGGTCTATAGAGGAACGTATAAACGGTGTGTATATGATAGACAGCAGCATTGCAAGAAATCTCAGTGTTGCTGTGTGTATACCAATTAGAAAACAGGTAAAGAAGCAACTGGTTAAAGAACTGAAGGCCAACAACAGCAGCAGCAGCAGCAGCAGCAGAAGAGGAAGCACAGCTCTGTTACCAAAAAAAAAAAAAAAAAATATGTAGAGTTATCTTAGTTTGTTGTTGTTGTTGTTGTTGGCCCCAAGCCAAAATCCATAAAGGTAATATATACAAAAATGATGACGCAGCTTCGGGCGGAGGTCATCAAACTAAGATGACGTCGTCAGCTCTAGCGCCAATGCCAGCGACACATTCATTCGCTCCATAACTATAATAATATAGACAAAACTGAGCCAAGCGACAATTGAGCCAATAGAACTGCTTTTCGATGGGGACATATGTACATATATAAAGAATTGCTTCAGGTCAAATGACATTAAAAGATAAACTTGAACACTGCTTATCACGTGCATTTTCGAAAGGTCAACCTGGGATGATTGGTACGATGGAAAGCACAAATTCGCAAGAACCATTTGCAAATTCGACACATACTCAAACCCAGACATAACTTCATTACAAATCAAAAAATTATTCTATATATTATTACAATGTTGTACATAACATATATAAATGGGAACTTGATAAATTGTACATAGTATAATCATGGCAGTAGTGTAGTGAAATATATACATGTTTCCTCATATTATACCCTGAACCCATTGAAAATGGAAATTCAGCGTATAATGGTTTTGTGAAAATTTAGGTAACAGGCAGACGGAGACGTCGCAGACCCCACGAAGTATATATATTCTTGATCAGCACAAAAAAAAATAAGTTGATATAGCCCTGTCCGTCCGTCCGTCCGACCGTCCTTATGAAAACTACAAGAGCTAGAGAGATGAAATTTCACATGAATACTCGTACGTCAGTTATACAGGACTCATCCCATTTATCGATAAAAAATCGATAATTCGTTCTTCTTGTGTTTTTTGAGCATATAACAAATGTGTATATTTCCTAAATTACAAGTCTCTACTTTTTTAAATTGTTAGCGAATTGTTACAAGTCTCTACTTTTTTAAATTGTTAGCGAAAGAGGCGTGGAATCCAAAATTTGAAAATTGCTAAATCTGCGTTAAAACTCAGCAAACAAAGCATACTCTTCTTCTTTACGAAAGTATGCTGCCATGGCTTACTTTGAACGCTTATAACTCCTACTAACTGCTAACTTTCTAGATGGATGATTATTATTATTATTATTATTATTTTTATACCGTGAGCCCATTGAAAATGGGAAATCAGGGTATAATGGTTTTGTTAAAAGTATGTAACAGGCAGAAGGAGACGTGGCAGACCCCATAAAGTATATATATTCTTGATCAGGGTGACGAGAAAAGTTGATATAGCCATGTCCGTCTGTCTGTCTGTCCGTCTGTCCGTATGTTTGAACGCGTCGATTTCCGAAGATACAAAAGCTAGAAAGTTCATTCTTTTTGTGTTAGGTCACTTTATAGCGCGCGCAGTACGAGTTTGTTTCAGAAATTCGATAACTTGTATACTTATCGATAAATGAATTTTAGAGACTTAAAATTCGGCACATAGATACATTTAGATAATCTTAATCTACTCTACATGAAGATCATCCATCTAGAAATGGAGTTATGAACGTTCAAAGTATAGCCCAAGCCACGGCAGCAACTGCGCGGTTAGCAGAGCTCGCGCTCATGCGTTCGTAAAGAAGAAGAGTATCACTTTTTTTTTGCAGGGTTCAGTGTATCTCGTAGTCGAGCCATCTCGACTAGAGCCTTCTTACTTGTTTTTTTTTTTTTTCGATAAGGCATTTCATTTCTAAATTATCGATAAGAAACTTTTGTTTAAGATTTTTGAGCATAACTTCTACACCGTTTGAACTAGAGACTTCGAATTTATATGTTTAGATAGATATTATGGATACGCAGATTTTGTAATTTGTATGCCATACGCGCTTATACGTGCGTAAAGAAGAATAGTGTTAGTATTTCAGGGTTCAGAGTATCTCATAGTCGAGACTTCTCGAGCCTTCTTACTTGTTTTTAACTTTTTTGTGTGTTAAAGATAGCGGAATGAAAGACTTGAAATTAGATAAAATCAAATTAAATAAAATAAATTAAAGATATTAAAATCAAAGCTCAGTATATTAACAATATATTGTGTTATAGGGTTATCAATTACAAATTGTAAAGTCACAGCAGTAGCAGGAGCAATTTAGAGTTACAAACATGTGCGAATACTCTAATTGGAAATGCTGATATGTGGCGTCAGCGGTGAATCAATTGGAGATGTTTGATTGCTAACAAGAAAGAAAAAAACACACCCGTTGAGCTGCAGCAGGCGGATAGATCGGGAAGCGCCCAGTGTTGCCACATATTCAAAATATTTCAGATATCGCAGGCGTACAATAATTTCAATTGCAATTATATAAAAAAAGTGGCGATTTTCAGAGAAAGTTCGTAATGTTTTCTGACCTGCGCGAACTTCTTTTCATTCTGCCCTGCACAAGTAGCCTGGCAGATAGAAGCCGGCATTACCAATTAATACTTAATATGAATTTTTCCAGCGCAGCACCCTCCTATACTCGCTCACACTCGCCTTGAGGAGTATTTTTTGAGTCCCCTTGATGGATTAATCTCATGAGCGATCGAAAGAAGTCTCATACTTCATACATGACACTCCATATGCTCAAAATATGATTGATTGCAAATATAAAAACAAAATGCAATTGAACATGTTGCTATGCAATCAAATCTAACGGATCCTAATTAAACGGTACTTTTTATGAAGCACATGTCGAAATGTGCTAATTTTATCATTCGTAAAAGTGCAAACGTCAAGTGAAAGCTGTGATGTGTATAAAAAATATAAAAATCATTTATTATAAATATTAAGGAAAATAAAGCTACTAATGTCAGTTAATCAATTGCGTCGCTTGGCAAAAAAAAAGAAGATACACAAAAACTATTATTTGAACTCTCATAATGATGACAATTTGACGGACATCCTAAAACTTCCTCTCAATACTTTGGTGAGATTTTGCAAAAAGAATAAAAAATAAAAATAAAATCAACTAAAGCAATTTGTAAGTATTACAGAAACAGATCATAATTTATTTAATTTAAATTTAATATTTTATATTATTAGAAACAACTAATATCAAAAGTTGGAGGAGATGGGCCCGCCCAATTTGTAGTAATTTAGAAAAGTATTGCTGGACGAATTAGCTTCCAACTACAGCTGGAAGGGGACTAAAACTAAAACAAGTGCAGAAACGTGTTATATTGTGTAATATATCAGTATTTCTTTTATTTCTTTTAGATATTACTCATGTGAAATTCAAATGCACGGACAAGGCAATGAACAAGGAAAGTTTTGAATTTTGTAGATAGACTGGCAAAACGTAGACGTTTAAATTAAATAACATTTAATATATATGCTAAGTAGTATTTAATGAGAACTTCTTAAAAATACTTGGCATAGCCAAGTATATATGTAAATTAAGTTTAACTTAAAAAATAAAAAAAAGACTACTATTTTTTTTTATTTTAATGTATAAAAAAAGTCTAAGATATTGGTAAAAAAATTAAAATTCAATTAATTTAAAAAGAATATTAATTTTTCGTTGCATATTATTGAAATTATCACTCGAAAGACAGTCAAAAATGATTAAATTATGATTCAAGGAAGACTTTTATAAGATTAAATTGTGTCTCGAAAAAAACGTCAAAACTGATCAGAAAATGAGCACATACATATGTATGTACATATGTACTTATATGACTACTTTAATCAGTTGCTCTACTCATAAAAGACTCATTTATGTATGTTCTGTTAACATTAAAAATGCTTTCTGGGTACCCTCGCGCTTTTAAATACGAGTCACATTTTTTATAGCCACTACATTCTAATATTATTTTTTTATAGAATATATACATATGTATATATATATATATATATATATACTTATATACCTACCACATTTTTGTCGTTCCTCTATGCCCTGGGATGTGGATTTTGCTGCCACGTTTTTCACACACTTTTAATTAAGCCACATAGTTGGTATTGATCTCGATTTGTCGCTTATAATATTTACATTCATTTGTGTAAAGTTTAATAAAGTGCGTTTTGAGTTTGCTATGCGAAAAAGCGCTGCTTAAAAACTATAAAAGCAAAATGTGCTTCACCACTTCTTCTTCGATACGCCAATTGGTGGCTGCAGAGAGAATGAACGAGAGAGTCAGTGAGAAAGAGAGGCGAGCAGGCTGCGGCAGCGGCAGCGGCAACAAGCGAATTGAAAAGCAGCAGCTGCGAAGTGCGAACCGCGGCAGCACTGATGACGTTTACGGCAAATACTTTTGTTGATTTGTAAAATGTTCAAGCGAAGTGGCCTAAAAGGCGTCAAATTTACTATATATGTATGTACGCATTTAGAACTGTGAAAGTGCACCTCAATTTTAATACAAATTAAAATTATTTATTTCTTTTTTTACACTTGCGTATGCGACGCGCGAGAAATGAACAACCTGTGTATTGGTATTGGTGTCGCAGTCGTTGTCGTACGTCTTTTATTGCCCGATTTGCTTTTGATACTTTGTTTGTTCTTTTACACGCAGTTTCTTAAACACAGCGTTGCTATTTTGCACTCATCAATGTCGCGGCATTTGTGTTAATTTAAATGCTAACACATTATTCCGCTACGCTTTCAATTTGTTTATAAAAAATTTATGGCAATTTAAATTCGGGACACATGAACTCGAAATGCAGGTATACGCAAATACACTGACGGACGCACACACACAGTCGATTAAAACGAGAACGTCAAGATGTGTTTTTTGTTGTTTACGTTGAACAGCTGTTGATCAGCTGTGCACGAGAACAGCTGTTAAGCGCGCCTGTTAACAGGTCTCTTTATTGACATGCTTAGGTGGCAATGCAGTTGGCAGCTTTACCAACGGTACCAAGGCTGCCAACTGTTTCTAATCTATTTCATTTTGATACGTTTCTAATTGAGTTCCTAATAACATTTAACACTAATCGTTTGTATAGTTAGCCCATTTGATAAGGTCTATTTGTTAAATTTTGGCACAAAGGTAGGTACGATTTCTAGACAGTGCATTGAACTTCAGTCTGACTTCACAGGATTTGGCTCAACAATTAAGAGAGGGTTGTCTGAGAATCGAGAATTTAGTCTTGCTTTGTAAATGCAAGTGGAAAAAGGGTGGCTCGAATCTCTATTGCATTTGTAGCACGAGCTGAATGCCGTTTGTAGAGTCATTCATAGTGACCCCAGGCAAGGCATTATTTTTCGATTTCAGTTTGCAAATTCGCAAATGTTGTCTGGTATGCCTGCAGGATCATATATAAATATATTTATTCAGCTATTTTTTTTTTCGGGATTTCACTTAAGATTAATGGAAAAAGAAGTTGAACAAAAGGTGTGCACAAATACGAATTCCGTTCGGTTAAATTCACAACAACAAAGTCAAACATATTTAATACTCAAATATCAATTATGACGAAGACCTCGTGAAGGTTTTTCGCCTCGTCCTGCACCACTTGCATGGCCGAGTATGTGATTGCCTTCACCTCCGTGCCCTGCGGATGCTTGCCCAGCTCGAAGGGCTCACCATAGCAGCGGCATACGATCTCGAAGTTGTCCAAGTCGAATTTTGTGATTTCCAGTTTCTTGCACACCAAATACGGCTCCGCCGAAAAGAGAAAAAGCAGCTCGTCCAGAAAGTGGAAGAGCAAGCTTTCGATGTCGTCGCCCTTCGCCTCGATCTCGTAGCAGTTGTTCACAGTGACGTATGAGAGATCCGTCATGTAGCCAAACATGGCGACACCGCATTGCTCGAATGCCTCCTTCAATGTGGAGCCCCAGCCGTGCAATCTAGGCAAGAATTAGAAACGAACTTATTCATGATTCATTTTCAATAAGGCTCTACTCACTGCACGTCAGCTGTGTGATCCAAATCTGTTTATGATAAAAATCTTCAACAATATATAATATTTTTTTGTAATAATGGTTGCTCACATTCATATTTTATTTCGGGCAGCAAAAAGTTGTCCTTGCTAAATTCCACTTCCATTTTCAAAGCCGGCTACCTCCACACAGTGGAATTTCGTGAAATTGGTCAATTGAAATGGCATCAGCTGCTGCGTGACTAACATTTACCTTTTGGGGAAATATTAACAGTACGCATTAACAGCATTCTAAGACAACTTATTTGTGTTATGCACACAGCGATTCTGTTAGTATAACAGTGGATGATTTTTGTTATGAGCAACCAAATATAACAAGGACGGAAACCATTTCCGAAACCATGGAAATTTCAAATTTATAATGAAAAGTTTGTTATGTGAATTGAGAATATGTGGTTCAAGTCTTAGCTAAACACGATATACAGATGTAATTAACATTTCTACGGCTGGCTGCATACCGATAAAATATCGTATGCCACCTCCATTCGACATAAGTGGGATTTTGACGCTTTACAACTGCTGTCATATTACATTATTGAGCCAAAAGTAGGAAAAGTGCTGAAAGTTTGGCATTTCAATTATCCTCTTTTTCGCGGGTTCATTTAATGCGAAATTCTTGTTAGTGATGGAGAAATATACAACAAGAAGGCTCCATCGATTTCATGTATTGCAATTTTCCAGAGCTATCGATTAATGTGATGCTCACGTTTCATAATTTTAAGGAGTGCTACCAAAAGTCTGATTTTCAGAAATTCTAAGGAACTGCCACATAGAGCTGGGAAACCATCGATAGAGCCGTCCATCGGTCGTTTCCCCATCGATAGTTAAAACTAAAGAAAATATCGGTTCCATTGAAAATTTTCACTTTTAAATTTGTAGGCAATTTTTATAATAGAAATAAACAAAATTTAATCTTGTATATTATTTCATAATAAATCAATATTTCTTCCTAAAACGATCTTAAAACTATACTTATCAAAATAAATCGGAGTTCCATCTTAATAAACAAATTTATGAAATTAATATATAAATATAAAAACAAGACAATATTAAAAAATGTTCCTAATACTAATATATTTTAATTATTAGTCTTTCATGTTTTAATAATTTGAAAAGTGGAGTTCATTAATCTGAAATAAAGCGAATTTTTAAAAAGTATAAATTGAAAACATATAAATTACCTTCCAAAATTGTAACGGGTCGACGTCATGAGGCGAATTTTGTTGCTCAAGGTACTGCCTCATCATAATAATGGCATCCGTTCGGCGATTTGATCGTTTTTCGGTTATTTTGTTTTCAAGGAATGTAAATAAAAATGACTCATTTTCCTTTGGTAGTTCCTGTTCTTTATTAGGAACTGTCATACTCTTAAACAGGACTAACTCATCCTCTAGTGCTTGTGCTGCCTGCTGTCCGTTAGCTGCATTTTGGAAGCTCTCATTTTTAAACCGGGAATCCAATAAAGTCGCCAGTCTTGGGATTGTTTTATTTTCATACAGCTATTAAATACTTACTTTATGAAACGACAAATTTGTCCATTATTATAAAGGAAGTTTAGTAGTAGTTTTAATACAAATTTTCGACACTGTTTTGCCACTTTTATTTAAATGGCGATATATCGATATTAAGAAGAAACCATCGATATATCGTACTATTATCGATTATATCGATGGTTTCCCAGCTCTACTGTCACCAAATTTTCATTCTAACAGTGAAGCGGACGTGAAGTTAAGAATTCCAAACCATTCGTATTCATAAAAAACGTAATATAACATACTCGAAATAAAAAGAAATATACACCCGGAACAGTATAAAGTAATAATATAGTTGCAAGCTATGGACACGGCGTCTGATAACGACAGCGATGAGGAGGGCTCCGTTGGGGGCAATGCTGGAAATGATATTGGAATTGATCTGACCGGTATATTATTTGGCAACATTGACTCGGAGGGAAAGCTTGTGGACGACGAGAAAGGCCACGCATTTGATGCAGAGCTGCGCGAAAATCTGGGTTCTTTATCCAAGTAGGATTTATATATATATATATATATATATATATATATATATATATATATATATATATATATATATGTATTATTTATACTATGAAATTTCAGATTGGGTCTTAATTCGTTGTTGAACGAAGTGATTGATCAAAATGCCAGCGTCAATTCGGATGAGGATACTGAGGAGAAGCCGGTGGCAAATTCAAATGAAGCATTAAGCGCTTTCGATGCGTTGAAGGCTGGCTTTAGCCCCGAGGCTGGTGAGGATGGCGCCATTAAGGCGCAAGATGATGCTGTTGACTATTCTGACATAAATGAATTGTCAGAGGATTGTCCACGCACACCGTCGCCTCCTGCACAGCAAGCAAACGAAGCATCATCCCCTTTCGACGACCTGGAAGATGCGATACCGGCTACCAAAGTAGAGGCAAAGTCCAGTAGGTATCTAAGTACTTAGGCAAATGTCTGGGCTAAATAAATTATGCTTCTAGCTAAAGACGACAAGGAGCTAATGCCGCCGCCTAGTGCTCCGATGCGAAATGCCAACTCAATTTCTGGCTCCGAAGAACCCCCTACAAAAACAGATGGGTCCAGCGCCAATGACACAAAGTTAAGCGATGCTAAAGGTAGGCGAGATTTAGGAAATGTTGGCTTATTTTATACGTATACATATGCCATATGTACTTCCTAATATAGCTGAAGCAGATCGTCGTCTGGACACGCCTCTGGCAGATATCTTGCCCTCTAAGTACCAAAACGTCGATGTGTGCGAGTTGTTTCCTGACTTCCGTCCACAAAAGGTGCTGCGTTTCTCTCGTCTCTTTGGCCCGGGCAAGCCCACCAGCTTGCCACAGATC
Source organism: Drosophila buzzatii (assembly GCA_035045845.1). Taxonomy (NCBI): domain Eukaryota; kingdom Metazoa; phylum Arthropoda; class Insecta; order Diptera; family Drosophilidae; genus Drosophila; species Drosophila buzzatii. The sequence goes on along the minus strand of JAWNOS010000610.1, from coordinate 2,718,358 downwards.
TGGCGACATGTGCGCAAGCGTCGACGTAAGCGCAAGCATTCTCGTGACCAGAAATCAAGCAATACAGGTGGCTCGGATTCGCCAAGCGATACGGAGGAGCCGCGCCGACGCGGGTTTAGTCTTCATTTCGGGCCAGAGCCAACACCAGCGGAATGCATGTCCGATGACGAAGACAAGTTGTTGAGTGATCTGAACAGCGAGGATGTGCGACAGGAGGGACCGGACAATGGTGAGAATAGCGATCAAAAACCAAAAGTGGCCGATTGGCGTTATGGACCCGCACAGATTTGGTATGACATGTTGGAGGTGCCAGACTCTGGTGAGGGATTCAACTATGGCTTCAAGACTAAACAGGATAAGACATCCTCCTCGCTGTCTAAGTACGCCAATGAACGCTCAGACAATGGAGCCGATAAAAATGCCGAGCAGCAGCCTAACATTGCGGATGATGCATTTCTTATGGTCTCCCAGTTGCACTGGGAGGACGATGTGGTCTGGGATGGTAACGATATCAAAGCCAAAGTTCTGCAGAAACTCAATTCCAAGACGAATGCAGCAGGCTGGCTGCCCTCAAGTGGCTCTCGCACGGCCGGCGCTTTCAGTCAGCCGGGCAAGTCCGCCTTGCCGGTGGGCAGCAGCAACACAAATGGCGGAAATATCGGCAAACAAAATGCTGGAGGGTCAAATAAAAAGGCGTTGCAGAGGTGAGTTCTATCATTAACATTGAATCATTATTTTTAAATTTGTTCATTTATAGTGCACAAAACAAGCAAGTGGAAGCTGCGGATGATACTTGGTACAGTTTGTTTCCCGTGGAGAACGAAGAACTTATCTATCACAAGTGGGAGGATGACGTCATTTGGGATGCACAGCATATGAGCAAAGTGCCCAAGCCGAAGGTTTTAACTCTGGACCCCAATGATGAAAACATTATTCTTGGGATTCCCGATGACATAGATCCGTCGAAGATTAACAAAAACACTGGGCCTCCGCCCAAGATCAAAATACCACATCCGCATGTTAAGAAATCAAAGATTTTGCTTGGCAAGGCTGGTGTGATCAATGTGCTAGCCGAAGATACACCACCACCACCGCCCAAGAGCCCAGATCGTGATCCTTTTAACATATCGAACGACTCGTGAGTTGATGGCAAGATTTAATCTAATGTTATGTGAAGCTGATTATTAATCTCCTTTTGCAGCTACTACACGCCCAAAACGGAGCCCACGCTGCGCCTCAAAGTAGGCGGCGGCAATCTCATACAGCACTCGACTCCAGTGGTGGAGCTGCGTGCTCCGTTTGTGCCCACGCATATGGGACCAATGAAGCTGCGCTCCTTCCATCGTCCGCCGCTCAAGAAGTACTCGCACGGTCCACTCTCGCAAAGCATACCGCATCCTGTTTATCCATTGCTGAAGCATATTGTAAAGAAAGCCAAGCAACGCGAAGTGGAGCGAATTGCTTCCGGTGGCGGCGATGTTTTCTTTATGCGCAATCCCGAGGATCTGAGCGGCAAAGATGGTGAAATCGTTTTAGCAGAGTTCTGTGAAGAACATCCGCCGCTGATGAATCAAGTGGGAATGTGCTCCAAGATCAAGAACTATTACAAGCGGAAGGCCGAAAAGGACAGCGGTCCTCAGGACTATGTCTATGGAGAAGTGGCCTTTGCACATACGAGTCCGTTTCTGGGTATTCTACATCCGGGGCAGTGTATCCAAGCCTTGGAAAATAATATGTATCGCGCACCTATATATCCACACAAAATGTCCCCTACGGATTTCTTGATTATTCGCACGCGCAACAACTACTGGATTCGTGCTGTGAATGCAATTTTTACAGTAGGTCAGGAGTGTCCTCTGTACGAAGTGCCTGGACCCAATTCGAAGAGAGCCAACAACTTCACGCGTGACTTCTTGCAGGTATTCAAGTCGAAATATTCGCTTTAAATTCTGATTAACTACGTATCCATTTCAGGTCTTCATTTATCGTCTGTTCTGGAAAAGTCGCGACAATCCACGGCGCATACGCATGGATGACGTGAAACGAGCCTTTCCGGCCCACTCAGAGAGCAGCATACGCAAACGCTTGAAGCAATGTGCAGACTTTAAGCGCACGGGCATGGATTCCAATTGGTGGGTCATCAAGCCGGAATTCCGACTGCCCTCCGAGGAGGAAATACGAGCCATGGTCTCTCCCGAGCAATGCTGTGCGTACTTTAGCATGATAGCAGCCGAGCAACGGCTAAAGGTGATTTCTTTCAGTCTCAGGTTTTAGTATGGACTAAGTATTATTATTCTTGTTATTATCCAGGATGCGGGCTATGGTGAGAAATCGCTGTTTGCCCCTCAAGAAGATGATGATGAGGAGGCGCAACTGCTAGATGACGAGGTCAAGGTGGCGCCCTGGAATACCACGCGTGCCTATATACAAGCGATGCGAGGCAAATGCCTGCTGCAGCTGAGTGGACCTGCTGACCCCACTGGCTGTGGCGAGGGCTTCTCCTATGTGCGCGTACCAAATAAACCCACGGTGAGCGTTTGTTAAATAAATATAATTAATATAAATATAATTATATGTATGTACTTATAAATTTATTTGTCTGTTTAGCAAACGAAAGAGGAACAGGAATCACAGCCGAAACGGTCAGTTACTGGCACCGATGCCGATTTGCGTCGTCTACCGCTACAGCGGGCCAAGGAGCTGTTGCGCAAGTTCAAGGTGCCCGAAGAGGAGATCAAGAAACTCACTCGCTGGGAGGTCATCGACGTGGTGCGTACGTTGTCTACTGAAAAGGCCAAGGCTGGTGAGGAGGGCATGGATAAATTCTCGCGCGGAAATCGCTTCTCTATAGCTGAGCATCAGGAGCGCTACAAAGAGGAATGCCAGCGTATCTTCGATCTACAGAATCGTGTGCTCGCCAGCTCTGAGATATTGTCCACTGATGAGGATGAATCTTCGGCCTCCGAAGAATCTGACTTAGAGGAGCTAGGTAAGAATCTCGAGAATATGTTGGCCAATAAGAAGACATCGACGCAGCTATCACTTGAGCGAGAGGAGCAGGAGCGCCAAGAGCTGCTGCGGCAGCTGGAAGAGGAACAGGGCGATGGAAGCAGCAAAGCAGCGAAAGCTAAAGAGGACGCCACACAGCAACCAATGGCCAACAGCAACCAGGGCCGCATTTTACGCATTACGCGCACCTTTAAGGGCAACGATGGTAAGGAGTACACGCGAGTGGAGACGGTTCGCCGTCAGGCCGTTATCGATGCGTATATCAAGATACGTACCACGAAGGATGAGCAGTTCATTAAACAATTCGCCACGCTTGACGAACAGCAAAAGGAGGAGATGAAGCGCGAGAAGCGTCGCATACAGGAGCAATTGCGTCGCATCAAGCGCAACCAAGAGCGTGAGCGTTTAGCACAGCTGGCACAGAACCAGAAGCTTCAGCCGGGTGGCATGCCCACTTCGCTTGGCGATCCCAAGAGCTCGGGAGGACACGCGCATAAGGAGCGCGACAACACTCACAAAGAGGTCAGTCCTTCGCGCAAGAAATTCAAGCTGAAACCGGATCTCAAGCTCAAGTGCGGTGCATGTGGTCAAGTGGGTCACATGCGCACCAACAAGGCCTGTCCCCTGTACACGGGCATGCAGAGCAGTTTGTCGCAGTCGAATCCTTCGCTGGCTGACGACTTGGATGATCATAGCGAGAAGGAAATGAACATGGACGATGATGATTTGGTCAACGTGGATGGCACAAAGGTAACACTCAGCAGCAAAGTGCTCAAGCGCCACGGCCAGGTGCTGGACGAGAGCAAACGACGTGGTGGATTGACTCTGAAGGTACCGAAAGACGCCATGTGCAAGAAGAAACGTCGCATGGCCAACGATGTTCACTGCGACTACCTGCAACGACACAATAAAACGGCCAACCGTCGGCGCACCGATCCCGTTGTGGTGCTCTCCTCTATACTGGAGCATATACTCAATGAGCTGCGCTCCATGCCAGACGTAACGCCATTTCTCTTCCCGGTCAACGCGAAACGCGTGCCGGACTATTATCGTGTGGTTACGAAGCCCATGGATTTGCAGACTATGCGCGAGCACATCCGTCAGCGTCGTTACATCAGCCGTGAGGTCTTCCTCGAGGATCTGAAACAAATCGTGGACAACTCAATAATCTACAACGGCTCACAGAGCGCCTATACGTTGGCTGCCCAGCGCATGTTCAACAGTTGCTTCGAGCTACTGTCCGAGCGCGAGGATAAGCTAATGCGCCTCGAGAAGGCGATTAATCCACTGTTGGACGATGACGATCAGGTGGCACTGTCCTTCATTTTCGAAAAGCTGCATGGTCAGATCAAAGCTCAAGCCGAGAGCTGGCCTTTCCACAAGCCAGTTAACAAAAAGGCAATTAAAGATTACTATACTGTTATCAAGAAGCCCATGGACTTGGAAAAAATTGGCAAGAATATTGAAAGTAAGTGGATTAATACGTTAATTCAAGAAATAATCAATACATTTCATTCTTATTATGCGAAATTATTATATTATATACTAATTATCCATAGCTGAAGTGTAAATTTCAAATAGCTTGAGACTTTAATGATTATGATTATATTACTTAAGAAGTGAGATGGACTCGTAAATTTAAGATTTAACAAATAACCAAAGTAACTCGGATGCAGAATCAGGTCAAGTCAATCAATGAAATTAATGAAATCATTTGAAATTTTACACGCTTATATATTGTTTCGTACAGCCCTTACAGACTAATTGTCATTTGTCATATCAGCGCCATATAAGATATGGAAAATTGAAAGAAAATTAAATAAAGGGGATCATAATTTTATTCATTTTATTACAATGTTATTTATTATATATTATAGATCACGTTTATCATAGTCGCGCCGAACTTCTAGGAGACCTCGAGCTAATCGCTGCCAACTGCGAGCAGTACAATGGAAGCGAAGCTCAGTACACAAAGTACGCCAAGAAGATATTGGAGTATGCGCAAACGCAGCTTATGGAGGTAAGTGCTTGAAAGTATGTTAAAACCCAACTACTGCTACTGGGAACGTCTCTCACATCTTTGAAGTTTGCCGATCATTGTACGCAACTGGAGGAGAATATAATGAAGACTCAGGAACGGGCCAGAGAAGATGCTCCCGAGTTTGAAGAGGCCTGGGGAAATGACGACTACGAAATGAGCCGTAGTCGGGCCAGCTCGCCAGGCGATGATTACATCGATGTGGAGGGTAACAGCGGACTAGGCCTTGTGACACCCAATTCAATACATCGCACCATGGGTGCCGACAGTAGTCTATCGCATGGCATCACTCCGGTGCGGAAGCCGACTATGCCTACAGGTAGCGAAGTGAAACGCGGTCGTGGTCGTCCACGCAAGCAACGCGATCCCGTGGAGGAGGGTATGTCCAGCTTATGCTTTATTCCTTGTCACATTATATACGGTCTAGTCTGGGAATTGTTGCTGCATATATACACATTCATCAACTCATATAAAAATCCATATACCTACAACATACATATGAACATATCTTCTCCTGGTCTTGTTTAATACTGGTTATGCTCACGCTTCTCCTATCTATCCATGCTACAAATACATAAACATATATATGTATATTATATATATATATATATATATATATATATATGGGATACCACATGATCCTCTGGTTATGGTCTTCATAGCCTTTGTTCCATTCGCTTTTACTAATACAAGAAAATACTTGCCGATTATGGCCAATAGCTTTTGGATTATATTTGTACATATATTCTTAGTCCTAGTACATCTCTTAGTCATTTAGCAAGCAGAGAGACAATGCTAATGTTAAGTGTATTGATTTGAAAGTTCGTTTTAAGATTATTGGATTAATCAGTATTCTGTATTAAAAGAGGACATGTTTTGCAATTAATGACATTTGAATATAAACGTAGTAATTATGATATTAATATAATTATGTACGTTAACTAAGTAGAAAATTGATATCAAATTATTATTTTGAAATCAATTCTTTGGTACAAAAAATAATATGCTCAAAATAATATGGTTGAACAAATGTTGATCAGAGAAAATGATGCAATTATGTCATCATTATATGTAGTTAAAAATTGATTTCGAAAATAGTTTGAGCTTGAAAATTCATTATTTAACAACAACGCAGTCGGGCGCAACCGATTGCTTACAATTTTCATTGAATAAATAAAATGTAAGTTTTTCTGTAAGAGACTTGACCATTTTATCCCCATGAAAGCTTTGGAATTGACAGATTTTATTCACGATAATATTTAAAACAAGTAAGAAGGCTCTAGTCGAGACAGCTCGACTACGAGATACCCTGAACCCAAAAAAGGTGATACTCTTCTTCTTTACGCGCTTGCGAGCGCGTGCTCTGCTAACCGCGCAGTTGCTGCCGTGGCTTGGGGGTGGGTTGGGCTGAACTTTGAACGCTTATAACTCCATTTCTAGATGGACGATCTTAGTGAAGTTTTCAGAGTAGATTAAGAATAACTAAACTAACTAAGCTTTTGTAGTTTCCCAAATCTCGACGTCCATACGGACAGACGGACGGACAGGGCCCAATCAACTTATTTTTTTATGCTGATCAAGAATATATATACTTTATGGGGTCTGCGACGTCTCCTTCTGCCTGTTACATATGTACATTTTCACAAAACCATTATACCCAGATTTCCCATTTTCAATTGGTTCAGGGAGACTTGTAATTGTAATTTGCGTTTTTATACCCTGAACCCATTGAAAATGGGAAATCAGGGTATAATGGTTTTGTTAAAAGTATGTAACAGGCAGAAGGAGGCGTGGCAGACACCATAAAGTATATATATATTCTTGATCAGGGTGACGAGAAAAGTTGATATAGCCATGTCCGTCTGTCTGTCCGTCCGTCTGTCCGTCTGTCCGTATGTTTGAACGCGTCGATTTCCGAAGATACAAAAGCTAGAGAGTTCATTCTTTTTGTGTTAGGTTCGTATATTGCACGCGCAGTACGAGTTTGTTTCAGAAATTCGATAACTTGTATATTTGGCAAGTTATCGATAAACGTATTTATCGGGAACCAGTTTTAAAATTCTAGCTAATTCATCTTTAGAGTTAGAGTCTCCAAGTCTTCTGCATATATATAGATACTAATTTAATACAATTTCGGTTTTTGTTAGATTTTGGATTCCGGTCCCCAATTAGCCCCATCACCCCCAAATGTGTAAAAAATGCATTTCAAATACTAGAGACATACAGTTTGGTTTAGCATATAGATATGAATATCATAATCTTAATCTGAGCATATCAATATGATTGTCCATCTAGAAACAGAACTATTAGTCTATAAAGTTTTCTCATCAAAACCCATGTGGCGCAGCAAGCAAGGCAGCGACACAGCAAGACGCATTGCGGGCGCACATACCTACATACATACATATGTATGTATGTATGTATGTATATGTGTGCAAGCGTAGATCAGCGTTTGGCTGCAATCGTACATACATATGTACATACATATGTATGTACTATGTACATATTTGTGCATGTAAAGCTAATTGTAAAGAGTTCTGACTTCTAAAAAAAATACTGAACTCTTATTACATTCCATTATATATTTTAAAAATTTTAAAACAATTAAAATAACAATGGAAATGCAAGCAACGTTGAGCAATGTAAATCAATTTTCGTATGCGTGTGCACATATACACACAAAAAATCTTTGGCCGTTTTCTATGTTGCTATGCGTGCATATTCTAAGAATCACAATTGTTTTTGAATTGCGTTAGAATTGTCTTTGAATTGTATTTGTATTTTCAGCCACTGCTTTAGTGTTTCTTTCGTATATGGCGAATTTCATTCGTTTTTGCTACTCTGCTGTTTAAGTGGACTGTGGTGTAGATGGCTAGTCAGATGCAACGAATGTTGGGGTGACGCAGGTTCTAGCCTCGCCTAAGCCCTTCATAATTGATTATTTTTATTTATTTTTTTTTTATTTCTTTATTTTTTATTATTATTTATTCTTTTCTATTTGATTTTCGAAGATACAAAAGCAACTGCGCGGTTAGCAGAGCGCGTACTTATACGTGCGTAAAGAAGAAGAGTATCACTTTATCTCGTAGTCGAGCCGTCTCGACTAGAGCCTTCTTACAATTGAGGGTGAAGGGGAAAATCAGGATCAGAATTAAAATAAAACTCCTTTGTAAACACAGCAATATTTAAGTGGAAACATTTACATACATATGTGTAAGAGCTGTTTGACTCCGTTTTATGAATCGAATGCATGTATTGAAATATATACTTAACATAAATAGATAGAGATATCCTGTTGGTGGCTCTTGTTGCACTCAACAAAGATAAACGATATTAATCTGCCCCGATCCTAAGATAGCAATGCTTTATGTAGTTAACACACATTCTTAATTCACTCTAGAATTGATAGATTAAGCAGTCAAAATTCGCGAATTGCTTTCAAGTCAATGTATGTGCTCGATGTTCGAACGACAATGCAATTATTATGTTCGTGATTATTTTTGATTGTCACACAGCAAAAAGCCCTTTTATATAATTGCAAGCAGATTACCAAATTCACTTTTATTCGCTATTCGCTATACCCTGTAAACAATACAAAGTGCAAACAGTGCCATTGCAAAAATACTCTTATTTTCTAGTCAAAAATGCAAATCCGGTTAAACGTGGTCGGGGCCGTCCCCGTAAGGACAGCCTTGGCTCAAATATGAGTCAGGCGCAAGCTTACTTTCTGGATGAAGGTAAGACTCATACGCAGTTATCTACTTACGTAATAACTATGTGGACCACAGCTATTTTAACCGCGCACACACACACACCCACACATGCACTCTCTCTCTCTCAGACACACACACAGATGTATTTTTAATTATTTTTTAACAACGAAATTTAATAAACAAACACATACACACTCACACACGTATAGCACTAAAGCTTTCATATTAAATTTCGCTTTTTTTTTGGATTTGGCCCTAATTAATAATAATAACTAACAAATTGATTCTGTTTCTTATAAATTTGACTGCCTATTTTTCATTATTTAGTTATTATTAAATGTTTAATTTTCCTAGTATTTATATTTGATATTTCAGGGCTTGTAAAACCATTTTTGTTTATAATAGATTTTAATATTTTAAGAGATTAAAAAACAGTTTTTTTTTTTTTTTTTTTAAATTTAATTATGGTAAATCTATTTTTGATGAACTATTTTATTTTATTTTATTTTCAAATCAAACAAAAATTGCACAGTAACAAAATAATAAGATATTTATTATTTTGTTTTGAATTGATTTAAACTCTTTACATATTTGAGGCTCGTTACAAGTCTTTTGATATGCTGTAAATCTCATGAATATTCTTTAAAATTGTAATTTCAATTGAAATTAAACATTTTGAACAATTTATTTTTGCATTAAATTTCTTTCAGTTTTTTGGTTAAAACTAATTTCAAAGCCTTTTATACTGAATAATGATTTTGTATATTTATCATCAACGACAAAATAGATCTGCAATGCTCGACAGATGATGACGAGGACGACGAGGAGGACTTCCAGGAGGTTTCCGAAGATGAAAACAATGCTGCAAATATTTTGGATCAGGGAGAGCGCATGCATGCACACAATGATGGAACGGACTACATCGATCCAAAGAATATCAAAACAGAGATCGACATCGAGGCACAGCAAATGGCAGGTATGTAACATTCTTAAATGAATGAGAGAGATATGATTTAGCTTTGTATGTGTTTCTATTTCTAAACTTTTGGATACTATGGAAACATACATTATATTATATTGAAAATATACTACATATATTTGCTATTGATTTGACGTAATTTTGACTCTTTCAATCTAAATGTGTTTTCTTTTGCGTCCTTGGATTCTCTTTTTCTACATTTCAACTATTTCGTACTTTCGGTTTTATAGTAGAGGAGCAATGCGGCGAGGATGACAGCCAACAAGCGGCTGAAGCTATGGTGCAGTTGAGTGGCGTTGGCTACTACGCTCAACAGCAGCAAGGTTCATATATTACTCACCCAAATACTCAACCTCAACCTTTGAATTTGCTAAAATATAGTCATAGTCTAGTCAATGCCCTGGCTCTTTGAATGCATTTCAATTCGTTTACTAACTGGTGTAATTTACCTTTTTCAGATGAATCTATGGATGTGGATCCAAATTATGATCCCTCCGACTTTCTGGCCATGCACAAGCCACGTCAAAACTTTGGCGAAAACTATACTGCTGCGAACGCCTTCTCTGACTTTATGGCCCAGGCTCAGGATGACAATGGCCAATATAATCCGCCGGAAGCAAGCACCAGCGCGGCAGCAGCCGGCCAGCAGGAGGACGAGTTGCCTGCGGCGACAAGCAATAACAATGCCATGGGCATCGATGACGATCTCGATATATCGGACAGCGACGACGAGGATAATGGCGGCGTGCGCATCAAGAAGGAGTTGTTTGACGATACCGAAATGGCTCCACAACAGTCTCAACAAGCCCCTCAGCAAATATATCTGCTGAATGCGTCCAATGAGCCCGTCCAGCCCGTTGACCAGCCCGAACAGGAGCTTGAGCAAGTCCAGTCCTCAGCAATGCAACAAGAGTCGGAACAGCAGCCGACACAAGGCGAAAATGATTACGATTGGCTGACCTTCTAGTTTTGCGCGATTTCCCTTTTTTTTAATAATTATTGTAATTACTGTAAACGATTTATTTTGATTAATTCTATATTATTCACTTAATCCTTTGTTGTCTTATTGGGCAAATATCAAAAAAGCCTTTTAATTTTATCATTCAATTTTTCTTTACCTTTTTAAATAAAGTTGCGAATTTTTCATTATCAAGGTACTAATAACATACACCATGAAATCATTTTATTGATATAACAGACACATACATATGTATACCTATTTTATACTGGAGGAGTAATTTTTGGAATGCAAATTTATATAGAATATTGAATAAAAGTTCGCATCCACCGAAGTCACTGAAATTGGCAAACTAGGTCAAAATGGTTCGACGTTAAGTTTGATATATAGTTTCGTCTGTTAGCAGGAAAAGTGTGTTTCATCAAGCATGTATTGATTGTAATATCTTTTCTAGACATAAAACACTCGTTCGGGTATAAATTACAATATGGATTCCGTAAAAGAGTCCGATAAATGTCAAGGCTTAGTGGATGTCACCTATCCGATTGAGGTCAAGTACTGCGGACATTGCTCTATGCCCATCGAGTACTGTGAATTCTATACCGAGTACGACAAGTGCAAGGAGTGGCTGGCTAAAAATTATCCGGCGGACTATGAAAAACTGATGCTAAGAGAAGCTATAGAGGATGCAAATGGTTGTGGCATGGATTCGGAGAAGAAGCGCCAGAGGCGAGGCGGGAAAGGCATGTTGCGTGTTAAGAAGGACAACGAGGACGATACTGTGCCGAAGCGTATTCGTCTCTCCTGCACCATGCGCGGCAAGAACAAGCGGGTGACCCTTGTGGCGGGGATGGCCGCATTCAAGATCGACCTGCGAGCGGCAGCCAAATATTTTGGCACCAAATTTGCCTGCGGCTCATCAGTAAACGACGACAAGGAGATTGTCATCCAGGGCGATGTGAAGGATGAACTGTTCAAGGTCATACCCGACAAGTGGCCAGATGTGCCTAGGGATGCAATCGATGACTGTGGCGAGAACAAAAAATGATAGCAACCATGGGATTAAAATCAAAATGAAAATACCATACGAACTTGTAAATAAAGGCAGCAGCTCCATAAAGTATTTAATTTCTTATAGCTCTGTTTACAAATAAACGCAATTAAGCACTAGACCCTAGTTTAACGTGCATGTCACAGTCATGGTCGTCATTGTCAACGTCATCGTCGTGGTTGCTTACCACCTGCTGCCACAGATATTGCTTGCTGAGAATTGCGTGGTTTCTATGCGCTGGCTGTATTTGAGATGGGCAGCTGAATATTACAACAATTTTAGATGACCGGTTACACGATCGATTTCGACTGCCGCTGCAGGTCCGACGGCGAGAACAGTCTTTGAATTCGGCTCGATTTGAGTGCGCCCAGCATCGCGGATGAGACAAGTGTTCAGTTGCCGTTGCTCGGCGGAGCGTTTGATATTCATCAGTTCGGCTTCGCTGTCCACACGCACTGCGATCTTTGCACATCCACAGTTCTCCCAGGCACGCAACAGGCGTGGTGTGCGGGTCACAGCCCTTTGATAGGCGCCAACAGCTCCATGGGAGCACTGCGAGGCAATCTTTCCCTTACCCATTTTCAGATCATTGCGCACAACGAGCACCATTTTGTAGTTGTCGTTGAAGCCGCCATAGGTCTGCAAACAGAGAACAGTTTATATTTTTAGTAGTGATTTGTAATTTGTGTTTTTTTCTCGCACCTTGTCGGCCACTGCGACAGCAGCGCCTTCTGGCGTCTCCGACGGAGGGTCGTCCATTTTAGCGCAAGCTTCACCACGTTTTAGGGCATATTTGTATCCGACAAAAAATGATATCATCACAGCTAATCCATTTATTATTTGCGTTGTGTCCAACAGTTTATCACCCATCTCGACTTGATTTTTATTTTGTCCTAATTTGTAAAAAAGGCAGAGAATGCGAATAATACTCGCACACCGGCACCGATATTAATATATATTTCAAATTATCGTGAAATAAATCGACATTGTACTAGCTGCAGAATTTACTTAACATAGTGCTGTTACTTACTTTCCTTATCGATATCAATTAAAAATGTATCGATACTTTTGCAGACAACTCGGGCACCATTTATTTAACAAAGCCTCTGTTATTTGTAATATTTCAGTCAATTCATATTTACAAATTTTGTATTCTTGATTTAATTTTACTCTATACTTCTTTCATCAAAAAGTGAAAATCCCATCACATCGGCAAACAAGAATATCGAGAGTTTAACAGAAAAATATGAAAGTACCAGCTACTATTTAGTATTTTCACTTATTTTTAGTATAATTTGCATGTAGTTTTAGGATTTCAGTATTGTTAAAACTTAGTTACATTGCAATTCCTACTGACGTGTCGGACTAAGAACGCGTCGTCTGCGGCGCTCCAAAGCTTGTAATTTTTTGTCTTCGTGGAACTGCAATAATATTGTTGCAAATTTGTATAAGTTTTCAAGTATCATTTTGGATTGTAGTTGAAGTAAATACAAAATCATCACCATGGGCCTAGCCAGTATGTTGCAAGTGGACGAAATGCTAGGCGATTTCAATAGAATGAACAAACGCCAGGTGAGTGCTGCAGCTTTTGACGCCCGACTCCTGGCCATATTTAGTAAGAAACCCCCGCCATACTTTCAGTCGCTGTACCAAGTACTCAGCTTTGCAATGATTGTATCCTCTGCCCTAATGATTTGGAAAGGTCTCATGGTTGTCACCGGCAGCGAATCGCCAATTGTTGTCGTGCTGAGCGGCAGCATGGAGCCGGCTTTTCATAGGGGCGATCTGCTCTTTCTCACCAACTACAAAGAGGAGCCGGTGCGCGTGGGCGAGATTGTGGTCTTCAAAGTAGAGGGACGGGACATACCCATTGTGCATCGTGTGATTAAGTTGCACGAAAAGTATGTACAATTAGTGTAGCTCAAATTATATTGCAAATAGAATGATTGTATATTATTTAAACAGGGAAGACGGCACAGTTAAGTTCCTGACCAAGGGCGACAATAACAATGTGGATGATCGGGGACTTTATGCGCCCGGTCAGCTCTGGCTGACCAAAAAGGATATTGTGGGACGTGCTAGAGGGTTCCTGCCCTATGTGGGTATCATAACGATTTTCATGAACGAATATCCCAAAGTTAAGGTGGGTGAAAAATTTCTTATTTACAATTTGATCTGCTAAACAATTATGAATTTTCAGTGGGCCATACTCTCGATCCTGGCCATCTTTGTGCTGCTGCATCGAGAATAGAAGCGCTTTAATATCTAGTTAATACTTAAGTAGAAGTTGTTGCACAATCTCGAGCATATTTTGCATTTCAGTTTTTGTAATTAAAAAGGAATGTGCATTTTGTCATTGTTTTCATTTTAATGACAGAAAAGCAACCAAGTGGAGAAAACACATTCAAAGTCCGCAGCTGAATTTCAATAAACCAAGCATTTTATAAATACTTATATATCCCAAAAATGAAGAATTGAACGATTTTTAAATTAACGATTTATATAGTTGCTTCGTAGCATAATAAGGAATTTTTTAGTTCTGCGCCCCATCCATATTTAACGGCGCCGCTTTTCGATACAACCCGATGACAAGGTATTAGGATGGATACCTCGTTTTTCGCCACAGCACTGGCCACCGCCCGAACAGCCTTTCGACGACCGACCAGCTCGGCAAGCTCTGAGTAGGTGCATGTGGTACCAGCTTCCATCTTTGATAGCTCGGCCCATACAGCTAGCTGCAGTTCTGTGCCTTTAACTGCGATGTCGACAACAGGTGCATTTTCCTTTTCCTCAAATATAATGTTTCTCATCTTTTCAATGGGCGTCGTGTCCGCAATGAGTTTCACTTTGGGCCAACGTCGATGCAGTTGCTCCACACTTTTGTCGTCATCTATCTTCACGAAATATAAAACGCAAATCGCGTCGCTGATTTTTCCGCGCTTTTGAATCGACGTTGTTCCAAGCAATATTCTGCCAAATTTTGTGTCAACGAAGCCATATCTAATCAGTTCTGGAGATTCTCGTAAAGGCGTTTGAGAAACTTTTAAGTTATTTAATATCCACATTTGGAGAATGAATTTTTTTTTTAAATTTGGCTTATTTACACAACTGTGTTAATGTAGTTTAAAAATGCGAAAACACCAATAAAAAATAAACCATTCTAATTTAAAATACTAAATACTGTCCTCAACAAATAAAGTATTTATATACTATATAAATATTATGCCAAAATATATACTTGCAGCCCTACAAAAACGATGTGAGTCACTCGATAGACAATACTTATTCTTCCGATATACACATATGGCGCCTATTTAAAACGCGAATATTAAAATATAGATGTGTATAATATATTTACAATATATTTAGAAATGATATGGTATGCATATATTTATTTCATTTTGTATATGCAATATAATTAAATATTGGGACCAACACGTATGTACATTTTGACTCTTTCTCTCTCTCTCTCTCTCTCTCTCCCTCTCTTTCTACATCAATGTTTTAACTATGATAACTGATGTTTTTGGTGCTAATACTCTACTTTTTCTAAGAAAGAAAGTAAAGAATATTACATCGTTGTGATGTGTGTAGTGCATGTAGAGATATACATTCGATGTAGTTACATTTGTGTTGTGCTACATGTATAGATTTATAGTTACAATCATGTGTTATTCAATAGAGTTTGATATATTGGAAATTTTGAATGTAGTCTTAAAATCCTATCCATCAACTGTGCTAGCCGACTTTGATGAAAGCACTTGATGAATTTTCCATGTTATTTTTAATACTAGCAAATTAGTCAAATTTCAAGGCAACCCAGCAAATCCCCTAAAGAATCTAAATATTTATGCACATGTGATTGTTAAGGAATCGCAGTGATAGAGTTATTTACGTTCGTAATTCCCTAATTAATCAAAACTACACATTGACACGAATTAAGTACTGAGTTTTTTATTATTATTATTTTATTTTATGTATTTCTTTTAAGTTTCATAAGCTTTCTTCCGTCCTGATAGATAAATAATTTAATAATCAGTTTTAAATAGTTTGTATGCCAAGTTATTTTTTAAAGATCAACAATTTTCAAATAAGTTTATTTATTTATGTCTGGTTGTGTTGTAAAATTATAATTACATTACAATTAAGACTAGAGTATATGTATATATATATTTGTATATGGTACATAGATCAAGATTGAATACCAATTTGTGTCGAATAACTTTTGTTCTTGTGTAGTAGAAGGCCTTGCTTACAGTAACAGAAAAGTAATGCTAAATACGATTACGACGAGTACGAGTTGATTAGAATGCTGTTCTCTTTCGATTCTGCATTATGGCAGCATTCACATCGATTTTGATTTAGTTCACGTATTTGTGTAGTGTTTGTTAGGCTTGTTAGGCATCGAACATAGTCAGTCGAGGTCTTCGGCGCTCTATGGTGTGTGTGTTCAAATTGTTCATATCATATAACCCTGAGTTTAGTTTATTCTAGTCGAACTTTCAGCTGCCGATTCTAAATAGTGGCTACGTTAGTATTTGATTTAATTAATTTGTACAAATTACAAATAAATTTTATTTCTTTTCTTTTTGTCTGTGCATTTTTAATATGCAGTTAATTGGCTACTACTATAATGTAATAATAAATGTATATTTATATATGGGTTATATTATTAAGATTTATTTTTTTTTTTTCTATTTATTTATCACAACAATATGCGCTTGACAATTGGCAATTCTGTACAACAGCAGAAATAATAACAACAAAACAATTAAAACTGTTTAGTCGGCATCGCGCGACTAGCAGTTACCCTGCACTCAGCAAATATGAAACTTCGTCTTATATAAAACGATATATGATATTTTTGGTTTTGACTAGTGTTCTTTAGGCCAAAGGTAAACAGTCTAGTGTTATGTTTCACGGATAAGCATGGATTAGGAGGGGTTCAAATGCCAAAGTTGTTAGCTTTAATGGGAGACAAACGAATATAGCTTGTTTAACCCATGGACGAGTCTGGTATTCAAATTTTGAAGTCGATTCAAATTGAATTCGCCAAGTTGCGCTCGTATTTAGACGGACAGAGAGATATACGTACGTATGTATATAAAGACATAATTAAATTGATTTTGCTGATGCTGACGAAAAACAAATATTATGCTCAACTAGATCCAAGTTAACATTTGCACATTTGGAGCTTGCTGAAGTGCCTATACTTGCGCAATGGGCACAGGGTATTATCAACAACAAGATCTATGATAACTTCATCATCAACAATAACAACAACATCAGTGGCTAGACTGTACATTTATAAAAACTCTATTTAGCTATTGCCGTTGTTGTTGCTGCTGCTGTTGATGCTGCTGCTGCTGCTGCTGCTGTTGCTGGCAATTCATTGCTGGTTATTTCAGAAGCCTTCAGATCGGGTTGTTGTTGCTGCGGCTGTTGCTGTTGCTGTTGTTGCTGTTGTTGCTGCTGTTGATGTTGCTGTAGGGGCTGCTTTTCAGTTAAGACGGGCGCGCTATGCTGCGTTATCATATCCGCCGGAATGAGACCCTCTTTGACGCGCTTCTTCTGCTTCATGCGACGATTTTGAAACCAAATTTTCACCTGTAAAATGAAGGAATGAATTATTGAAGCTACACAAGGATACTCGCTGACTGATTCAAAGCTTGAAGCAATTACGAATCATTTTAATAGAGCTTTGTAAGCTCTAAGCAAAAGTTCAATTAACATTCTATGCAATATTCAATATTATTTAGTGAAAGTTGAAATCGTTAATCAGTTTTGAGTGTCTTTGATAGTAATTTTAGTTTTATTTTTATTTTTTTAACAACGCAATTAATAGAGTGTAATGGACTTTAATTAATAGAGTGTAATGGACTTCTTCGTCTTGCAGGAGTAGATTTAAAATCTTTTTCAAGGCATTGCTTGAATTATTATTATTCAAATGTCATAAAATGTATTTTGCAGCAACATTAAGATTCACCGTTCACTTTCTATTAATTAAATTTAGAGCTTTAATTCGATTGACGTTCGCCAGCTTTGACTTTAATATCTTGTATATTGCTTTATTGGCTTGAGTCTGTAGAAAAAGTGTACATGACAGCTTCGCAAATATTTGAATGAACTTGCTCGGAATGGTATTTTAGCAACCTTATTTAAAAAGCGTTTACAGAGAACTGATTTCAGCTTATGCGCGAACTTTGCTAGTCGTTCTACTGGCAGCTGTTTTTAGCTACTGTTGTTCGCATTTCGATTGTGATTTGTTTCAGTTTGTTGCCGATTTAGACCCACCTGCGTCTCGTTCAGCTGCAACGTGTTGGCGATCTCTATTCGTCGGGCACGGGTCAAGTAGCGATTGAAATGGAACTCCTTCTCGAGCTCGGTCAGCTGCTTGTTGGTGAAGTTTGTGCGGCCGGAGTTGTTTGTAGATGACAGACTGCAGTTGCTGAGGCCGACGCCGGCAGGGGCACCACCAGCACCGCCAGCGACAGCCGCTGCGCCGCCCCCACTACCAATAGCCAGGCCATTGGTGGTGACGCCCGCGGTCGCGCTGTTCGGCAGCAGCGGATTCTGGATGGGCAAGACGGCTGAGCTGCCCCCGCGGCACATGTCCAGGTGACCATTCAGCTGGTAATCGTGCATGTTGCTCATGTTGGCAGGTAGTTTCGGTGCTGTAAGACGGAGAGGGAGAATCATGAGAAGAAATGAAAGAAAAGTGATCGTCATTCAGTTACAGCTCGCTTTTTGCTTTCCTTTTTTTTGTGGTTACGTTTTCGGTTAGGGCTGAGTGATCCCCTGGCGTTGATCTCTAGCTGTCGTACCTAATCAGTGTGAGAGGCCCAAAGATTCTGGCCTAACCATAACCATAAGCATTGTGGGCATTCATCTGTGTGTGAGTGTGTATGTGTGTTGTTATTATTTTTGGGCCGTGCCTTTGACTTTTGCTCTTTGCGTGATTCTGCATTTTATTCATAATTTGACATGCGCCCCGTGGCTAAAGCCGCCGATGATGAAAATAATCTCTGCCCTTTCCATAGAAGGATTTAATGTGGCTAATAGGTTTGTTTGAAAATATTGGGATTATCCTGACAGCGGGCTTGACTTTATCTCAGACGCACAAAATAAATTGAATATTATTGTGGGTGGTACGGAAATAGTCTCTCTCGTGTTTGTTTTCAGTGGGCTTGATGGTATGTGAGCAACGACGTGTCAAAAGATAGTTTTGAATCTGCACAAATCTCTAAAGAAAGGAAGGAGTGACGGCAACTAAGGACTAAAGACAGAAAGTTAGAGCTAGGCGTAATGTGAATAGGACATGGATAAGGGAATGTCTATTGAATAGACTCTATTCCTTCCCTTTCCTTTTCGTCTATTACATAGGACAATTTGAATAAATAATAATGAGAACTTAGTCTGAATATCTACTATTGCGTTAACATTTGTTATTTAATGCAGTCGGATTATTTAATTTTTCGGTTTCTAAAATGTTACATAATTCAGATCGAAGAAACAATTTTACACACACCCACATCATAAATGAGAGAAAGCAAGAGTTAGTAAAACATTTTCATGTGCTACTCTGAGGCAATCGAGTTAAGGAACCTTTTCTATACGTACAATAAAAGTATTAGACATATAAAGGCAATGGCTGGTGATAAAAACCTTTTCACACAATCATAAATCTAAATGAAAGTTTCATTCAAATAAATCAATTAACGAACATTAAGTAGTTATAACGACTCGCAAGTGTTCGGTATTATTGGAACGACGCGTCGATTAGTTTTAACTTAAAAGGTGCCCGGCAGCTGGACTCGACTCATGAGCAAAAGAACAACAATATACGAGCATTATAAGCGTAAGTGGTTGATTTTTTTTAAATTTTATTTTCATACCCTGAGCCCATTGAAAATGGGAAATCAGGGTATAATGGTTTTGTTAAAAGTATGTAACAGGCAGAAGGAGGCGTGGCAGACCCCATATTCTTGATCAGGGTGACGAGAAAAGTTGATATAGCCATGTCCGTCTGTCCGTTTGTCCGTTTGTCCGTCCGTCCACGTATGAACGCGTCGATTTCCGAAGATACAAAAGCTAGAGAGTTCATTCTTTTTGTGTTAGGTTCGTATATTGCACGCGCAGTACGAGTTTGTTTCAGAAATTCGATAACTTGTATATTTGCAAAGTTATCGATAAACGAATTTATCGGGAACCAGTTATAAAATTCTAAATAATTCATTTTTAGAGTTAGAGTCTCCATGTCTGCTGCATATATATAGATACTAATTTAATACAATTTCGATTTTTGTCAGATTTTGGTCCCCACTTCGCCCCACCACCCCCAAATATGAAAATAATTCATTTCAAATACTAGAGACATGCAGTTTGGTTTAGCATATAGATATGAATATCATAATCATAATCTGAAGATATCAATACGATTGTCCATCTAGAAACAGAATTATTAATCATCAAAGTTTTCTCATCAAAATCCATGCGGCGCAGCAACAGAGGCAGAGAGAGACAGCAAGACGCTTGCAATGCTTACACACATGCATACAACCGTAGATCAGTGTCTATGTGTGCGCGTGGTTTTGCATGCGTGCAGAAACGAATCGAATAATTCTAGGATTATTATTCGTTCGAAGAAGGGCTCAGGGGATTTCGTAGTCGAGCAGTCTCGACTACAGCTTTCTTACTTGTTTATTTTATTTTATGCATTTCGGCAATTGGTAGTGACACACTATAAATCAAATGATATCGTCATAAATTAAAAAAAAAAGAAAGAATGTAAACTGGATGAAATAATGGAAAAGCCCGTTCGCTCTAGGCACGCGAATGAATGATGAATTTATGATACCTACTGCAAAACAGAAGTCAATTTGGCGCATACAGATGGTGAGCACTGTAGCCCAATTGCCATTACGGGGGAGTGGGGAGTGAGGAGGAGGGAGAGCTGCAAATTCAAATCGAACTCAAAACTCCTATCATAATGCACACACACACACGCAAGCTCTGTGTGTGTGTAAGAAAACAAGCCGAAGGATTAGGCTGTGAGTGGCCTGGGCTACATTTGAATTTTCTAGCAAACAAACAGTCGCAGTGTCGCATTCCAGTCACCACTGAGCCCGAGCATTTCGGATAGTGGGTATTCGGGCATGGAGCTGCATTTACTACTGCTGCTGCTGCTGGTGCTGCTGCTGCTGCTGCTGCTAGCGCTGGTTAACTGGGCTGAGCTGGGCTCGGCTGGTGTCGCTCGACATGTCAAACATGTCGCGGACAGTTGGCGGCACCGTCGCCTTTAACTGGCGTCCGCGTCCGGCGCCAAACGGTATCTACATTTGTAATATTGGTTTTAGAGAGCATTATCGATGGATCGCTTCCACTTGAATGCACGCAATGCGTTGCTGGCTGCGTCGCCTTCTGTGTTGACAGTGTGCGCCAGCAGAAAATCGACGGGCAGCGGACGATGGGTAACTCAGTTGCACAAGGCCATTCGCTCTGACTGTCTATTTATTGGCTTGGTGTGGCAGGCGCGGGTGAGCGGCTGCCGCAGTGGCACCATGGCGCTTAAATGACACTGCTGACAATCAATGTAAACAAGAGCAGAAGTTGCACCACCACCAACACCACCAACACCACCACCAACAACAAGAATAACAGCTCGACTGGGCTGCACGCGTGCATACGGGTGGTACTGAAGGGCACTGGGCAGTTGGCTCGTTCCTTAAGTTCAGATGGCAACAAAGTCAAAGTAACTCGATATCATCGCCAACTAGCATTAATTACAATTGCAGGTTTTAGCTCAGTCGTGCGACTTGTTGACTTTTGCATAGCTTTGATAAATGCTCGTGTGAAAGGAAAGTGAATGAAAGTCTCGAGTGTTTTTCTCTTGCGTTCAGTGGAGGACTCTGAGAGATTAACTTTTGAGTTGAGCTAAGAACAGGGTCAACTGCAACAAGTTTCACTGTTTCAGCAATCGAATCGGTATTCATCAATTTATATATGATCTTCGGGTAAGAAAGTAAAAGAGGCTGGCTTTAAACTCAAGTTGCAGCTAAGCGTAAGATCATATATGCAATAATAATAACGGATTTGGGCTTCGTTTATAATAATAATATTTGTGTATGGTTTAAGTCTGTTAGTCGAATTCAGAATTAATTTGCGTGTAATAATATAATACTATAATTGTTCAGCAAGCATTAACTTAATAGTAAAATTAATTTGGTTTGGCTTAAAGACGTAATAAAAAGTGTTAAGATAAATTGGCTTATGATTAAAAGTTCTGACATTAAATCAAGTCTTTCTATAGTTGATATTGAGTCTCTGGCTTATAAACGATAAGTGAAATCACATTTATTTTTAAAACGAGTATAGTTTCTCCTATTCTTCTAGCCTAACTATGGCCCCATTTACTCAAGTGAATTTTGCATAGACCAAACTGAATGATTCATGCGCAGGCGGCCATTTTGGTTTTGGTGCGATATTATCAGTTGTATGATATGTAGGCGCCAGTGGCACTTTACACAGATCCCCCAGCCCCAGGCAAGTCGACGGCGACGTCGTCTCTGGACAGGCATTACAGATAGCTGGAGGCCGGGTGACGGGGAGCGAGAGATTGGAGCGTGGGGCGTGGGGCGTGGGGCGTGGGACATGGGCACGGAACATGGGGGTTGGCGATTAAGTGGGCAGACGACGGGCAGTGCACAAGCGTTCGATGAGGGCTTCTAGTGTCTGGGCAGCGACTCAGTTGATAATATGTTTTAATTCGAGTGCAAATAGAAAATTATATTGCAATTAAAAGTAAATTGTTTTAATTGCCTGCTTAAGCACACAAACATAACACCAACACGCAGAGCGGAAACATTTTTGGGTACGATCGCTGACGATTTGATTGATCACTTAGGTAGTTAAACGATTCTAAATATCAGCTAGCCAAAACTCCCATAATTTATGGCTCCAAGTCGTTGTCGCCAGTCGCTTAGAAATCAAATCCACAAACCAAATTTGACATTAGGTTGGAGACATTTCGCAATATGCGTTGATGCCCTGAACGCTGACACTCGGTGTTAAGGTCAGCAGATGGTCAGTCGTGGCACAGCTGACAGCTGACAGCTGACCAGCGGCAGTCGCGAGAGGTCAGTCAAATACTGGACTAATATTTAGAAAGGATTAGATGTCTATCTGCTGTATGCGTATGCGGCGAGTGAAATACCCTTCAAAATATCAATGGATTGACAACTAAATATATAAATATATTTATACTTCTTCCTACTGTCGAAACGTTTCAATAAAAGTAATAATAATATTATTATCAACTCATGAGCATATAAAAGTATAAAACAGATTAATCATTCAAGGAAATTATGTTCTATTTTTCTATCTCTTTGTTTGCAAGTGCTTTTCTTAAATTTATTAAATGAGGCTATATTTTAAAAGAAAATAATGATAGAAACCTGATTGTTTAGCTTCAGTCAATCACTCCAATTCTGCCACTCTTGAGGTCTCCCTAAATCGATTTCGTTTCATATATAGTTAATACGATTGTAAATACCCATTGAAAGGGTATACAATAATCCTGTTGACTCGCAGGACTAATTGGCTATCTCCACTCCACGCGACTTAAACCCTTTTTGCCTTAGGGGGTTGACTGTGTGTGGGTGTCTGAGAATGTGTGAGTGAGCAGCATATTTGGTTCGAATAAGTTTTCTTATTTGGATCATTCAAATGCGTTTGCTGACTTGACTAAAACTCACTTACACACACACACACACACACACACACACACACATATACACAACACCCACTAACTATAACTAATCCAATCCATATATGCTGTCAGTTTTATTGGTCAGCTGTCAACTTGGACTTTTCTCGTGTCATGCAATGCTGCACTTTCTGTTCCTTTTGGTAACATGAAATGCATAAAAATTGAGCTTGTATTGCATTGGACCTCACACATATGCAT
Organism: Drosophila buzzatii; assembly: GCA_035045845.1. Taxonomy (NCBI): domain Eukaryota; kingdom Metazoa; phylum Arthropoda; class Insecta; order Diptera; family Drosophilidae; genus Drosophila; species Drosophila buzzatii. The sequence goes on along the minus strand of JAWNOS010000610.1, from coordinate 2,694,645 downwards.
ATGTAGGTATTCATTTGTACGTGTGTGAGTTATTTCCATAAATTTCCCGAAAGAAAAAAGGCTTTTCTTATTAATTGAAAGTTGTTTGGCTCCGGGGACGCCCCGTGGCTTATTAGTCACGATGTATGTATTATGGACACACGTGAAAAGAGTTTCACAAAAGGCTTAACCATCGTTTTGGCTTGTACAAACTGTAAGCTCACATACAAACAGTTACACACACAAACACAAACACAGCGCATATCCCAAATGGCGCCTCATTATAAAAATGTTGTCTGTCGCGCCGGAAGCAGGTTAGATTTTGTTTTATCAACACCTATATGTCTTTCTTTCTCTCCCCCCCCCCCCTCTCTCACTCACTCTCTCTCTCTCTCTCACTCACTCTCTCTCTGTGTCCTCTCTCTGTGTCGTTTTTAACTAAAACGAAATTTAAATATTGACACTGATCTATTGATAGGAACATGTTTGCCTTATGCGAGCATTAATAGCAACATTTTGGCTACTGTCTTTCCTCACAGATTAACAGAATCGAATTCCAGTAGCTGAGAACTGGAACGCTGTTTGCTTTCCATTGATAAGGAGTGGCATGTGTGTCTGTCTGTCTGTCTGCACAACAAATTGAAATGTGCGTCTATGTCGGTCACAATGGATAGAAAGTGTGGTTAAGATTGAGTTCATTCGAGTTTGACATTTGACTAGAAGGAAGTCCCATTGTGAGAAATGGAATAAAACACATTTCAAATAGTGAAGTAAAAGTAAATACCTCAAATGCAGATAATTGTGTGTTTTTACCGTATTGATTTTGCTAGACTAGTTCAATTATTCGTCCCATTGCCTATTTTTATATAGTGAGTTCAAATTGTTCTCTTTCTCAAGCCTGGCCTGCCCGAGTAGTAGTTGGGCCTCTGACTACAACACATATTAGAAAATTCGCAGATGATATAAGGGCATCAGTCAGACTTTCGACAGAGAAACGGTGCGCTTCAACAATATCCAGGACTGGCGAGCAGAATTCTACTGGGACTCGAGCTCAGCTGCGTTTGAGGACGTCAAATAAGCATTCGATCGGGTCTAGAATGATGGATTGTGCTCGAAGCTTATTCAGCAGTAGCTGCATAACATAAGGGTTCGAGTTTCTGAAAGCAGCTACCGATGATCCATCCGATACACTCTGATACAATCGCATCCGAACAGCAAAGTGTAGAGCCTGAAGGCGCGTCCATGCGATTGCCTTGACTATGGCCAAAATAGTTGCACAAATATTACCCAATTACATACGAAAAACAAACAATTGTGTAGATTTGTGTTTTTTATTTTCATTTTCATGGATTGCTATTATAATTAAGCCAGGATTTGCCAGGATTTGTAGCCTAATCTCTATCGCTCCCAAATAGAAATCATATAAAATTGCTTAGATAAATAAATAGATCAACTTGAACGTTAATCAAATAACTTAGACTCAACTCTGAGTGTTGAATATGAATCATGCCGAAATGCTATGTGAATCATGACCATAATCCCCTATCTAACATATAAAGCATATATTTGTTCAATTGTCTAAAATTGAGTTCCAAGTCTTACGTTTTAGTGAGTCATTTACTTGGCAAACAAATAGTTTAGAACTTTGAGCTGTGTGTGGGTGAGGGTGTGCGCAAGAGGTAAACTCGTAACTCTTTTATGCTGACAGTCCAAATCCAAGGCCGACAACAAGAACATTTTCTATAATATTTTTGAAAAGGCGCTGCATTGGCTAGATTCGATATAATTTGTTGAGAAAATGCGTGTATAGACACAAGGCGGAATGATTTATTATATTGAAATTATCTCATGTAAACAAGTCAAGCTGCCAAGCAGAGCTAATGCCACTTGTCGGCAGCAACGGCCCAACCACCAGAACCACCAGAACCACCAGAACCACCAGAACCACCAGAAGCACCAGCAACACCCGCAACACCCGCCACAAAGTCAGCTAAATTTGTTAATTTGTCTAATGAAAAATGCTCGAGAGTCTCCACGAAATACACATACATGCATATATGTATGTATATATCTCTGAAAATGGCCTATGCCAGAGCATTAGCACATTGGCCAACATTGAAGGCGACAGTTTTTCCTTGTCTCACTCTCTCATTCTTTTTCTCGTTCTCTCCGTATCTCTATCTCTATCTCTGTCTCTATCGTTCTCTGCACTGCTGCCTGGCTGAGTTTTCACACGAAGATTGATGATGACATTAGCATCATTGTCGAAAAATTTAAAGAACGGCAGCAAAATTATCAAAGGACGTACGACCGTCTGGAATTGTCAATGTCTTCAGAATGTTAAGTCGCCAAAATGTTTTCAAATTTGTTCTGTTGACACTTTAATTTGCAAATACTTATAAACATATTATAGGGTCTTACACACATACATACTCGCACACACATATATGTACATTCGTAAGCATTCATATATAATTATATGTGTATGCATATATATTATATCGTTATATTCAGTGCGCATCAATTTTTGTCGCTTGCCCAAAACAGTTACACGAATGCGGCGTTAATCGAATTAAATCGTCAAAGACGTTGGCAACAGGCGTAACGGTTAAAGACAAACAACTGTGCTCTAATCTAGACTACCCGACTTGGTATTACGCTTTCCTATCTACGCTGATCTATTCTATTCGCTATACGCATACGTGGATGACTGTCACATTGTCACTTCTAGCTAACATAATTTTGTAAAATGGTGTAGTTGATTCTCATACTTATACGCCATAAATTCTTTAGAAATCGATTTATATAAATTTCCATTGAAATAAAAAACTTATCGATAACTATGACACAGATCGATTTTTAGAGGACCGATACGGCCTGCTTGTTGATCCTGATCTACCATGTGTATATTTACTGTGATGGGCCACGCCCCTTCTGGCTGTTAAAGGCATTTGAGCATGACATACTGTATATGCCCAAATTCCAAATTAGCACAGTGTAATAAAATTGAATGAGGAGTTGGGTGGAGCGTGTCAAGTGGATTTCAATTTAGAGCATTGAAAGCGTTGACTGTATGTCAGCCATTGGCACGCACACACACACACACACACACACACACACACACACACACACACACACACGCAAAACAGACTCTCGCACACACTACACTACATGTCAACCCACATTTGGCAATTGGTAGCCATTTTTTCTTGGCTTTTATCGAACACCCTTATTTCTGAAGGGAGAGCCTCAGGCTGTGTCGAAAGAGAATTTCACACACATAAATCTATATACAGCCAAGTACATAGAAATAACAAAAGGGAAACTATGCGCATCTACTTTGCCATTTGGTAATTGTGTTGGTGTGAGTATGAGAGTGTGTGTGTGAGTAAGAGTGTGGTGTGTGTGTATGGCTCTGCATTTTCGTTGGTGATCCGTCATGTTGTCAGAATGTATTATTCGAATTAAGATTTAATTTTTTTTTCTGCCATTGAATTGAATTAACACAACACACACATACACTCGCACCAAGCAGCTGTGCCACATACACACACACACACTCAACTCTTAAATTCCAAACACTGTCTACTGTCTGACTAAGTTAACAGTCAGTTCTTATTTTAGCAACTGGAAGTGAGTGCTTTCTAGTGATAATTTTAAAAATAAATCCTAGGTCTAATCTAATACATTGTTACACTCAAATTCGTTTTTATTTCGGCGCTATCAGGCTAGTAGCAATTCCGCTTAAAAAACTAATACTCTTCTTCTTTAAACACGTGTAAGCACGCGCTCTGCTAACCGCGCAGTTGCTGCTGCGGCTTGGATGTGGTTGGGCTGAACTTTGGACGCTTATAACTCCATTTCTAGATAGAGGATCTGCATGAAATTTTCAGAGTAGATTAAGAGTGTCTAAATGTATATGTTTGCCAAATTGCAAGTCTCTAGCATCTGAAATCTTTTTTTTTTTCTTAAATTGGGGGCGAAGGAGGCGTGGCATCCAAAATCTGAAAATTGCAAAATCTGTGTATCCATAATATCTATCTAAATAAAATATAAAACGGTGTGGAAGTTATGCTCAATAAAACGTAAAAAAAACATAAATGAATTTTCTATTTTTATTGATATTTTTTTTTTTGTGCTGATTAAGAATATATATACTTTGTGGGGTCTGCGACGCTTTCTTTTGTCTGTTACATACACTTTCACAAAACCATTATACCATGAATTCCCATTTTCAATATAAATACAAAGGCAAATATGACATGCACAAACCCAATATACTCTTTTTCCCTTTGGGAACAGAGTATATAAATAAAAATAGATAAACCATTTTTTGACTATCATTTCATACTCACTTGACGACTATCTGATAATATTGATATAATCCTTGAAATATGTTATATTGATATATCGGACGAGAAACAGTAGAAAATCGCATTTTATCAAATTTGATCCAAGTTCAAGTTGCGCAACTCTATCCAAAATAGAATTTATATAGAAGATCGATCTTAACTAAAATTGAAAACTTTGTACGTCTAACTAAGCCAATAGAGTGCCATTCTGCTAATGCCTTAATGCAGCTGGTGGACACCTAGGCCAACATTTTGAGGCACATGCTGAGATATCCATCAATTAGCTCCATCCATTGTGAATGAAGTAGCGTCTGTCGCAACGCCCAGTTGAAGTTCAAGCATACAAACCTACATAATACCAGAGGCCACTACAATGTCCACTTTAAAGCCCAGCAGCGTCAAGCGGTGTCCATTGTTCTTGCCGGGCGTGGGGGGGCGGACGGGAGCGAGGGTGGTCATGAGTTCGATATCGCTTTTTCATAATTGATATAGGAAAAGCACAAATATCATGAGACTGATTGGCAGTGACAGACTGATAGCTACCCTGTATACATCGCCGAGATGGAAGGAAATAAGTAATAGCCTTCACGAGCTTTGCATCTTGTAACAGAAACTAATTGGTATTGCTTAATAAATATAATATATTGCATATGGAATATGCATATAAGGAATATAAGATGGAATAATTGCAGATATCTATCTGACTCAAGAATTGTCAATATATTAATAAATAAATCAATAAATACACAGTGCTAAAATAAATCGTTATTGAAATGAACTTATAGAATATTGCCACGCCTCCATCGGCGTTGCGGAAAACATTAATGTTCCGCATAGCCATTTTCAGTGCACTTAGGGTACAAATAACAAAAATAAGCAAGCAATAATAAAATTCAAACAACGAAACTTCAAATTGACAGCTTTCGTTTAGCTTTTATCTGCTGAAACCGTTTGCTGCCGTCGCACGCACCGCTCTCGATTTGATTGGCCCGTGACCAATAGAGGGAAAGAATGAAAAGAAAACCTAACAAATGCCTGGTTAGGCGGTTGGTCATGAAATCACCTTCACATGTGGCGCGCCTAACGAGAGACAATTGTAGAGCTTCGGGGCTCATATGGCATGTTTCGGCGTTCTTTGATTTGCAGATCATTGGCTAAATGCGTGTGTTTTGGAGACGTGTGGACAGAGAAGTGGAGAGGCGGAGAAGAGAGAGAGCTATAGACGCGCGAAGCGGAGAGCTGGCGACCCACGAAACTAAGTTTTCAATTCAAAGAGCGCCGCAAATACTTGGAGAGCCAAATACTGTTCTGCCTGCACTACCGAACCAGTTGCCTATTGTCTATAGCTGGGCATAATCGTAATGTGAGCAGCTTACATTGTTGGCTGACTACCGTTTGTTGCTTTGCTTCGTCAAGTGATTTACGTAAAGCAGCGAATTGTATTTTGTATATTTGTAATTATTATTTTACACCGAAAGGCCATTTGGATATAGTGACAAGATATTGTAGAACAAAGCCCAGTGGCCACTGGTGCTCGATTAATTGATGGATGGGCACAAGTTCAAAGGGATTTCACAATCCAGATTATACCATAAATACATAGACATATGCAGATCGTCATATACTCCTTATTGGATATATGCAAAAGCACTTGTATCACATAATACTGTTACATATGCAGTGTGACTTTATTTTAGTATTTTGATAAATATTCGCTTAGCCGTCCGCATGAAATACACTATCTCTATCTATCAGTAAATATTGAATGTTATGTTCTTACGGTTCGCCTTTTGGACCGTGACGAAACCGAAAATAAACCAAAATGAACGAGTTCCCGATATTTTGTAGTTGGAATATTGAAGAAAATACTTTGGCTTGGCTCTCAAATATACTTAAATAATTAAATAATTATTTATTCATAGTTTGCATTCACATTAGACATAATTCTCTTCAACGCTATTTGGGCAGGGACAGGGACAGAACGACTTAGCTCAGTCTTTTATAGAAATTTAAAGATTAATAAATATAAATAACCGAACTAAATTGAATCAATTTGACAACTGATGACTTTGTACAGTAATAATTATTAACTGTCAAAAGTTTAGCTGCTAACAATAGACAGCGAAGTTAGAATCGCAATTCGAATTCGCAGCTCAATGTTCAAGCAAACATCTGAATGTTTTGATTGAGAAGTACGTGTGTATAAATTAATTAGCTGCGTGCCTTGCTTATCGCCGACCGCTGATCGGGACCTATACTATACTCTACCTATATTTACATACATACATATGTATCTGTCTGCGTATAAACAATATTCGAATATCATGATTCATGAATGTATGCAATTTTATTAAGCAGATATTGAGGCGCTTTTTATCGGCTCAATTGTGCGTTGTTCGATGTGCGCTGTGTTTGCCCGGCACGTAACTGGATACTTATATCATTTCGTAAATTATATACTTGAAAAGTATTAAAGGCAGCCGGGCAGACGCCACGAGCGGACCAGACTGCGAACCTTATGCGAATGCAAACAAGAGATAAGATATCCTCGCTTTTGGCCCACTGTTTGCACGAAAAATGTCCAAAAAGGCAAACAATGCGACAGGCCATTGGGATGACAATATTATTATTATTATTCCTTTCTCTGTTTTATTTTACTATACTTTTTTCCTCTTCCTCTTCCTCTTCCTCTTCCTTTTTTTTTTTTTTTTTTTTTTGGATAATATTACATAATAAGACGTGCGCACCCTCGAGTATCCTTTAATGCAGGCGACGGCTGTGCGTAGGGAGAAAGGGAGCTGGGACAGGAACTGGAGTCGGCCATGGTGTATACCGACTGGCCTCAAGGGCGCTCATTTCTGTGGCTGGGGGCTTGTCTCCGCCTGTCAGGCAGACCACTAATGCGCTTCTCATGTCGCCTGATCTCAACAAACTTTTATGAGAACTGACATTTGAGGTGTGTAACTGTCGCAGTCCAGCAACAGAGACACTCGGAATTAGAGAGAGAGAGAGAGAGAGAGAGAGAGAGAAAGAGAGAGAGAGAGGAACAGAGAAACTGAGAGATAGAGATAGAGGGGGAGAGAGAGAGAGAGAGAAATTGATTTTTGAAAATAAGGAATTTGGGATTCGAACAGTGATAGTAGCAGACTTTTAAGTGGTAATTAATGTAAATACTCGGACATTTATCAGCTTACAAATCGACTTCAATCTCGAAAGGAAAAGTTGCACTCGCTGCTCTTGCTGCGATTCCTCAGCCCTTTTCTGTAGGGTACTTATGAACACGTTCTCAAAATTTTAGCTCAACGCGCGCGAGCGAACAAAATTTGTCACGACACATGCCGCGCATATTTTGTGAGTTATTTGGCTGTTGTTCTTGCTGCTGCTTTGTTTTTGTATTTTCTGGTGGCTCCCCAGTTGTGAGGGCCAAGAGCGAGGCCAATCCAAGTAGCCAGCGTGATGTACGGTGACAGACAGGCGGGCGAACGGGCTCGCTGTCCGCTGTCCGCTCTCCGCCGTTCGCTGTCTGGAATGGCGTTTGATCTTATCTCAAATTCCTGGTGGTCACTTTTCTATCCAAAATATCATTTCGTTTAAATAGTCCGACCTTTTTTTATATTTTGTAGGTCTCGTTTGTTGTTTCTTTCACATTTTTGTGTGTGTTTTGTTTTGAAATGCAAGTAATTAATTCATTTCGCTGCTGCGTCGCCCTCGCGTGTTGGTGTCAAGAAATATCAAAACATCACATCAAATAAATGTTGAATACGCCACAGCGAGCTGCACGGGCCGCGCCACTCCTCCAATCGACCCTTCCACTGCTGTTGCCCCGGCTAACACCTCTCTGAACTTTGGCCCAAAGCATTATTTCCCAGCCCTGTCCCAGCCCAGAAACCACTAAAAATACGACTTCAGCGTATACTCTTCTTGTCAAAAGGCTTGTAGCGTCCAGGCAAAGACTTTGCCGATCCCGAACAGAATACTCTCGCTGAGTATGAATGCATTGAAAATTTGTTTTTTACTACAGTTAATGTATTATTTTCTTTTATTTCTATTTTGATCGTAAGCTATTTTCTGTTAGTTTCGGGGTATCTGTTAACGTAAGGTGTCTGTTAGTCGACCATTCTCAATTGCTTGTATATATTTCTTTAGCTAACTAGTCGCAGCAATAGTTATGTAAATTTTCGTGTTAGGTTTCTTATTCGTTCACTTTGGTCAGTTCCTATTCATATTTCATAATTTTTCCATATTTTCACATTTTCACATTTTTGCTTGCGTGTTAGGGCATTGCCCCGCCCCAGTGCGCGAGGGGGGAAATGCCGCGACAAAGTGGTAGATCGTTTAAAAAACAATAAAACACGAACCACTCACAACTCTTTAGCTGCGAATAGTAATTAAATTGTTATGCCGCAAGACGCTGGCTCTGGCCATTCGGCTCTCAATAAAATAAAGCGCAATAAACGTGAACAAATGCACGCACTTAGATAAGGAGGAGTGAGAGTCTCTGCTAATTGGGTGGGAAAATACAGGAGTCTAAGATGCGTGATATTTGTGAAATGTCCATGGAAATACGGAAATCCAACACGGCTATGTTATTTATGATATTCTCTTGTTAATCTGCTTAAGTACTAAACAATAATACAACAACAAATTCAATACTTTCTGACAACATATAAACAAGGCGGAGTCGACTGCAAAGGCTTGTGAGGTATTTGCTGTATTTGCTCTATGGGTCGATCAAAAAATGCGAATGAACTGTTTTGGTGTTGATACTCCAAATTTTGAAAATAGATTCGTTCATATGAATAACCTATTATATTGCTCCAGGTCTTGGTATGGACACTACGAAAATATAAACTGCAAGACACACATATGTATGCAATAGTGCGAACAGCCTCGAAAATTTACATCAAATACACACATAATTTTCTAAATATATATGTGTACGTAGAGTAGGCGAAAGATGCTAGCCGAGTCGTTATAAACGGATTCTACTCTATAGTAGAATAGTAGATGCACTCACAAATAAATCTATTAAATATAACAAATGCAATCGCAAATTCTCCCTTTGACTTTGAAACTACTTCGATAGGCGCTCTGATTACCGATTTATGGATTCGAATGTGCTACTGCACTCAGTGCGCACCTATTACACTATTTTTACTATTACTCATCCAACCAAAGATTCGAATCTTTAATTTGAGCGCTCTGTCGATTGACATGCTCTTGCCCAAGTTGTCAATGGCGAAGCCTGTTTAAGAATGGTAATTAATCTTTGACTAGCTAACGGCCAGTTACCCACCTAGTCACATAAAAGTACCAGTAGTTTAGCTCCACTGTTTCTTCACTCTCCACCCCTCTTCAACCACTCACACCACCACTCGCTTAACCTTTTCAGTGCGTGTGATATGGTCTGGATATTGAAAAATGCTGATTAACACATTAGAGCTCATTGAATTGAATGCAATGAATATGAATACGAATGTGAATGTGAATGTGAATACGAATGTGAGTGTGAGTGTGAGTGACTGGCAAGCTTCTGCTGTGCGTGAATGCCAATATGTCGAATGCTACCATTTATAACCATGATCGCTGATTATGCTGTTCTCTGACTGAAAATGGATAACATGACAGATGGACTGAGGCAGGCATGTGCGCGCACAGCCAGAGATCGAGACTGAGACTCAGACGGAGAATAAGACTGAGACTGAGACTGCAACTGCGACAGCGACGGCGACTGAGGTAGAGACCGACACCAAGACCAAGACGATGATCACTAGACTGAGACCTGCTCCCCAGCTTTCGCAGTTGGGACTCAGTGACAGTTCGGTTGCAGCGGAGCTCAAACGAACGAACTCTTTATTTAAATAATCATTTTTTTTTGACAGCCAACTTGACTTCCAGATCGGCATGCAGCACCAGCTACTCCCGAGCCGCAGCGACAACTGCCAGCCTAACAGCCAGCCGAGCAGTCGAGCTTCATTCTTGATCTTCTTGATCAAGCTTGGTTATTATGATTTTTCATTTTCTTTTCTTTTCATTTTCTATTCTTTTCTTTTCTTTGCGCGCTTTAATTGTTTGTTTGACTCGCCGTTTAAGCGCCCCGTATGGTTCACATTCGGACCTGTGTCGCCTCTCTCTCTCTCCGTCCCTCTCTGTATCAGGCGCGTCTCAATTGTCAGCCGGACTTTTGGGTGCGGCGCGTGGGGATCTCTGGCGTCGTTTAATTGAAAACGATGCATGTAAATGACACTTTTCAGCATTAATAAGCAAATATTTGTATGATTATTGGTGTAGCAGAGGGATTACGCTGCAGCCTCAGCCGTAAGTAGGTAGAGCTCACTAGCTCTGATATCTGATTGAAGTCGTTCTGCTGTCTGTTGTCGTAACAGGTAAAGTGCTTAACTAGTTTCGAAGTCTAGAAGTCAAATGTGTCTGTCGCATCAATTTGGCCAACAGGTTCAGCGAAGCTCGAGAGCATACATATACTCAATGTAGTTGCGAAACACTTTTAGTATCGCTTCTTCACAGAATGACGCAAGGACTTGTAAGGACTTGAAGCGGCTGATAGCTGTTATATAAATATGTAATTCTAAACCAGTGGAATCCTATTATAAGTATAGTTGGTTTGAGAGAAAACAAAACATATTTATCGTCACATTGTAGATTGTAGAATTATACAAAGTTAATAGGTTATTACATTTTATATACTTTATAAATCAAAAATGTTTATGATAATAAATAGCCTGGATCGTTTTAAGTACAGTTTTTTGGCATACTATTTAATAAAGGTAATAGATCTGCTGTCTATACTCAAATATAACTGCATAGTCAGAAAGGCTTATATCAAATTTGTATATGATCAAACCTGAACTAATTTATAACTAAATTTGATTTCCATTATATATACAAAATTTCGTGATTAATTTGAGCCGAGAAGTTAATCGTGAGTTCGAGGTAATAATCTTTGCGTATTTCTCTTAGGCTGGCTAATTCCGAGATAAAAACTTCTCGACGCAGTGACAAGTGACAACCTGACTGACTGCACAGCATTGACAAAAATTATCTGAAATATGCAAGAAATATGCCAAAGACTAGTGGAGAGGATGGGGCTTAGGGGAGCCCCAAAGCAGGCTGAAATCATTGTGAGAGACCGTCAGGCGAACTCTTTGGCATTTGAAGAGACATTCTTATTTTTAGGTGACATGCCCTCGGTGGGACGTCTGACGCACTTGACTGTTGCGCGTATATATCTCGACTGTCAATCAGTTTTGAAAGTCATCGTATTTTTTACAGTTTTTTTTTCTTTCAGTTTGTTTTATTTGACCCTTTCTCTTAGTTATATATATATATATATATATATATATATATATTTTTTTTTTTTTTTTTGATTTGTCATATTTTTTGCAGCTACTTAGGAATACTTGTACAACAGATTTAAACATGATCTATTGATGACTGCGACTTTGGTTACAAGCCCTCTAATAATTATGAAATGCCTATCAAATATTCGCATAATTGGATACATTTACAGATCGTAAAGGGAATCGTATAAGAGAGCTCTAATATTTTGAATAACTTCTCGAGCATTACAAACAAGTAAGGAGGCTCTAGTCGAGGCGGCTCGACTACGAGATACGCTGAACCCAGCAAAAAAGAAACTAATACTCTTCTTCTTTACGAGCGCGCGCTCTGCTAACCGCGCAGTTGCTGCCGTGGCTTGGGGGTGGGTTGGGCTATGATTTGAACGCTTATAACTCCATTTCTAGATGGATGATCTTAATAAAATTTTCAAAATAATAAGAGTGTTTAAATGTAACTATGTGCCGAATTTCAAGTCTCTAGTATTTGAAATGCGTTTTTTCCAAATTGGGGGCGAAGGGGGCGTGGCATCCAAAATCCGAAAATTACATAATCTGCGTATTCATAATATCTATTTAAATATACAAATTTGATCTTTAGCTAAAACTGTATAGAAGTTATGTTCAAAAAACGTTAAAAATTGAAACGAATTTTAGATTTTTGATCGATAAATTGGAAATGGGACGGACTGACGGACTGACAGACGGACAGGGCTAGATCACCTTATTTTTTATGCTGATCAAGAATATACATACTTTATGGGATCTGCGACTACATTTAACAAAACCATTATACCCTGATTTCCCATTTTTAATGGGCCCAGGGTATAAAAATTGAAGTAGTCGCAACGGAGAATAGGAACTATAAGACTTAACATTTGAAGCCACTGTTAAAATGTTTCCTGCTGTTTATGTTATGTAAAATATACATGTTATTTTTAATACAAATAAAACATAGGTTTTATTTAATGATTATAAATATTATGTTTATTTGAGTTCAAACTCAAAGTTCTATTTCCGCAGTTATACCAAAATCGCTTTTAGAATTTTTTAAACTCCCCTTACTTGGGTCATTTTGAATATCAGTTAATTTTTGACAGTTGCTTTAGTTAGTTGCTTGTATGGAAATTGTTGGCCGGAGAAACACTTCAAAAACGCTCCAGCACTAGTTACTGTCTGGCCGCTGTATAACTTTCTTGCTCCCGAACCCGAATAGACGAATCAGGACTTAATCGGAGGAAGAATTGAACAAAATAAATCTAATAATTTTTGGAGTTTTTCGACAATTGGAAATAACGTTTTCACTTACTTAAAGTAGCTGATGGGGATTACTTCTAAGAGACAAAAGAATATATTCAAGAACTGGGCTCGTACATTTATATGCATAGTTTATTGTTTAGAGCTTCATTATATTATAAAACACCAGCACTTTCGATCATTGCAATAACCGTATTAATAATTTTCTATAAAACACATTCGATAGCTTGATCGGGATAATATATATATTAGGGATTGTAGATAACACTTACCTTGCGGCTTGGGAACATTCCGTTTGAGCTGCATCCATTTATATGTTGGAATGCTTGTCGCGTGATTAGGTGATTTTGATTGGGAGTTCGCTTGGTGCGCGGAGTTAGCAGCTGACACGGATGCTGTGGATGATGATGTGGAACTGCCAGGTGAGGTGACGCCGCCACCACGTTGATTCCTTGCCATAGACAAGCAGTTGTTGGAGCTGTTGGGGGATATCGAATGCTGTGACACCACCTGAGCTGGTGCACCGGTCGCATGTTGCTGCAGTTGCTGTTGCTGTTGCTGTTGCAGCTGTTGTTGCTGCTGTTGTTGCTGCTGCTGCTGTGCGCTGCTCGTTAAGCTGGATATGTGTCCATGACTGAGGCTGTGATGTAGATGAGCGTGTGGATAATCCATGGCAATGCCTGCATCCAAGGCGTAGCCGCCTCCCATGTGCTGATGGTGATGCCACATTTGTGGAGGCGACTGTTGCTGTCCGGCAGCCAGTTGCAACATGGCATCTGACGGATCCTCCAGCAGCATGCCCGGAGCTGCAGCCGCATAGCCCGCATGCAGCACTGCAGCATACTTCTCCTCCATCTGGCCGGCGTACACATGTGGCTGCGTCTGCGCCACATTTGGCGAGTAGAGACAGTCCAGGTTAGTGTACATCATTCCGTTCTCCGAGCTAATAATGGGCGTATGCGCATCCAAAGTCGGTTGTTGATGTTGTTGTTGCTGTTGCTGTTGCTGTTGCGACGTTGCGTTGGCCGCTGTTACCGGCGAATTGTTGGCAGGTGGTGGAACGGTTGCCACAGCGGCAGTAGCATAGTACGGGTTCACCGAATCGCTGTCGTAGTAGGAGTCGGCGGGCGAGTGGCTAGTGGGATGTAGTGGAGTGCTATTGGATGCTGCCACAGCCGCCGTGGTTGTGATGCCATACTCCGCTGCGCTGGGACTAAACAGATGCGAATGCGGGTAAAGTTGCTGCTGCTGTTGCTGCTGTTGTTGCTGTTGCTGCTGTTGCTGCTGTTGCTGCTGTTGGTGCTGTGCGAGTGGATGTTGCAGCTGGTGTTGGGCTGGCGGTGGCGTTAGCTGTTGCTGATAGTAGTTGGGCGAGTTGCTGTCGTAGCCATTGTAGGCTAGTTGCTGCTGCTGTTGCAATTGCTGCTGCTGTTGCTGCTGCTGGTGTTGCTGCTGCTGCTGCTGCTGGATATGGTGGGTCGGGGAAGGAAAGTAGTTGCTGCCATAGCCGTCGTAGGCCGTGGCAGTAGCATGTGGATGATGATGTGGATGGTTGCCGTACATGCTGCTAACGTCCATCATATTGTGGCCAAGACTGCACTCAACAATTTTGATTGCCTAAAAGAGGGGAAAATGAGAATGTTGCCTGAATTGGAGTCTAGTACAAAGTTAAGAGGCTTAAGCAGGTATTGTCTAAAATTGAAAGAAAACTTTGCTACGCCCCATGTTGGTCGACTTCAATAGTTAACTATATTTTCAATTTCGAAGCTCAAATGGAATCAAAGTCTAGTTTGCAAACGTATGATGCATCAGACAGTGACTGTGACAGAGAGAGAGAGAGAGAGAGAGAGAGAGAGAGCGAGAGAGAGAGAGAGAGAGCGAGAGAGAGAGAGACACTTTGGCACTTTGGCACTTTGGCATCGCAATCCGATGCTATAGAGTATACTTTAAGTATAGAAGTGGAAATTAGATAGGCAGAAGTATGTTGAGCAAAAAGTATTAGGCCACACGTCTTAAGAGCAATGAGGAATGCGTGCGTTCGACTGTAGACATTTATGTGTTAGTTTTTCTTTTTATTTGTTTTTTTTTTTGTCAACATGAAACTAACTTTTTTCAAAAAATAATTTTGTTGAGTGCGCCTAGCAGCTTGTCGAAGCCGAAACGGAGGCGCGTTTGTATATATGTATGCGTTTGATTTGAAAGTTGGCCTTTCGTTTGCTTTTTAATACACTTTGGTACACTGGCATTAACAGTTAAAGGAAACGCGACATAACTGTTTGAAGTTACAGTTCCGACGGTCTTCCCTTCTTAGTTTACTTTACGCGACGGTTCTCGAGCTTCGTGCTGCAAGCGCGCTAACCAAGTGGTGACTGATTGCTGGCCGAGCAGCCAACAGACATAGCCAACCACACACACAGCGGCGACTGGCGTGTGAGTAGGCCACGCCCAGAGAGTGCGGATTGCTGTCGTCCCGCTTGCGCACGCACTGCTAGGCACTGCTGCTCACTGGGTTCACTCTGGTTGCTCGCTCTCGCAGCTGTTTCGTGCTGAGCTCTTATCAGAGGACTGTCAGCAAGCTGTAGATATTACCGGTTTTGGCAGTTGCTATTTTCATTTCGATTTTTTTTGCCGGTCCTAACCCCGATCCCGATCCCGATCCCATTCCCAGTCCCAGTCCCAGTCGCAGTCCCGGTCCCTTGGCAAATGCTGATATTAGAGTTACGCCCATGTTTCACGTCTTATTTAACTGGAAGTGACATACAGACACACACACGCATATATACATACATGTGCATATAGTATATGTATTAAATTTTTTGATACTTTTGGCACGTTTTGTTATTTTTGGTTTTCGCACCTACACACGGTTAGAAACTCCCAAATGAATTGACAATGCAGGTAGTGGCCAAAAATTGGTCAACGAAGCTTCACTGGGATGTGTGCCAGCTGTGCAGCTGTCAATCGTCATCATCATATCAACATATGACAGACCCATCTATGGCTGCTGTGGAATTTTAATGCGTCTCGTCCTGTTGCCGTCTCTGACTCGACTCTGACTCTGGTTCTGGCTCTGGCACTAGCTCTGACTCAGTGGGATGCAATTCGTAGGCGCCCCCTACGAGTCTGTCACACTGCCCAGATAGAGATACCAACATTCAAATGTCTTCATGTTCCGTACTCCGGCATTGCACCTTTCACGCACAATGCATCATTTTTGGCTGGCTGTCTGTTCGTGCTGTCTGAAAAACTTTTGTGTGTTTGTTGCTGTTGGGTTTCTCCTTTATGTACGGGTTGATTGACATTTTCACAAGTTTTTGTCGTGTACTCATAGTTGTTTAGTTTAGCTAACCGTGCCCAATCCCAGTCCCAATTCCATTGCCAATCCCAAACCGAATCCACTTTCCAATCCCCTTTGCAGCACAATTTACTTTGCTGTGTTGGACAGTATCTCGTCCTTTTGGGCCTCTGCCCAGCGCTCCAAGGTGATTTGTTATATTTTCGGACAGCAGCAATTAATAGTAACAGGATGTGTGTGTTTTTATTTTCAGCATCGGCTTCAGCCTCCACTCGAAACCCAACTACACGTCCACTATCCCACGTCATTGCAAGTGGTCACACTTTCCCTAAAACTCTCGCACATGGGTCTGCGTTTGACAGCAACAAGGAAATTACGTCTTGTTCACAAATATAAAGGTATACAGATAATAAAGTCTATACAGGCGATAGATGCTCAGTTGCTGTTATCGCTTTTACTATGCGGCAAAAACAATGTTTAAGCCGAACTATGAAAATGATATTGCTGTGTGTATCAAAATAGTGAACTATAATGAATTAGAGCAACTTAACATTTAGTATTTCTTAACGCTATATGTAGTAATTTATATATTAGCTATATGATATGAAATTTTATAAATTTAAAATATTTCGTTTCTTTGATCAAAACATGTCTCCTACTAGAGTATTCCACTGTAGAGATTAATGTTAGCTGAGTAATGCTTCTTTTAAATATGTAAAGAAAAAAAACCTTAATATTTTTCTAATTATACCCTGAAGCCATTGAAAATGGGGATTCAGGGTATAATGGTTTTGTGAAAAGGTATTTAACAGGCAGAAGGAGACGTCGCAGACCCCAAAAAGTATATAGATTCTTGATTGTTTCGATAAGTCCCATTTCCTTATTATCGTTAAGAAATCGAAAATACGTTTACTTTTTTACGTTTTTTGGACATAGCTTCAACACGGTTTGAGCTAGAAACTTCAAATCTGAGACCCCGAATACCCGTTTCGAATTTCAAAACGTCCACAAATAAGTGTTTCGCATGGACGTTTATAAATAAAACTCCCAAAATAACACTTTCAAAATGTGCTTAGGAATATCCCTCTTACTCAGTGAGCCATGCATAAACCGTGGGGTTTTCCGTCTTCGGCAGTTTTTCTGTGTGTACTGCTGCTGCGTTGGTCAGCGACGCAGTTTTTCTTTTTATACTTTGTTCCCAAAGGGAAAAAAGTATATTGGGTTTGTGCAATGTCCGTCTTGCTGTCCGTCCGTCTGTCCGTCTGTCCGTATGAACGCAATATTTTTCGGCGCTATTAGAGCTAGAGACTTGAAATTTGGAACATATACTCATATATGCTCCCGAATTATAAAGTGTAAAAATTTTCCTGATCCGCTCACTAGGGGCGTGGCAAATCGGAAAAGTCTTCCGCCCATAGGCAAGTTATCATACTAGATGATGAGCTAGAGAGTTGCAATTTGGATTGTATACTCGGGGTGACAACCCAAGTTCAAAAAGCTATGGCGGATATATCTACGCCCATTGGGGGCGTGGCAAATCGGGAAATACGTATCTTCTACACCGTTGAAGCTAGAACGCTGAAATTTGGCATGTAAGTTAATGTTATAATTCTAAGAAGATCGACCAAAAAGTTTTATGTCTACGCCAATTGGGGGCGTGGCAAATCGGGCTTGAATATTTAGTGATTTTTCAAATTGTGCTATATTTTGAATATTATTGGCACTAGAGACTAGCAATTTGGCATGTATACTCGGGTTGACAACCCAAGACCAATAAGCTATGGTAGATATAGCTACGCCCACAGGGGGCGTGGCAAACCGCAAAAGTTTATATCTCCTGCAGTTTTAGAGCTAGAAGCTTGAAAATTGGATGGTTGAGTTACTAATGTCAGCCTCTTTGGGGGCGTGGCATATCGAAAAATACCCTGTAATTTTCGCATTTTTGGAATGTAAGCAACCAAATTTTGCAGTCATGTTAGCCTCGGCCCTTTCTACGAACTGGCCAAAAATTATGCGTCCACGCCCACTGGGGGCGTGGCAAATCGGCAAAGAAGTTTGTTGTGGCCAACTGCATAATACATGCTTATAATAGCTCAGTATTAATTACTAAGATGGCAGAAAGCATTTTAACATAAATATAATAATATTAATGAATTTACAAAATAAAATTTATAAGTTTTCGATTAATAAACAAAATGTTTCCAGCGGGACTCGAACCCAGGTCATTTAAAATAACATGAAATCATTAGCTAAACCCAAAACAAATCACAGCTGATGAGCTCATCAGCTGATCAGCAGCTTGGTTCGAAACAAAATAATGTATACACACTTGGATGTGTGTACACTTACAAACAGCTGTTTACATATGCGTACATATGTATATATATGCATGCATAGAAAAACGCTTGCCACGCAGCGTGGCAAATCGGAAAAGTTGTTTTAGTTTTTGCTTAAATGCACAATTCATATGCGTATGTTTATAAATTATTATCACTTGGCAGCATGCCTTTTATAATAAATATACAAATATAAACAAAATAAAAAATAATAATTTTTGAAAAAATGTTTTTTGCGGGATTCGAACCCACGCACCTAAGTATAGTTTGCATAGCGCTTACCACCAGCGCCACTGCCCTGATGTGGGCATTGTTAACTAAAACCAAAAACCAAATAATCCATTGCTAGAGAGCATTTTGACAAAATTGTAGTACCGATCGAAAAATTCACAATTCTTAGAATATTCTGGCATGCAAACTTTTGTATGCATATGTACATAGAAAATTGTGTGTATACTCGTATAGTGTGTACATGTGTAAATCTGTATGTATGTATAGGAAAAACGTTTGTTGCTTGCCATGTACGTTTTCTAATTGCCGAAATATTTCGTTAATTAAATGTTTATTAAATAAATAAGATGCACCTATGGGAACAAAGTATTTCGCAGTTAGTTGCGCCTAACTGCAACGTTCTTACTTGTTTTCTCTCTATGCGTTGCTGCTGCGTTGCACTATGGGCACAAATGCCGATTTAGCGGCATAAACTCCAAATTTAAAGATATAGACTTGAAATTTTGCATATATTCTTAGATTATTTTTTTAGAATTTTGGATTTTCTTGTTTTTGAAATTTGAATTTTTCTGAAAAATCATATTTCAGTTGCCAGCCAGATTGCATTTTCATTTTTAAAGCGTTCAACATGTTTGTTACTTTTGGCCAGCTGCTTTTTGACATGGGAAGCGATATTTTCACACATTTATAAAATGGAACTAAAAAAAAAAATTAATTTCAAATACTAGAGACAATTTGCAAATTGATACATTTGGATGCTATTAATATATTCCGAAATTTTCATGAAGGTCGTTCAGCTAGAAATGGAGTTATAAGCGTCCAAAGTATAGCCCAACCCACCCCCAACCTACGGCAGCATCTGATCGGTTTGCAAAGCGCGCGTAAATAAGAAGAGTATTAGTTTTATGCAGAGTTCAGGGTATCTCGTAGTCGTAGTCTTATTACTCATAACATTTTATACTTGGATATACAGAAGTATAGGAAACACTATCAAGCGCTCTAATCGATTTTCCAGAAGCGGGAAAATATGCGTACTTTGGAAAGTTTCAGTTCCGAGATCGTCAAGCTTATGCTAACTAAATAGATGGATATAGTAAGCCCGACTTAGCTCGCCATTCTTGAATCTAACAATATACTTGTAAGCTCTGATTATTGGCTATTGCAGGGATTTAGTTAATAACTATTACCAATACTAATGATACTCTTTCTTAACGATAGTCAGTAAGTCAACTAACGTATTTGTCAATTGCAATATTGTGTTATATATGTTACAAAGGGCGAAGATCCAAATCGACCCAATCAAGATAGTATACTTATAGAATTTATTTGGAAGTAAAGAATACAAAAACAGAATTAAGTGACAACTGCCTAATTAACTCCAATTATATTTATAAAGGAGTGATAAGATAGTAAAATAAAAATCCCTTGTCGTTCATAAGAAATGGAAATGTGGAAAACAATTAAAAATCATTAGGGTGTTAACTTTTTCAGCAGAGTTAGTTGGAGTTAGTTCAAAATAATTTTAACAGAATTCTAGTTATTAAACAAGAAAGAGGGTTCCAGGCTGGACAGCCCGGGCAGCTAGGGGCTGCTTTTGTATCGCCCCTTTATATATACTTGGATACATGCATGCATACGCTGCAAGCAACACATACACACACACATGGGCACGCAAACACGCATAAGCACGCGGTCTGCTTAAGGGATTTACTATGAGATAACTATTGTTGAACAACTTTTGTTTGAATGTAGTTGTTGTGTTCTGTTCCCAACGGGAGATTTCAGAAACTACAAAAGTTAGCTAGCTGCCACGCCCCAATGGGCGTAAATATATCCGCCATAGCTTTTTGAACGGACGGACATTGCCTAAAACCAAAATACTCTTTTCCCTTTGGGAGCAGAGGCTACAGCCGTGTAATTTGGCAATAGGCACATTTGAATGCTATTAAAATATGCCGAAAGTTTCATATAGATCGTCCATCTAGAATGTTTTCTGGTCATAATGAAGATAGATAATTTAATTTGATGTGTGTAATATTTCAGATATTTGTGTACAGGGTACATTGTAAGCGCAGGGAAGACAATCATTTTCAGTATTTTAACCAGTGCTACTTGAGCTCCCATTTTCAACAGAGTTCAGAATATGAAAACATGCCTTCTATGAGACATTCAAAATAAATAATGTAAAACAACAGTATTATGAATAAAGTATTATTATTTTTCGTTATATGTTCTATATGCCCCAGACTCTTATGACTATTTTCTGGCAGCCCTCTTACCGTAAGAGTGTAGACATATCTTACGGGCTCCGCTTATGCTACATGGTAATTAACTTATCATAATGGGAATGGGGCACACCGGTTACAAGGAAGCCGAATCATCAAACTGCCAAAGCGCTTTGACGCCGTCGGAAGCATGACATATAGATTCGATAGGCGTCAATATGGTTGGTCAGCTGACAAGAGAATGATCGTCTTAACTCATTGCATTGCAAACAAGTGTAGGTGCTCTGATCACAGGGGCCGGACTATTATATACCCTGTGCACAGCTGCTACTTTAATAATTGTGCGTTTCTTATACATTATTGAGAAAGAGACGTGAATTTCATTTTACTTTATTGCCAATACTGTATTATTCAAAATGTATGTTCTTGTATCAACTAAAATTTTGTCTTAATAAGTAATTCTCTAGAATTGCCAAAGCTAAAGACACCAAATTTAGTAATTGGACTCTCATAATTTTGATCGATATTAAGAGAATGAGAGATCACACTAAAATGTGCAAACTTGTAATACGTATGTTGGTCTATATTAACTATTGTCAATTGAAAATCTCTTGCTTTTGCAGTGGCCAGGATCGAACAAATGGACGGGCGGATACGCTTAGGACAGACAATATGGTTCGTAAAGATATATGTGATTTGTGGGATAGGGCGAGCCTCCATCTGATTGTTCCGTACTATATCATATCCTCTTCAGCGGCTTTCGTTGGGCTTAGGGTATGGAAAGAACTGACCAAAATTCTGACGCCAGCACGTGAGAGGAGGTGGGGATGCGTCGTTACAAAGCGACTTTGAATGTTGTTGTCACTTGCTGTGGCAGCTGCCCCTGTCCTTTGCCAAGCGAGAGGTATGGGTATGGGGTTGGGAGAGAGAAAGATAGAGCGAGAGAGAGGAAGAGGGAGACGTGACGAGTAACGGTAACAGTAACAGTCGTAATTGGCGCTGCACAAATTGATGGATTGCCCGTCGCGACTGTCCAAGCTCCCCGTCTGTCCCATTGGCGGTCTTTTGTAGTTTTTCTTTTACCTATATATATATATATATATATATATATATATATATATATATATATATATATATATATATATATATATATATATTTCGGTTAAATCGATATTTGTGCCATTTTTTGTGCAGCTTTTCACTTTTGTATTTGTGTAATGATTAATTAATTGTACGCACTTATCGGGCTTTACTGCTGCCAGTTACCTCTTGCCGACGCCTGACGTCTGACGCTTGAGGCCTGAGGCCTGAGGTCTGACGCCTGTTGCACTGACGACGGCTGTCGCCAAATTGGTAACATCGCCTCTAGTGCTTCCAGAGCCTCTTCTAATTGAATACGTAATTACGAGTACTGCAGACGTCCTCATTGTTTTAATTAATACGATTTTAAGCCAATCATTTGTCAGAAACCTAATTGGAGCATAAATTCATCACAGCTAAATCGTTTAAAATGCACTAATAGGTGCATAGCCAGACACGGTCTCCTCTCATTGATTGATATATTTAAGGTCATATCAAGGTATTATAAACTAATTTGGTGCATTCTCAAACTATCAGACACAGCCCTAATCCAAAACCCAACCAAAAAAAATATATTTTTAAATAGTTACTTATTCCATATTTTAATTACTCTATAATTTACATATATGTATGTAAGTAAAATCGAATTTGTTACTGATTGCTCTTGCTTTCTCCCAAGGTTATTTACTTTACTTACAATAATAAAAGCATATAGAACTTAAGAGGTAAGTGTATTGATAAGCTTATGTGTTCTATTTTACTGAACGAAATATAATATAATAATATATATACATACATATGCTTAAATTTTAAATTGCTGATTCTCTATTCAGAACGGTTTCATGTATATATACATATATGTCTTTCGATTTTGGACTGGAACAACATGTGTGGCTCTATTAATATAGTTCCATGACCCTGACATTTGCCAATTATAGATATAATATGTCTGCCTTTATAAGACTAATGCAAATCAAGAGCGGCTTTAATTATAGCTTTTGTATCCGAATTTTTCAATCTTTTAAATTTATGTTTCTATGTATAACAATAACGATAGTTATTATAAATTTTTAAAATATTTTATAACAAATATGTTCTATAATAATATTGTGACTATGCAATCTTAATATAAAACCAATGATTCGATTTATCCCGATGTATTCCTATGAAAATTAAAAAAAAAAAAAAATGTTTACAAAATGCGCACAACAAATTGAACAAATTTGTGTTAACTAAGTTGATAGATTGTTGGGGACATAAGAATAAATAAATTGTGCTATCTTATCGTAAATTGCAAATTGCCAATTGCACATTGAAAATTGCAAATGCCATTGAAAAATGGCAACATACATAAAGTTTTAAATAACTTAATACATTAATACATAAGCAAACGACTTTAATATGTGATGACATAAATCCTCATAAACCTCATTATTACAGTGTCTACAATGCGAATGAATTTACAATTGACCTTGGCTTAATGTAATGCAAAGTTATGCAAAGCTTCCATGTTTGAAATGCTCGTAAAAATGACGCGACTTTAACCCGAGGACCGAACTCTCGAGTATCTTTCATTTTCAGTTCAGACGCGGATAAAGTTTGAGCGAGACAACTAGTGCCGCGGCTCTTATCCGAGTTGGTGTAGGTAGCCAATGGGAATGAAGACGAGCTGACTTCGACCCTGATTGGACTGTAGCTCAACCCCTGTTCTCGTTGCTTAGTTGATAGTCAGGCAGCTGCGCGATGGACATTCTACTGAGATCATATATGGGCTCCGACTGCTGCTTGGCTCATCAGTTGCAAAATTTGTACAGATGCTAACCGAGGACAAAAGAAGCGTGTTGTTATACAAATTGAGTTGCTGGATAAAAATTTGTGTAAGCGTTTCGCGTGAAGTCATTTGAAAATACATTTATGCTTGAATACGTTTATGGATGCTGACACTCTGCATGCAGTATTAATATTAATATTCATATTCATATTCATATTAATATTAATATTAATAATATTAATATTAATATTAATTTTATATTACTAGTTTATTTTCTAGACTGTAAATAATGAAATCAATGACGGAATAATATTGTTAACAAATGTTGCTTAAAATCAATAAACTCGCAGAATATATATTCGTACTTAACAATACCAATTTTAAAAGCCACAACAGCGGGAGTGAGAAGGAAAGTACTGTGCGCATATATACACCCAAATATGTATGTAGCGAAATGCCTATTAGTCATTTGCCAAATATCCATTTCTAGCGAAACACAATATAAATATACATATATAATTATTCGAACAAAATTAAACTTTAGTGCGCAATGATTTTAAGTCAGCTTTCTTCAATTTTTCGCTCGTATTGTTGGAGTATTTCTTTATTCAATTTAGTGTGTTATTTAGCTTTAATCTGCTGCAGGTGCTGTAAAGGTACGCAAATAATATTCTTTTCAGAAAGAAGCAGCCAGAAAGCATACACACGCTCTTTAGCATCTTTTTTATAATTTTTTGAGATCACCAGCTCCGAAAAGCCACAGTGTGCGAGCGTCTATCTTATCACTCTCGAAATAAGTGTCCATAAAATAATAACACATTCACGCACCTGCACGCTGTCGATGTGTTTAGCGGAAGCAAACTCCGCATACACACCAACACATACGGAAAAAATGTTTTAAAGAATCATGAAAAACCCCAAAGACAGATCGTTGCTCTCTCAGTAGGAGCGAGTTCGTTAAGAACAGTTGCAATTTTTTATTGTTTACTGTTTGGGGGTTATTCTGTTTTTCAGCGGGAGTGAGCGTGACTTGTTTTCGAACTTTGAGAAATAATCAACGGTTTTCATTCATTTCATTTCATTTCATATTGATATGTATATGTTAGTTGTAAATTCTTATAGAATATTTAATATATAATATTCCTCCGACTAAATTGCTGCGCATGAGGGCTTTATTTTATTATTATTATTTAAGCGCTAAATCCTTACAATGCATATGTAGCAGCGTAACGACACATTTAGACTCTAAAATAAAGAACCTTGACTTCTGATATGCACAAGAGGACATAGAGCATAAGGGCTGTATTTTATTATAAGCGCCACCTTTGGGAAAGATTTAGAGCGCGCAAATTATGCTGCATACTTTCAGACGGACAATTTATTCATACTTTTTCTTTTGTATTTATATTATTTGTTTTTATACCCTGAACCCATTGAAAATGGGAATTCAGGGTATAATGGTTTTGTGAAAATGTATGTAACAGGCAGAAGGAGACGTCGCAGACCCCATAAAGTATATATATTCTTGATCAGCAGAAAAAAATAAGTTGATTGAGCCCTGTCCGTCTGTCCGTCCGTCCGTCCGTCCGTCCGTCCGTCCGTCCGTCCGTCCGTCCGTCCGTCCGTCCGTCCGTCCGTCCGTCCGTCCGTCCGTCCGTCCGTATGAACGTCGAGATTTCGGAAACTACAAAAGCTAGAGAGCTGAAATTTTACATGAACACTCATATGTTAGCTACGCAGTACGAGTTTATTTTGTTTTTTCGATAACTCATCCCATTTCCAAATTATCGATAAAAAATCGAAAATTCGTTTCAATTTTTTAGGTTTTTTGAGCATAACTTCTACACCGTTTTAGCTAAAGACTTCAAATTTGCATATTTAGATAGATATTATGAATACGCAGATTATGTAATTTTTGGATTTTGGATGCCACGCCCCCTTCGCCCACAATTTGCAAAAAACCCATTTCAAATACTAGAGACTTGAAATTTGGCACATAGATACATTTAGATATTAATAATCTACTCTGAAAATTTCATTAAGATCATCCATCTAGAAATTGAGTTATAGGCGTTCAAAGTATAGCCCAACCCACCCCCAAGCCACGGCAGCAACTGCGCGGTTAGCAGAGCTCGCGCTCATGCGATTGTAAAGAAGAAGAGTATCACTTTTTTTGCAGGGTTCAGGGGATCTCGTAGTCGAGCCGTCTCGACTAGAGCCTTCTTACTTGTTATTTATAAAGTCATACTGTTAAACAGTTTGGTGCAATTCGTCGAGTTAAAATGTAATGGAAATTTTTAGTTGATGAAGTATCATATCGCTTGTACGCCTGTATGTGTGTAAGCATAGCAGGCGTCTTGCTGCCTCTCAAATTTTCAGATTATGCTCATGACATTCATATTTATATTGCAAACCAAACTGTATGTCTCTAGTATTTGAAATAGATTTTGTACACTTTTGGGGGTGTGGGATGAATTGGGGACCGGAATCCAAAATCTGAAACCGAAATTGTTATAAATTAGTAACTATATATATGCAGAAGACTTGGAGAGGGTTCACGGTATAAAAATGAAATGAAACGTCACCTATTTCTCCCACATTCTCTGTTCATTAGCGTGTGTTTTAATCTGATCAGTGGCAGCTGCTGCCGAGCTGATCATCTACCAGCAAAGATTCGTTCTGATTAGACTGCGACGTTCGTGGTTTCAGAGCTAATATGTTGTTGAAAACGGCTTTACCCGTCCTCCCTCGCACTCGTTTGCTTACGCAACTATTACTGTCACCCATCACGTGACACCCCTGCATGTGGCTCATCCTCAAACAAGAGAAATACATAGTTTGATTTTATAATTTAATTAACACCGTTAAAAAACACGATATTTTCCTTAATAGAAAAAAGAGATAGAGATAGAGACAAAGAGAAACACAGAGAAATAGTGAGAGAGAGAAAGAGAGGCAGAGAGAGAGAGAGAGACAGAGAGAGAGAGACAGAGAGAGAGACAGAGAGAGAGACAGAGAGAGAGACAGAGAGGAGCAGGGAAGGGCACACAGATATACTAAGTCCGGAAAACATACAGAAATTTAATTAAGGAGAGAGAAATAAATAAATAACAAGGGAGACCAGGAGCTAATACTGCACTTCAGAGTGCAGAAGGAGACTCAAACATACTTTGTTATGAAGAGCCTTTGTTATGAAAAGCCATAAAGCGAGAAAGCGACAAACCAATAGAAAGATGGAGAACAAGTAAGAAGGCTCTAGTATAGACTGTTGGACTACGAGATACCCTAAACCCTGCAAAAAAGTGATACTCTTCTTCTTTTCGCTCAAAAAACTTGCAAAAAGTATCGAAAATTCATGTAAAATTTCAGCTCTCTAGCTTTTGTAGTTTCCGAAATCTCGACGTTTTTTTTTTTTGCTGATCAAGAATATATATACTTTATGATGTCTGCGACGTCTTCTTCTGCCTGTTACATACATTTTCACAAAACCATTATACCCTAAATTCTGGGTATCAAAAAGAATGTCAGCAGGAGTAACGCGGTAGAAATTGTTTGTATTTGGTATTTAATATTGTGAGTATATATTAAATACTAGAATTTTGCATGTAGTTAAAAGTATTGAATTTGATATGAAAATATTACAGACATATGAAAGAGTTTGCATTTTTAATGAACTGTACATATTTTCTTTAGAATATGTGGATCATATGCTAATTCATTGAAATCCGATAAGTCACATACGACTTATCCAAATGCGTATATCCTAATGTTTTGGTGGAACAGGTAATTGAATACGTGGAAAACCCCATAAAGTATATATATTCTCGATTCGATACATATTTATTGTGTCCGTCCGACCGCGAACGCGAAAATTTCGTAGGCTACCCGAGTTAGGGATCCGAAATTTACATTTGTAAAATTAGAGACTTTTGATTTGGCAAAAAAATACATGTCTATGCTAACCTTATTAGCAGAGAAGAAGAAGCATATCAGTTCTTTACACAGTTCAGGAGATCTCCCAGTGAAGCAGTCTCGACTAGGGCACTCTTACTTGTTAATTTATACAGAAACTACATTTTGAACCTATATCATTCCTGGATTTACAACTACATAGTAAAAATTTGTGGAATTTTTAGAAAATTCTTCGCGCGTAGAGTTCTGTTTTACTTCCTATTATAGTGCACAAAGCTGTAAACAAAATAAGATCTCCAATGAGCGTAAAGCAAATAAATATTCCATACTTTTGTACTTCGCATAGGAAGTTTAGATGGCGACAAAAAAATAAAAATAAAAACGCGAGCATGCGAAATCCAATTAAAGCTCAAATGATACGTAACAAATATTTAAGGTCGCGTCTGATCTGGCGCGAGGCAGGGAAGGGGGCGGCAACAAAAGGTGTCGCTGGTGTAGAGACGTGTGTGTGTGTGTGTGTGTGTGTGTGTGTGTGAGTAGGAGCACGCATGTGTGTGGGCAAGTGCATGGCAGCTAATTTGAAAAACCGTTGTTATGCATTTGCGCATGCGCTGCATACCATATTAATCATAATGGCACTAAGTGAGGTGTGTATGTGTACGTGTGTGTGTGTGTGCAGTGTGTGTAGTGCGAGTGATTTTCGAAAGCGAAAACAAATGAGCGATCTCGTCGATTTAGTGGCTGGTATGCGACTTCTGAGTATCTGAGACCAATATTAATTCGGCTCGAGTGCGTCCAATTCAATCAAGAAGGCTTATGCCTTTATGCTTGTTGTTGTTGTTGCTCTGGCGACTGTTGTTGTCGCCGTCATTGCGGCTGTTGTTTTTGTCACTTGTGCGCTTAGCCTTGGTTAACATTGTGCTTGGCAGCGGTAGTACTACCGCTCCGCTTTGCCATCCGTCGACCGTCCACCATCGAGCATGTACTCCTCCTCCGCCAGTAGCAGCAGCACCTACTTGGCTTCTAGTCTTGCTCGTCGTTGAGTTTTAGTTATGGTCGCTTTGTATTTTGGTAATGTCGCCGGCGTTTTGTGACGCAAGTGCACTCATTTGGTTGCGAGTGCGGGCACATCGGTGAGTACATCGGCGGGCACATCGGCGGGCCTCGCGGCGCGGTATAAAAGCCCCTAGTTGGACATTGTTCAAATCAGTTCACAGCCAAGTTCGGTATCTAGAGCAACATTCGTCAAACCCAACCCAACCCCAAACCCAACAACAATGGCATTCAAAGTAAGCCAAATGCCAGCCAGGCTTAAGGACTAAGTGAGGAGCTGTTGAGCTAAACTGTGTCTGTGTGTGTGTTTCATCTACTTGCAGTTCACCATTCTCTTCGCCGCCTGCATCGCTGTGGCCAGTGCTGGAGTCGTGCCCGTAGCTACGCCCTTGGCCGCCGTTGCCCAGGTGGAGGAATACGACCCCCATCCCCAATACACCTACGGATATGACGTTAAGGATGCGATCTCTGGCGACTCGAAAACCCAGGTGGAGACCCGTGACGGCGACATCGTTCAGGGCCAATACTCGCTGAACGATGCTGATGGCTACCGCCGCATTGTGGACTACACCGCCGACCCGATCAACGGCTTCAACGCTGTGGTGCGCCGTGAGCCTCTGGTCGCCGCTGTGGCCGCTGCTCCAGTTGTCGCTGCTCCCGCTCCAGTCGTTCGCGCTGCTCCCCTGGCCTATGCCGCTGCTCCAGCCCCCATTGTCAAGGCAGCTGCCCCATTGGTCGCCGCCGGTCCAGCCATCGTCAAGACTCAGTACGCTTCGCCGCTTATCTCGTACGCCTATTAATTGCCCAAATAGGCGCTGTCCGACCTGATAATTGCCGTTAGTTGTTATTGAATAAAGAATGTGATTTCATAGAACGATTTATCCGTTTCATTTGTGCAGTTTGACACGTAAAAGTATTAAGAGAATTGGAGTCGAACATTCTTCAAAGAAAACTATAACTATAACCGACAGAGGACCACTTAAAGGTGGCTTCATGGTCGTTATTTGCGAATTCTTATGCATATTTTTTCAAACATCCTTAACGCATATTTTACTTTTCCCTTTATCGTGTTACTTATTCTGTAATAGCCAATATATGTATATAATATTGTATACAATATATATCGTCAAAGCACATCAATAACAAGTAAGAAAGCTGTAGTCGAGACTGCTCGACTACGAAACCCCCTGAGCACTTCTTCGAACGAATAATATTCCAAGAATTATTCGATTCGTTTCTGCACGCATGCAAAACCACGCGCACACATAGACACTGATCTACGCTTGTATGCATGTATGTCTGTATGCATGTGTGTAAGCACTGCAAGCGTCTTTCTGTCTCGCTGCTTTGCTGCAGCGCCGCATGGATTTTGATGAGAAAACTTTAATGGTTAATAATTCTGTTTCTAGATGGACAATCGTATTGATATCTTCAGATTATGATTATGATATTCATATCTATATGCTAAACCAAACTGCATGTCTCTAGTATTTGAAATGAATTTTTTTCACATTTGGTGGTGGTGGGGCGAAGTGGGGACCAAAATCTGACAAAAATCGAAATTGTATTAAATTAGTATCTATATATATGCAGCAGACATGGAGACTCTAACTCTAAAGATGAATTAGCTAGAATTTTATAACTGGTTTCCGATAAATTCGTTTATCGATAACTTTGCAAATATACAAGTTATCGAATTTCTGAAACAAACTCGTACTGCGCGTGCAATATACGAACCTAACACAAAAAGAATGAACTCTCTAGCTTTTGTATCTTCGGAAATCGACGCGTTCATACATACGGACGGACGGACGGACGGACGGACGGACATGGCTATATCAACTTTTCTCGTCACCCTGATCAAGAATATATATACTTGATGGGGTCTGCCACGCCTCCTTCTGCCTGTTACATACTTTTAACAAAGCCATTATACCCTGATTTCCCATTTTCAATGGGCACAGGGTATAAAAAGTGTCTTAGATCTGTATCATTTCAGTTATACTTTATTCTTGTTTTAGGTTCAAGTAATCTCAACAGACAGAGCTGGAAAATTTTCAAAATTCGAAAATTCAAAAGAAATTAAGAAACATTACGAGTCAAAACGCACGATACTTTCCCTCCTTAGCGGCTGCCTATATCAAGGTCGGCCGACACTGAGCCACTTTGTAGACCTATTAAGTGCAGAAAGCAAAGAACCAACTGAAAGCAAAAGCTGCAAAGTAAAATCTCAAAAAAATAATAAAAATAAAATCAAAACAAAGCCGGTTACGTGTAAAGATATATACATACATATACACATGCATACATATACATATACGATTCACGGCTGCGACTACGTGAGATGTTCAACAAATTCAAGTGAAGTAGGCGGAGTATGACGCGAAATAGTGTTTCGGCTTACAAAGTACACATTAAAGAGATTTCTTACACTGAATTCGCTGAATAATTAATTCTGAGATATAAAATTTACAATTAAATTTAGCGTCCTTACTAATCACCAACTAAATGCAATATTTTCAAATAATTAATTTTGTGTATGTGTATATATGCTGTAATATGCTATCTGTCTACGTATGTTAGTATATCTGGATCTTAGCACTGCATGCACAATGGAGAAAACAAGATTTCTAAGTCATTCGTATGATTTAATTCACAGACTCACACATAGATTGAAGTACATTGCAATATTTACGAGTTGCATTCGTTATTGAATAATCTTTAAACATACCATAAGCTCATTAAAAATGTAACTCAAGGCATCCCATCGAGGCAATGACCCCATAAACTACAGACACATAATTTTATACACATATACATGTGTATGTATATGTTTTTGTCGGTTCCATCCGTCCGTCTGAATGAGCACATCGTAGTGTTGAAAAAGATTGCTTTAAATGTGCCGTCTATGTGTAAGTCTGAGTGGGTATATCGAAAAGCTCTTGAGTCTTAAGATCTGAAGTCGGCATGTTAATTTACTGTTGTTTACTATATACATTCTACATGGATAACTTAATCTAAGAAAACAGAAACACATTTTTCAAATACTTAAACATCTGTTTCCATTTTGAGGCTTGCAAATTAGCAATGGGTTTAATTGGAATACACATTCTTTGGCAGTACGAACACGAACACGCTTTATAAAATTTGTGCGTTGTGTTGGTTTGTCGGTTTTTAGGTACAATTTTTTAATTGCCTTGTGGCTTTTTTGGTGGCCAGTTACACGATGCCGCCTTGCACGACTGTAATTGGAATGGAATAGCCAGGTATTCCGTAGAGTATTTTTTGTAGCCACTGTTAGGCCACTGTTAGGCCACTGCTTCAGCTACTGCAGTACGTACTCGTACTTCATGGGAACGGGCGCAAGGCACGCATATGCCATTGGAAGCGATTGCAAGCGTTCACGAGGTAATTAACCATAAAACCTGACTTTGACCTTAACACTCGCGTTGTCGCTGCTCACCTGTCCCCTGCCGAAGGTGGAAGACAAAGAGGCAAAGAGGCCTCAAGTAGCGGTCGATTCTGTGCCTTGGCATATTTGGGCGTGCAAGGGACAGATGTTATTGGAAAAGTCGAAGACTGGCCGTTCATGTAGCTTGACATCTGAATGATAATACAATGCTTGCGATTAAAGACAACAAAGCCACGTAAATCATCCTGCAACACATGAGGTGAAAGCGCCAAAAATAAAAAAAATTAAAAAAATAAATAAAAAACGCTGACCTTAACTTGTTGAACCGTCGAGTACAAAGCTTGGCAATTGCAATTGCAAGTGGATTACATCTGAAGACACACATAGTGCTATATATTCAATTTTCGCTGATTGCTGTAAGTGTTAACGGCAAAGCAGATGGTAACCGCAGTGCTGTCCCCTTCGCCATAATGAGTGGGAAGCCTCTGTCGGAAATTGATTTAAAGTATGGATTGTATATTACACAGCTGTTGAGCTATTGGCTCTCGCTGTGCTCAGTCATAATTGCGATGCAAATTGGTGTTGGGTGCGTGATTATGCAACTGGGTGATTGAAATGAATGAGTGTCAGTCAATTGAGTAATAACGGGTTGATCTGATATGATTATTGAATATGAATACGTGCAGAAGGTATGTATAGCAAGGCATTGATTTCCCTGTGAAGAGGCTCTTAAGCATTCATTTATTTGCTCTTTAGACTCGAAAGAGCAGGTACCAAGACGAAATAAAATTATATATAATATTTTGTTGGGATGGACGCATTCTCTGCGCTAAGCAATACTAATATGTATATTATGCAACATTAATTAAATTTCAAGATCTTTGTTCATATAAGCTTAGAAATATTTAACAATTTATTCAATTTAGGGACATTTACATGGCATTTAACAGAAACGGATATCCATCCATCTTAGTGCTCCTGTTAGTGGTGATAGGCAACGGGAAGTGGGGCGGAGGCGGCAACGGTCTTGACCACCTTCACGTGATCGACGGGCACACGGTTGACTACAGCGTTGAAGCCGTTTTCTGGGTCCGAGGTGTACTGGACGGTGCGCTTGTAGCCATCGGAATCCACCAGGGAGTACTCACCGCGGACCACATCGCCATCGCGCTCTTCCACCTGGCTCTTGGAGTCGCCGGAGAGGGCATCCTGCACATCGTAGGCAAATTTGTACTGAGGATGGGGATCGTACTCATCATCGTGCTTGGCCAGAATCGGCTGCGCATGGGCAACAGCCACTGGGGCATGGGCATAGGCAACAGCTGGAGCAGGTGCAGAGTGGTAGATCTGCTGGGCTGGCAGAACTCCGGCGCTGGCGGCGGCGACGAGCGCAAGGATGGCAAGGTACTGAATGAGACGGATATACAAAAGGAAATACAAAATCACTGACCAAGTGGGCTTACCTGGAAGGCCATGGTGAGTGGGTGTATAGAGCTTGGCGAATATCCAAACAGTGATGCGAAAGCGGAGAAGCTGTGGAATGATTTGCAGACTGGCCAGCGCTTGGT
Source organism: Drosophila buzzatii (assembly GCA_035045845.1). Classification (NCBI taxonomy): domain Eukaryota; kingdom Metazoa; phylum Arthropoda; class Insecta; order Diptera; family Drosophilidae; genus Drosophila; species Drosophila buzzatii. The sequence goes on along the minus strand of JAWNOS010000610.1, from coordinate 2,660,819 downwards.
TTTATAGTCCAGCTGTAGCTAGCAGAAGAGGGAATGATAATTATATTTTTATTTTATTTCATTTATTTTTTTCGCTTTTGCAAAACTTACTTTTGTCACTCTTATTTATTTTTGGTTGATATCTCGACTGCGAGCGGGGCAATTACGAATAAAGATAGATACAGTACACACACATAACACACATTTATGCAACAACTTCGACATGTAAATATGTGCAGATTAATGCCACAGGTAAGAGGTCTCCAATTCGCAGCCACACAACCACACAACCACACCTCTATCAATTGCTGCCGTTTGACCGCGAGCTAATTCGTGTCTTTGTCGCTTTCACAATTTCACCTTGAGGGCGATATCGAATTAAATGCATAAATATACACATTTATATGATTTAATGTCTGATTGCCTAGGCGATAGGGCTCCATATGGCTTGACAGTACCTTTCCTTAATAAAGCTTACCACCACAGAATACTACACTAATAAAAATTATATGCATTTGTTTGTATATTTATATTTTTGCTTTACTCTTTTATGTGAATTTTCCAACTGCAATTTTTGCTTGCTCATAAAAATACAAGTACTCATAGAATGAAAGCGTGCTTTGGGGAAAAATATTGTAATTGGTATTTATGAAGGCGACAATATATACGCCTGAATAGCCCGATATTCTCCCATATATACTTTTTTTTTTTTTTTTTTAATAAAACAATCATTTAATTTTATAACCATAAACCAATATTGAGCTTAAATCCAGTCTGATTTGATTACAAGTTGCGCACGGTATAGGCTGGCGCCGTGTATCTTAGAGGTGTTGCCACTGCAAGGGGAGCAGAACGGACGAGGGGAGCAGAACGGATGAGGGGAGCAGCAACAGCAAGTGGAGCAGAGCGAACAAGAGGAGCTGTCACGGCAACTGGAGCCGATCGAACAAGAGGAGCTGCTACGGGAACTGGAGCTGAGCGAACTAGAGGAGCGGCAACAGCTACGGGAGCAGCATTTACGACGGGCTCGGCCACGGCAACAATAGGTTCACGGCGAACGACGGCATTGAAGCCATTGATGGAGTCGGCAGTGTAGGTAACGGTGCGCTTGAAGCCATCGGCGTCAATCAAGGAGTATTCGCCGCGAACCACGTCCCCATCGCGCTCCTCCACATGCCCCTTGGAGTCGCCTGACAGGTTGTCCTGCACGTCGTAGCTATACGAGTACTGAGGATGTGGATCAACCTCCTCCAGCTCAACAGTCTTGGCCAGAACAGGTGCGGGTGCCACCGCAACGGGAGCCACAGTCCTCAGCACCGCCGCCTGTGCCACGCCGAGCAGAGCCAATGCGAATGCGATCTGTGATGAGATTAGTGGTTAGATAAGTATCCTGCCATAATCTGTGGGACTTCCATCCGTACCTTGAAAGCCATTTCTTATAGATTTGTTTGGGGGATTACTCGGTGCTGAAGCTGAACACTGAATGACTGGCCAATCGATGGCCATAAGGTTATATAGTCAATCCGATGACATTGATCACACCTAATTGGAATTCAATTTTGGCACCGTATTGGAGGTGGCTGAGGTGGCAGCCTGAGCTCGTCACGTATAATGGTCACGTACGTTCTTCGGTTCTCCAAGTCGGACAGCCGTTCAAATGGGAATCTTTAATTAAAAACCCATAGTGCATATTATTTATAAATATATATAGATATATAGATATATAGATATATATAGCTGTTTACAGTTATTGCACAGATAATATGCATTGGGAATTGATGGTGTGCGAATAATCGAAAACAATTTTGAATTTCGAAAAATGCGAATCGACTCATAAATGAAATGAATTTGGACTTGCAGCATAAATATAAATAAATGATCAGTATGTAATATTGCTTTGCCGAAAATGTTGAGTGTTTGTGTTTTGATGAAACAAATGCTTGAACAGAATTGATCTATTGAGGGCTTCTTGAGGTTTTTAGACATTTATACATAATACGAACAGCTAAGACCACATTGCTTCTACCTGTAGTCCGTATTTGTCAATCTCCCTAGGAAAGATAGGCAATCTAAACTTGAAAACTATTACTTAGAAATCGTTGCTTTAAAAATACACATAAAAACATTCGCCTAATGAACACTTTGTTGGTATTAAATGTGTTGAACGTGTGGGTAATTAAATCAATTACATATATTTATGAAATTCGTGTGAAGATGAGCCTTTCTCACCGAGCTATGTTATTGCACATCTCCAAAGTGGAGCAATACCAGGGCAGATTAAAAATAGTTTCTACTATACTGTCTTGCATTGCTATTTTTTTTCTATGTGAACATTCGTAATGTTAGCTTAAATATGTTGGTACATTTTAATTTTCGAAATGAGTCGATAATTCCTGTTTATGAATGGATACAACTCTAAATGTACAACTGAATACTAACTGCTTTGGAAGGGATGAGGCGGAAGGGGAAGGGGAAGGGGAAGGTCTTTACAACTTAATATAAGATAAGTATGTAGTGCCCTCATTACAGGAATATCCAACGTAAATTAAACGCTTTATGGCATTTGCGATCCTAGATTTCAAAAATTCAAGTTTTGGCCTTAGCATGGAGCTAATTAAAATAAATTGACATATATCTATATAATCACAAATGACATTATTTACTATTTCTATCTCTCAATGTTTGAACATTTAAGTTTTAGCAAGAGATTCGGAATGCTTAATCTATGCCACAGTTATTCATTTATATGTCTCTTAATTAAAAGATATCTACATGTTTGAATCGAATAATTTTTTTTTCAACTGTTAATCCGTCGTAGAGTGCGCATTTATAAACATTTATATTTTTATATACTTTTGCATCTGTGTACAGCTTCAGTTCGAAACCAGTTCGGGCACCGGCACCCCCAGCAAATTGAATTTGGTCAGCTGACAACACACAACCCGCGCACACAGATACAGATATGAGTTTTTATTCGGTTTAGTGCATGGCGTATTCACTTTAGTGTAACATTTTTCATACACATTTAGCATAAGTGAATTGCACTAATTACGCGACTTCGGCCCCGAAAAGGCTTTCAGCGATTCGGTATGTTGCTTATGGGTTGCTCTATATAAAAGCCCATAGTCAGCAGCAACAGGTATCACAGTTCAACTTGCCTTCAGCCCTCAGCAGCAACTCAGCCAAACTCAGACGCAATGGCCTTTAAGGTATGTGCCTAGCAGAGACTTCATTCAATTCAGATATAAACTTCTCACCATTTACCCTTTAGTTTATCGCACTCTTCGCTCTGGTAGCCGCCGCCAGCGCTGGTATTCTGCCCGCCGCACAGGTCTACCATGCGGCTCCCGCCGTGGCCACCTACGCCGCCCCGGCTGCCGTCGTCAAGACTATCGCGCCTGTGGCCCAACACGTGATCACGAAGGCTGCCGAGGAATACGATCCCCACCCTCAATACAAGTACGCCTACGATGTTCAGGACGCCCTCTCCGGTGACTCCAAGAGCCAGGTCGAAGAGCGCGATGGCGATGTGGTCCGCGGCGAGTACTCCCTGGTGGATGCCGATGGCTACAAGCGTACCGTCCAGTACACGGCCGACCCCATCAATGGCTTTAACGCTGTGGTCAACCGTGAACCGCTCGTCAAGACCGTCGCTGCTCCAGTTGCTCACTATGCCGCACCAGCTGTGGTCAAGACTGTCGCTCCCGCTTACCACACCTATGCCGCTCCTGCACCGGTCGCCCACTATGCTGCTCCAGCTGTCGCCTACCATCATTAATTCTGTTAATTCCTTCCCTGATCTGTTATATTTTAATGTAAATGAATAAATGTTATAAATAATATGAAAATTTAATCTATTGCACTTTAAAACAGTTTACACTTTTGGGTTTTAGCATACACTTCCCATTTGTCGATCTCCATAGCCGATCCCATAAATAAACAATGCGCCTATAGTTTTTCAGTGAATTGTTATTAATTCAAATTTACCATCAACTACCATATCTTTTATCAGACTGCGCCCAATATGACTCCAATTCTGATGGTATATACATATGTATATCACTTATATATTGTTGCTAAATCCGTTTCAACCATGACTCCCTCTACATTATTAGAACAGGATTCGCTAGTGGCTATTATTTCTTTTGTCTCTATTTTTCGTCGCTATTGAAGCTAGAGACTGAAATGTAGACTATAAACTCGTGTGTACTATCGTATGATAAATTGCTATGATTTCCCCGAAAAGCCCATATAGGATAGGAATAGATATTTCCATTGACAATCCAAGTTATATAGTGGAAACTTGCCAAATAAATATGATTTACAAATTTGTAATAAATAATTGAAACATTCGATATTTCAGTTACTGTTACCGCTATTTTTATTACTTTCCACTTTTTGACTCTTTGGCATATGAAAAATATTGTAATAAATTTATTGGAATGAAACGCCAATGCTACCTCACATCCGCTATTGATACACAAACAATTTTGTTGTTCTATTATCTCTAACGTTTATTCATTTAATATAACAGATTAGCTCCCTCTCTAACAAAATTAATGATGATAGGCGACAACTGGGCCATAGTGGGCGACCGGAGCAGGGGCGGCATAGGTGTGGTAAGCGGGAGCGACAGTCTTGACCACAGCTGGTGCGGCATAGTGAGCAACTGGAGCAGCGACGGCCTTGACGAGCGGTTCACGGTTGACCACAGCGTTAAAGCCATTGATGGGGTCGGCCGTGTACTGGACGGTACGCTTGTAGCCATCGGCATCCACCAGGGAGTACTCGCCGCGGACCACATCGCCATCGCGCTCTTCGACCTGGCTCTTGGAGTCACCGGAGAGGGCGTCCTGAACATCGTAGGCGTACTTGTATTGAGGGTGGGGATCGTATTCCTCGGCAGCCTTCGTGATCACGTGTTGGGCCACAGGCGCGATAGTCTTGACGACGGCAGCCGGGGCGGCGTAGGTGGCCACGGCGGGAGCCGCATGGTAGACCTGTGCGGCGGGCAGAATACCAGCGCTGGCGGCGGCTACCAGAGCGAAGAGTGCGATAAACTGCAAAGGAGTGGAAAGAGTATTAAGTATTGTTTTTGCGCATTGAGATGGTCATACCTTGAATGCCATTGTAAGGAGCTTTGGGTGGGACTAAGAGCGTGTGCTGTCGGGTGGATGGAAGTCTGCTGTATGATTAGAAGTGGAGCAGACTTCGGTTTTTATAGGGCAAACGTAATAGGCAAGTGCATGTGCCGGGTCTGCCTGTCGGCTGCCGCTGCTCATTATTAAGCAAATTACAAAAGCTCAGCCGAAACAAAGGGAAATGAAAGAGCGAGTCAGTTTGACCGGGCCGACCTAGGCTGCAGGGCGAGCGCCATGCATAGTGGCGTTCGTGTGAGTAATGTGGAGCAACTTTTGTCTTGTCTTGCAATTGGACATACCATTGCTCATGCTCATGGACGCATTCGCTGTCGAGGTTCCGGGCTCCGATCTAGTCAGCCATCGGGCTGGAGTATTGCCCGCAGCTATTTGACATTCAATTTGTGTGCGCGACATTACAGTTGCAAAAAATAAACAAAAATAGAAATAAAAATCCGTCTTTGTTGCTACCGGATACTTTTTGCCATGCCAAAAACCGGTTGGCTCACAGTCGAAAAAAGTAAAGTAAATCGAGGAACATATGTATATGGAGTTAACTATATTCATTACATCCCGCGTATATACACAAGAGTTTGCTCTGATTGTTGGCTCTCGACTCACCGATATCTATAGCTATAGATATGAATGTAAATGACAACTATTCTCACTTACGATTTCTCTGTTAGTCCTAAGACAAGTGCTGCAAAAATGTTGTATTAGTATCGACATTATTTATATTTTCGAATATCGAATATCGAAAAATGGTTATTATCTGTTATAAAGTTAGCTTACTTTTCTGAATAAGAACCGATGAAGATTGCCTTCTATGCCAAAGCTCCAATTTTTGGCACTCCTGAATCTCTATTAACTCTTAATCAAAGAGCGAGACAGAAAAAAAAAATAAAAATATCTGTTATATTACTTGATTTTAATGACTTTTTCAATTCATGTAGAAAATTAATGAATTTTTTCTTACTCACTGAGCGCATATACTTTTCTATGATGTACATATGTACTATTTCATATGTTAAGATATTACTACTGAAGTATATAGTCTGTGCAGTAAGCATATAAATTGCTTATTATCATTCTAGGTGATCACTGAATTAAAAAAAAGTCGGCTTCGGTGTAATCAAAGTTAATTTATTCAAATATACAACTAAATTTTGAGCCATAGAAAAATATCCTTGAATTCACATGGTGTTATTTTTCTTTAAATATATAAACCAAAAGAAAACGATAAGCATTTGGAAATAAAGATCTAAAGATGCATTTAGCTCGGCGTTTGTATGCACATATATCTTTAAGTTTTTCAGATATTTCCATATGGTTTGCAGCAATATGCGACCTTTGCCATGTCGCGTGTCTATAATGTGACTCGACTGCGATATTTGTTCAGCAAGTACGCGTTTTGGAATCGCTGCCTGACTTATACAGCTGTTGTTAAAGGGATAAATTATTCACAAATGTGAAAAATTAATGCTCTATATCTAACTGCCAGCCTAAGTCATAGCCTTCTGGGCAGGATACTTTTAGTCTGATTGGATGTCTCAACCGCAATCTTTAGTCGTCCACAAACTTTCGAATGGAAGTGCTAATAAATTGGATCTGATGAAAGAGATCTCTAGATAATAAACAACTTTCTGCACATGATTTTTATGCACTTATCGATTTATTACAATATAACTATTTAACAGGGCCTAGGAATCTAAGAATGTTGAGTAATGGAAATTTGGAATGGAGGATGCAATAATACTCTCGCAGTCGCACATAGCAGCTCTAGTGATGATAATAATCATGAGCAACGTGGGTGGCTGGAGCCGGCGACTCGTAGGTGGCATAGTGGTCCTGGTGGTCCTGGTGCTGCTGGTGCTGGGGCTCTTGTTCGTGGTGCACGTTGTAAGTGGGAGCAGTATAAGTAGGTGCCGCATAGGTGGGCACAGAGTAAGCCACAGGAGTCTTCAGTACAGCCGTAGCAGGGGAATGATGATATTGCACGGGTGCAGCTGGAGCAGAGGCAATCAGTTTGTGATGAGTGTGGCCGAGGGGCTCGCGATGAACGACGGCATTGAAGCCATTGACGGAGTCGGCGGTGTACTTCACGGTGCGACGGAAGCCATCGGCATCATCCAAGGAGTATTCTCCCTGCACCACGTCGCCGTCCCGGGACTCAGTCTGGCTTTTAGAGTCGCCGGAGACAGCGTCCTGCACGTCGTAAGCAAAATTGTATTTGGGGTGGGGATCATCAGGATAAACCTCCCGAGCGTGGGCATGGGCGTGTATGTCATGAGGCTTCTGGTAAATCACATGCTGGGCCTGTGGCACTCCAGTATGGTAAAGCTGTTGCTGCTCCTGGTGCTCCACGGGGATGAGCCCAGCTGATACGGCAGCGATGAGCGAGGCCAGCGCGACGAACTACATCAATGAGAAATTGAATAGAAATACTTTCAGCAACGGGATTCTGCACTCACCTTGAATGCCATTCTGCTATGATTATGCGATTTGAAGATTGAGCAGAGCTGTGAATCGATGTACTCCTGCTGTCGAAGTCTGTACCGTGAATAGTAATTGAGCATCCATTGCATTTGTATTTATAGACGAAATTGATGGTGGCCACCAGGGCCACTTCAATTCAGCTTCAAACTCCATTGTTTCTGGCCTTTCTTTCACTTTTGGTAAGTTTTAAAAATATAATTTGAGCTTGAATTCATTTGCATGGCGCTCATTGTACGTTTTTTTCTCTTTTTTCGTTATATTGAAATTTACCAAACGGGTTGGCGCTCGATCGATTTAGTGATTTGCACCCACGAGACACACCCATGTGGCCAACATGAACATGAATGGATGACGGACAACCGTACGAAAGAGCCGGCAGACAAAAGACTTAAGCAAGCAACTGGAGACTGGAGTTTGAGGGCTGTGAGGGATGACGGCGTCGGGTGTTGAGCAGAGTCATGTAAGTAACCCAATAAAGCCAAGTTGATCGATACCAGCATTGCACTTGACACACACACACCCTTCCCAGCAGCTGTCCACTGCAATGACCCAAAAACTAGAAACAAAGCCGGACGAAAACTGGCCATTCACAAATACATGCAGCAAGTATCGCACTCATGTCAACTCTCTCAGCTAGCTCTCAGCTCGCAGCTTTCAGCTCTCAGCTTGTAATAGCGGAGCTTTCGGCATTCGGCATTCGGCATTCGGCATTCGGCATTCGGCATTCGGCATTCGGCATTCGACATTCGGCTTGTACCGTTTGCTTCACTCCATATTCGAGTTGTGGAATAAGTGCTCTATCATGCTGGCAACGAACACACACATACACACACATTTGGTTATAATGTGCCCAATGTAAATAGGTGTGAAATGACTAAACTGTTTGCAATATGATGCAACGCTAAGCAGGTCGTAGTCATTGAGAAGAATTTCGCTTGAGGTCGAGCCTTGAAGTAAGCTTGGATAGACTTTTGGCTATGCGATTACTTTTTGGATTATCCTCTTGGAAATCGTTAAGAAACTTCGGATATTATAATTCGTTATTTTTTAATAAACTATTCAAGTTCTTGCCAGAATTCAATGACCTTTGCTACTTTCAATTTCGTTTTGGATTTCAATTGAGTTAATTAAAGTGATCGCAGCCTTGTTTGCCGATAATGAAAAAAGTACTGTTGAATGCCGGATTTATGAGGGAGAAAGGCACAATCAGATTACGCATTACGTTGTACAAACGTAGAGAACAGCAATAGAACTATTGATACACTACACTCTCGCTTCGTCTGACTTAAGTCTGGTCGATGCCAAGCCGGTAACAATTAAATTGAACGACTCCGAGTGTTTGTCTCGGAATGGCAAATGCCGCAGCCAGTAATAATTTGCCAAAGTACCAAGCGAAATCAAGATTAAAAAAAAAAAAAAATATATATATATATATATATATATATATATATATATATATATATTTATATATTTATTTATTATTGTAAAAGTATTGATAGATTGTTTGCTGATGGGATTAGTTAATTTCCATGGGGATTGTCGGTCAGTGTAACAAATGAGACCGTAATTGAGAACCGTACTCGACTTTGGAATTTCAATGTCGCACCAAATTTAATTGCAATACTCTTGTGCCGAAATCAAATGGTATAAGCAATGAACGACTTTGATACATATGTAATGCGAGAGGTCCGGCACAGCACATTCTGTAAAAACCCAAACGGAACACTCTAAGGTTGATAAATGGAGTAGACGTTGATAATTATATCTCAAATATGCATTCTTTTATTGTTGAAGTCAATAAATAAGTTTACAGCAAAACGAATAACGACACCATATCAGATAGGAACAAGATCCCTTTAGTGATGGTAGGCGACGGCTGGCGCGGAGTAGGCGGCATAATGGGCAGCAGGAGCGGCGTAGTGGACAGCTGGAGCTGCGTAGTGGGCAACTGGAGCGGGAGCTGCGTAGGTGGAGTAGGCAGGGGCGACAGTCTTCACGACAGCTGGGGCGGCATAGTGAGCAACTGGAGCTGGAGCAGCATAGGCGGAGTAAGCGGGAGCAATAGTCTTGACCACAGCTGGGGCAGCATAGTGAGCAACTGGAGCAGCGGCAATGGTCTTCACAACGGGAGAAACGGCGACGGCCTTGACGAGGGGTTCACGGTTGACGACGGCGTTGAATCCGTTGACGGGATCGGCGGTGTACTGGACGGTGCGCTTGTAGCCATCGGCATCCACCAGCGAGTACTCGCCACGGACCACATCCCCATCACGCTCCTCCACCTGACCCTTGGAGTCACCAGTCAGCTTATCGTCGACGCCGTACGAGAAACGGTACTGAGGATGGGGATCGTAGGTCTCGTCGGACTTGACCACCACCTTCTGGGCCACAGCTACGGGGGCACCGTAGGTGGCAACTGGAGCAGCTGCGTGATAAGCCGCGGGCACGTAGCCAGCGCTGGCCACCGCGACGAAGGCGAGTGCGAAAACAAACTAGAAAACAGCAAGATAATCCATTAATCCATCCACGCATACGTGGGTATCCATTGTGCACTCGTGCTCACCTTGAATGCCATGTTGCTGTTTTTTGGTACTTGGTCGAGTTCTTTACAGAAGTGAACTTGATCTGCGAATGATACATTTCTGGGCGTAAGCCTTTACTTATATAGCTCGTCGAATGCTCGACGCGGCTGCGCAGCTGCGAGTGAGCGTTTCATTTTCATGGTGACAGCAACACTTTAATGCTTACGCCGTTTATTGGTGGCTGGCGATTGCTGCTACTTCCTGTTCGAAGGTACTGTGGGTGTGCTTATAATAATCATGATTTGATCTACGAGAACCGTAACCAAAAAAGAGAAAGATCCCTCACGAGCAGGTATGGCACACGCGCAGAGCCATATGCAGATAAGGCCGGTCTTAACGGTGCCTTGTTTGCTAAATCTGAAACAATGAAGTGTCACAGACTTATCATTCTTAATTATGAATGCAAATTGAACCCCAATTATTGTCTAATTATTCATCAATTCTCAAATGTTCCATATAATATACAAATCAAAAATTGCGCTTGATAAAACCTAAATAATATATCGATAAATACAATTCCACACATTTGCACATAAATATGAATGTATAAAAACTAATAAGAATTACCATGAAATACGTTTCACATTTTAATTGCTCATTCTCTTCTTAAATACATTAAATATTTATATTGAATATATTCACAAATCATTATTTTGAGTTTTCCAAAAGAAATGAACATGTTCATATTATTACTTGGAATAGATTGTAGGAACCCAAATCATTTAAATGTTCACATAATAAAAATTAATTCATTACGCGTACTTACAAGTGACATAGAGCACAACCAGCAATGTCCACTCAGGTCATACCTGAATAAAAATTTTAATAACAACAATGAAATTAGTCTTAATTTAAGAAATAAACTTGCCAATTCGTTGGCCAGCATATCATATGAACACATGGTCCCTATTTCGATACATATTTGCGTCAGTCTTTAGCATGTCTGTGCAAACTCCAAGGACATATCTGCTGTAATCGTATCCTATTATATATTTCAATATTGAACATTATCATCTTTCACATGGGCAGCTGTAAGTTGGATGCAATTTACAAATCAGCTGCAGATGCGCATCGCTCGAGATGTTTTATGGTTAAAAGAAACTCCCAAATCCTTTCTAAATAATTTACCTTTTACGATTGCATTCGCTGCTGCTGCTTTTGCTGCTGCTGCTGCTGTCGATGCCTGAGCATCAGCGGCTGCTGTGCAACTTGACAATCTCTTCGAATACTGTCTGGCTGGCTGTACGGTGACTGGGCTAATTTCTACATGATATGCAGAAGGTCAGATTTAAGCACCTTACGATTACCGCTATGCAGACATAATCAAATCGACTATCAGAGCACAACTGTGCGACAGCCTATAAATACGTTTCGCACTCCAGAAGCAGTATCATTCAACATTTGCTCTTGCCTCTGTAAAGAACTTAACCAAATCCCCAAAACAGCAACATGGCATTCAAGGTGAGTACGAGTGCACAATGGATACCCACGTATGCGTGGATGGATTAATGGATTATCTTGCTGTTTTCTAGTTTGTTTTCGCACTCGCCTTCGTCGCGGTGGCCAGCGCTGGCTACGTGCCCGCGGCTTATCACGCAGCTGCTCCAGTTGCCACCTACGGTGCCCCCGTAGCTGTGGCCCAGAAGGTGGTGGTCAAGTCCGACGAGACCTACGATCCCCATCCTCAGTACCGTTTCTCGTACGGCGTCGACGATAAGCTGACTGGTGACTCCAAGGGTCAGGTGGAGGAGCGTGATGGGGATGTGGTCCGTGGCGAGTACTCGCTGGTGGATGCCGATGGCTACAAGCGCACCGTCCAGTACACCGCCGATCCCGTCAACGGATTCAACGCCGTCGTCAACCGTGAACCCCTCGTCAAGGCCGTCGCCGTTTCTCCCGTTGTGAAGACCATTGCCGCTGCTCCAGTTGCTCACTATGCTGCCCCAGCTGTGGTCAAGACTATTGCTCCCGCTTACTCCGCCTATGCTGCTCCAGCTCCAGTTGCTCACTATGCCGCCCCAGCTGTCGTGAAGACTGTTGCCCCTGCCTACTCCACCTACGCAGCTCCCGCTCCAGCTGTGCACTACGCCGCTCCTGCTGTGGTCAAGACAGTCGCTCCAGTTGCTCACTACTCTGCCCCAGCTCAGTTTGCCCACTATGCTGCGCCAGCGGCTCATTACGCCACTTACTCCGCTCCAGCCGTCGCCTACCATCACTAAAGTGACGGAGCCTGACTAGAACTCATAATTAGAATCGAGCTCATATTATTGTATATTTATTTATTGACATCAATAAAATAATGCATACATGAATATAAAAAATATGTGAAATATTTAATATATTCTTCGTTGAAATTTAATAATATTTATATTACATAATTATGTATCTATGCCATCGGAACTCAGCTGCAATATTATATATATTGCTCGGGATTTTGATTTCGATTCTGTTTGAATAATATTCGATGGACTGAATTGATTTATTGGAGCGATGTCCTTTTGAAAATTTTTCGTTGATAAGGATTGAGGAAATTCTTCGCAGTTTAATAGCTTTACACTGATGGAACTGATGAGGAATTCGATTGAAATGTTTAATCCAACATTCGCCAAAGACGAAAGAAACAAGTAAGTGTGCTCTAGTCGAGATTGCTTGACTACGAGATACTGAAAACCCTTCGAAGAAAAATATACCAAGAACTCTTCGCAGCCATTCTGCATACACAACAAACATGCATATGCACAAGCTCACATATATATGTATGTACATATAGTATATAAGAACTCGCTCTGTTTACGTGGCGACTGCGGTTGGACTGAAATTTAAGCTATATTACGCGAACCTCTTTGTAGATGTACTATCTAAATAAAGATTTCTGTATGTGATAATGAGATTCACACATTTTATAACTGAATTTCTAGATAAGTTTTTAATAGGAATTGGAATACACATAAAAAAGCGTAGAGTGCCATAGTCTAAGTGATCACTGCAGTGTTCTAGTACTAAGTCTTCTAAACAACAATAATAATAGCCGATGGCTTTTATAATGATCCACGTCCTGAACTTGAACAATTAAGAAGACTCTATTGGAGACGGCCCGACTAAGAGCCTATTTGGTGGCGTGGCATAACGAAAAATACCCTGTAATTTTCGCAGTTATGTTAACCTCGGCCCTTTCTCAAAACTGGCCAATAATTAAGCGTCTGCGCTCACTGGGGGCATGGCAAATGGCCAAAAAAGTTTGTTGTGGCCAACTGCATAATTCATGCATACAAACAGCTTAGTAGTTATTGCTAAGATGGCAGAAAGCATTTTAACATAAATATAAAAATATTAATGAATTAAACCAAATTTAATAGTTTTCGATTTATAAACAAAAAGTTTGCAGCGGGGTTTGAACCCAGGTAATTTTAAAATAACATGTAATCGTTAGCTAAACCTAAATAAGTTCACTGCTACAAACTCACAATTCAATCGCAATTCTTAGAATACTATAGCATGCAGCTTTTGTATGTACGCATAGAAAATCGCTTTATTTGCGCGCACGCAGTGTGTATAGTCGTATAGTGTGTGAAGGAAAATCGTTTGTTGCTTCCTATGTACGTTTGCTAATTGCCGAAATATTTCGTTAATTAAATAAATAAACGGCATCTACGGGAACAGAATATCTCGCAGTTAGTTGTGCCTAACTCCAACGCTCTTAGTTGTTATATATTGTTTTTCATTCAAGAATGAATGTATATCGAATAATACTATATTGTGAATATCTTCCTTATCGCTTTCATAATAGTCTCTCTATTGAAGTTAGACAGCTGTGTGGTAGTTGGTAAGCAAAACAGCATTTGCTTTGTCGGTGCAGTCTATACCTACAATTTTAGATAAATTAATATGTAATTTAACAAGTAAGAAGGCTATAGTCGAGACGGCTCGACTACGAGATACCCTGAACCCAAAAAAGGTGATACTCTTCTTCTTTACGCACTATAGGCGCGCGCTCTGCTAACCGCGCAGTTGCTGCCGTGGCTTGGGGGTGGATTGGGCTATACTTTGAACGTTTATAACTCCATTTCTAGATGGATGATCTTAATGAAATTTTCAGTGTAGATTAAGAGTGTCTAAATGTATTAGTATTTGAAATGCGTTTTTTCCAAATTGGGGGCGAAGGGGGCGTGGCATCCAAAATCTGAAAATTACATAATCTGCGTATTCATAATATCTATCTAAATATACAAATTTGAAGTCTTTAGCAAAAACGGTGTAGAAGTTATGTTCAAAAAACATAAAAAATTGAAACGAATTTTCAATTTTTTATCGATAATTTGGAAATGGGATAAGTTATCGAAAAACAAAATAAACTCGTACTGCGTTGCTAATATATGAGTGTTCATGTGAAATTTCAGCTCTCTAGCTCTTGTAGTTTCCGAAATCTCGACGTTCATACGCACGGACGGACGGACGGTCAGACGGACAGACGGACAGGGCTCAATCAACTTATTTTTTTATGCTGATCAAGAATATATATACTTTATGGGGTATGCGACGTCTTCTTCTGCCTGTTACATACATTTTCACAAAACCATTATACCCTGAATTCCCATTTTCAATGGGTTCAGGGTATAACAAGTAAGAAAGCTGTAGTCGAGACTGCCCGACTACGATATCCCCTGAGCCCTTCTTCGAACGAATAATATTCCAAGAATTATTCGATTCTTTTCTGCACGCATGCAAAACCACGCGCACACATAGACACTGATCTACGGTTGTATGCATGTATGTGTGTATGCATGTGTGTAAGCATTGCAAGCGTCTTGCTGTCTCTCTCTGCCTCTGTTGCTGCGCCGCATGGATTTTGATGAGAAAACTTTGATGATTAATAATTCTGTTTCTAGATGGACAATCGTATTGGTATCTTCAGATTATGATTATGATATTCATATCTATATGCTAAACCAAACTGCATGTCTCTAGTATTTGAAATGCATTTTTTTCATACTTGGGGTGGTGGGGCGAAGTGGGGACCGGAATCCAAAATCTGACAAAAACCGAAATTGTATTAAATTAGTATCTATACATATGCAGATGACTTGGAGACTCTAACTCTAAAGATGAATTAGCTAGAATTTTATAACTGGTTCCCGATAAATTCGTTTATCGATAACTTTGCAAATATACAAGTTATCGAATTTCTGAAACAAACTCGTACTGCGCGCGCAATATACGAACCTAACACAAAAAGAATGAACTCTCTAGCTTTTGTATCTTTGGAAATCGACGCGTTCATACATACGGACGGACGGACGGACGGACAGACGGACATGGCTATATCAACTTTTCTCGTCACCCTGATCAAGAATATATATACTTTATGGGGTCTGTCACGCCTCCTTCTGCCTGTTACATACTTTTAACAAAACCATTATACCCTGATTTCCCATTTTCAATGGGCTCAGGGTATAAAAATATATTGGCATTTGACCTATGCAATATTTTAATACTTCGTTCCAGAACTTTATAGTGTCGTCTACATTTTCCCGTTGTACTAAGCTTATTTCAATGTACTGACGCTCAATTTGATCAGTATTGGGAGTATTAAAATACTCTAGGATTGGAGGGATACTTTTTTATACCCTGAGCCCATTGAAAATGGGAAATCAGGGTATAATGGTTTTGTTTTTTTTTTGTGTTTATAATGTTTTCAGCAGAAAAAGCATCAATCGGTTTTAATATATCAAAGTTGTCCGGCAACCTGAAATATTTACATTTGCTAAAAAATATAGAATACCTGCTGCCTGCTGTTTTCAAATTTTTCCTGCCATCGCTTTTCCCAAAACAGCCAAATCTGGCTGGAAAACAAGCTGAAATGACATCAGTGCTAGAACGCCTTCTGACAAAACTAAGGTAACGATCGAAAAATTCACAATTCAATCGCATTTCATAGAAAATGCAAGCATGCAGACTTTTATATGTACGCATAGAAAATCGCTTAATGTGCGCGTACGACAGTGTGTATACACGTATAGTGTGTACATACATATGTAAATCTGTATGCATGTATAGGAAGAACGTTTGTTGCTTGTTCCATGTACGATTGCTAATTGCCCAAATATTTCGTTTATTCAATGTTTATTAAATAAGGAAAAGGCCCCTACGGGAACGGAGTATCAAGTTTCCGTTTTAAATTGTTAAAAATCTTCGATTTACAAAATGTGTCTTCCTAGCCTCTCCTGGCCCCCTTGGTCTATATGATGAACCGGAACAGGTCATTGTTAATGTTAGTGCTCATTATTTAGAATAATCAGATAGAAAATAAAACGTATTTAAAAATAATCTGTAATTCACCATTTAGACACGAGCTGGTAATATACACATCTTCTTCATTTTAATAATTTGATATACTCAGAGGCTTTAGGTGCTGTACGCAGTTGTACGCATTTAGAGGGCAATTTCGAGTAAGCATTAAGATTTATATGAATCGCATTTACTTGGACACGCAATTCCAATTGCAGTTGTTGATAATTGGTAAGGTCGTTCACATTCTGCGCACTATTATCCTGTTTAACAGCCTCCTTTATTGTGTGTGTGTGTGTGTGTGTGTGTGTGTGTGTGTGAGTGTGTGTGTTCATAACTTGTTTTTCAGTCCGTCGAAACAACGGAGAAACTTCACAGACATTAAGAAGCATAAAGGAATCGAAGTCATAGTATTTGTGCTGCAATTCATGTCCTGTAGTCTGGCGTTGGCTGAACTTTTGTTTGAAGCCCTTTAAGGACGCTGTGGTTGTTGCTTTCACTCGCAACGGGAGTGCAACGAACTGCCTTAAGTAGGATCCTCATCCGTCAGTCAGTCTGTAGATAAATCTCAACTTTTCTGCCAGCCAGCCAGCCAGCCAGCCAGCCAGGTAGGCAGGCAGACAGGCAGACAGAAAAGTTGAGCATGCATACATACATATATGAAATATATGCCATTGCCGGGTTGACAGGACTCAGCTTCATAAGCCAGAGGTCATGACTTCAATTTTGAAATGATAAATACGCGTATTTACAGTCTCTCAAGCAAAGAATTCGCCACAATAGCTTTAGAGCCGAAAATCTCTAGTTTCCCACAATTGGAGTCATTGGCTAGCGATTCTAGATCTGCGCAGCAGATAGCTCTGCGCACCTGTTGTTTCATGTTTCCTGAGAAAAGAACTATTCTGTTGGGGTGCCCCAAGGTCGAGACGCTGAAAGCACCGCCAGCCAACTGCTTCGTGTTTAGTCGAACCCCTGGAGAAGAGAGATTTCTGTTACTGCTTAAATTCGAGCCAAATCAAGTGGAAGATTGCACGTTTTTTAGGTGCACACACATCGAATATATCGACTCGGCCTGGCGAACCCTTCTCAAACTTCATCATCATCATCATATTATCAACTGCTCTAACCAAAAGCCCAACAACAATACGAACTGACAATGCGAGCAGACAAAAGTACAATAAGATATATCAAATGAAACAAGTAAGAGCAGTCTATTAGACTGCTCGACTACGAGATACCCTAAAACCTGAATAACAAATTTGATACTCTTCTTTACGCACTTTTAACTGCCCGTTACATACTTTCCCTGATTTCCCAATGGGCTCAGGGTATGAAAAAAAAAGAAACGAGAAATATGATCCGGCGAACTTCAAATGCCTTGAAGTGATTTTTCTAGGTGCGCTTATATTTTTATACAGTATAGAATATTAGTCTACTAAGACTTGTCGTCGTTTTATAATTATTTATTTTGTATTCAGAATATTGGTTGTCTTAAACGCATTAGCTCATATCCTTCATTATGAAGTGTGCGATAAGTCTATAATTACTTATTACCAATTCTATTCGCTCCCGGATTGTTCCTGATGTTGATATTTAGATTAAAAACGAGATATCATTTCAATTTAGCAAGCTATGTTATTTTAAGGAACCTACATATCTATCCGATAATACATCTACGTTCGCATGGTATTGATCCCATTTGAACAAAATATATAAAATGTTATAAAATAATAATTATTAAATACTTCATGAGCTGGTTAAAACCTCATTTGCGAAAAGACCTATTGCACTCAGAAATGAAAGTATCCTCGACAAGGGTATACAAATAAAAGTAAAAGTAAAGGACAGCCGCTGCCGACTGAAGCAGCAAAACAGGCTTTCGAAGTCGACGTCGCCTATAAATACGATGTCTCTCCTCCTGGTCGTCTCATTCAGTGTTTTGTGCTGAGTCCGAGATGTTGGGCTGACGGTCAGCAATCGTTCCTGCCGAGGACAAGCAACAGCCACCAATTGGATTTGCGGGCAGTGGACCCGATGCGAGGCGGTGCAGCGTAGAGTGATGCTCTGTAAAGACTAATTAAGCACATTTAATGCTAATGGAATATCGATATTATAATCGGTCTTAACGTCTCTCTCTCTCTCTCTCTCTCTCTCTTTGTTTGAAACCATACAGAACCAGAATTAGATCCGATTGGCAGGCATCTGCAACAGCACTTAACTCCATTGGAATGTAATTGAGTCCCAACTCCGGCCTCAACGCCCCACGCTCGGCACACAACACCAACAACATTTTCGGCAGATATTTGGCATATCACATCTAAACATCATCCAGCAACCGGCAACCAAGGCCATCTTAGGATGAACATAGGCCCGGCACCACTTAGTGGCGTTTCACATTGTCAACCAGAGGCCGTTGTCATTTTGCACTCATCCCAAGGCATTGAATCGGCCGGAACCGTTGCAGGAACCCCAAACGCACTTTCGGCAAAGCAACAAAATTATCATTTGTGATTAAGTTTAGGTGTAACCAATAAACACAACAAAAACTACAATAGGCTACCAAATTGGCTCGTGTGTATTTACTTAACAACAAAAGCATTGTTTCCTCCATCCAGCTGGAGAATCATCCCCATTAGACTATGCAGACATCATTGGTTATCAATCCCATTCTCCTAGTTGGGTTCCTCATTGTGTCCGTTTTCGATGTGCCAGGCTTCCAAAGGGCTGTAATCAATAGAAAAGATTAACTGGATCTGAATAATCTAATCTTTAAGTTCCCAGTTAAAAATGTTCGAAGATATATTATATAAAGCTTATCAGCTTACACAATGTTAATGCATTCGATATTTAAACAAGTAAGAATGCTCTAGTCGAGACTGCTCGACTACGAGATCCCCTGAACCCTTCTTCGAATAAATAATATTCCAAGAATTATTCGATTCGTTCCTGCAAGCGTAATCAACTATACATGCACACACGCGCACGCAGCCGCACGCTGATCTATGCTTGCTAGCATGTATGTGTGTACGCATTGCAGGGGCCTTGCTGTCTTGCTGTCTCGCTGTCTCGCTGTCTCGCTTGCTCTGCCACGTGGGTATTACTGCGAGAACATATTGAATTAATAATTCTGTTTCTAGTCGGACAATCGTAATCAGATTTCATTCATGACATTCATATGTATCTACATAAGTATATGCCAAACCAAACTGTCTTTAGTTTTTACACATTCTGGGTGTGAGGGTGAATTGAGGACTGGAATCCAAAGTCTGAAAAAACCCGAAACTGTATTAAATTAGTATCTATACATATGCAGAAGACTTAGAGACTCTATATTTGGAGATGAACGAGATATAAGTTTTTTAAAAATTTCTTATTAAATGCATTAGTCGATAAATCTGAAACGATAAAAATGATCGAATTTGTGAAACAAACCTAACACAATAAGAATGAACTCTCTAGCTCCTATATCTTCGGAAATCGACGTGTTCAAACATACGGACAAGGCTATATCGCCTCAGCTCGTCACCCTGATCAAGAATATATATACTTTATGGGATCTCCCATTTTCAATTTCCCTACATTTTTAAGTTGGGTTACCCCGAACACCAAGGATTGATCCCTAGATATATATTCACACAAACTGAGAACATGCCCTACAGCATTACAGTTTGAAATTCTAGACTTAACGGCTAAGTCTACATTGACCTCTTAGAAAAGGATTGAAAAAAAAAAACATTTTACAATGATGTGTAGCTAGCAGCGTTAAGACCTCAAACGGCTATTCGGTATCGACAAATTGATCAAGAATGCATATATACTATTATATATTCACCTGATTTTCTTTTTGATAGGTTCATTTGAAATAAAATATCTTTAGAATTTAAATAAAGCTGTCACAGCACCCACGAAGGTTGAATTTTTGTTTTCAGTGTAGAAAAACGTAGTAGTTTAGCCTAATTAAAATCTCAATGCGCAAATTGAGCTTATACAAATATGCATGAACATTTTTTAACAACAAATATTTCGTTATGATTGCTTTATACAAATGCCGTCACAGTGGCATGTGAACAATAATTTATGTATATCAAGGTCAGAGGGGCCCAACAAAAGCCCAAAGCATATGACTGGAACTTATGGATGGATCAAAGCAGCAAAGCCACATGTGTCTGAGAGTGTATGTGTGCCTATGTGTTTGTGTGTGTGTGTGTGTGTGTGTGGGCTGCCAAAAAGTAAGTTAACTACAAACTGGTTTGCATTACTTTAATTGCTGTTATTTCACTTGTCCGCCAGCTGATAGCTCGCAGTTGCTTTATAGGGCTGTTAAGGCCCTGTAGATATACATAGGTATGTATGCATATATGACATACAGCTGACTAACTGCTCCAGTTGGCTTGAGAATTCCCATAAAACATAAACATTACAGGCTAACTGAATATTTGTACATTACTTTGTCGTTGTTTTTGTCACTGTTAGCGTAGCCAACAAAGTGCCAACTCTTCAAGTGCTTTGACTTTAATGCCAGCCCATCAAGTTTATGTCCATTTATCGTAATTAACAAGCTCCAAATTTCAGTTGCTTTACTCGGCAGATACGATTTAAGTTGACTTGAGCTCATGCCAAATGCCAAACCTAAAAGCTACTTGTTGACGTATCGCTTGCCACCGAATCTATTTCAATACGAGCTTCAATTGAATGATTGCTTTTCCGGAAAAATTGTAAATTAGAGTATAATTGTTTTGCTGAAATCTACAAAACGGGCTGAAGGAGGCGCGTCATATATGTATGCCCATATTTTCGTAGATATATTCTTACGCTTCAGTCCGTTCACTCGCAAACCATTTGGCGTGAGACCTGAAATGAGGCAATACTTCTTCGGAAATTTGCAATACTTAGCTATCAAACCAGATAAAAAATATATATATATTCCACTCTGCTGCAGCTAGGGCTTCTCTGTAGCAACCACCACATACCACATACCAAGTGATTATGAATACACATCGATTTGTGGGTCAAGCTTATGACCGCAACACTTTAATAGGATCGCATACAGATTAAAAATGTGACTTAGTTATTCATTTGCCAGGATTGAATATAGTACGAAGATTAGCACTTTACTCTAAATCCTTTGCACAAAGTTTGAATATACAATATACGAGCGATTTAAATATTTTCAACGTTTGGGGTCATCAAAACAATTAGTTCTTTTGTTTATTGTCTAACTGTCTTGTTATGTAAACCTAGATTAGATTACCTCTGAATTAAATTATTGATTGCAGTTCACACACAATAATTATTGATGAAGTGGTAGTTTTATGTAGTAATAGTTTAACCAGTCGTATCATACGACTAATATTTATATTAGATGTTTTAAATATATATATTATATTGTGTAAATATAATCTTTGATCTTTTCATCATTCATATCCCTGATAGGTTTCTGCTACCTACTTGTTAAACAAAATTAAAAATTTAAGTGAATAACAAAAATTGCAACAGCTTTCAAAAGTATACTATACCCTTAAAATGCGAAGTACTGTCAAAGGCTGCATACCATCGGGCAAAGTTAATTACATAGGTCTATCATTTCTAATTAATCTTGTGGGCTTGACACCATTTTGCATTGCATGTATTTCTATTAATTAATTCATTTCTATTATATTATAGGTGTGCATCTCTTTATGCATGTTTTAATGCTTTAAAAGAATGTATCACAATTTATTGATATATATTATTTTTACGCTTGGCTTGCAATTGATACTTTAAAGAAATCTAATAATATAAGAAAAAAATCACCATAAAATATTTGGTCTGCATATTTATATTTGGGAATGCAAAACTTGGTATATGCGACGTAGTTATAGGTATGTACAGTTTTCTTTAACTTAGCGCCACCTATGGGGTTTTTGAGTTTTTTTAAAATCAGATATTCACACCATCATGCGCCAACGTCAATGTTCCGTAAATGTTTAGTAAGGACGCAAACCATTTAAGTGAGACGCTGAATTACTATCCGGACTCGCAACACTGAGCTAAGCAGCTGTACAGTGTACAGTGTACATCAAATGAAATGGTGCTTATTTTATAGACCGTGTTGCTTTAACGTAGTTCTAAATGTAAGTTGACTATTCCAGTCTGAGGTCCCCACAGTTGTCCCATTTTGCTCGCTCAACATGATGAATTTTGTGACTTTCTTATTGCATTCGCTTATTAAGATGATTTTGATACCCTGAACCCATTGAAAATCTATTTAACAGAGGACGAGCTGAGTCGAGTTTATTATATTTATTTTTATTCCCATCCCATTTTTGTTATCTTTTGAATGCGTAGATTTCACACTGATTATATATTTTGGTAGATATTATATGTACGTAGATTTTGTGATTTTCAGATTTTTTATGCCACGCCCAATCACATCAAATCAGAGCAAATTTTCAGTCATTGATAATCAAAATCAATTCAAGTAACAACAAAATTTAAAATAGCAAATAGTCTGTATGTTCACTTTATATGTTAATGCTTGTAGATAGTAAAGTTTGTAAGTACCAAATAGATATACATAGTTCAAGCAAAGCTATCTTGAATAAACAGAAAACTTAGTAAAATTCTTTACTTTGCAAGTATACGTATCTTTCTAATGTGAAATCGAAACAAAACTTAATGTTTAACGGAGGTGAGTTACAGCGATCTGTACTGAACTAAGTCGAATGTTCTCCCTTTCTAAGTATCTTACATAGGTGGGTGATACTCAAGAGTGGCCTGAAGAACCAGATGCACGAAAAACCACCAGTTTATGGTGCCTAAACATCGGAGTAGGTGTTACAGCGATCTATACTGATCTGATGAGAACTGATAACCTAAGCCTTTATTTTAATAACTATATGTGTTGATAGGTTTAGGTTTTCTCGATGTGTCTACTCAAAAATGTGCTGACAGCATGTCCTTTCGTCGCAAAGAAACCTTTTTTTTTTGCGATATTGTTCCAGCTTGAATAGGTCATTTTTAAATCAAAAATAATTGCTGCATAGAAATGAATATAAATTTTATTTCGTTACCTACTGAACAAGGCATATATATTAATATCGTAGTATTAGAATGATAATATTGTAGTACATTTTTAAATGGATGATTTCATGTAAGGTTGTGACAATATATATTGTATGTATGATGAGCTTAGACTGTAAATAAACGAAAGTTTAAATGTTATAGTGCACATATGTTTACATACGTATATGTAATATTGGATATAGCAATATTGAAAATAAATAAATATTTCGATATAATATTAAAATGGTTCGTGGTGTAATGATTCTTGGCTTGGTTATGCAGATTAGACCGACATTGAGCAGCTATGTTAGTGTTATTGTAGCGTAGCGGACTCGTTTTTAAAATACACAAGGATCGTATAATTCGTGGTGTTTTTCTCAAGTTTTTGCTGGATGCCGATCGATCGATATGGATCTTCTACAGTTTCTTATTACTTAAAACGCTACATCTAGTTTTGCGTATGTAGATAGAAGGGATTCCGTTTTTTATTTTTTATTTTTATATATTTGTTGCAAGGCTGTCTGTTTATTTGCTCCTTTACTGTGCATATCTACCATGCTGTCTTTTTATCGGAAGTCTCTGTAATTTTGAATTACCAGAGTCCCGATGAGTAACCGCCAGGTGGGACACGATTCTTGTTGATAACTTGACTTCCGCCGTTAATGTGAGCTGACTGGATATAATCGGTTGCGCCAGCTTTGTATCCCTCCCCTGTAACGGGATTTCCTTCTAGGATAAAAAGATTTTTATATTATGAACTGTGAAATGCACGCTAAGAGCACAGACGACTTACCCGATCTTATCCCTCCATTAATTTTAAGATTCTCAGTCGAAGAAGAAACAGACGATGATGCGGATGACACCGAACCACTTTTCCCGTTATAATTTCCCTTGGAAATTAATTGAGCGGTATTCGGGTTTTGTCCAAAGGGAATGTTGCTTTTCATGTGATTCTTGCTAGGAGTTATGGGGCGAGCCGGTTCGCCGAATAAACGTGAGTATGAGTCAACTGGCTTTTGGCCTCGACGTGGTGTCTCACCTGTTGTGTAAATTGCAAGGAATTCAGTTAAAATCATTGTGTTTTTCTTATTTATACACACCAAAATAAAATAAAATAAAAATCACGAGGTTAGCTATTTACATTGATAACTAAAATCTTGCATAAAACATAAAAAAGTTAGCTAACGAGGATATTTGAGTATTTCGACCAGCTCTATTTGTGGTATATATGAATATATTAGGGTTACAACTAAGTTTGGATTCCGTGATTGTAATTCAGGTTCATTAGAGGCTTTGCAGGTCGATTTGTGCCACTCATGCCTGTGTAACATATATGTATGTGGTGAATTAGAATCGTGCTTGACAGAAATGTGACTGTAATGATGGATCGTTTCTAAACTGTGACTAGTCACAATATATTTTATTTTGCACACTTGAATTATCAAATAACAAATCAATAATAACAAAGTTAAAAACATAGATTTGTTAGGTCGAACAATTTATATTTATTTATATACCAATGTAATAGAATCTGTGAGCTCCTTGCCGCACTGTAAAGATATGTAGAGAAAGAAAGAGAGAAAAAGGAAAATGGAAAATGTTCTATCAAAATTAATGCTATCGACAGCAAATTTCGGAAAATTAAGAATAGTCAAAACATTGTTCGAGATAAAAACAATTTCCAGCTAAATGAAAAGATAATCTAATTTGGCATTTCATTGCTGCGCACTTCTGTTTCTCACCTTCCGAATTTTGCTAAGTATATGTATCTATTCTCTTTTGATTTCAATTCATCCATTCTATCTGATTATTTCTTTGATTTTCGTTCACTTTTAAATCAAGTCATTTACCAAATTGCAGCAACAAAAGTTATCAAGCGTCACCAATTAGATCGTTCATGTAGACGAGTTTTTCGTTAAAAAAAATTTTGAATTCGTAAGACAACAGTTTAGGTTTATGTCATAATGGGTTGGATAAAAAAAAAACCAAAAAAAGCAAAGTCGAACCTATTTGTGAAAAAATTTCAGTAAAAGTGCATAGACGGTATTACTTACCATTGTTTTTCTGAGCGGTATCCGTATCGGCAGAGAATATATTCGAGGCCATAAGGTTCTTGCCATTCCTTGGGGTTTGAGGCATATCGGATCCAAAAATGTCAGTCGAGACTCCGCCAGGTGCCCTCAACACTCTAGAAGAAGGTTGTAGAATATTATTAATAATTTTTTTAATTTAGAACTGTGATTTCTCTCTGCGTCTAACAGAAAGAAGAACAGAAATTGAAGAAGTGAATTGGAAAAGATTTTTGTAGCTTGATATATTCAAAGTATCTGAGACATATTAATAATTACCTAAGTTCTAAAACTTACTAGATTCAATTACTTTAAGAGCAGAATATATAATTGAATGTCAATTATTATTGTATTTTTCATTTTAATTTTTTCACATTTTAATTGTATTTGATTCAAATTTGTATTTGCAAAGAGCAACACAATGCTGCTTATATCAATTAACAAATCTTGGCACATAAACATTGTACACAAATATTTAAGTTAAATCAATTGTTTAGCTAACAGACAGTAGCTGAGGAGCTACAAAAGTTAGTGCAACTCCGTTTACTTTCGAAAACCTTTCACATATGCAATGTGCAGTGCAGCTCAGAGGCAAATCTGAAATTATGTTTTCCCATTGACCAGAGAATGTAAAAAAGCAAAAAGTAAACTTAACCGGTAAGTATTCGCTGTGCAGATGGTTCATAAGCCATCAGCGACCGACGCTAGCTAAACTTGCTCTCGGAGACAGTCAATAGACGCCCAGAGCTTTTACCTAGTTTATCGGAGACAAAGCTTAAATTGCATTGCGGCAAATTCAGCGATAATGGTAAACACTTCTATATAAAACCTTAAAGTAAAAGTTGTTTGATGCTCACTTTAAGTAAAAGTGACAGTTGCGACAACGGTTTATATATATATATATATATATATATATATATATATATATATATATATATATACATATATACATGAAGAACTTTTGCTGTCAGGGTTTCTGTTATTATTTAATGCGTTTTAAAATTAGAGCATCTTTAATAAGTATCACAACTATTGTTTACCAGCATCTTTGACATTATTTCATTTTGGGGAATAACCGGAGCTCTCTTAGAATTCTTATCGATTAAATTATGTGCATAGTCAAACTTACAGAACAATGCTCCAGAAAAAAGAGCCAAGAAAAGTTTCTGAGGCTGAGATAGATAAGCAATTGTGGAAGGAAAAACTATCCTTCTCTTAGGGATAGAGATATATACATTGGGTATCTGCTTATATGCATGCATAGATAAATAAGCATTTAAGATTGATTTATTGAAATCAAGTAGAAATTTTTAAGTCGGAAGTTCCCGACACGCGGATATTGCACAAAACCAATTAACTCTTTCCCCCTCGCTCAAAATTGAGTATAGAAATAATGAATAACGACTTTGAGCTCATTCGTCTGTAACATACAAATGTCCGAGTAATTGTTCATTGGAGTTCATTTGTTGTTTTTATTGAGCTTGGGTTGCTTTAAATTGGCTGCAGCGATCTGTTCGAGCGCAACAAATAAACCGTTATTGTTGCCATGCTGCTGCTGCTGCTCTGCTGCTCTGCTGGCGCTGTTGCTTTGTTTCATTTAAAACGTGCAACCGCAAACAAAAACATAATGAAATTTTTAACTGAAGCACGAAAATTGAGTGCGATTGCTGCATTTTGGTTTGGTTTTGTTTTTGTTATTGTTATTTATAATGCTGTTGTATGATTTTGTTGATTTCCCTAAAACGTTGATTAGATGTATCCATTATAATTGCCTGACATGCCAGAAACAATAACTGACGGTTAGATGACTCGCCTGATGGAGCCGGCTACTTTCCCTGCGGCTGCTGTGCATTCAACCGGAGTTTCTGTTGTTCGATGCTGCACTTTTTGATAGATTGCCAGCGCAGACATTTCGAATGTTTGGAAATAGTTAAAAATTGATCAGTGTTAAAATCAAAATGAAAAAAAAGAAGCAGTTAAGCTCTAGGCGGGTGAGCACGACTAGCGTATACCCTCATCCCGAGACCTAGGGTGGCGAGTTTAAAAACTACTTTACATCAGATTTGATAAATTTATAACTAAATAACTGTAACTCAATATACACACGTCCGATGGCTGAAAATCAACTATAGATTTGAAGGTGTTTCTGGCCGATTAATTAATAATAATTAATATCTATAAATACACTTTTGACGTTCTAAATATTTAACACCCATGTATTATTGCTTTTTATATAAACAATTGGTCCTATTTAGGGATAGAATATATATAAGCAAAAAATTTGTGGTTGGATAAATTTTCCATGCACTATTCCTAAATAAATTATAAGACACCTCGAAGACTATCAAATAATTGCTCAGCTCGCAGAGAATCTGAATGTGCACAGCTCTGTTGAACGGCACCGCAGCAAGATTGTCAATTATCGATAGTGCGCCTGATCAATAATTATCGATTATATGCATAGAAAGTATATGAACGGTGAAGAGAAAAAGAAAAGTTGCCACACTACGTTAGCTCCACCAAACTTCAAACAATTATATGCACATGAATGAAGATCAGCAAGTTTTGATAAATTCAGAATTTATATTCGGATCTCTCAGAGTAAAGTGAAAGTTGCTAATACTAGTTTATATATGTGAGTTGCGCGGGAGACTTGAGGTCAGCCATTTATTGATTACTAATCACATCAAATAAGGTAATTAGGTATAGCCATTTCAAGAAACTCCCTCATATCACCAACAAGCTTACCTAACGATCTATGGTTACTAATTGCTTTACTACTTTTAACCAATCCGCCAGAACCTCGTAATCGGAGTTGAAGATTATGATACTAACCTTCACTGAATCACTATAACTGTAAATGTTTTTATGTTGTATATTTATTTATTTTTATACCCTGAGCCCATTGAAAATGGGATATCAGGGTATAATGGTTTTGTTAAAAGTATGTAACAGGCAGAAGGAGGCGTGGCAGACCCAACAAAGTATATATATTCTTGATCAGGGTGACGAGAAAAGTTGATATAGCCATGTCCGTCTGTCCGTCCGTCCGTCCGTCCGTCCGTCCGTCCGTCCGTATGTATGAACGCGTCGATTTCCGAAGATACAAAAGCTAGAGAGTTCATTCTTTTTGTGTTAGGTTCGTATATTGCACGCGCAGTACGAGTTTGTTTCAGAAATTCGATAACTTGTATATTTGTAAAGTTATCGATAAACGAATTTATCGGGACCCAGTTATAAAATTCTAGCTAATTCATCTTTAGAGTTAGAGTCTCCAAGTCTTCTGCATATATATAGATACTAATTTAATACAATTTCGGTTTTTGTCAGATTTTGGATTCCGATCCCCACTTCGCCCCACCACCCCCAAATATGAAAAAAATGCATTTCAAATACTAGAGACATGCAGTTTGGTTTAGCATATAGATATGAATATCATAATTATAATCTGAAGATATCAATACGATTGTCCATCTAGAAACAGAATTATTGATCATCAAAGTTTTCTCATCAAAATCCATGTGGCGCAGCAACAAAGGCAGAGAGAGACAGCAAGACGCTTGCAATGCTTACCCACATGCATACACACATACATGCATACAATTGTAGATCAGTGTCTATGTGTGCGCGTGGTTGCATGCGTGCAGAAACGAATCGATTAATTCTTGGAATATTATTCGTTCGAAGAAGGGCTCAGGGGATTTCGTAGTCGAGCAGTCTCGACTACAGCTTTCTTACTTGTTATACTCTGAACCCATTGAAAATGGGAAGTCAGGGTATAATTGTTTTGTTAAATGTATGTAACAGGCAGAAGGAGACGTCGCAGACCCTATAAAGTATATATATTCTTGATGAACAAAAAAATAAAGTTGACCTAGTCCTGTCCGTCTGTCCGTTTGTATGAACATCGAGCATTTCGGAAACTACAAAAGCTAGAGAGCTGAAATCTCACATGAACACTCGTATGTTAGTTACGCAGTTTTGTTTTTTGATAACTCATCCCATTTCCAAATTATCGATAAAAAATCGAAAATTCGTTTCTATTTTTATGTATTTTGGACATAACTTCTACACTGTTTTACTGTTTTCATAAATGTGGTTGGTGGGGCGAAGTGGGGATCGGAATCCAAATTCTGACAAAAACCGAAATTGTATTAAATTAGTATCTATATATATGCAGAAGACTTGGAGACTCTAACTCTAAAGATGAATTAACTAGAATTTTAAAACTGGTTCCCGATAAATTCGTTTATCGATAACTTTGCAAATATACAAGTTATCGAATTTCTGAAACAAACTCGTACTGCGCGTGCAATATACGGACCTAACACAAAAAGAATGAACTCTCTAGCTTTTGTATCTTCGGAAATCGACGCGTTCATACATACGGACGGACGGACATGGCTATATCAATTTTTCTCGTCACCCTGATCAAGAAAATATATACTTTATGGGGTCTGCCACGCCTCCTTCTGCCTGTTACATACTTTTAACAAAACCATTATACCCTGATTTCCCATTTCAATGGGCTCAGGGTATAAAAAAACGCATTTCAAATACTAGAGACTTGAAATTCGGCACATAAATACATTTATTATTATTAATACTCTTAATCTACTCTGAAAATTTCATGAAGATCGTCCATCAAGAAGTGGAGTTATAAGCGTTCAAAGTATAGCCCATCTTTTTCATAAACACTAATTAAATAATTGTTACTAAAAGACATAATTTTTCAAATTTTAAGCCATCAAGTTTTGCATTACGTTTGGTTGATGTACATGTAAACATATAATATACAAATACAAATAGTTACAGATCATTTAACAATAATCGACCAAACATCTAAGTATGAAAGGCATTGCAACTATTCCGGTATTCGCCAGGTACAGCAAGGTACGAAAGAGCTTCGAGAATGCGCAACTCATAATGTCTGTTACATGTTTCTAATGTGTCGGCAATTATTCACTGTTGAATGCCAACATATATATAAATATAAATCTTATTTGGTATATAAATTGAATACCTAACGTAACCATGACTTTTCGATATAAATATGTATACCGATTTTTGGCAAAAGTAATATTTATATTTGTACTACTTTCCCAGCGTGTCCTAAATATGCACATCAATAATGTTGGCATAGCAACAACTTATTCCTTTATAGAAAAAAGAATGCTATATATTTATATATGTTTTGAGGCGGAATAGTAAAAATATGTTTGATTATCTTAATTAAATATCATTTGTATTATACATTTATGTATCAGTTTAGAAACCTGAACATTATATAAGAATGCGTCATTGTTATGCATTAATATCCGCTTTCAATTTATAAACATACATACCATATAGGCCCTGATTAAGAGCATCTTAATTTAATGAAAGGAAATCGGCTTACATCTATTGCAACAGCAATTTAAGCCGATAAATTTATACACATTTCTCAATTTCTAATTACACACTTTTCATATTTTCACTAATCTAAACTTGATTAACTGTTTTTTTTATTTTTTTTATTTTTTTTTTTATTCTTTTAAAATCAAACAGTAGAGATACAGACAAATGCGAATTTGATATTGGATATTCTATCAAAAAATCACTCAATAAAGTAAGTTTATTGATTATTAGGACAAAAACAAAGGAGAGGCAGAGTATTCAAGAGGCTTCGAGCTCCGTGCACCTTTCACTGGAGAATTTCTTGTTTGCTCTTTTTATTATCTCAGTTGTGGTAAAAAAAAAAAAATAAAGGACCGATTCGACGGGTCATTACGAAAATGCTCCAAATAGAAACAGTGCCAGGTGTTTCAGAGGCAAACCAGCCAGTCTTTCAGTCTTTCGCATGCAAAAAGTAAGCAGAGATTGAAAAGCAAATCGAAAAATCAATGAACTGCTTAGTCTTAGCGCCAGGCCGGCAGTGGGAAGCGGGCATAGGGCAGCTGGCAGCGGAGGCCCAATAAAGATACGTTCTTGGCAGCCACTCGGCTGAAGAACCTGCATGCATACATGTGGGGGAAGCCCAAGGTGAATGCACGATAAATTACTGCACAACACAGAACTGCATATTTCCATGCATACAGTCGCATTGGTGTTCATATGTAAATCCACGTAGGAATTTGGGGAAATCAATTTGGAAATTTTAGACTTACCTCTTTTTAGCTTTGCCGACGTTGTAAAGCTCAACATGTTTGAATGCAGCATAAGTAGCCATGCTATAAATCTTTTCTTTATTTTATCCGGTTTAAGATGATAGATGATATATCGTATATATTGCTTGATGTATTTACAATTTGGAAATCTTAAAGACACACGAACACAATAAGGAATTAAGCAATAGGTGGAAAATTTGCAAATTCAATCTGTGTGAGCCGTCAGCTACATTTTGAGAGGAACCTGCAGCACGTTGATGAGTCATGCTGTAAGAGCTGCAGCAGATGCCTGCAACGGATGCTGAGTGCGCACGTTTGAGAAAAAATCAATACAAATATGTGGTAATGGTACAGCGATGCAAATATCATAATTTTGTTGGTAAATGAAAAGGAATATTCTCGAAACAGGCTCACAATTTGATTGCAACTTGCAGATTTTCAATTTTCAATTTTGTTTTTGTTTAGTTAATCGTGTTTAACTGAGGAGAGAAAACACTCACAATATGCACTATTTATATTTCTTATTTTATCTGAAATATTTTCAAAATACACAAGCTATTTTTAAATGATATGATTTGGAGTCGAATTAATGCTTTAATACTAATTGCAAAGAATGACAGCCAAGTGCTTTTAAATTTTCATTTAGCTGTATACGTTGTCTGAATTTTCGTTCTGCGTTCGTTGACGTTGTGAACGCTTCAATATGAAGCTGATGACTGGAGTGCATCGGGAAAAGTGAAAAGCATTTATTACCACCACCAGCGGCAGCCAGCCACACGAACACCGGGCAAGTCTTATCGATTCAAAAAAAAAAAAAAAAAACACAGTGAGTAAGGCAAGTACAAACTCGCTCGCTCAGAGAGAGAGAGCGAGAGAGAGAGAGAGAGATAGGAGAAGAGAGCGCGAGAGAGAAAGGGAAAGAGCACAGTTCGCTTAGTAAATATAAGTATGCATGTGTACAAATACATGCCCACTAGTATATACTCGTTCACTGTTTGAGAGTCGTGTCAAAATAAAAAACAAAGTACAGCTGATTGAAGCTGAAACCGAATAACTCGCTCTCTCTCTCTCTCTCTCTAAATATGAAACACAACTCAAATGTGAACAGACAACAGAAAACAGCATTTACACAAAATACAAGAACTTTAGTCAAATATGTATAATATTACAAAAATTACTTAAGTATTCAGCTTGATTGTTATGTCTTCGGTAGTTGAGTTTTTTCGACTGGCTTCCTGAGTCTATCGGAGCTCGTTGGCTTCTCTGTTAAGGTCCCCAAGCTATGTTAATGGTAATATTACCATGATGTTTATGTCCCAAATTTATCGAGAATAAGAATTCAGGATTTTCTTAAAACTAGTAAATGAAGATTTGTATAATTCCATATATTATTATACGATCAATATAGTATTGAGAAGTATGTGTAGAATATTGGGCACGAAGGTTGAGGTATCTCCTAGTCAGGCTCAGACACTCCCGACTAAAGCACTGTTACCAGTTTGTAGAAATAGTAGAGATAATCCGATGGGTTGCCTGTTTTGAGCTGTCAAAGAGTTTACAGGTGTTTTATGTGTCACAATGTACCTGGCAGCCGTTAGAAAATTCGGAATGCATTGACTGGCTGCGTTGATTGCGTTTTTTTTTTTTCTAAATAAAAGGTAACGAGGCAGCTTGTTGAAGCTGTAAAGGGTTTTTCCAACTGCCTACATTCAACTCAGTTAATGACATCTGCGGTTCAGAGCCATATTATTTTTAGCGAGAGGCAATTCGGATTAATTTGTACTAATCCCCGTCTCTAACAGTTGATCAGATAACATATATTGATTGAAACAAAAGTACTTTCGACGACTTGCATGCTGAGATAATCACAGATTAGTGCTTTCAATATAATATTCGACTTTCTAGTTTTTAATACATATATCTCAGTTATATTGGTCGAAAAGAGAAGTTGGCAACAGTATCGTATAAAAGAGCATTTAATCTTCGTCACGGCGAAAATAATTGCTCTTTCATGCTCTAACCAATGTACAAAGTTGTTACGCTTTAGTGAATCTTGAGTTTTCTTTGTGTAGCTTTTCTGTGTTACCGTTAGAGCCTGTCCATTAGAAGCCGAGTGTCGGCTTCAGAAATATTATAAAAGATTTCGAGACTGACTGACAGACGGCTGGCTTGTGCACCATGTTGCATGTTGTATTTGGCTATGGCTTGGATATAGTGAATCACTTTCATCATCAACATTGGGAGAAACTCGATATGCTGCCGGCAACAAATCAATTATTAAATCAACTTTTAATTGGCTCCAACCAAATCCGAAATGCATTCATATGCTTTTGAGCTTCCCATTCTGTTTCAGCAATTGGCACACATTTCCGTGGAACACAGGAAGTGTACAAAAATTCTTGGATACGCTATTGTTGGTTTTTATTTTTACTTCACGAAGCGATGACGACCTACTATGCCGTACAACCACTATAACTTGGGAGTTCTGGCAGGTCTATGAGTGCAACATGACACCAGCTCGGGCCAATGGAGTGCAGCATGCAACAACGCCTATGCACAGTTCACTTTAGCCCACATTGCTGTAGGACAGCCCACTGGACGAGCTTAAAAATAGATTGGCCGTCTTTCATAGACATTTCTGCTCATCGCAGTGCCCCTCTGCGATGCCTTGCCTAATTGTTGGACAGCATCGTCTGCCTTGTCGGGTCAAGTAAGCCAAGTTAATTCACTTCAAATGTGCATTCTCTGTGTATTAGCCGAACGGGTAGTATATGCGTTGCGACGCCTTTGCAACCTCCGTCTTTGCAAACTGTGGGCGTTGCCAGATTGGGCAGTCAACAATAGTAAAGAGTAAAGTATAAAGGTTCTGCATAAGATTTTAGCTTGCTACTCGAATATTCCACTTTAATATACTCCGCGGTATTCCTTTCCAAAATTTAAATGCTCTTTTTCTGTAATATATATATAGCTTTTATGCACACCTATCTATAACAAATTTGGTGAGTGCTCGGTATAAAGTTGAAGCATTTAAACGCCTTTCAGACAACGCAGACAACTTTTCTTTTTTTCTTTTTTTTTTTTTTTGAACAGTCTATTTTAATTATAGCCACGAGCACTCAATTTCTTTTTTTTGAGCTCTAGCTTTTCTAATTTATTTACATTTAGGGTAAACATTTTCCTCATTTTTATTGTACATAGAGAGAGGTTTAAGTTTATTGTTTTTTCTTCATTGCTTAACTAACTACTTATGGCTTATGAGAATAATTAGCCCAAAATGCAAGCTCAAATTTAATATGAATAACTGGCTTTCAAAAGGTTTCCAAATTAGCTCGGCGTAAAACGTTCTTACCCAATTTCCTGTTTTGGGAAAGTATAAGGCGTGCAGCTTATATACATATACAAGTATTTATGTATTCGTTGTAAAAATACTCGGTTATTCATATGGGTAAAATAAAATTGTTCGCTTATTCATGTGTTCGAAATAAATAACTAAAGGCGTCCGTCATATGTTTTTATCATTCAGGCGATACATTTAAGTTATGAACCTCAATTCACGTGAACAATATAATACTTGATAAGTAAATTCAATTAAATCAGATTATGGACCAATTATTGAGTCAGTAATTAGTAATTATTTAGCACGTAATAAATGTGTATAATTTTAAAACTATGGAGTACCTTATATACAAATATACTATATACTAATATATATACTAATAAATACTAATCATATAGATTTAGATATATGGATAGTAGTATTATGAAATGCAATTAAGTTATCAGTGATTTATTAACTTAATCTTTCTTAGTAAGCAATAGCAGTAGATTTTCCATTTTACAAAACCTAATATGTCAGAATAGAAGTATCTTGACTATTGTACAGATTCCATTTAAAGACATTCTGCCTACGCACATTATATAACAAACAAGCAATTACAGAAAAAATAAATAAAATGTGGTCAAAATTCAGACAAGGGCAAAGTTGTGAATTATAACAACCAATTTTCAATTAAATTCATTAAAAAGTTACCATTGCAGGAAAAATAAATTAAATCCAACGATTTATGACATTTGGATTCTCATGATCAATTAATTAAGCTACGTAGTTAAAGAACGCACATAAATTGTCAAGGCAGACAAATTGATAGTTCCCTGACTTTGTGCATTGTGCATCCGACCTTATAGTCGGACTCCAGCCTACCAGAATCCTGAATATTGATTATACATTATTAACTTTCAAATCTTTATAATTTAGGGAACACTGTCAAAGACTGCAGAAACTCTTTAACTACTCACTACTTTCTAGTTTTTATTGTATACAGGTTTTCTTTTTGTATGTGAATAATTTTTATGGTTTTCTTCATCACTGAAATTCTTGTGCACTATTCAATGTGTCCAAATAACCTAAACAAAGACAGGAAAAGCCTCTCGGTGCGGCTAGACTTTGGAGTACATAATCTGCACAAAAGCTAACACTGCGTCCCGGCTTCAATTTTGCTGTTTATTGAGTGAAAAGTGAAAGGCGATGCCAGTTGAGTTGCCAGTTAGTTGTGCATGGCACAGCTCTTGTATAGAATTTGTTACACTCTGTGTGTTTAATACAGCATAGCCGAAAACTGTTGTGAAATTTAATGATAATCAGTTTTCTGCACTTCTGAGTCACACAAAAATTGATTTTCTTTCGCTCGCAACTATTGATAATTCATTTTTGTTAGTTAAAAAGCTTTTCCGGCGTGTTTAATTTAATTTATAAAGTAATCATTTAAGCAATAATTAATAAATTGATGCTAAATGTTTTAGTCAAGCTGTGATAAGCAAGCCAAATAATCACCTAAATTGCTCCTCTTCAACTTTTTTGAAGTCTTCATATACTAATATATGACATGAAAAGGTTTCATAGACTTTGTTTAGCTTCAACTTAAGTTCACCTTATAGAACTCGGTGGCATTAATATCCGCGAAATATGCGAAAAATACCAAAATAAGTATATTAAGCGGCATAGCCATACAGCTATACAGCCATAGACTCACAGAAATTATTGAAGCATGCATTCCCATTAGATGGTGCCAGCGAAGGAGGAAGAAGCACGGCTGCATGATTAAATAAAACTGTAAAAGAAAGTGCAAATGCTTTTGAGGCCATATCGACTTGGTAGTATTTGTACCTTTGCAACACGTGAGGAAATGTGGCAATGTTCGATTGTCTGACACTCTACCTTACCCAAACGTACTGCCTCTCAGCTTGTCTGGGACAGTCAGTACGTTAGGTACTTAGTGGGTTCAACAATCTCAATGGGGCAACGAATATTGTCTAATTAAGTGTACATACATATATATGTATGATAAGAACTCGATAGCTAGACTCTCGGAGTAATTAAAGTTTCTTTAGTAAATGTTCAGGGCATCTGTTGGTTGGGAACTCCCATCTGCCACACAATCAAATTAAACAAAGAGCCTACACATTCTTAAATCGTTATATTATTTAGGTCTCACAAAAGAGAGTTATAGTCTAGGTCTTAAAGCTGTTTAATGGTGGTTTAAAGACGAGCGCACATTATTTATTGTTTTAGAAATATGTCAAATACAAATATTCTGATGTGCTGCTTGATAAGAACTGTTTGTTCTTTGAGTCTGAAATGCTAATGAACTCAAGTCCAGCGGTCGAGATATTCGTTGATCTCTATAGAGTTTTATACACACACATTCTCTTGTATGCCATTTATAATTTTAAAATAATTAAAAGCAATTTCAAGAGCTTGCAGATCGCACTCAGTGCTCTCTTTTTGCATGCTATATAGTTCCATATCTGATTCTGTTTCTCAGTTATACGTATTTTTGTTTGCTTGTGTGCTCCACATCGGGAATGAGTCCATAAATTGTTTTTAAGCACTTTAATCAAAGAAGTTTAATGAGTTAATTTAGGCATGAAGTAAATGAAACCACTCAATGCTTTAAAATGATCACAATTTTATTTAGTAAAGTTTCTGATTGAGGCTGATAAAGTATTCTGGGGCTTGTCGATTGGTATATCTCGTAGTTCTAATTTGTTTTCTTTTTACATGCATGCTGGAATTGTTAAACGAAGCATTTATTAAACAGGTTCAGGCCTTTTGTTCAAAGTCTTTGTCGTCTTAATTTTTTTGCACCCTGCTGCATATAAAGTGGTATCTGCCGCAAAGAGACAAAGGCGACTTGTGAAGCGAATACCGAGTGATTCACCAGCCAGTTGTCAAGCAATACATACACTCAAGCAAATATATATAATATCTAGGGTGTGATCGAATGTACTTAAAAATATTCTGTGCAAGCATATGCAAAACTGTATTACTCGAGAGTCTTTAACTGAAATCAATAGCAATACATTAATCACACAACACAACATAACATAGAAATAAAGCTCCATATTGTGCAAATATAAATATGCCTTTATATTCGAGTCTTTTCCATATATTATTTGTGTATTCACTTGCATAGATCAACTGAGGTCATTGACCTAACCAAATGTGTATATTTTTGTCTTTTAAAAACTGCAGTAGAGAAACTTGAAGTAGTAAGAACTAGTTTAGATTCCATCAATAGTAAACCAATACACAGTACGCATTTCTGCATACATATACATATAAATATAAATATGTATCTCTTTGATTTGCTTATAAAATATTGGACAAAAGACTCACAGATAACTATCAAGTGAAATGAATGCTCTTGTTAGCTCAGTATTGGTTAACGAAATTGGGTTGTTTTCATTAATCTTCGTAACATAAATCTATACGACTTCCTAAATACCCTGTAAACAACAAAGATTCTTCCGATGAAAAAATGCAACTTAATAGGCGCGTATGATTATATATTAGTTTTATGACTTTCATAAACAGGAGGAACATTTAAACCTATTGTACAGATATTGATGGTGATCGTATGTTACAGTGTCAGCTGCAGATTGTGCATTTTAATAACGTTCTAGAAACAGATTTTCCTTACTTCGAATTTTGTATTTTTGGGAATATGATAAAAGATTATACTTAGACCCGAAATGGCCAGGTTCTTGAGTAGCCTGGACAACTATCTATTTAGGGCCACGATCTCATTAAACAACATTGATGATTGGTACAATTTGATTTCGAATTTAAATTTCGAGATCTTTCCATCTTTTCATCGTTATCTAAAAGACAGAATTTAATGGCAACTAAATATTCACAATAACACATGTGACATGTGACTGAAGAATTCAATAATTGAGTATTGTAATTTTTTATAGAATATCTAGCAGATCGAAAGCGAATACAATAAGGTCATGTGACCTCCGATGTGTTCAGCCAAGCGTATATATGAAACAAATAAATAAGATTAACGCAGTGGAACTGCCACCAAGTAAGGATATAATTGATATTTTCTATTTGATACATTATTATTGAAGAAATACATTCATGTATGCATATACATATACATTTCGCATTTATTTTATTCAATTTAAGCAATTTGAGGATTGTCGTTGAGAATTGTCATTTTCAAAGCGAACTTAAATTCTTCGTCTTTGCCGTAACGGGATTATCGATTCTGGATTATATATAATAAGCGATGCTTTGGAATGTGGTTAAATTAGTGGAATTTCATACGCCTAACACCTCAGTTGATGATACTAATCATTCTCTTCATCATGTGCTCCTCTACGTTATGCTAGCTTCGCTTTCGCTCGTTGTCGCTTAGCTCTAGAATCTCAATTAAGGAGTAAGGAAACGCAATAAAAATATACAGTTGTTAGACGCCAAAGCAACAATAGAGTGAGCCAGCGCCAACACGCAAGGCCTAGCCCATAGCCCGAACTATAGGCATACACATCAGTTAGGTTCAATGCACTTTTCTGCCGGTTGCACATTGACGGCTACCTACATACATAGGTAAAACAATGAAGTCGCGTGACTTCTTAGCCACCAATACTCGTGTAAATGAAATAAATATGTGAGATACTACACACAGCGAGAGGCCACTAAGTACGCCAACAGCCTAACTCATACTTATGCACTCCGAGCGCCCTTTCAGCTCTATATGCAAGAGTATTGGATAAATAGAAGTGAGTGGATGGGATAAGTATCCAGAAACTTCTAAGGGTTGTTGCTCATGCCCCTCATCAATAGTCTATATAATTTTGGGGCATTTTAAAATACGCTATAGTGTCAATCGCTAAAGAATTTCTTTTTTTTCGCTTTTTCAAGTTGAGATCAGGAAATGTGATTCATATTTACCAGCTACGGTGCGAGGATATTTCAAATTCGTCAACTGTCCTGCAAACAAGGGTCGAAGTCGAACCGGACGCAATATATGTACATACATATGTATGTTCATGCATTTGGACATGTGTACACACATATAATCACTTTTGTCGTTTGCATTAGTGTGTGGGATATCGGTTGTCAAGGGTGTTTACTGCTATGGCTTTCGGTGCAACACAACAGAAAACTGTGGACGCCATTGTTATTTGAAAGCAGTAAATACATATTAGTACGCTTGTAATTACTTAGAAATTGGAATCAAACATAGTAAACGATGCGATCGTAAGGTCCGCTTACAAAATCTCGAACATATAACCCCACATTCATGCAAACAAGCTGATAACATCAATACAAAAATACAGCATTATGTATGTATTGCAGAAGAAACAAACACAGTCATGCATGCAGACATTTTGTGTGTATATATTGTGGCAGATACAAGCATACATGAGCATGTCTTTAACTTCGCTATCATTAAGATGCTGATCGCACATTACTTGAGAATGCCCATATATGCACAGTTCCGCAAATACATCACTGTGCATACATACTACAAGCATTATTAATACACGCTGTGCGTAGGCCGTATACAAAGGTTCTTATGCATACACACCAACAGTGCACCAACTGCAGAATAATATGGAAAGAAAAAGAACTTACTTGGTGCTAGATTTGTTGTCGGAGATTTCCAAGTTAGCGATCATGTTGAATGTTTTAGACGATTGATTTTAAAATTTTATTACGCTTCAATTTAAATGTTTAGTTTCGCAAGAATGCAAGATACTTGAGATCTTATAAAAATATTTGTAAATTTAAAATGCACAAATAAGCAGACCGGGAAAAAAACACATCCGCACTGACTGTCCAATCGAAAAAGAATGAAGATTAATTCATCGATGTTTCAATTGGTACATATCGGATAATTTCGCGGTCACACTTTGTGCTCATCTAGAACTGTTAATATCGATTATAATGATGACTCACTTGACAACAAATATATGTTAACTAACATTACATTGAGCAACTGAATTTTATTAAAATAAGAACACGCACGCCAAATAATTAAAATTACAAAATAATTTCTTTAAATAAGTGAAAAAAGCCGCAAAAAAACTGAATTCAAGTTGACTGGTATACTCGATTGGAAATGTTAATAACATATAAATCGATAGTATCGATTCTTGCTGTACAGTGCACGCTTGCGCAGTTTTGAGACGATCTCGTCGCCATAAAACATATAAATTAATTATTAATTAATAAAATAAAATATTGAAACTAGAATAGGCAAATTGTTAACACAAATTTCCCACAATTTATAGTCTATGATTTGGAGCTGAGATTGGAAATAAAATTTATAAATTTTCAAATGTTCACACGAATCTCATGGCGCAAAACTGAACAATGAGCAAAATTTTTGCGCAACTGAACAATTAATTTAAATAATTTTTTCATTTTTAATCAATAGTAATAAATAAGTATGTACAATAAATATTATATTTAATTGCTTTGTTATTGAAGACTTTTCGTTAAGTGTGGAATCTGTGTTTTTATATGTATAACTATATGTATATAATTATATATATAAAAAAATGTTTATATACTTAATAGGTAAAAAAGGCATTAAGGAGGATTTGTATTTATTTAGCTGTTAAAAAGTTTGAATAGATGGCGCTTTTTAGGCAACCGTTCACTTGCCTTAAGCGCCATCTAGTGTATATCTATGTGCGGCGGCTAAGCTCTGCTCATATCGAAAGAAAAATACAGATTCCACACTTAGCGAACAGTCTTTAATAACAATGCGAAATGCTTAGCAGATACACAATCCAATGAACCTACAGATTCCGAACTCACAATAACAGAATTTTGAGCGAAGGATTTGACAAAAAGGTCACAGCTATAAACATTTATGTATATATGATATTATAGTATAATAATAATAAACAAAATCTTGCGGAAATGGTAATGGAAGTGCGCCGGATTATGCTTAAGACTCAGGTTGTCCATCCGTCCGTCTGTCATTACGAATGCAATGCTGTTATAGAAATTTAAATTCGAAATAGGCAATAGGAAAATATACAATTTTTGGAGTTAGAGATTTGTACTTTGGAATATTTCTTTTTATACCCTGAACCCCCTTGTAATGTGCATGTAACAGGCAGAAGGAGACGTCGCAGACCCCGCAAATTATATATGTTCCTGATCAACAGAAAAAATAAGTTGATTAAGCTCTGTCTGTCTGTCTGTCTGTCCGTCCATCCGTATGAACGTCGAGATTTCGGACACTACATTAGCTAGAAAGCTGAACTGAATACTCGTATGTTAGCTACGCAGTACGATTTTATTTTGTTTTTTCGATAACTCATTCCACTTCCAAACTATCGATAAAAATCGAAAATTCGTTTACTTTTTTTACGTTTTTTTTAGCATATACCGTTTGAGATAAAAACTTATAAAAACAACTAAGAAAGCTGTAGTCGAGACTGCTCGACTACGAAATTCCCTGAGCCCTTCTTCGAACGAAAAATATTCCCAGAATACTTCGTTTCGATTCTTCACGCGTAAGAAACTATGCATGCAAAAACACGACACAAAAAACGACACACACACACGCTGTGTGTAAGCATTCAAAGCGTCTTGCTGTCTCGCTGCCTCTGTTGCTGCTGCTGAGCCGCGTGGGCTTTGCTGCGAAAACTTTATTGATCAATAATTCTGTTTCTAGACGGACAATCGTATTCATCTCTTCAGATTATGATCATGACATTAATATCTACATATGTATATGCCAAACCAAACTGTATGTTTCTAGTAGTTGAAATACATTTCTTACACATGTGGGATGTGGGGGCGAATTGGGGATCGGAATCCAAAATCTGACAAAAACCGAAATTGTATTAAATTAGTATATATATATACAGAAGACTTGGAGGCCCTAACTCTTAAGATGAACGAGATATAATTTTAAAGCTTTCGATATTTTTGTTTTTATCGATAACTTTGGAAATATACGAATTATCGAATTTTTGAAACAAACTCGTACTGCGTTGTAATATACGAATCTAACACAAAAATAATGAACTCTCTAGCTCTTATATCTTCGGGCGCGTTCATACATACGGACGGACGGACAATTTGAAAAAAAAAAAAAATCATTTCTAGACTATTTGGAATTTGGCAAATAGACACATTTAGATGCTATTAATATATTCTGAATGTGTCATGAAGATCGTCAATGAAATAAGCGTCCAAAGTTCAGCACAAACCACTCCCAAGCCACGCCAGCAACTGCGCGGTGAGCAGAGCGCGCGCTCATACGTTCGTAAAGAAGAAGAGTATTAGTTTTTCTTGTAGGGTTCAGGGCATCTCGTAGTCGAGCCGTCTAGACTAGAGCCTTGTTACTTATTAAATCTTCTAGAGGTCTCATTGCAAACATCGTGGCAAGTGCGTTGAAATCTCCACAGTTTTGGAGCGTAAATTGAAAGTTGTACAGATGCCAGATAAACATTAGCCAAATATTATAGTATGTCTACGCCCACCAGTGGGCGGTATATGGTTATTTTCTGAACATGCGAGCTTGAACAAATAATGAAATTTGCACATTTTTATGCTGCAGGCATCTCATAGTCAGTCACTCCACACTAGACATTGGTACTTGACTTTATGGAATGTCCGTCTCTCTATCTGTCTGTGTGAAACCAAGATATTTCGCATACAATATTGTATGCATATTGCATAAACCACGGTTTATGTAGCGCCCCGATAAAAGTTTTTGCAAATATTTAAGACAAAACTCGGGCACTGTGAACAAGTTAAACTGTACTCCCGACAGTTTAAGATCTTTAGTGTTTGATATAGAATGATTCAAATATTAAATTATTTTACTCTGCATTTTATGTAGAGAGACGACATAATTTACTTTGGCGAACAAACGTTTTCATATTATTGTGCCCTGAATCCGTTGGAAGTCAGTGAAATCAGGGTACATTGGGTTTGTTAAACGTCT
This sequence comes from Drosophila buzzatii, assembly GCA_035045845.1. Taxonomy (NCBI): domain Eukaryota; kingdom Metazoa; phylum Arthropoda; class Insecta; order Diptera; family Drosophilidae; genus Drosophila; species Drosophila buzzatii. The sequence goes on along the minus strand of JAWNOS010000610.1, from coordinate 2,616,811 downwards.
GCAACAGGCAGAGGGAGGTGTGGCATTCCTCATGAAGTACATATACTCTCGTCTGTGTCTCCGTATGTGTGTACGCGTCTATTTTAAGAATCTAGAATATCTTAGGATTTGACATCATATTGTCATCGATTTGGTTTGAAAAAGTCGATAACTATTTCTGACTCAGTGCTATCGATTAACTATATCTATCTTTAGCGCTAGAGTTTCCACAATTCGAATATACATATATTTGATAAGACAAGAAGCGTCAAATTCTTGGATTTCATTTCATTTTCATTTCATTTGCCTCTCTGCTGATAACAAACGATATTATTAAGAGAGATGAATAAGATTTCAGAATTGAACGCGATTCTCGTAGTAACAACAATAATGATCTACGCACAACAATTAATAACAGCTATTATCAATTTACGAATTGAGAATAATGAGAACGTAAAATAAATTCCCTCCGAAAAACGTGAAAACAAATTCACATTAAAATGTTAATAATATTTTATCAATCTGTGCTGCATCTGTATAATATTTATACTGTTTCTTTAAACGATGTTTGACATTGGCAACTTAATTACGATTTGTGTTCACAGTTATTTTATTTAAATCAATTCTCGACTCGAAATCTTATTAGCTGCAGTCTCAGACGAAAGTTAAGTAAAAAGAAGAATATACATATGTATATTTTTATAGAGCATACGCAACTGAAAGATACTCGTTAGCTCGCTTCAAAAACAGCCCATTCACTAATAATAATCAAATATTATCAATTAATTATAATGCTTTATATCAACTTTGCATGATCCCAGTTTAGTTTCATGTCGAATGACTGAGTAGCCTAAATCGTTCGATTTCTCACGGTAGCAACAATTACATTATATATGTATATGTTTTATGTCTTTCTGTGAAGGAAGTCAAGTCAAGTAATTCAGTCGAGATTCATTCATTGAGGGTTCATTCAAGTGGTAGGGTTTTGGATGCATCCTCTGTAACTTTAAGTTTCTATAGTATGGATGGGCTTTGCATATCATTTCCAGTCTCTAGCTCAAACAATGACGGCCAGCGGAGTTTGCATGGAACCGATATACTCTGTTCACCTCATCAGTAAGTATATCAACAAGATAAACTGAATTATTACAATTGTTGATGTTTTGTTTCGAAACTGGTTTCCATTGATCTTTGTAGGTACCTATATAAATACTTATATATAATAAGATTATATATTCATTATCTTTCATTTAAATACATATTTAATTGATATATTAATAAAGAATAACTTGTACATTTCTACTACATAAGAGTCGTCTATATAGAATTGTTCATTTATGTTATATTTGGGAATGTTTGGAATTTTTTATGCAAGATAAACGAAAATTCTCTCTTTGTCCGACATTTTATGATTTCCCTTTTCCAGTTGGTTTTCCAATTTCTCTCTCTCTCTCTCTCTCTCTCTCGCTCTCTTTTATTTCTTATATCTTTTAAAATACACATCTAAATATCGACGGACAATCAAGCTGACAGTTTTCGATGTGGGGCGAGTAATTCAAAGCTCTGAATGGGCTACATAAAAATGATTCAATTGGCGGTTCGACTAAGATAAAAGCAGTCAACGGTTCTTGTTGTTGTTTTTTTTCGGTTTTGATATTATTTTTATACCCTGAACCCATTGAAAATGGGAATTCAGGGTATAATGGTTTTGTGAAAATGTATGTAACAGGCAGAAGGAGACGTCGCAGACCCCATAAAGTATATATATTCTTGATCAGCAGAAAAAAATAAGTTGATTGAGCCCTGTCCGTCTGTCCGTCCGTCCGTCCGTCCGTCCGTCCGTCCGTCCGTCCGTCCGTCCGTCCGTCCGTCCGTCCGTCCGTCCGTCCGTCCGTCCGTCCGTCCGTATGAACGTCGAGATTTCGGAAACTACAAAAGCTAGAGAGCTGAAATTTTACATGAACACTCATATGTTAGCTACGCAGTACGAGTTTATTTTGTTTTTTCGATAACTCATCCCATTTCCAAATTATCGATAAAAAATCGAAAATTCGTTTCAATTTTTTAGGTTTTTTGAGCATAACTTCTACACCGTTTTAGCTAAAGACTTCAAATTTGCATATTTAGATAGATATTATGAATACGCAGATTATGTAATTTTTGGATTTTGGATGCCACGCCCCCTTCGCCCACAATTTGCAAAAAACCCATTTCAAATACTAGAGACTTGAAATTTGGCACATAGATACATTTAGATATTAATAATCTACTCTGAAAATTTCATTAAGATCATCCATCTAGAAATTGAGTTATAGGCGTTCAAAGTATAGCCCAACCCACCCCCAAGCCACGGCAGCAACTGCGCGGTTAGCAGAGCTCGCGCTCATGCGATTGTAAAGAAGAAGAGTATCACTTTTTTTGCAGGGTTCAGGGGATCTCGTAGTCGAGCCGTCTCGACTAGAGCCTTCTTACTTGTTTTGTTTTGTTTTACTGTTGGAGCTGGGCGGCTCTAAAACAAGTTTCGATTTCGAGTCTGCCTGGGGCTGAGCTGGCAGTGCAGCTTCTCTTTAAACGCCGACTTATAAGTTAAATGCGTCTTCGATGAGGACGGCGATGCGAAATGTTAAAATAAAACAAATTTATGTTGCAATTAATGGTAACGATAAGCTCCGGCCTACGACATGTTGTGGTCCAATAAAAACGTAGCAAACTGCGGGGCGGGACGAGTGGGGCTAGTGGTACAAGCGGGGCAGGCGGGACAGGCGGGACAGGCGGGGTCTCCAATAAGATTAACACATAATCAAGCTAACATGTGCGACATTTGCATACAGAATCGAATTGAATTTAATTCAAATTGAATACAAAATTCCAGCTCAGTCGCAGAGACAGATACACGCATGGGCCACAAACAATTTTAATTAATTCGTGAAAAGTTCCCAACAGAACTCAAGACATGAAAACCCAAAGTTGCCCAAAAAACTGAAACAAAGTGTGACTCAGGTCTCCGCGTGTCTCTCTATCTTTGAATAGACGTCACAGTTCTTAGGGCCAAAAGGGGTTATGGTAATACGAAACCGCAAGGCGAGGCCAGGCCAGTGCGAGCGCTCAGCAGTCAGCAGTCAGCAGCAGCAGGAAGCGTGGAACAGGCAGGAGCGATGGCGAAACTTTTCTGTGGCAAACAGAGAAAGCCACATTTACACAGAGACATGGAGAGACTGAAAGACTGAAAGACTGACAGACTGAGACGCTGAGCCACTGAGCCATTGAGATATGGAGAGACTGAGCAAACAACGGCAACAGCATTGACACAAAGTCGAGTTCAAGTTTCAGTTGTGGTGCAAGTTTTTGCTTTTGCTTTTGCTTTTGGTTTTGGTTTGGCTTTGGTCTGCGGCCATAAATTATCACAGACAAAGTCATTCGTTCCATTTCAAGCGAAACGCTTTGCGTGCTGGCAAAGGAGACGGTGAAGGAGTGACAGCCGCAGAGAGTTCGGTGCGGCGCGGCTGGCTGGCTGGCTGGCTGACTTGGGCTTAACGTCTCGGTCTCGTATCTTCGGAATCACAATCCCATTTTAAATTAAAGCTGGAGATGAACGCGTGGAGGCGCATACTCAGAAATCGAAGAACAGCCGAACCCACGACTGAAACAAAATGAATGCAAGGAAATCGAATACAAATCAATGCGGCTGATGTTGTTGCTCTTCAATAGCCATACAAAGGGCCCCAGCAGCTAATAAGAATAACACGCAGCGCTCAATGGCCCATGGCCCATAAAGCAGGCCACAAAAAAGATAAATTGCATCTTGGGGATCACACGCATGCAGGTACAAAGCCAAAGGTGAGGCCCTTAGCCGTTTCCACACATACACACACACACACACACACACACACACACGCACTCATTATGGCCGTCGTATATAATGGCGGACGAGCAACTGGCGGGAGACTCACTGGCAAGTGCGGGTTGGTTGTCTTTCGAGCTGCAATAGATATCAGTGCTCAGCGCTGCTTCCACTAAATGTAATCTAATCCATGCATAATAGTGAGCATCTCAGTTAAATGCATTTCCAATTCAAAAGCATTTTTCTGAAGAGCTGAAAATAAATATTATTATTTAAGCAAACATATTTCCTATAATGTCAGTGATGGTTGTTCTTTCCTAACTGTTATAGAAAATACACTTTCTATTATAACAAATTCAATTTAATTCAAATTCAATTAGTTAATAACTGGACAATCATTTAAAAATAAAGTCCTTGTAAGTTATTATTATATATAAAAGAAACGTAATAAAAACGAAGAAACTCTTTTTTAAATAATATATTGATTGAAACGGTATTTTCTGTTAGATAGTTTCGAATTTGATTACTTCAAATATACCAACAATGCTCAAAATAATATGTTTGAAATGCCGCAAATTGTGTTAATCGCTTCAAATGGGTGGCTGAACTAAGTCTTAAATGTATTCGAATGGAGCAGAAGTTTACAATTTCGTTTATCTTCTTCTTTTCATTGTAATGGAATGGTTTAAGTGGCATTATTGATTTTATTTCTGAATTTCAATTCGACAAAAATTGTGTTCAAAGAAAATGAATGGACTTGGTCAGATCCGAGACAACATACAAAGACTTCTTCAGCTCCTATTGTTGGGCGTAATCGTACGTGCTTCATTATTATTATTATTATTATTATTATTATTATTATCATTAGTTATTTATTTTCCAAATGGTAAAACTGGTGGCGCAACATATTTAAATATATATATAGTAAGTCATTCATAATTAAGTCGTCGCATCAGTTCAGTTGCTAAGATGGCAAATTTGAATGGAATGGATTCAGCACTCAATTATAATACTAATAATGATGATAATAAATAATTATTCACAACTCAATTTATTCGTGATTGTTTCAAAACAATTTGAGTTCGTAAACAACGAACGGTCGACTTCTTGTGATAAGTAAAGCCCTGAAATCGGGAAATCGGGAAATCGGCAAATCGGCAAATCGGGAATTTGGAAAATCGCACACTTATATATTCAGAAGATAGTTTCAAGTAAACGAGCTCGTCCCGGGGCCAACACGCGCCTGAGCCGGGCTCTAGGCACATGTGGCTGCTCAGTTTTTATGAACTGTTTACTGCCGTTAAAGTCAGTTTTATGTGCCGTCCGGCGTCATAACTGTCGCTCGCGATGGGCTAGCGGAAATTGTCGAAGGTGCTGAGAGATCATCGTCCACGGCACAGAAGCTCGGCCAGGATCAAATTCAAAGTGCTGCACTTGGAGATAGGCCATCAAAGGCAAAGGAGACAGATTTATGTGTGTTTACAGTCGTAAATGTTGTTCAATTGCAAAACGAATTCGAGATGGAGTCCTAACGCTCTGCATAGATGGACACGAATAGGCATGGCCTCGGTACGCCAGGAACATGGGTATAAATGAAAATTGCCCACATTCAAGCGATTAAAATTATAACCAACTTGTGCAAGACGCAACACAGGCGGTAAGCAAGGAGATATGGAAAGGGGAAAGGCGAAGAGAAAGGGAAAATGGGTAATGAAAACCGAAAACCGAAAAACGAAGAACAAAAACGAAAAACGAGAGCCAAAAGGCAAGCCAAGCCAACTGCCATGTTTGCATTAAGGGCAGAACAATGGCCGTATCTCAACGTTAGTTGCTTTCGGGTTTGGTGCTGCGCTGTTGTCATCCCTGCTCACCACATTTTATGGCCTTTCCTTAATCTGGCAGATACGTCACGGCCGTTCTCTGTCTCAGGTACAGGCCGCGCAGTCCGTCTCTGTCTGTCGAGAACGAGAAGTGAGCAACAGAGAAATGCCTTATTAAATATTGTTCTATAGTCGAAAAGTCAAAATTTGCTACCATTACGACATCTGTTCAAGTGGCACTGCGAGGAGTGTGCGTGAGAGAGGATGGCGCGGCGGCTGCTTGAAGGTGGTTCGTCCTAGTTATGATTGCAGTTAGTAGGTACAACAACAATAAACAAATGGTTATCGAGCATCTCGATAGATGTGGCGATTAGATGTGGCAGCACGGCATTTCCTCGAACACCGAAGGAATCTCATAAATTATCGCAGATCAAAACAATTGCCACTACAACAGTTGTGGGGCTTTTCAAAGTAGAAGTCGGAGTCAGAGCCAGAGGAGGAGTCGCAGTCGGAGTCATGTTTATTGGCTGACAAATTGGGCACAGCGCGAACAGCAAACTTTGGTCGTCGGTATTTTGCAATATAAATAAGCGAATACGAGTGTGATAAACCAAAAAGCAAATTTCGCACAGAGCAATGTGAAAGCGGGTTGCAAATTGGAGGGTGTAAGTTGATGATTGGGGATGATTGGTAACAGCAATCAACCAGGCAACCTGCCAAGGCATAAGGCATGCCACGCTGCTGGTATACACACACCTATATATATATACATATATATATATTCTGCCATAGCCATCATTTTAAACGATTTCGGAATTCGGGAGATGAGGCGGGCACAGACTGATTCAATTTAGATACTTTCAAAAGTATCATCATACCTAATATGTAAAATGCAGATGTAGATGAAGATGTATATAAGACAAGTACCTAACGGTCATCTAACTAACTAACTAACTTTAACATTTCAATGGAATAGGCAATCGTCTACAATAGGCAAGGCATTCTTGACTGCAAGTAAATACCGAAAATAGAAAATATTCTAATAATATTACCACTAGAGCTACCTTTTCTTATGTTTTGCACATTTTGATTCAGACAATATTCCAAAACTGGGACCCAATGTTGATGGAATACTTTTAGAACAAACCGGACCTTCTTAAGTCTAAATGACACTATTTTCGTAGAGAAAAGTTTCACTTGGAGTAAAAGCAGCTATCTAAAATAAAATGGGAAATCAGGGTATAATGGTTATGTGAAAATGTATGTAACAGGCAGAACGAGATGTAGCAGACCCCATAAAGTATATAAATTTTATATATAATATATATTCGATAAATCATCCCATTTCTTAATTATCGATTTAAAAAAATATACCAAATTCCTTTACCCTTTTTGTGCGTGACTTCTACAATTTTTGATGATAGGAAGTAAAATATGTGTGAATTGTGCATAAGAGTCAATATACTATTGATTTCTATTGTCTGCATAAATAGAATTAGGCCTTAATCATGAACCAAATATTAATATACAAGAGGCAGAGTTAGCCAAATGACCCCAAAAAACATTTCAAATCAAATAAATGCAGAATATAGTTATATTATTAGAAATATTACAAACATGTTCTTCGAATTGAATGGGTCGAATACTTAATTAGAGCTTGATTAAAGCAAATATGATAAGTCTGTTTCGATGTAGGAAGACTTCAGCGAATTCCACATGTTTCCATATAATTGTATATATATGCACTCGCAGGTTCATTATTTTAGTCATGTGTTTGATAGCATTGTCTATTCGCCAATAAATCGTATTATCATAGTAAACATTATCATAGTAAATAAACTGTAATGTAATTTTAAAAATGTAAGTAAATCAAGAAGTGCACTGTAATTTAAATAGATACATTCTATAGAGTAGAACTCAATTTTAGACTTTATCTGTGGGAATATTTCTTGCATTCCGAATAGTTATGCAATATCTTGTGTATCGCTTCCTGTTATAAAGAAGGCAATGAGTGCAAAAACAAAACAACAACAAAAATAATAGTAATAATAAAAAACAAAAAAACGAAAGTATTATGAATTAATTTATACTCAGAAACATTTACTTTGCTGTAAATATTGAAATAGGAAATTTTTTTGTCCACATATATCTATGAATGTTCCATTGTGCGTCTGCAGCAGCGTACCATCAGCGTACCTGATGGTAAAACCAATTCGGCGTCTGCTCCACTACGAACGTTCCATATAAATTAGTCTCGTGGGTGCAATTTTATTAAATCAACAAAAATTTGCAATGTTGCGCGCGTGTTTCAGCCCTCCCTCCAAACACGGTTTCCATGTTGGACTTCTTGATGGTTTTGGGGATGAACGGAAGGGAGAGTCTTAAGTAGCTATGGAAAAGCAGCCTTTTAGTTTTAGTCCTTGTCTTTGTTTTTCCATTTCTCGGTTGTAATGGCTCGTTCACATTACAAAAATGTGTTTCATTTGAATGCGCTGCGAATAAGCCACTAAGAAACAAACCCACAAACCAACGAATAGGACTGTTTCAGGCTGTATTATTTGCATTTTAGTGGCGAATGCTACGAGGTGTTGCTCTGCCGAAACATCACAGTTTAAGCTCAATTATTTCAAAAGTCAAGTTATGCAATACTCTGTTTAGTTAATATTCATTATTATTATTATTCGTAGATCTAATTACATAAAAACGCCCAGTGCCCGAAGACAATTCTCATCTGCTGCTCCTCAATTTTCCAGTTTGTCAGCTCTCAGACATATTGAAAAGTGAAAAGTGAAAAGTGGGCGCCATGGGCTTTCAATGAGCGCGCCTCGAAAGTCAGAAATTCATTTCATTTTGTTAATAAATTATGATATAGCTATGTTTGTGCAATTTAGAAAAAAAAAAAGAAAAGAAAAGAAGATAACATATTATAAAAGAGGGAAAGCGGCCTACCCCTGAGCCTTACACACGCTCTATACGAAACATGAACAAGTGCCAGGGGATAAAATCAACCTGTGCATTCGCAATGAGCTGTGAGATACATGCGACGCAGCAGCAGCAGCAGCAGCGGTGGGCACAGGTTGTCATTTGCTGAAAATGGGTGACAAGGTTTGGGACAATTTCTATACTCGTTCGCCAAGCGTTTCAAGCGGGTATATTGCTTGCCGGAAATGTCTTAAGTTGTACAGTCTTACAGTTGTACAGGTAAAGTATTAACAATTTACTGCTTATCGTCGTTTACAGTTAACCTCTCCAAAGCAAAGTTGGATAATGAGCGAGTATTAGAGAATCGTTTGCAGCCGACTATAATTCGCTTATATGCTCTTTTTTTTTTGCAAATATTGCACATGAAATTGAGCAAGCAGAGTGAGCAAGAATGAGAGAGAGAGAGAGAGAGAGAGAGGAAGAGGGTCGGGGGCAATGGTACAGATGCCAGGCAAACGGATCAGGCCTGGTATGGGGCGTATTTGTTTGCATTTTTAAAACACCCTTTGTGCGTTAATGGTGGCCATGTTGAGGGCGTTGACTGAGAATTGGGGTAAGGGCGCAATAGGAACAGGGTGTTTTATGCCCGGCTTTATTTATGCAAAATAATGTTTCAATTAAACGAAACGCGCTCTGTAATTGCCAAGCATTACATTTCGCCGAGCGCCGCGGCCATTTCGCACTGTTGTTGCCACTGTGAGAGGGGAAGGAAGCATCGCGGCAAAGGGAACATCTGTGGCACGCTGTAATTAGGCCGTGCATATGCCGCCGCAGCAACGACGTCTAAACAATACCTGAATTTAAAGTAGGATCAGCGTTTGGCTTTCGCAGCTCTGTTACCGATGTCAAAATATTGTAATTCGGGAACGAATTCAAATGCGATAAAATATGATGCACCTTTGTATGGCTGGATATGTACTTTAAAGGACGGGGCATGGGTGGGTCCGTTATGTGGATGTGTTCTGTAACAGGAACAGGACTCTAACCGTGTGTCTGCACATCTGTTTATATAGATATTCATCGATATTGGAATCTTTGGGGTTCAAAGACTTGAAATTCGTGAGAAGGCGCTATTAATTTCTCAAATATTATTTATTTTTGCAATGGCTTTATCATTTAATCAAATTTACACATTTTGTGCTTCTCAAAAGTAACTACATATATATGTTTCGTAAATCTGTGTTTAAGAACTGTTGGGTATAATTTGACTTTGCGTTGCAATACCCACGAGAGTGAAACGATGTGATTCGGTTAGTGGTTTAATAAAGAGTGAAACAGAATAGAATGTTAATTACATTCTTTGTATGGTGTTGCCAGATTACATGTTTGCTTATGTTAATGCTTTCAGTTACATTTTCAACAAGAACATCTCATAGTCGGACACTCTCAACAAAATCTAACCTATTTGCTTTTACTTGTTTTTATTACTGGCAGCTTTATTATTTACAATATGTAGATATTTGAGCTTTACGACCTTGGAATCTGTCAACATGCCTAACAAAAGTATTCGTCCAAGACTATAGCTATGACTGCAGTAAATCAGGCGATTCAACTCGTCAATAAGTTTCAATCCAAACTTTGATTACTATCTTATATCCCATAGGGATAGCTTTATAAGTCTCGATGTTGTGTTTGTAAATTGTATTTTGCATAATCATTGGTCACTTCTATTGGAAGCCGTTCCTACAGCTACAGCTCAATTCGAAATAGGTAATCAGAAATAATTTTCGAATATGCACATCTGCTAGTCGCTGTCATGCATAAAGTATGTGAGCTTCGCTTCAAGAGCCGTCCACGTGCTTTGTTTCTGCACTCATATGTAGTGGAATATTATGCTTGGAATGGTGCCTTATCGCATCGCTGATCGTCTTTGGGGCCAGTTTAGCGCTGAAACTTTTCTAATAACAGCATCCAAATGTGAACTTATGCCGCGCTACGTGCCTGGCATGGCAATATCCGCGCACAGCAGAGAGATTCCAGCGCTCTTTGCCCTGCCGCGCCCACTCATCATCAATGGGGCAATCTTTGAAACGCCATTTTGGTATTTTCGAAACTTTCTTTTATTGCATACATGAGCCATTATGCGTGCTTGTGTTTCCGTTTCCTTTTCCGTTTCGTTTGCGCCAAAGACGCAGCTCGTTGACGCAGCCATTACGCTGTCGTTGCTCCAAACGGGACAACGTCTGGCATCTCTCCCTCTCACGGTCTCTCTCTCTCTCTCTCTCCCTCTCTCTGCCTCACTTTGACTTCCGAGCTACTGGTGATTGGGTGCTTTAGTCCTTTCAGGAAACAGGCACACACACACACATCTGGCCATAAATGGCCTCGTTATATGAAGTCTTATTATCATAATCCGTTGAGTTGTTGCCGCATTAATTAAATTTAATTAAAGACGTTTTGCAAAATTTATCTTGTACGTGGTAAACGTTGCAAATTGGGTAGCAGAGGCCAAATATACCAATATATATACCAATATATACCAATACCAGTCCGAGTTTATTTCATTTCGTATTTTCGCCCAGGCGGCAGCCAAATCAATTTCCGAAATACGGAAAAGCCTTAATTAATATTCGCAGCACCTAAATAAGGCAATTGGAATTGCAATTTGTGCGCAACATGAAACATAAATTAGCCATTAAGGATCTAGCGCCCAGTGACTGACTGCAATAAAGGATTTCCCTGTTACATAATTAATAGAAGACATTTCTTAATACGATGTTAAGCTGTGCACAAGTTGACGAATTAGAAATGACTGCGCGATACCGGCTCAAACAGAATGATTTGTATTTGGCATAAAGCACCCCAAAGCACAAGTGAACTCTGTAATATTGGCGTAAGTCACAATTGATGTCGTACAGAGAGCTTACCTTAATCGATTATTAGAATTAGAGTAGAACAGTTTCCACTCTTTGCATATGTCGCATTAGAAATTATATTGTAATTGCCTTTGTGACTGAGATATAAGACTTTTAGAATTCTTGTCTGCATATCAAATTTGATCAGTACATAGCAATCGAAGACAGGAGTTCTCTATACCCAACATCTGCTGCTTATGTGCAAATAAATGTATTTCAAGAAAATATTTCATATGGGAATGCGATTGCTTCAGATTATACATTATATGGGAATTTAACTTGTTAATAATGCAAGCAAAAAATCGATGATACTTATATGATGAACATAAAATCGATTTGCTTAATTTGAATTTAAATTTCGAATATAAATACATTAGGGAAGAAGAGAGAGACTTGGGGATCCAATTGGATATCTCTTTCGAATAAATGCTGCTCATCTGTGAAGTTATCGAATAACAGACTGATTTGTATGGTTTTATTTATTATTTATTTTTGGTAATTTTCATTGTTGTTTACTTAAGACTAGATTTGTCATACAGCGTCGTTAATGCTTTGCTTTGAATCGTTCATAAACTCTCATATATGATGCTTGCGTACTTCGAATGACTAAACTCATTAAAGCGAGTAAAAGCCCATTTAAATGCGATCGGCGATGGGCGACCGGCGATCGTCTTACTTTGGGGTTTCTTATAACATATGCATTGCACTGCCTTTTATTTACAAGAGGTGCTATGAATCTTGCAGCTGCTGTTCGATTATCATATGTCTAATACATATTCCTCTGTAATACATATTTGCAAGTCCTTCATTAAGTTTGAATATCATTCAATTACGTATATGCCGGGGGTGTCGACATTCTTTATCGATGTCGATTTCAAATGCTCCGCTCAGTGAGAACATTTTGTTTATTTAATGAATATTTTTGGTTTTCGTGGTTTTTATTTTCTTATTAGCTTATTTGTTGTTTATAACTATGTTTGTTGTTGCTTCTACGTATTTAAGTTCTTAGTGTTTTGTTAGACTAATTGATTCTTGTAAAATTTTGTGACTCTGACAGGTCGGTGTCAATGTCTTGGATGGGCTTTTGTTATTGTTGTTGTTAATTGTCAGATACGTGCGAAATAAGTAAAACAATGATAATTTTGTTTTGTTTTTTAATAATTTCGTATTCATTTAAAATCGCATAAAATCATATAATACACAATTTGTCACAACTAAACTTAAACTAGAACTAACAGAAATATATCTTAGGATTAAAATTCAAACAAAATTATATATGCAAATAGCGTGTGTTAAACAAAATGCGCAACATTTTCTAGGCCATTAAACTAAACCATTATAATGTAGACTTTAATTGAAATCCTCCAAAAATACTCAAAAACAAAAAGTGCGTGGCAAACAAAGTCAAGCGAACTCAAAAGATCTCCATTCATTCAGAATGCAAGACGCTTTCGCAATGCATAACAAAATTCAATAAGAAATTAACATGTCTATGAAATAGTATAATAATATCACTTGAACCAATTAGGGGCCGGGGCCAAGAAGGAAACTCAAAATTTTAAATGAAATTCGAGTGAAGATAGATGTGTGTGCAAAATGCGAATGCAATACTACATACGTATGGATATAGTCATCTATATATATATATGTATAAGTATATATAAGGTAATATTTGTAATATATTTGCATTTCATCGTTAATTTACTTTGCTTTATTTCGTATTTGTAAATATGCGTGTGTGTAAGACTTTCTTCACATCAAGTATGGTAAATAAATATATTTACTTTTCGATTACTTTTAACTTGCATTACTTTAAATCAACTTGTTTATTATTCTCTTATTGTTTACGCTACGTAAATTTAATTTTGGAAGTTAAAACTCTACGTATATTGGATTCTGCTCTTCTCACTTGGCCTACTCAGTGTTTTATCTTAACTTTGTTGAATTTTAGATTCATTAGTTGAACTGCAATTTTTGTTCTTCTTCTTTTGTTTTTTTCTTTTGTTTTTGTTGTTGTTGTTGTTGTTGCAACCTTAAGCTAATACGTATTTCAGAATTATTTGAAGTATAGTTATTTAGCGTTCAACACTCCAACGCCTTTCACACACTTACAAAATATTTTCAGTTGTTTTCATTTTTTTTTTTTTTTATATGTATTTTAGTCACTGGCAAACGACATTTCTTTTGTTTTCTATTTGTATTACAGTTATTATCGTATTAATATTTTTACGTATTTGAAATCATGATATTATGCTTTTGGGTATGTTGCATACCATTCTTTACACATTACAGTACACTTAAAACTTGCATTCATATGGGGGAATTGTTTGCGCTTTTTTTTTTTTTTTTTTTAATTCAATCAGTTTAGTTTAGTTTCTATTTTATGTTTGCTCACTTTTTCAGTTTTTCGTTTTTTTCGGTTTTTTGTTTTTTTCGTTTTCAAACTCCTAAACTTACTTGTTATTATAATTAATATTAATATGGCATTGACGGAACTATTGTATTTCGTCTTAGCAAATTGAAAAGCATTAAAAGCATACACAACAAATTACAGCAAAAACATGCAACACAATCAAATGAATATTGGAAGAGTTCCTTTCTCACTTACAAAACAAACACAATTTCCAATAAATATTATGGGAGTACAAAAATGTACGTACGTATCTATGAACGCCCATAAGTACCATGGGCTACTATAATATATGTATCTGTAAATTCATACACGCTTGTATTTGTAAACGTTTCATTACCATACTATGTAATCCTACAGCAGTCGTAAGTAATTTTACAGTTAAACTCGCTCGCTAAACTCCCTCTGTGGGGGGGCCAATGCCAACGACTATCTGACCCTTTGACTATAAAATATCATATCGCTCATTGCTTGCGCTCCTGTGAGCCTATGCGATTCAGCGCTTCTGCCCTCGTCAGCATTACTTAATCAATTTACGGATGCACTAATATTATGGTGGTGTGTCCTGGGGTGCAGGGGTTGTATGAAACTGCTATCTAATCGGTTTAGTCGATCGAAAAGCCTGCAATAGACTACCTCGGTTAGGATACATATCATCAAATATCGATATTTTAAGAATTGTCATAGCGCAACTGAAGGTCATTCAATAAATTACGGATTACTCCCGCACCATTTCCTAATCTACTAGCTGAATATCGGACAAACGGACAGCAATTTGGACATTAATAAAAATAAAATAAGAAAAACGGTGAAAGATCTTGCAGTTACATAGATTCGTGTCAGTAAATTCCTCAACAAATTGGCTGCGACCCACTGTGCACATCATTGATCTTGCTTGTGCTCTGTATAGATTTACATATGTACTTGGCTTTAAGATTATGTATTCCTATGCTCTATATGTAGACTTAGACGACTATTTACTATGTAAAACTTTACGTATTTGAGTTATCAACTTTGTTTTGCTTTGCTTTTCGTATTACACAGAAGAGACGAAAATCGCCAAACTCATGGCATCAAGCGAAGACGACGACGACGACGATGACAACGACAACGACGACGATGGCGATGACGATGACATAGGTTGCTTGGAGTGGTAATGACGGAAGCGGTAATTATAGTTGAATTGTGATCCACCTGCCATTTAGGAGTTGACCTTACTAACTGCCTTAAGAAGATCGTGATTGCTCTTGTCAAGGGCGCTCATCATTCCCAGATTTCCCCCAAGACCTCCACCCAGACCCGGGCCGAGGCCGGACCCAACGCCAACGCCAACACCGACGCCCATGCCCAAGCCAAGTTTGAGATCGTTCTGACCGACGACGGAGTGATGCAAGTGCCCCGGATTGTGCGAAATGATCGAGTGATGATCCTGCTGCTGTTGCTGCTGTTGCTGGTGCTGCTGTTGCTGCTGCTGCTGTTGTTGTTGCTGCTGTTGCTGTTGCTGCTGCACTTGCTTGTTCTGCTGGGCGGATTTCATAGTTTCCTGAGCCTTCATTTTCTCTTGCTCCTCGCGATCTCGACGTGCCTATAAAGTGAAGATGACGATGAAGCACATAAACGATATGCATACCAAAGATGGTCAATCCTGATGGGAATCGATTACATCGATCCAGTCAACTTACCTGCTCGTTAATCTCTTTGACAGCTCGCAGCTCCTTCTTCAATTTCATACGTCGATTCTGAAACCAGATCTTGATCTGGCGCTCGGTTAGGCAAAGCGCATGCGCGATCTCTATGCGTCGTCGCCGCGTCAAGTAGTGATTGAAGTGGAACTCTTTTTCTAGCTCCAGTGTCTGAAAGCGTGTGTAAGTCTGGCGGCCTCGGCGTCGGGGGCAACCGTTCGGGCCTGTTCGAATACAAATTAAAAAACAAAGAACAAAGAAAGTTGCGTTAGTCACGATTGTCCCAGCGGCAGCTGGAATGTTTTGCTACTCGAATACTTTTAACGAGCTGCGAAAGATGCTGCCCAATTGCCAAAAACTGAATTTATTCGCGCCAGCACACATGTGAATGGGTCTTGGCTCGATAAGTTTTGCGCCCATTATGCCACTTGATATGTTGTCAGAGACAACAACAAGAGAGCAAGAACTGAGACTAAGACAAGAAACACTGACACAAGAAAGAAGAATGTCAGTGCGGCGATGTGACGGAAATGTGAATGCATAGCAAATATTTGTGCTGCAAATATCGAGCACAAAAAAAAAAAAAATAATTTTTGCTATCCAGGCCAGCTCTGACGTCAGTCTACAGCGAATCGCGGCAGGACATCAGCTCCCTTGGGGGTCGACTGACGGCTGGCCGGGCTCTGATTCTGATTCCGATTCCAATGGCGACTGCACGGCATGTAAAGGGTGAAGCAGAAGCAGAAGCAGAAGCAGAAGCAGCTTTTGTAGCACCAACTCCCGCTGGGTTGAGCGAAACGTTTTCCATGCCTTTCTGTCTCACTTTTCTTGATTTTCTTTGTTGATTTGTCTGGCTGTTTTTATACCCTGAACCCATTGAAAATGGGAATTCAGGGTATAATGGTTTTGTGAAAATGTATGTAACAGGCAGAAGGAGACGCCGCAGACCCCATAAAGTATATATATTCTTGATCAGCATAAAAAAATAAGTTGATTGAGCCCTGTCCGTCTGTCCGTCCGTCCGTCCGTCCGTCCGTCCGTCCGTCCGTCCGTCCGTCCGTCCGTCCGTCCGTCCGTCCGTCCGTCCGTCCGTCCGTCCGTCCGTATGAACGTCGAGATTTCGGAAACTACAAGAGCTAGAGAGCTGAAATTTCACATGAACACTCGTATGTTAGCTACGCAGTACGAGTTTATTTTGTTTTTTCGATAACTCATCCCATTTCCAAATTATCGATAAAAAATCGAAAATTCGTTTCAATTTTTTTGGTTTTTTGAGCATAGCTTCTACACCGTTTTAGCTAAAGACTTCGTATTTGCATATTTAGATAGATATTATGAATACGCAGATTATGTAATTTTCAGATTTTGGATGCCACGCCCCCTTCGCCCCCAATTTGCAAAAAACGCATTTCAAATACTAGAGACTTGAAATTTGGCACATAGATACATTTAGATATTCTTAATCTACTCTGAAAATTTCATCAGGATCATGCATCTAGAAATGGAGTTATAAGTGTTCAAAATATAGGCCAACCCACCCCCAAGCCACGGCAGCAACTGCGCGGTTAGCAGAGCTCGCGCTTTTGCAGGGTTCAGGGGATTTCGTAGTCGAGCCGTCTCGACTAGAGCCTTCTTACTTGTTATTTCTTCTTTTTTTTTTTTTAAATTCTGCACGCTACCTGTACGAATTTTTTACGCGATAGTGCGTGGCTGATGCAGCAAAGGGAATTGCAGCAGAATAGTAGAAATGGGAATGCGTTTATGTTTCGTGTTTATGTTTTGGAAATCATAATTTAGCTATCTGAAAATTGCATGGTCAGGCATCAGTTTTCCCGCTTGCTGTTTTATGACAGCACCTTTCAATTTTTCGTTTTTTTTTTTTTTTATAAAGGTTTTTACGTCAGCGGCATATTTTTTATGGTTGGGCAAGTTGCGAAGTGCCGACAACAATGCAAGGGACAGATTTTGCGTAATATTTTGAAAGGTGCATTTGTGCAGATTTCCGCTGTAGTTGCATATCATAAATCATAATTCAAAACTTTTTAAACTTCTTCAGGAACGCTTTTTAATAATTTGAGAAAAAGAATTAAGTCCCCGTTCGAAATGAAAACGTAAAATATTTTTTTTTTTTAGCTGACTAGCTGATTAGTATGATTAGTATATTTATGAATTCGTTCAGTGTTTTATCAATTGAAATTCTTTAATTGCACGTGGAATGCTGAAGAATAGAACTGGGCATAAAAACATTCAAGTTGCCATTGAGGCAGCAGATACTTTGTCCCCCACAACAAACAACTTGAGCTCTAATCAACCCCCAGCAAGCAGCAGACAGAGCTCACAAATGGTAAACTAATCTAAATTATTTACACGCTACAGTGAGCAGCTACAATTCGTCCCATAAATCACGGCTCCCAGGACACGCGCGCCCCTAAAAGAGATTTACGACACTCGCTGCAGTGGTGGCTGCACAGGTGCGAGCGGGATGGCAACAGTGTGCAAAGGAGTGCTGGAATCCAATATGGCTGCCGCATTGTCTGTGTAGGACAGGTAGACACACGCACACACTGACACACACAGAAACAGAAACGTGAAGAATGCGGGAGCGTCGTCATGGCAACGGCAGCGGCAACGGCGACGGCGACGGCGACGGCAACGGCAACGACAGTTGTTGTTGCTGCTGACGTTGCTGCTGGCAGAGAGACTTTGGTGGTGAGTCGGCGCACAGCTGAGCGAGCCATGTGAAACCGGTATTTGAGAGAGAGAGAGAGAGAGCGGAGTTAGCAGTCGAATGGCAGCGGCGTCGATAGAGAGCGCAGGACCAGAAATCCATCTCTTCAGATGTGTGAGACATATTGATTTTTCATTGAAGTTTACGGTATATTTTTGTAATGGCCGTCAATGCACGACTCCTGCAGCTTGCACTCAATGAACTTTGAGTCATAATAGCAAAAAGAAGATATTCTTCGGCAATTGGAAGCATCGCATAAAGATAGGCATTAGATTGATTGAAAATTAAATGTTAATAAAAACGAGATTTTTAAACTGTTTATTTCCTTTTAAATAAATGATGAAATGTATTATTGTGCCCGGCATTTTATTTTGTATTCTTTCAATATAATCTACACGATGTTGGTTGCTTTATGAAACAGTTATCATTGAACTGTTCAGTTAGCATTGAAATCAGTAGAGTTTTCTTTCTCTCTCTCTCTCTCTCTCTCTCTGTTCCGCTTATAGTTTAGTATAACTCGTTTTGAATTCAATTGATTTTATTTTATCCATGGCTTTGAATGAATTACAACTCAGTTGCACAGATAAAAGTCAATGAATTTACAGTGCATTCAATTAGCGGTAACTAGAAAACCAGTTGACGCTTTGCACTGCAAATCCACAGCAAATCCAACTGAACCGGTTCATTGCACAATTCCGCGAAAAATCAATTTTCATTTTACAATTGAAAATTAATGAGCCTACCATAAAGCGACGCTGATAATGATTAATGATTTGATGATTCCTCGAAGCGAATTTGAGCTAATCGGACATTAGCAAATTGCAAATCTGAATAGGAAAAGGAATTGGATAATGCAGCCGATGAGGGAACTAATACAGTCAAGAGAAACGCGTTGCAGTTTTGAACTGAACAAATCACAGAAGAGAGTGGGGAGAGAGCGGGAGAGAAGAAGACAACAACAACAGATAAGGTACGTTAATGGAAAGGCGTCCCAAGACGCAGCTGTCTCGCTTATTTTCATTGGGTCGATCTATAACAATGACATTAACAATTAACAATTAAAAATATTCATAATAATAATAATAAAGGTAATTGTTCAATAAACAGAGGCGCTTATTAATAAGCTTCATCCACATAAAAAAAGCTGTCTGAAACTTATGATGACATTAAAATCATAAAAACAATTCAACGCGCACAATAAAGATTCACACACATGTACATATGTACATATGTACATATGTGAACACATATAAACTATATAGCGAGAGGTACGAAGACTAAAAGGCGGGCGGAATAAGCGAATAAGACTCTTGTTTGTATGTGTTAGATTTACAAATGCGTATGTATGCGTGTCTATTCATGTAGCAGCGAATACTCAGTACATGCATGTGTATATTTATCTTGTATGCCTATATCTGTGCTGATGTGCGCGCGTGTGTGTGCATTGGTGGCCGTGGGGACGGCGACATCAACGAAACCATTTTTCTTCTTCTTTTTTTTGTTTATCAAGCGACACGAAATTGTTTTAAGTATAAACAAACATTTTGTTCCTATTTTCTGTGGTTTTCTTATTGTTTCGATAAATAATAAACATATTTACATATCGTTTGACATGAACGTTTGAAACATTGTGCTTTGTGTTGTGTTTTTGTCCGCCTCTGCTGTATACTCATTCCCGCGGATGAAAAGAGTATATTGGCTTTTGCGTTATCTGCCTATGCACATATGCAACTGAAATGCATTCGAGTTGTTGCAAAGGAAGCTTGCTTTTGGCGTGATTAATCGAAAATTATATTGCAAATATTTTTAATTTTTTAAGCTGGATGTTTTCATTGAGTATGATGCAGTTTCTGTTCTTTGTTTCATTTTAATTTAACTTAATTTTATTTATTTTTTTTAATAATTTTGCGGTTAAGTTGAATGTCTTTCATGTTTAGAGATATATTTCTATAAATTCCTTGACTTAGCGATTTTGTTACGGAATTTCCGACAGTTGAAGAATATTTCGATCAATTTGTTTGTTGTCTTTGCATGAGCCATATTTATGGCACTTCCCATATTTGTTTGCATTAGACAATAATTTCAACACAATGCTCTGTTATTGCTGACTGACTGGCTGCTGGTTTTCAGACTGCCGATCCCAGAATCAGTTTGCTAAAAACGATTCATAGATTTACTATCTGTAACCGTAGTAGCAATCAATCAATCAATTTTTATATACTTATTCATGGTGAGCAATCACATTTAACCTGCGGCTTTATATAATTTCCAAATATTCTTTCTCCAGCCAAATCAAATTTACGAAGACTAAAGAGTTGTTCTGCCCACTTTCCACTTAAAGCATGTATTTGTGTCGGGCTTCGCATGTTTTATGCTGATTTGTTTATACTTGTTATGCATTTTGAAAACGAACTTCCCGGATGGAATGTCGACAGATATATAAACAAACAGCAGGCATTTAACAAGAATTACACACACACACATACATCTCAGTGCATACAAGATTAACAATAGGCCTTCAAAATTTTCTGATTCTCCAACAATATTCCCCGGTTCCACGTTGGCTAGCTTATTGTGCCGCCATTGCATGGTTCATTGTTTCGATGGGTTTTCAGACAATCTTTTAAGCATTTAGCGCAAATTGCACAGTTTTTTCATTAAACGCAGCACAAAATGGCTTCCCCAGGTATGTATGTATAGTTCAGGATATGCAAATACTAATTAAACTTTCAGAGAAGAGCTGCTTAGAGGCTGACTGGCGCCCTGACGAGGCAGAGGCTGCCACACCTAAGCAACATCTGGCGCCTTTTGTGCCGGTTTTTAGCAGACAGAAAGGACAAAGATATTGTTAAGTGTGGGCGGACCAGGTAAGAGACGCCATTTACTTGCCAGTGAAAAGAGGGTGGCAGAAACTGCGGCGGATGCTGCTGCTGCTGCTACTGCAAATAATTTATGTTTATTAAATTTATTTAAGTTTAATCAGAACCGTAGCATTCTCTTCTGTTAGCTGAGTCAGGGGGTAGATAGGATGGGATTTCGCTCCCGAGGGGTGGCAAAGCTGGCAGCGCCAGGAGGCTGGAGCAGGGGATGCTTTCTGTGCAATTTATGTGCAACGCGTTGCTAATGTTGCTGTTTTCGTAAGCATTGCCATCGGCTTGTCCCGCCTTCTTCTGTGTCCCCATCCAACTCCAGTCACGCCAGCAACAGCAACAGCAACAGCAATAGCAACGGCAACAGCAACAGCAGCAGCAACACAGAGTGTCTGCATAAATTGCTAATTGTGTACTTAATCTTGGAAAATATATCGCTATCTCTTTAGTTTGGCCTGTGTACGGGGCAGGCGTCTCTCCTGTGCAAATATTATCAAGCATTAAGTGCTCCATCCTCGGGGATTAATATATTCTCATCAAATATTTCGCGCCATTATTGCAATTGCTTCTTTGCTGGCTACTCGCTTCTGGCAGTTGAATTGGGCAACTGCCAGTTTAAGGCAAATAATTTGGGGTGAGCTCTGTGCCTCTTTGAAATAAACTTTATATATATATATATATATATATATTCCACAGATATTCTTAACTAACTAAGGTACAGATCTATATGTTTAATGTAGCACAAATTACAAAATGTTACTGACATTATCAGGCGAAGAACGGGTCTACAGCTGAAATGCTGATTTCACAAGTTTCCGATATACTTTAATCTGCAACTAATTTATTTGTTTATATTTACGATTTCTTCAAATATTTTTAAACTTTGCTTCGATTCAGTTTAATAAGATAAACATATGATTGGAGAAGATGAATTTAAATTATTGACTTGTGCCTGCAATTTAAGATTTCCCTTACATCATGCATTACTTGAAATAACTGAAACTGAAATAAGATTTTCCACATATGTTTCTTCTCAGTACCTCAACGGCATTAGCTGCGCAGTGACACTGATAAGAATATATTTATGAGTTCATATATGATTCCGTTATTTTTTGCTCAACGGAAACTTGTGCTTTCCGGCGAGCTCTACTGTCTGCCTAAGATGGTTGCGATTGTTTATAAGTGTATAAATATACGAATATGGACATGACTGTAAAATTTGCAAAGGATTTGAGAGAGGAAGAGAGCGAGGACACTTACAGCAACAGCAACAGCCGCAGCAGCAGCAGCAACGGCATAGAGAACGTCGCAATGTCTGCCATTAGATCCATTCACCCTTACTGTCTTTATGGCATTTTTAATCTCGTGGGTGGTTAGCTCAACTGCCCCAGCAGCAGCACCACCACCTCCACCACCCACTCAAAACGGTCGCCCAATCCACCTCAGTTGCAAGCCTCGGCGTGCACAAGATGAACAGGAAAGAAGAAGAAAGAACAGAGCGGGCGTGTAACAAGGACGAAGACGAAATATTTTTGCACGCACTGCAAACACGGGGGTGTGATAAGACAAAATACCCGCCATAAATGTGAAAAATATATGGCCAAAAGCTGAAGGGGAAAACGGGAGAAAAGCATTGCAGAGCAACCACTAAACGGCGCAGTTAATCCTGTGACTAGCGACTAGCAGACACCCTGTACATTAATATTGCAGGCACCCTGTAGTTAAATATATTAAATGCGAGAGAGTATATACTAGCTGATAATTCCTACAAATAAACCACAGCGAACATCGATATTATTTGTAAATATTCCTTTCTTTTGTGGAGGGATAAGACACAGGGTAAAAAAAACAAAACACAAAAAACCAAAAAAAAAAAAAACGTTGCAAAACCTGGCTAAAGAGGGCGAGCAGAAGCAGACGGCGAACCCTTGAAAGTTTCCATAAATTTGTTTTGGTCTGCCCAGGGGGAGTGCGAACTAATTTGGGACAACGGATGCGGGGCGCAAGGCAGAGCCACAGCCACAGTCACAGTCACAGGGGCAGGCACGGCAATCGGCCAGCTGGAACATTTGTAACGATGGCCAATAAATGGCATTAGGCGTCTAGAATTGGTAATCCCCAAGATTTTTGCCAATGACAGCCTGAGCTTGACAACTGTCGTTACTAGTGTTGTAGTTGTGGTTGTTGTTGCTGTTCTTGCTTTTGTTGTTGTTGTTGCTTTTGCGTTAGCTTTCGACCAGGCGACGCCAATAGACCGCAAACTGAACACCAGTGTTCACTGTGGTGTGTGTGTGTGTGTGTTTGCAGCAATTTAATTGCAAATGAAAGGCGTTTAATGCGCATCAGCTGCGATTAAAATCGCTGCGAATCGACATGACAATCAACTGACATTCAATGATGTCGACTCAGTGCTGTCTGTCTATCAGTGTATGTGTGTATGTGTGTCTGTATGTCTGTGTGTGTGTGTGTGTTTGTAGGTGTGGCCGGGTCATCAACACTTTTCGGCGCCTTTGTCTGGCTGTCAGTGCCGCAACAGCATCAGTACGAAGGAGAGAAAACGACAAGAGAGGAACGGCAAGAAGAAGACCCATCCATACAACAATAAGAACAAAACGACACCAAAAAAGGTTCAGCAGCCACTGCAATTGGCCTCGTCTCCTGCCCTTTGAACGCCTCATTGGCTTTCGGCAAAGGCGAAGAAATTGAATTGAAATTGATTGCCTTCATTGGGTAGCTGTTTGTAGCCGTTGCCGTTGCCAAGTTCATTTGTGCGTTCTGTGAACCTTGGCAACATTATATCGACTTTTATTGAAAACACATATAAATTGCGCCAACCGCTCTCGAGTGAGAAAAAAGTACGCAGCCTCGAGCATTCCCAGTGCGTTTATGGCTCACTGCACACGATGATATCCACATCGACGTCGGCAATGTCTCCGCCAGTCAGTCCCTATTTGGTAAAAACAAACACGAATTACAAATTTCTATTTCGACGAGCAACTCCAACAGCCACAGCCACAGCCATAGCCACAGCCACAGCCACAGCCAACAGTCAACAGCCAGCAGCAGATGTCGGTCATAACTTAAGTTGCGTGGGCTGTGCAGTGCCAGTTCGCCTTCACGACGATGACGTATTAAAATACTATTTTCAGAGGTTCACAGGGAGCGGGAGCTCGGCTACGTCAGTCGCTCCCCAGCCCCGCGATAACGTGACATTTAAATTCATATAAAAGCATCGATCGATCGATGCATTTGCTGCGGGTTCTATATTTACCTAACCGTTCACATAACTCATGCTTAGCCTTCATTCTTATGCCCGCTTACACACATTCTAGGATCCACATCCACATCCCGGGCCCCGTCGCATTGAACTCTCTGCCGTCCCGTGGCGCGCAATGCTCGTAACTTCATATTGCTGGGACTTTTCTCTATCGTAATGCCGTATTGGATTCAAGGTGTGGTCCTTTGGCTCATTCACATTCACATTCACACACACCCACACCCACACAGACACGCACACACAGATACACTCATGGAAAGGTTACCAAATTAATATCTGCTAGTTTGACTACCACAGCTGTCCAGTTCACCTCTTTCTATACTCTATTTACAAAGCAAAGAAAGTGTAATAGTAACCTTCAATCTGCGCCTACATGAACTCCAAGCTAAAGACTTGATTTGAAATCGTTAACGAGTATTCTGATGACAAAACGCCTGAGTGCAACGCTCCTACTTGCTTCACTTCCATTGGAATCAGTCTTTCATTGTCTTTGTGTGTGTTTCTGGGATTAGCTGACGTTGTGTGCATGTGAGATCGATCCCAATGGCTGATTTTCATTTCGAAAATGGAGTTTCAACCCTGTAGACCTCAGAGCCTCATAGTCGTCAGTGAGCGACTATTAAAATCTACACGTTTATGCATTCATATACACGAATATACATATATATAATATATAAATGACTGTATAAATATGCCGATCAAAAAATTAGAATGAATGACTTCATTAAAACAATCATAAAACGCAAAAGAAAAGGAATTGCTCCTTTTTTTGGCAACAATCGATTTTCACAATTGGCAAAAGCATGTATCATGCTCGAAGAGGATGCTTAAAAACAATGCAGAGTCAACAGGCAGTTATTTATAATTCCTGTTGACACTCCTCAAGTGCTTCCTCAATAATTATGCGAAATAACTACATCCCGTATGTCCGATAACATCATGAAATATATACAAATATATGTGTCTGGAAAGGGGGTTTATCTAAATGTCCACTGGAACGGAACACTCATCCCTACATATCCAAAATTGACAATGATAATGGGTTTTAACTGAAACTTGTCACATTTTTAAGCACGCGCGGCGCTTCAAAGATATGTATATAGATTTATTTAATTCTCTCACAAAGCGAAAAAGAGTATATTGGTTTTGTGAGGAGAAGCATATTGAAATAATCGTGAATAATGCTCAGATACTCATAATCTTATATGATTCTTGGGGGCTCTTGAGCTTTGACAGTTTATTTACTGGGGATGATAAACCAAATATTATAGAACTGCAAAATATTTGAACGTGAGCGAGTATTAGGCAGTCGGCCGCTTTCTACTACTTATTTATATAAATACATATATATATTTATAAATACATGGATATTTTTGTTGACATATATTTAGGTACAGACGCATACAAAACAAGTATATGTAAGTGTTTGCATTTATATGGCCCACATCGCTAACGATAATGAACACAATCGCATCTCAAGCACGCATAATAACAATTCATTTCTCAGATTAATGTCAGACAACTAAAAACAATTGCCGAGTGCATTGGCCGGCGTGCATAATTCCGCAATGATATTTATACTAACGACTTTTTGCACTATTTAATAGTTGCTCAAAGAGGCCCAACAACGATTACAAAAGCGTTCAAGCGAGAGAGGTAGACGAAATGGAGACCGTCACGCAGAGTGCGAATGCGGAAAATGGCAAATGCGAAATGGCTGGGAAATGCTTAAAGTGCAGTGCAGCACGCAGCCACGCAAGGCGTACAAACTACTTAAAACAAGTAGCACCTAAAACAAATAACTAGCTAACAACAAAAACAACAATAAAAATAATAAAAAGAGGAGGAACAAGAATAAGAATAACAACAACAGAGGCAATTGACTTTAATATATAAAATTGATAAGATTTAACTGAACTCTAATTATAATTTAAATTAATTAAATTGCAAAGGTTCGCATCGAGAATTTGTAACATCTACAAAATGTCGAATAAACTCCAAGTGGATGTGTGTGTGTGTGTGTGTGTGTGTGTGTGTATGAGGAACGCGTGCGCTTTTAATTTGATTTCGTCTGCAAATTTACATGTCTGTCAGTCTAAAATTGAGCAGGGAGCATCTCTCCATCATCCAGCATCCCGCCTCCAGTCTCTAGACTTCGTCAATTTGTCTGTCTGGCGCTCGTTCGACACTCTCCGCTACTCATGAACCACTTAGCCGGTCGGAGAGCGCTGCTCTCGCTCTCGCTCGTGCTCTGCCGTGCTGCATGTAATTCGAACCCTTTCGCCAATTTGCGCCACTTGGGCATTAAAACCGCAGATTAACAGCCACACGGGGTAGTTAAAAGTTTTTGTGGGCACAGGGTGTAGCGGGGCTTTGCCTTTGGCGTTGGCGTTGGCTTTGGCTGGGCTTTGCATTTGCCTTTTCATGTATGTGCCTGTGGCTTTGCATCGCACTCGCAAACGTGTCATTTCAAATTTTCTGTAGCTGTGGAGATGGGAAAAAAATACGCCACGAAACGTGCCGATAACACGGTGTCGCACATTTACCCCGCCCCTCTGCTTGCGACACGCCCTCTAACAGTTGAAATGCGGGAGTGAGAGAGAGAGAGAGCGAGCAAGATTTGGAGTGCGAGATAGAAAACGTCAAAATACAAAAAAAAAAGAAAACAAAATTAAACGAGAAGAAAACAAGTAAGAAAGCTGTAGTCGAGACTGCTCGACTACGAAATCCCCTGAGCCCTTCTTCGAACGAATAATATTGCAAGAATTATTCGATTCGTTTCTGCACGCATGCAAAACCACGCGCACACATAGACGCTGATCTACGCTTGTATGCATGTATGTGTGTATGCACGTGTGTAAGCATTGCAAGCGTCTTGCTGTCTCTCTCTGTCTTTGTTGCTGCGCCGCATGGATTTTGATGAGAAAACTTTGATGATTAATAATTCTGTTTCTAGATGGACAATCGTATTGATATCTTCAGATTATGATTATGACATTCATATCTATATGCTAAACCAAACTGCATGTCTCTAGTATTTGAAATGCATTTTTTTCATATTTGGGGGTGGTGGGGCGAAGTGGGGACCGTAATTCAAAATCTGACAAAAACCGAAATTGTATCAAATTAGTATCTATATATATGCAGAAGACTTGGGGACTCTAACTCTAAAGATGAATTAGCTAGAATTTTATAACTGGTTCCCGATAAATTCGTTTATCGATAACTTCCCAAATATACAAGTTATCGAATTTCTGAAACAAACTCGTACTGCGCGTGCAATATACGAACCTAACACAAAAAGAATGAACTCTCTAGCTTTTGTATCTTCGGAAATCGACGCGTTCATACATACGGACGGACGGACGGACGGACGGACGGACGGACGGACGGACGGACAGACGGACATGGCTATATCAACTTTTCTCGTCACCCTGATCAAGAATATATATACTTTGTGGGGTCTGCCACGCCTCCTTTTGCCTGTTACATACTTTTAACAAAACCATTATACCCTGATTTCCCATTTTCAATGGGCTCAGGGTATAACAACAACAGAAAATCGGAAATTAAACAAAACCGAAACGAAATGGAATTCGCTTATCGCGCCTCATAAATTAACCCTTGCACCGTCCGAACAGACTATGGGTGAACCGCTTTTCCCCACCCGCTCTGGCCACCCCACCCCCTGCAAGCAAGCAAGCAAACAGAGTAGATAGATGAAGAGACAGAGACAGCGACAGAGACAGAGACAGAGAGAAAGACTGAGGAGCCGACTAAGCGTTAAGTGGTCGCTTGGGTCGTGTAGGCCGTGGCCTGAAGCAGCATTTATCTGCGCTCACCAGCCACAATGCAGATGCCGTTGCCGATGTCGATGCAGATGCTGTAGACCCGGAGACGCGTTCGATCCGCTGCTAATGACATTGGCATCCGCTGTATAGCTAGATCCAAATCGTGTTTGTAATCGCAATTGAAAAAGAAATTGAAGCAAGCGCATTGTGCTGTGCTGTGTCTTGCTGTTGCTTCGCCTGCTTTGACAGACAGACAGACGATTCGAACGCAGACTGCGAAAGTCAGTTTGATTCAATGTCGCCTCAGAGCGACCCCAACCCTGGCTCGATCTCGTATCATGAGTTATGATTATGACATGTTTTAATTAATAAAATAAAATTAATGAATATTATTGTTTAGCGCGCTGCTCACACTATCGCTCCAAAGGTGATAAGCCAAACTAAATGAATCGCTGAACATATTCCATGGATCACGTCAGCTCAATCAGCATTACCTATAACTAATTTCTTTCACTAACTAACTACTATACTAGTCGAATTTATGTATGATCGGCTTTCATAGCTTTATAGCTCAATAGTCTTGTATGTCAAAGTACGAGGTGATTTACAATTTTGCTTTTTAATTTATTTAAATATTTCATTACAAAGACCTGAACGAAGAACAATTATGTATAAAAGAAACTAAATTAGATCGAACGACCGAGGGGGAAAGGCGGCAACTCCTTCGACTGCGACTGCTCTACTTGTATGATCATTTGACAAGGAGTATAATCCTTGGCTATTTATATTAGATATATCAAAAAATAGTCATAGATGGAGCGAGCAATTAAATGGGAAATTGTTTTCTATATATGTTATGAAAATGTAGATATAATAAATACATTCTTCTCATTCCATTTATCTAATTGAAACTCATGGAAATAGTTTGTATATTATTATTAATTCTTTGTAGAATATAAAATCTTGCTTCTTCCCTATACAAGCAGTTTGAACTATGTGCACTTCGAATATATAATTTACATAATATATTCACATAACTATAACGCCCCACAGCATGAATTAGAGTTCAACTGTTTTTTATTTAAAACTGGTTTTGCTTTCTGTTTTTTTGTTTTTTTTTTTTTGGGGAAATTATCTAAAAATATTCGTAAGAATTTGTAGCTTTTGTTCTCTGTAAATTGGTTCTGTCTTATTACCATTAATCGGGTTTAATCAATCCTCATCTATGAAGATGAAACATTTTAAATGTTATATATTTTAAATTACAGATTCTATAGTTTCAGGGTACGACAATTAAGAGTGATCTAGCCGGGATTCCATTTTACGTTTCAAATACGAGAAACGAACGAGTTCCATGTTTAGTCATCTTGGTGGATGGCATACTTTATGTAGTCACCCTTCCATTGCCTATTTTATCTTCGCTTCAATGGGTTGTAGGCTTTGCGAAAGGGAAACAGTCAAAAGTAATTTAGGCCAAACGCCTAGAAAGAAACGTAGCAACAACATCTGCGGCAAATTGGAAGGAGAGCGAGTTAATTACTTGTCAAACAGCGGCTGTTAGTGTTGTAAATTGCGCAAATGACTCGGGCAACACTCCCAAAGCACTCGCAGTGATTTATTTACTGAGCAAACAAACGACACCAGCGACGATCGGCGATCTGGAATATCAAACGATCTGTGAAGCTGAAAGCAGAGCTTCGGCACGTACTCGAGTGGCTGGGACCGTGGACAGTCTCTTTCACGGTGCACCGTCAAATTGGACTTTAAATTGAAGGGATTCCGAAATTACCAATTACTATTGCCAATTGCCATGCAGGTGAATAAGCCAGGCCAAAACTGAATTGATCCACTCTGCGTATACGCAACGATACGGCTCATGAGTCAGATTTCAATTAAATTAGCATTAATTCTTACTATTGAATAACTGAAGAGACCGCAGTTGGTCAATTGTGATAATGCAATATGAAGAAAAGTCTGGTTTGCGTATTCCTAGCTCGAATCAATTAGTTCTGAAATTAAAGCTGCTCTATATAGCCCAATTATGGGCTAATTGATGCAATCGGAGCAACAAAACGGTTACGTGTCGCATATAAACCAAATCGAATGGCGGACGCAGTCGTTAATCTTTTTATGACTCCCATTGTGCGCGAACATGAGCTGGGCTACGGCTACTCGTGTTTGTGTCTTGACGGTCGATCTCGGTCTTTTTCTGCTTGTGCATTGAGATACTTGCATTTTTATGGCTGATGTCGTTGAACTAAGTAATTAAGGCGAAAAGCACTGCGACTGTCAGCTGGCTTCGCATGAAAGTAGCCGAGATTGCGCTTTGCTCAAAATCGGGCAGCATAAGCAACGCCATTATCGGGCATATTAAGCAGCGATCGCCTCGGTGCTTAGAGCGCGGATCAGAGCCGTAAACGTTGCGGTAGTCACCATCGACGGCGATCATCGCTATGCGTGGCGCAAGACCATCCGTAAAATCGTAAATAGATCATAAAACGCTCGTAAAATCAATTTAACGGCAACAACAACAACGACAGCCGTAACGGAGAACGCAACACGATCCACGTCGACAATTAAATTGATCAATCGCAATAAACTGTGTTCACTCGAGCTATACTCAAGCCAGACTCGAGTCGAGTCGAGTCGAGCCGAGCCGAGTCGAATCTAGAGCCGAATTACACTCGTTATTATGGCTCACTATTTAGCGCCTCGAGCTCTGTGGATTTTGTTACGTGCCCAATTCAGATGCGGCCATTATTATGGCCATCACACACGGACGGCTGGTGCTTTGGGGGGCCTAGGTGCCACCATTTTAATAAGCAGAGAGCGCCGAGTAGTCTATCAAAGTGATTTACGATCTTGCCCGACACTTGACTCGCATGCCATATTGGCAGACGAATTTCTGTTTCTGTTTTTGTCTCTGTTTCGATTCCAGCAACTTTCACAGTATCGAAACGCAAAACATTGCCTGCGCGTTGCCATTTGGCAGTTGTCATTTGGCAGTTGGCAGTTGCCAGTTGCCAGTTGGCAGTTGGCAGTTGGCGGATGTTTGTTGGCATTGTCTGTGCCAGAGAGAAAGACGCTAGCCGGAAAATGACTTCAATAAACAAACGATCGCTAGGTTCAATGTTCAATGGGAGTGAAAAGATTGAGCTCGAGGATTTATGACAGGTCGCTGCAAGCGTCACGGGCAGCGGCCAGCAGGAGTGACTCTTGTGACGAATGCGGCGAGAAGGGTTCAGTACGGGCCGCAGTACTCGCAGCAGGTAAAGATATGGATTTCAAGGACATTTTAGCGTAAAAAAAAGGAAATTGTGAAAACTGCATTTCATAATTTGAAAATTCATATTCAAGCACATAACCCATTGCCAATGTCATTTGAGGCATTTGCTCAAGGGTTTCGCTCACTTAGGGATTTACTAGCGGTACTTACCATTAAAATCGCCACAGACGACACGCTCAAAGGGACTTCCCATCCAATCTGTAAAAAACAAACGAAATAAATAAATGGTTTTCAGCATTTTCAAGCAGTTTGCAATTGCGGGCTGCATATGTCGAATTGCGCGTTTGGCCTTGAGCTTTTAACTGCACATGGTTAATGCAGACACTCATACAGAAAGAGAAAGATAATAATAGAGAGAGAGAGAGAGAGAGAGAGAGAGACAAGAGAGTCTTCACATTTATTTTTCCCTTCCCTTTTTGAATTCCGATGACCTCGCTAATTTTGTGCAAGTCTTTTTCCGAGACTCTGCTTGCATAACTCTCTTCCATTAGCTGTTTGTGGCTTTGCTCTGGCCCAAGCCACTCAATCAAACTATTTTAAACTAAGTTGTCAGCGTCGCGTCGTATGCAAAAGGCCAAGCTGCGACTGCAGCGCCCATTCCGGACCACCAACAAAGTGGCCAATGACCAGTGAGCAGTTGCACCGACTCCATCCAAAGTGAACCACAACGACAACGACGACGACAACAACTACGACTACAACGATTACAACAACGACGACGACGTGACGCCTAATTAATAAGCAGATGAAGCTGCTCGGCGTCTAGCCTGGCGCGTTTTTAATTAAAATACACAAATTTCAGTGCAGTTGCCCTGTCGCTGTTGGCATTTTATGATGCGAGCAGACAATCTCTAATATACATACATACATACTCACATACATGCATGCCATGCCCCAATGTATGTGTGTAAAATAAATGTGACCAATCGCAGTTGGTAGGGGCTGAGTGCTCTGGTTAGGGTATTCCGGGTTCTGTTCTGTTACTTTGTGATTTCTCAATTTATATGTACGCATATATTAATTAATTTAAGAAACCGGTTCCCTCTCTCTCTCTCTCTCTCTCTCTTTCTGTCTCTCTTTCTCATTCCTTGCAAATTCCTTTTACTTCAATGCACGTAGTGCACTTGCACATTTCAATGTTCCTACAACGCCCAGCTCCATGTTGCTGCTGGATTGCATATTTTTGTTTGCGCTCGCCTCGCTTTTCCAGATAATTAAGAAAAGTTAACCTCTTTCTGCTTTCTTATCGACATACATAATCAGGCACAGCAACTACTCCTCTCACTGCCTGCAATCTGCAACATTGTTGTTGCTGTTGTTGTTGTTATCTGGCTGGCCAACGAAGCGGTGCACCGATGTGAAAATGAAAATTCATTCAGACGCTTTGGCGTAAAATATTAAAATTCATTAGTTAAATTGCATTTGGCAAACTATTCTGTTGCTGCGTCCGGGTCTGACTGGCTCTGGATCTCTGTGCAGTGTGAGACAGAGCAAGAGCGAGAGAGGTGAGAGAGAGAGGGAGAGAAAGTTAATGTACAGTGGAGTAAGGATGGCAACATTGCCCATCTCTTGACTGTGCACTGCTCTGTGCTCTCTCTCTCTCTCTCTCTCCCTCCTTAAAGTGCAACTGAATCGTTGTTTCCATGTTTGTTATATCTGTGTGTCTGTGTGTGTGTGTGTGTGTGTGTGTGTGTGTGACTGCGACGATGTGTCGCGCAGTTGGCTGCCATAATGGCGTCATGCTCATATTTACTTTCATCGCAGTCAGTCTATGATCTCGTTGACAATTTTATGCTCTTGTGCTGTGAGCTAAAGATATGCAAAATATTTCATTGTGCGAAATACAGTTTATCTTAAGTCGCAGCCGCTCTTAGTGAATGTATTCGAATACTCCATTTGATTGTTACAGTGGATGCATTATAAAACTCATTTGATTCGAATTTGAAGTGTATTATTTATTGTTCATTATATCGTCGTCAAAATGAATACTGAACATTGATGTTAGGCAACCAAGTTCGATTAATTGAAATGAAAATATTTAAAGATATCTTAGGAAATATGAATATTCGCATATGTATCCAGAATATATTATTCGTATTTTGGCTCTTCATATTTTCTTAAAGAATTAATTTGCTACAATTCTGATTGACGATTATTAGTCTCCGCCTAAATCAGATTAATTGACAGCGTATTATTCATGTTGTGTGAGCCATAATTCACAAGTCACTCAACCCCAATCGAGAGGAAAAGCCGAGAAAATCGTGTTGATACAAATATCAATCAGCTCAACAGCAAATTCGATGCACAAAGCGAGGCGCGCGTAAATTAAACTGACCCACATAAATTGTGCGCGAATATTGTACTACGTTTAGCGCATAAAAAGAGATTCTCGCCAGCATTGAAAAAGCGAAAAAGCGAACAACAACAACAGTAGATGAAAAGCCAAGCATTGACATGGCAACAAAAACAAATGTATCTGTATCTCTTGTCGAGTATCTGACGCTGAGTGATTGCAAGTTTTGTATGCGCGGGGGCACTTCTGAGCATATAAATATGAGTGTGTGTGTGTGTGTGTGTGTGTGTGTGTGTGTGTGAGTGCGAGTGTATTGTGAATGTGTGTGTGTGTCTGGCAACCTTGAAGCTATTTAAATTACAAATCGACGAGCCGCTTCACAAAAAAAGAAACAGCAACAGCAACAACAACAACAACAACAATAACAAACACCACACACACATTTTTCAACTATTTTCATTTTTATTTACTGCCGCCACTTTTTAGCTCTCTGCTCGTTTGACCGTTTGTCTGTTAGCCAGTTTGCAGCGTCATTTCAGAATATACGTCCGACAACCCGTCCGAAATTATATATTTTGTATATCTTATTTGTTGGAAGACTGATGCGAATCGAACGACTCGGCAATGCCCGCAAAGTGTTTATTATGAATTCTGAATTGGCCCAGAACGACCGCGTTTATCTATTGTTTATAAGCCCGAATGGCCATAAAGGTATGCATCAAATGGCCGGATTCGAGAGCCCGTCATTCGGCCCCCTCCCA
The DNA here is from genome assembly GCA_035045845.1 of Drosophila buzzatii. Taxonomy (NCBI): domain Eukaryota; kingdom Metazoa; phylum Arthropoda; class Insecta; order Diptera; family Drosophilidae; genus Drosophila; species Drosophila buzzatii. The sequence goes on along the minus strand of JAWNOS010000610.1, from coordinate 2,582,236 downwards.
GATCTCTCAAGCTGCGCCGCGTTGATTTATGCACAGTCTAATAGAGCTTTATACGTACATTTATGTTAAATAAATTGCTTTCTAGCAATGGGCCAACACCCACTATTCGTTGCTTGGCATTCTTCGCTCTGTCGTGCTATCTTTAGTTCTCTTGTTCTCAGTCTCTCTCTCCCTTGGTTCTTCTCTATGTGTCAGAGTTTTGCCCTCTCTGAACTAATCCTATCGCTCCCCAAATCTAATTTTTTTTCTCTCTCTCTCTCTCTCACTCTCTCTCTCTCTCTAGCTCTAGCCCTCTCAGTGATGTTTTGATAGTTTTATTAAGTTCATTTCTCTGATTAACTCTAAATTTGTCACTGCATTTTTCATTTAGTTGATATCTCTCTCTCTCTCTCTCTCTCTCTCTCCCTCTGTCTCTTTCTCTCTCACTCTTTCTCTCTCACTCTTTCTCTCTCACTCTTTCTCTCCCATTCTCAAGTTTTCTATCTCGCTTTGAACGTAGTGACTCACCTGTGAGCGTCATCCACGGATAACGTGGCAGATCCGCAATACTCTGTCCAGCACCACCGGCTCCCGGTACGACGCCGGATGAGGGCTGTGTGCAAGCGTTGCCCAGCGAGTCGACGCCAATGGCTCCTGCGCTGGCCGCGGACACCGCCGAGGCTGCCGCCGCGTGCTGGTAGAACTGCGCAAAGCTGGCGGAGGCCGAGGCGGGCACACTCATCGATTGATAGCTGTTCATCACGGTGTCTGTGTACCTGCTGCAAGAGCAAAAGAAACAAAGGAAAAGCAACGATAGGCGATTACCATATGTGTGTGTGCGTGTGCCCCTGAGTGGAAAGTCTCACCTCGCCCATAAACGTCACCCAGCTCGATGCTAATGAGCCACACACACACAGCAGACCCGACCCATGTCCCGCCTGCCAGCACCAACTGCCAACTAACAACTGTGATTTCATCTCATTTTGCACTAATTCCGTAAACGTTACACCCGCGGCGCTCGACCCGGCCCTTGCTTGCAAGCCAATATGCAAATGGCTCTGCAGAAGGTCAATGTGCGTGCGAATCTTGCGGCTTGCGACAAATTGCCAGCAGGCAGCACCGCAGCACCGCAGCGCCGGTCTAATTTTCCCAGACACCCTATGAGTGAGTGGCCAATGGACTTGTCGATAATTAGAGCGCATTCGAAATGGATTTGCGGCTGGCCAATGAGCATTATGGTTTTGGCTTCTGGGTCAAGCCGAAGTCTTCCACGTGCAATGACCTTACAACTCATTAATGAAGTCGATATGCCTGGGCAGATAGATGATGAAGTGAGTCAATTGACCGACCTGACGGTTGTGTTTTGGCTATTTAAGAACGGATAATGGATTACGATTCGTAGCATTGAAGATGAGTAAAGACTTTTCAGAGTCGAAGTTTGTCTAACTTTAAGCGTAGCATAGAAGATACATTTTTAGTTTCCAATATTATCTATGAGGTTGAGGTAAAAAGTTGAATCAAGTTTCAGTGCTCTGAATTGATTTTTCAGAAGTGGAAATTTGATTACTAACTCCAATTGATTTGTAGATATCTTCAATATTTCTGTGACATGTGTTCAAAATAAATGTTTGAACGAAAATGTGTACAGGACTATCTTATAGAAAATCTCTAAGAACTACAAACAACCTCTGTTGTTTTTAAGATATGAAGAAATTATATTTCCTGCGCAAATAACAAACCTGTCAGCTACTACATAAATTATTTGGATCTACAATATAACATCTAATATCTCGAATATCTAATATTTCTACAGGCATAAGTCTGATCAAAAGGTGCGACTCGATGGCATTGTAAAGTAGAAAGTGTCTGATCATCTGACTTCATAAGATAAATATTTATATTTTTACATGCAATATCAAGTATCAATTCGTTTTTTTTTTGTTTTTTTTTTTTTTTTTGTTTTTTTGTTTATTTGATTTATATATCTTGTATCACTTCAATTCAATTTCAGTTTATATACTTTATACATATAAACTTCATATAACTCCTCATGTGTGGCATGGGTTCTGGGTACATAGAATAGGGCCTACAATGTGTGAATGGCTTTACCCGGGAGTTTCCGTTATGTTGAGCTCACCTGCATGATTTATCTTCGAGACCAGAGAAGCCTGGCATGCCGGAGAGGCCGCCGTGGCTGGTTGGATGATTGGAGACGTATGGGTACATCTTGCTGGTGGGTATGGCAAAGGAGGAGCCGGCCGCAGGAGACGGCGATGAGCTGCTGTCGCCGGTCTGTGAGTTGCCCGCCGAAGGGGGTGTGAGCAGCAGTTGCTGGTGGGCGTGGCTCAGAGACTGGTGGCCCCCAAGAGTAGAGACGGATCCCTGGGAACTGACCGCAGCTGCAGCGGCGGCTAACTTGTTGATGTGCTGCTGCTGCTGGAGCTGAAGTGCGGCCGACAGAGACGAGTACTGCGATTGCTGTTGCTGCTGCTGTTGTTGCTGCTGTTGTTGCTGCTGCTGCGCAGTCGACGACGAGGGCGACGACGAGGAGACCGGCGAGTTGGACGACTGACTCAAGTGCTGCTGGCTGAGCTGGCTGGCGAGCTGCAATCCACTGGAGCTCGGCGACAGCGACGATGATTGCAAGTGGCTGCTGCTGGCGCTGCTGCCCGGATGGATGCCAGGTGAGGAGACGTTCGATGCTGACGCGGCGGCTGCGGCAAGGGCGGCGGCAACTGCTGCTGATGACGAATTTGTGGGTGCTGTAGTTAAGTGCGAACTGATAAATGGCTGAAACTGTGGGTACTTTGGCAGCATACTATCGAAAACAAACTTTGACATTGCACATATCTTTTTCTCAGGTCGAGAATCAGTCAAATTTGCCGATCTGCCTCGTTAGTCGATAGGGTTGTTATTGTTTTAGTACATTTAGCGGATGGTGCCGGACTAAGTAGATGTCGATTTGGCAGCTCTATTATCTGAATCAATGGATAAACTTCATATTGTTTCTTCTTCTTTTCTCAAGTGTTTGTTCTTTGTGTGTTCTTTAACAAATTTTGTTCGAATTCAGCCTACAAATGGACTTTTCCTAATGACACTTTGTGAACTATATATCAACTGAAAGATCTAGCTTCCAACAGTTCCAATGATACATAAACAGACAAGTTAGATGTGTTACATATGGAGAACAATTTCACAGATAATTGCATACTTCATATATGTATGTATAGTCGAATATAGACGGAAGGAGAAAAACTATCAATGGGAAGAGGTTCCCCATTTAAAAGGAAAAGTTCTTTATGGTGAAACAATTTTGCAACCAATTCAATAATTCTTCAATGAATTTGAAATTGAATTTGAATTTGAATTGGTAACTAATTTAATTAAAATCCACTTAAATTATAAGTCAAATGAATACGTAAACTGAGTAAATCTCGAGCAGCGGATGACATCGGACACAATAAGCTCTTGAAAATATATTTTCGAATATAAAATAAAAAATGTGCACAAATTCATAGGCTTTTTCCTCTAAGATACACAAAGCATAGAATAAAGAAAAAGAAAAATAAAGAAACAAAAATATTCTGATGCGAAATAAATGTTTTTTCTCTTTTTTGACAAATCGAAAGCCAAGCCATCAGAAATTGTGCCAGAGGTTAGTAGTCTTCTAGCTTAGAATGGGACGACATTAGTGAGACGTTAGTAAAGGGTTTTAGTGAGGATAGTTAGACTACTTGAGTAGATAGTATGCCAAGAGCCAGCGTGGCCCTTTTCTCTATTGAATCTTGCTCAAGGGAGATATTGTGAAAACGATTTTTTACCTTTTGGTCAAGCGGTTCTCTCTGGGTTTGGTTTGTCTAACAAAACTGCGTTTTTATCTGTTTATCTCTTTATCTTTGTATCTGTTATCTGTTCAGCAAACAGTTTGTCGAACAATTTGTGTGCAACGCGATTCAATTCAAATTATTGCACAGCGAATTCGCAACGAAATTTGTTAAATTTTGTAATGGCAGCTGTTCGAATGTGTGTGTGTATGTGTGTGTGTGTATGTGCGACGTTTATTTGTTGTAAAAGTAATTAAACTGCGGCCATCAATTACACGGAAAATGCTCGAGGCGCGGTCTGCCGTCGCTTGATTTATAGGCGCGCGATTTTTAATGGCTGCGACGGCACTTGGCACTTGGCACTTGGCACTTGGCACTTGGCACTAGGTAGTTGTCTTGGTCGGGATATTCGGGGGATTGGATGAACTGGGGCGTTATATTTTTATGGCTTTTGGATTTTTCTTGCAATGATTCACAGTCACAGTCACAGTCACGAGCACGGGCACGGCACAGTCACAGTTTTCGAAGCGTGGGTAGAAAGTCCCGACGCGTTTTCTTTCTTCTCTCTGGATTTACGACCTTTCGAGTGCGTGTGGCAAGCTGGAGTCGATGGATAGTTGAAGGGGAATCGGATTTTAATTGCTTTGTTTTAAATGGCATAAAACACTTTTCCGGCTCACAGGTAGGTTGGAAACTTTACGACTTTTTAATATTTATGTGCACTCATTATTGTGACAGTTTTTGTTGTATTTTCACGCAGTGATTACGGGCGATTACCACAAGCCAGAGTTGAAGTTAAAGTATGAAGTTTTCTCGATTGATTACCGTTTGATTCGATTTTACGATAGTGTGTGTAAATATACTTATGCTTGATGCCGTTGCTGTTGTTGGTGTGATTGCTGCCGGTGAATTTTACGCGCGCTTCGTGCTCACTATAAACCGTACTCGAATGCCCGTAATAAGCGGCAACAGTTAAACACAATAAGAATGCCACAAAATAATAAACGGAGCGATTGCAATAGCAATTGCAATTGCAATTGAGAGTGCGAAGCGAACGCGGGGCTAATCGAATCGGATTGGATTGGATCGTATCGGAGATCGGGATCGGCCAAGTCAAGCTGAGCTGAGCTGAGTTGAGTTGAGCTGCGAGCGCTGTTCCGCAGACACTACTGCGCGCCACGATAATAAATATTATAATAAAACGAAATTTTTAAAAGAGTATAAAAATTTCGTGTAATTGGTAATTTTTGCTGCCAACGCTAGCAGAGGCGCGCGCAGCGCAGCACTTGGCGACTGCGGCGATAGTGGAGAGTTGGGTTTGAGTTTGGCTGTCTGTCTGCCTGGCTGTGGATGTGGCTGTGGCTGTAGCTGTGGCTGTCGACGTTTGACTGGGGCTTTGCTGGGCCCGTGTTGTTGGATCGCTGTCTCCGTTTGGTTGCCGGGTACGGGTAGACGTGTAGACGGGTGACGGGTATGGTTGCGGGCACAAGTGGGTGCGGGTCTTTGCTGCTGGCGCTGTGTCCGCGTCGGCCGTTGTGGCGTTACGAGCAGCGAAACGTTTATGGCGCAATACAAAAGCCATGCGAGGCTGAGGCCGCAGCTTTGGCCACGCAGAGGCAGTGTCGCCGTCGCCCAGTCAGCAGCAATTCATTTCAAGCGCTGCGCTTAGACTCTCACACACAAGCACACACACACCAACACACGCACACTTATGCAGGAGCGCATTTACACGCAAATATGCAGTCAATAGTCTCATGTCTCTGCCGACGCCAACGGCACTGCGCGCTGGCAATAAGAAATACCGACTTCATAGCTATTTGTCTCGCTCGCACTCAGCGAATCGCAATAAACGACAATAGCAGCAGCAGCAAAAGCAGCAGCCGCCGCAGCAGCAGCGGCATCGGCAGCAGCAGCAGTTGCTCTTGCTTGTCGTGTATACACGCTCGCTGTATGTGTGCGTGTACGTGATGTGTGTATGCGTGCGCTGAGGCATGATGGCCGTTCAGTTTGAGTCGGAGACAAACAATTGAGTGAAAGAGCGAGTCTGAGTGATATTTTTGAGCTGTTTCGTGTGGACTTTTCTTATACGATTTCTGGTTTTTTAGTGCGCAGCCAATGGATGCTTAATTTTGATGTTTATAACGTGAGAATGCGAATGCGTATGCGCTGAGCGCCCACACACACACACACACACACACTCAGAGCAATAGCAACTGCCGCAACAACAACAAATGATGAGCAAAACTATCGCTTGGAGTGCAAGTGTTTAAGCTCAACACAGGAAAGTGTGTGTGAGAGGGAGAGAGACAGAGAACGAGTGAAACGCCTTCTTAAGTGTTTTATGTTTTGTTTGGCAAAATGTTATTGTTGCTTAAATTATTTTGTATTATTCAGGTTGTTTATACCTACAATTTTTTGTTTTCTTGCTTCTTGTGTGCGGTGTGCCACATGCGACAAAAGCGCGCCAAAAAGTGGTCAAAATATTTGGTGTAGTCTCTGAGACTTTATGCTTGATTCTATATACGAGAGTTTGAGTCAGTTTTGCTACAACAGAGTTGTGTTGTCTCTGTTACTTATGTTGTGCCTGGTATTTTAATATAAATTAGTTCAAATTTAAGACAACAAATTTGTGTAGCAATCTTTTATTATTCTCATAAAAATTCGAATGCCACTAGGAGTCTCTCTCTCTCTCTCCCTCAACCCTCTGCAGCTATCTTTCTCTACTGCTCTCTTGCTTATCCTCGAACTCAAATTTGGGACTATGTTCGTGTGCGGTTTTTACCCTTAAGCGAAAATTTGAAAAAAAAAAATCCATAAATTCGGGAGATGAAAAACGCCGACACAGTCAAAGTCTATTTTCATTTTGTTTTGTAGCTGTTATCGTGTTATTACTGTATTCTGTATTCAGCCATTGTCACTGAAATTACTGTTATGACATTTTTATGAAAAACTTCAAATTTACGATCGGACAAGAGAATATACATATATTTATAGAGTATATATATTTTTTCTGTACACATCTTATGCGGAAATGTAACGAATTCGCAATTTGCGAGCTTGGCCACTTGCTGATGTTTGGGACTTGATTTGTTGTTTGTTGTTCTTAGGAATAAAAAGAAACGGACAGAAAGACGGCACAATATCATGCAACATGAGATTGCTAACACGATTAAATTGCAAAATCCGTTGGCGAATGATATTTAAAAGCAGCAAATATCCCACTTATGCCCTTAGTCAAACTAGCTATTTGAATAGCTCCATATTAAATGATGCGCTCTGGTAAAAGTGCCTTAAGTATTTCTAAATAATAGGAATATCCCATAAGAGAAATGATGACCAAATATTCATTTACACAACAAAAGAATTCTGCTCTTGATCAGCCATATCAATAAGCATTTATAATCAATATAACTCCAAGGCTTTCAGATTAATGCGTTTTATATTCTCAATTTTATTTGATAATAAATTGACTAATCAATGCTGACAATATATTGGCCATAGCCTTATCCATACTTTTATACGTTCTATGATCGAAGCTCCATCGTCTCTTTGCTTGGAATGTGTGTGCATTTGTCTATTCAATTTTATTATTGTAATTTTTTCCTTCGAGATTTAATGTGATTTATTGTTAGACTTTGATCATAATACAGTGATGCACCTTAATTTTCTGAAGTAATATGATGGATGAGGGGGAATACTAATTAATAAAGAATAAGCAAATTTCGATATTTTTTGTTGTTTTTGTGTTCCTTTTTATTGGTTCAACAATATAATAAAATATAATCGCTATATATGTATTAATAAGATATAATATACATTTTTAATTATTTGTAAACGGCCTTATAAATATAATAAAAATGGTAATATATTATGGCATGAATATATATATTTATAAAATATACGTATATGCATATGGACTAAAAGTATTGTCTATTGCGTAAAGAAAAATTATTTATACATTTTATAAAATTAAAAAAATAACATTAAAATTAAATGAAATAATTAATCGAAATATATTATTACTTGTTTTTGTTTAATTTTTTTTCAACATTTACCCACAGTCATAGACAATATTAAATAAAATTGTTTAATAAAATACCAAATGCATTATTATTATTACCTGTAAAATAATAAATAAAAATGTAGATATATATAGTAAAAATATGTTCTTGTGATATAGTCACAAATGGCTAGTGTTTTTTGTATTCCTTTTGCTTGCCTTATTTGGGGTTGCTGAGCATTAATAATATTCGTTGCTGATAGCTGATAGATAACAACATATGAAGGTCTCATGGAAGTTCGCTCTGAGCTTCATCAGATCGTCACACATAAAGTTCATTAGCTCTTTGAGTGATAATTCAAGAGAATCAATTCGTTGTACTCTAATTGAACATCAACTTAGTAATAAAGATATTAAAAGCGATGTTGAGGGAAAAAACAATCAAGTGAAAATAATTGTAATTTAAATGTTGACTTTTGATTGATATTTCCCGCAAACTGAATTGAATTAAGAAATCAGAATTGAGTGCTAACTGTATTTGTGTCGGCGGCAACAGTTAATAATTGATCAATTCTTCACCAATATTCCATGCACTTAACGCCCTGCCAAATTACACGTTTATAGCTGCCCAGTCAGTTGAATCTGTTGGGGGTCTACAGTCTACAGTCTACGCTCTAGTGTGAAGACAGTCAGCCGACAGTGCTTAAAATTAATTGCTTTATTGGTCATACAAGTCAGTCAGAAGTCGCGCTGCTGCTGTGGGCTTGAGTGAGTGCGAGTGTCACTTCGAGCTCTGCTTTGAGTGGCATTTTGAGTGCAGTCTGAATGCTCCAGGCGTGCCGTGATTTACGGCACCTGCATGAAGCACCGGAACGTGAATGGATCAACGAGGGGCCCGGCGCGAGCGGCGACCAACGACCGGAAAATGCAAACCGGCAATTTTGATAATCAAAACAAATAATAAAACAACTTCACACGTTATTGCTAAATAACTGGGCATGGAAATAACAACAAAGAGCAAGAGGCAACACACACACACACACACACATGCGCATGTAAACTACTCGAGTGTGATATAAAAAGAACAACAGCAACAACAATACGAGCGGCGAGTGGCGGCGCTCGCGCTTGTCATTAAAAGATAATAACCGTAATAAACTAATAAAATTGAAACTGGGTGAGAGAGCACAGCAGCAAATAATAATAAAAAAGTGAACGAAATCGCAATAAAGCACTATTCGACGCCTCGACTCGGACCTGGATGTGGAGGGAAGCCAGAGGCGGGTCACAAGAGTTTTTGCTAGGATCGTAAACTCTCCGTGCCAAGTGGATGCAATGTTGCTGTCCGCCTTGTCTGGGAAGTGTGAACAGAACTAGAAGTAGTCAGCGTGATGGGCATCGCTTGATAAATAACTAGAACAGGAAATGATTCAAGGCGAGATTTAAAACCAAATTCATAAAAGAATTTTCAGATAGCATTACGAAAACTACATATGTAACCCATGTACATATTTTATTTACAAACTCTTCGATAAGTACTCTAATACTAAGTTACTGTAAGTACTGTAAGTGAATACTAAAAATATCAAAATCTAGTTTTTCTGAGAGCATACAAATATTTCAGAGTTATTTTCGAGTCAGAATCTAACGATGGCGAATATTAGCAATAAAGCCCTTTAGCCTTTCCACTTACTGGGAAAACAGTCCATATAAACATATGTAAGTATTGCAGTTAGAAAATCTGGCAAAAAAAAAAAAAAAACTGAATTCAATTGAGTGAGAATGCGAGACAGAGCGAGAGCTCGCGACAGGGAGTCTCAATCTATTGAGTGAAATGGCGTTCAAGTTAGACTCAACGGCAGCTGAGACTCTCGGAGTCATAGCTGTAAAAAAAAGAACGCTCTGCCGTTGCACATGAAATTTATTCCTTAATTTGATACACTTTTATTGCGGCAGTTTATGGCTTGTTTGGCCCTTGCGGTTCGCCTAAGCACAAATTCGGATCGCTTCCCCGCTACGGGTCTGAACTCCGACATCGAGTCAGCGGTGGCGGCGATGAATGTGTTTTTAAGTGAATCAGATGACGATTATAAAATGCTTTGTCACGCAATCATTTTTTAATCCTTCGACGCTGTCGCCCATAGCCGTGTTTTATGACTCCAGCTCCGGCTCCAGGTCTTGCTCATCTTCCAGTTTCCGCTTCTGAGTAGTAAACGTTGAAATGTGGGTTTATGTGTCAGCCTTCAGCCTTAAGCACTCAGTCATGCAGTTGGAAGAGCACTCGACTCGGCGGTGCATTTCTCAAAATGACTTAATAAAAATTATACGAGACCCAGCCAAGTGGCTGAACGTCTTGTTCTCTCCGCAGTCCGCAATCCGTCCACATATACTGCATTTTAATTGCACCAATGATGTACCGCTTTGTAAATTACGCAAATGAAAAATATAAATCACAAATCTAATTAAAAGCTGAAGAAAACACTCGTTAAATTGAAGAGCTTCTCCAGTGCGAGTCTGTTGAGAAATTCCTACTTACCACATACGGAGCTCAAACGCTTCGAATAATCATGTGCGGCTGTAAATGGAACAAATTATATATTATATTAACTAATTTTGATTTTTACTACTGCTGTAATTATATATTTCAGCAATTATTCCATGTGTTCACACACGCTTCACTTTGTCGCTGACAAGAGGCAAATGATAATTAAAAATTAACAGCCCATTTGCCATATATATGCAATGTTCTGCTTCATATCCGTTTTAATTATATTAGTTATAAATATACTCATATTCTCTAATAGGCTAATGGACTTTTCGTTATGTTGCGCCGCCAGAAATGTTGCTTAAATAAACTCAAACATTATTATATTCGGATGTCACATTTGCTTTTCAAAAATGTCCATTAATTTACTCTTATATTACTAAATGTTAATTTACACGACAGCAAGAAATCTTTTGTTTGGCTAATGAGCTACCAAATCATGAAAAGTTTTCAGTAGTTAAAAAACTCAAAAATTAATACATTAACAATTACAGCAACTTGGTCATTGATACTTATCAGGATTACAAAAGGTACAATGTTAAGTAGAATTGACTATAGAGCAAATATTAAGAATTCAGTATGTAAGGATATGTATAGATTTTGTGATTGGCTGCTGGTGACTTTTAGGAATGTTTTACATCATCCATCTCTCAATCGAGTTGACTCATTTCGCTCATTTTAAATTTATGGCTCTACATACAGTTAAACAAAGCCCATAAATTATAAATAATTTGTCTTTTACAGCGTACTTTGCTGATTGTTTGATTCAACTAGCGCTGAGTTTGTAAAAGTTATTCAATATTTTTCTTTCGAGACTCGCCCCTCTGAGAGCTTGTTTTAGATCTATCATAAACATCATTTGGGCAGCGTGGTGACGGAGCGTGTTTTATATGCCTCGACAAGACATTAAAATACGCACACGCCCCTTTTGCGTGTGAATGTAACGAAGTGGACTGGAATTTGGGGGGCCAGCGGCGGCTGGCTGGTACCTGAAGCGGGTTTTTCAGCTTTCCTTCAGTTGGGAAAGCGAATTTGAGCGAAGTGCATAGCGAGCAAAGTCAGGCGAAGCTGCTGGGCCTCAGATGTTTGCTGGCTGCCTCAAGACATAGTCGATGATGATGGGCTGGCTGCGAAAGGAGATTTCAATATCATAAAAAACCGTATTAAGAGAATCTCATATTGAGAATCGTAAAGTTTTTACGAGCGTTTAATGGACTCTTGCAGTAAGCGTGAGTATTTACGCGCTGCTTAAAAGCGGTAAAATATGGCCAAGTGGTGTCCGGAGACAAACACGGCCCTCTAATACTTGCATCTCGCAGTCAACACGTTTCGTGCACTGCCAATGGGCATTCGGCAGTTGATTGGACTATGCGCCGAATAAGTGCACCGGAGACAATTTATAAATAATAATGCCGACATTGCCGTACATTGTTTAGTCTGGTCCCTTAAGCATTTGGCACTGCCTACGGGTTGGCTGCAGCGCCACCTAGCAGCGACATGCCGTACCTGGGCGTAACTATTGGCGGACAGCAAACGGTCAAGCAGTGCAATTCAAGCAGTTCAATTGCGTCCTTGCTATTATCCATTGCAGTGTGCGGAATGCGGAGTGCGGAGTCATTGAAGGTGTTTGCAGTGCAGCAAAATTACTTTTGGCAATGGATAAGCGAGACAGCAATCAAAGAGAAATGATACAACTGTCGCAGTGACTACGCCCGTGGGAGGGTCTCTGGCGAATGTCGATTGGCGAACGAGGCAAACTACCTGAAATAGCTGTGCGCCGCAACCCATTTCATAAGCGACAAGGCATGTCAAATGTCGTGCGGCAATAACATACAACATTTGTTAAGAGCAAGCTGAAGGTAACTTGCACGAAAATTCTTGACCTATACAGAAATATGTTAAGACTTGTTTGTCGCATTGAGCCCTGGGAATATTCAAATTAGCTTAAATTTAATCCAGGCAAAGGAAGCAGATCCGAACGATCACGATTAGCCCATATAATCAGCGATAAGTTCTTGAACGTGGAGATCGATCTCATCGATAACACGTTCTGTTTGTATAAGTTTACTGTTCGATAATATCCGATCAACATCTTTTGAGTGCACCTCCCACTATTATATGGCTAGAAGGATTCGTGCACTATCGCTAAGCATAACCTTTTCATATTCTTATAAATACATTTCTATAACATTTATATAATTATTCAACTGCCTTTACGGTTTTTTAGTTTTTTTGAGCTCAGAATTCGAATTTAATTATACCAATGAATCGAATGATATCGATAAAAATACAAGCTTATCATCCAGTGTATTGTAAATGCAAATATAAATTTAAATTGAATTTCAGATCTCAGCAGCAGGGCATCCATACTCGCCCAGGTTGACTAATTTCGATTCCCTGATGAAACACTATGCTCGAGATACATATTTTCAGTGGGTTCAGGGCTTATAAATAATTCTGTGGCATTTAAGAAAATTACGTCACTATTAGTCGTAATAATATTCACAGGAATTAATTAAGTAAATATACTTAATAAATAAATAAATTCGAAAAATTCACTATTTAAGCCAGAGTGGGGATAGAATCTACATTCTATCTTTGGAGGCTCTCAACTCTCACACACACAATTCAATGATATTATTTGAACCAAGAGAAATTAAGTTTAAGTTATGTAAGTTAGGGCCGGACGAATGTATCGTCGCTATTATTTAAATATAAAGATTGTTTAATGATTTATGTGCACTGATTGCAGTTTTTTAATGGGAATATAATTGAACATGTATCCATAAATTCTAAATTTATAATTAAATTGCTCACTACAATTCCACACTAAGCACTCAAGGTTCACAATAAATCATTTTCAAGATATTTCAAAAGAAGACTCAACTATTTGTCTAATATCAGATATCTTCTGGCGCAGTAAGTGAATTTGTTTACTTTTATTTACTATTGCTTACTCTTAGCTTTTATTGGTTCATTGAGACCCTTTACAGTAATACAGAAGTTATTAGATAAAGTACAGCCCATTATCCTCTAGTTGGGCAGGGATCAATAGTCCAGCTCTCAAATAAATCAAAGAAGATTTCGATTGCTCTTTATAATTTAGTTAGAGACAATGCCATCATTTACTCTAGTAGGATTGCCTTTGGTATACATTTGGCCGTTGCTCAATTAACACCTAGGCCATTTGGTATTCAGTAGTAAGCCCGCAATGGGCATAGACGTAGAGCCATTACAGTCACTTGGACACACTCCTCATTGGATGTAATTCGTAGGGAAAGTCACGTAGAACGACAGTTTTCAATCCGGACAAATGGCATATGTCTGGTGACAACGACCTGACGGCTTCATTAGACGCGGACATATATCAGCAATATGTCGGACTAACGACTTAGTAGAGTTATGTGACTTGTCGAAAGGATTTCCTATAGCGTTAATACTTCCCAATGTCGTGTTCTCGGTTAAATCGCAGTCTGGACTGCCGGCTCGAGATGACTCTGTAGACGACGTGCCTTTGAAATGACTTAGACTTGGCGACCTCCGAGTCTCTTTGCCCTGCATCTGCCCTCTGCCCGTGAGCAAATAAATCAAAGTCAGAGGCAAGTGAAGACGGCTCTAGCAGCTCGTAAAACAAATTTCGCCGATTCGACGAATGTTTGTTAATTATGGTTTTGCGTAACATTCTTATTGCCACGGCACATCCATTCGCTGGCCCGCCACAAGCCCAGCCACTCGTGAGTAATTTGTGTTTGAACTCGTTAAACTGTCGAACGATAATGGGCGAATGCGCAGATACTTGTTGCCCCATATGCAGCGGCACGACCACGTGCCTGCCTCCCGGCTCCGCTTTCACTGCTTCCTCATTCGATTCGACTTGGGCGCATCTTCTAAAATGGCACGTCCGGCCGACAGCTCCAATCGTACAAATACAATTTGCAACAATTTAAGATTTCTGTTGCCGTAGCGCCCCATTGAAGCCAAACGCCAGCTCGCATTGCCCACCAGAAGAACAGAAGAACACATCGAATCCAATTCGCAACAAATTCCTTAGATGCAAACTGAAAGCTGAAAATGTTGCCAGAATCGCAATTGATGGGTTCGCAAGCACCACGTCTATGGCGCAGAGTACATGTCTGGCGTCAGTCATATAATCTCTCCGACCATGCTAGGGACTATGCAGAGCACGCAATTTAGAATAGGACTGTGCTGGACCTCGGCCCGGCCTGGACTGGGCTGGGCTGCCTTGGGGTAATTTGTAGCACAGTAGAAAACGATATGTGCTCACGCCGGCGCTTGACTAGGTATCCAGTTCGGATGGGCCAGAATTGCGCAACATCGAAAAGCGCTTTCCCTCTATATCTACCCATTGTTGGAGCGTGCTAGCGCTTTTTGAGATATTTCGGAATTTAAAGTAGAGTCCATGTAATTATATTTCAACGAAAGAATGCTATTCGATAAAAATTAAAGTGCTCTTAGCAGTTATACTCGCTTTCTTGTCAGGATAAATGTTATTCCGAACTAACGAATCAGGGCGATATTTTTACTGTTGTACTGTACGGGACTAATCTCAGAACTAACATTTCCCATTGAAAATGGGAATTCAGGGTGAAAATGTAAGGAACAGGCAGAAGGAGACGCAGACCCCATAAAGTATATATATTCTTGATCAGTAATAAAAAAGTTGATATAGCCCTGTCCGTCCGTCCGTATGAACGTCGAGAATTCGGAAACTACAAAAGCTAGATAACTCATTCCATTTCCAAATTATCGATCAAAAAAATCATTTTTTAAAGTTTTTCAGGCATAACTTCTACACCGTTTTAGCTAAATATTTGCAAATTTTGTAATTTTTAGATTTTGGATGCCTCGACCCCTTCGCCACCGATTTGACCATCTATCTAGAAATGGAGGCATAAGGTATAGGTATAGCCCAATTTACCCCAAGCCACGCCAGCAACAGGGTTCAGGGTATCTCGTAGTCGAGCCGTGTCGACTAGAGCTTTCTTACTTGTTTGTTTTGCTAAGGACTCAAAAAGGAGCCTGCTGTCACTTAACTCTTCCGTTTTGCGAATTTCAAGTCTTGTTCACTGTTACTGAGATAAAGGAAATAATTTTATTATAAATTTATCTACTGCTAATGTGACTTTGCAAAACCTTCTCTATTGATTTACCAACAAGATTTATCTTCAAAACAAACAGATGAGCAGAATCGATTTTTCAATAGTTTCTGTTGAAGATTATCTCAATATTTTGTGGAGTCAATTCAACTGAGCCAATGTGCCCTTAATTGGCATTTGTTTAAGTTCAAGGCCCAAATATGCAAATCGAGAACAAATATTTAACAAATTGTTCGCTTGTATTCCGTCTCTAATTACTGAAGTAAATGTGAGTTAATTGAAATTGATTTTCATTTGCATTGTCTATCCGTGGGAGTCAATGATGTCAACTCGACAGAACTAAGTGTGCATGCATAATCAGAAAACGTCACTTAGTCCGGCGGGACAATTTGTATTCATTGATTTCGTTTTGCTGGGACAATTTTCCGAGCCGTTCAGGTGATTTGGGGGCATAGCAGAGCTGGAAGCCGCCAGGTGACCTCGCATACTCTGGCTACGAACGGTGCCTTTAAGATTCCCCAACGTGCTGTCTCGAGAGCAATGAGTCAAGCAACTAAGCACTGAACAAACTACCGGTCAGGGCACCATAAACCGGATCAACCACTTTGAATGTGGCGGTATGGCGGCGGCAACAATGGCAGCCACAGCCACAGCCACAGCCGCAGCAGCAGCGGCGACACGAAATGGCTGTGATAAGAGAGACCGCACTGGAATGGCTGGCCATGCTGACGGCCATGCTCTAGTTTGGCATTTTCAATGTTCATAAATAGATTCAAACTAGAGTTGGCCAAATAGAATTCATCCCCCTAAAATCTGTGCTCAGCTCGACGAGTCTTTAGAGCAGCGACTTTTTTCGTTGCCCGCCTCGACTGCAATGTGGTTGAGCCAGGGCTAGGGATGATTTGTCTCTTAGAGATTCTCAGAGTCCCAGAGGGAATTCCGGCCTTGTGCAAAAGAAAGGTGTGTATGCAAAAGAAAGGTGTTCACTTGCCAGTCGACAGACAAAATGCGTTACAGATTGCTGAAACTTTAAATAATTATTCGTGAATTAACTATTTATCCATTATCTCGTTTAGAAATAATTCATGAAGGAATTATTTGAGAAATGCTTGGACTACAACCAAACACCAAATATAGTAAAAATTTTATAGGTATTCAAATGCCTCTTACTCTGCTGCGCTTCTTGTATACTCACAAGGGTTTGGGTATTTTCTAGTCGTGCACTTTAAATAATTTTTTTCCCAGAGCAGGAATGACGACGTTTCCAGCAGACTTCGTTTGCAGCCATTGACTCATCGTATGGGCATTCGGGGAAAAATTCTTTTGGATTGTATTCGAATCGAATGAATATCATTTGCCTTCGCCCTGGCGCAAATCATGAGATGCAAGCTCAGCAATAGGCTAGGGTCAGCCTCGTCTATTTGGTCATGGGCCGAATTATTGTTTGTTAAAGTAGAGTGCAAAAACAAATCTGAAGCTAACTTATGAAAACTTTTGAAAAGCCTGTCCATATAGTAGCGTGATTTATCTTGCTGAGCTGCCTCATTATTTAAATCAATGAAATCGCCAGTTCAACCTTTAGAGCTTGAGCTCTACAATTAAACATTCGAAACTTCCTCTCTTCATGTAATCTAAACTGTCTTGGACTGTTAAGAGTAAAGAGTTTTACTTAACTTATAGAGATTGTTGGATAACAAGTTATTATGCTCATCTTATCCAAGATGTGTGGCCATTAAACGCGAGTTTTAGTACCGGATTAAATGTGCAGCGCATACTCTGCAGTTCCGCTCCTCGAAGCAGGCGAAGCAAACTCCAATTCTATTTGCAGTCGCACATTGCGTGTTTTGAGTTCGCGTCTGCCTCTGCAACTGCAAAGGGCCAACGAAGTCGAGCCTGCGGGCAGGGCTGTAGCTAAGACATACGATTTCTACGAAAAGAACTGCGAGTACCGACCACAACAAGAGATCAGGTCTGTGGTTAGAGAGCAGATGATGACTCGGTCTAGGGCAGAGTCTGACGATGGCAGTGAGTGCACCCATTCTCTGCTCTAAAGCGACTCGTAAATGTGCGGTGGATCAACATAACAAAGTAAGTTGCACTCTGAGCACCATAATTTTGCACAAATAAAGAAAGACATGCCCACCCATTAGAGAGGAACTCAAAGTAAGTCTGCGACAGACAGTCAGAATGAGTGAATGCAGTTAAGGGGAATATGAAGAAAGTTACTTGGGTGGGATAATAAGATAAGTGGCTCATTTAAATGAAATTAATTAAATTGAATTGCTTGCATTTTCATATATGTATGTATGTATATATAAGTCAGGTTGACGCATAAGGAATATTATCATGGACGATGTTGTATTATACATGAGTTAGTCAAATGATAATGCAAAGCATTTCAAAGGAGTTGACTTTTATTTTCACAGCTCGCTATTGGGTTCCGGTTATTTGGGCTCATAAATCAAACGGGAAGTAAAAGAGTTTTCACTTTCCAGAACACAAAACTGTGAAATGTGTTCAGAAATGTTTTGCCTCTTTTTATTTGCTTCAAACGACCAGATGGACTGGACTGCAGTTGCCGTCGAGGCTGAGGTTGAGGTTGAAGGAAACAGACGTTTCCAGTTTTTAGTTTACAGTTTTTACGCCAGGCAGCTCGAACGACATCGTCCATTGAAGGGTTAAACTGACCAATTGTTATGCAGGGCCATAAAATGTAGGATTCCCTTTCAAAATGCTTTGGAAATCCTTTGGCGTAACAATAAAATGGCAAACAAAAGTCACGGCGAGGCAACCGAAGCGTCCATATTGACAACTCACACCCAACTCAACTTGCCCTCGCTCAAAATATGGATGCAGCAACAAATATGGATGATACACACACACACACATGTGGGAATGTATGTAGGTATATGTATATGTAGTATATCTGGAAAAAATGTCACACCATGTTGTCGCGTTTTACGACAGCCGCTCACCTTTTGTTTGGCGAGTTTATGGCCGAGCGAAGTTCACTCCTGTTTTGCGCTGAGCAGAGCAGAGCAGAGCTCCCTGGCAGCCCTTTGAGCTGTTCCTTCCTTCACTTCCTGGCTGACTGAACTGCGAGTAAACGGCAAATGCCAAATGGCGAATGGGCCTTGCGAATCGCTGCTCTAAGTTAATCTTTTTGTTCCAAAGTTATCGATTTGTCGAACTATTTTTGAACGCCTTCTCCGTGTGACTGCAACAAGTTCACCTTGATGGTCATTGCTTCTATGAAATTAGCTAAAGGCTGCTTAATAGGCGAGTCGCGTCAAGGACGCCGTGCACAAAAAACTCAGGCAGAGAAAGGATGTTCTCAGGAAGGAGCGAAAGGTGGAAAGCGAAAGGCTAATCTACCTGTCATTCGGCTGCTGTAAAAAACGTAATTGCGCAATTCAAGGACTCAACTAACTACGCCACAGGACTTGTCTCATGCCCATAACCCTTAATGCACCTAGTCCCAAATCCTGTCAGTGTCCTTGACAGAAGAAGAAGATCAACTCAATATTTTATTTGTGAGTTATGAAAAATGAACACTCGTCTCATCCATCCGGGCAATGGCAATAGCACAGTCGATACTTGGTAAATAAAATTCATCTAGTTATGATTTAGGCTCTTCGACTGATAAACATGCCAAGTTCTATCCATTTTAATGTCTTCCAGAGGATCTCAAAAATCAAGAAAATCGACGATTCGAGTAAAGATATAAGTACACAATCAAGTAGAGCAAATTTACAATATGAAAAATTCATAAAAAGTAGTAAAGCTCTAGTCAGGGGTTTCCAATTTAGAGTTAGTCTAAACATCGACCGATCTGCATATATACATTTTTCAAACACTCTTCAATCACAATTCCTACTCTTACTATAGAAATGAATTGACTCATTGGAGTCAAAACAGATTATCCAAACTTCTGTTTAATAACTTTCCTGTTTTGTTTTTTAAAGGATTTCAAACGAATTATAAGCACATGATCAACGATCATTTTATTAAATATTTGTTTAATTATTTTAAAAAATCTCTTTCGCATATTGACAATATTTGGAAATTTAATAAAAAACTTCTCTCTATCTCTTAGAGCTGCTGAGATTGTGTTCATACGAACATATGGAAGTTGCTGGATCGATTCATCTAGTCATCTCGACCAAAACCTCTGAGTACAGTTCGGTATTATTATATAAAAAATGTAATCTTTTCGTTATAGTAAAGTATACAGAATAATAATAAACTAAAAATAATTGGAGTAATCAATCATAATATCAATAGGAAATAAATAATAGAGCCCATGATTGTATGAATTGTAATGGGACCATTCGTTCCGCCGCGTCTAATTCGCAATCTTCTATAATGAATTTCTAATGTTTCATTTATATCAATAAAGCGCAATTAAATTAGCATTAAACCTATTTGCCTTGGCATTTAGGACTTGACATACTGCCAATTTGTTAATCGTTAACTCGAATATTCAGCTCTGAAACATATACATAGGGAAAAGTTGATGACAACAAAAATTTTAATTACTTATTTATAGCCATATATTTTAAACATTTTATTTCGCACTTTGCCTATGAAAATGCTGCCATGAATATCAAAATTGTTAATAAAACAAACTGGAAGATTTATGAATTCTGGTAATCCTGAACCCGATAGCTAAAAGTTATTTAATAATCTATCCAATCTATCGTCCATCTCTGTATTATCACAATATGTATCAAAGGCATTGATTGAAAATATTTTCCCAAATTTGAAATTAGCTCCAATCGCCCGAACAATATTTCTAATTAATAATTAACAAGTAAGAAGGCTCTAGTCGAGACGGCTCGACTACGAGATCCCCTGAACCCTGCAAAAAAATGATACTCTTCTTCTTTACGATCGCATGAGCGCGAGCTCTGCTAACCGCGCAGTTGCTGCCGTGGCTTGGGGGTGGGTTGGGCTATACTTTGAACGCCTATAACTCCATTTCTAGATGGATGATCTTAATGAAATTTTCAGAGTAGATTAAGAATATCTAAATGTATCTATGTGCCAAATTTCAAGTCTCTAGTATTTGAAATGCGTTTTTTGCAAATTGTGGGCGAAGGGGGCGTGGCATCCAAAATCCAAAAATTACATAATCTGCGTATTAATAATATCTATCTAAATATACAAATTCGAAGTCTTTAGCTAAAACGGTGTAGAAGCTATGCTCAAAAAACCAATAAAATTGAAACGAATTTTCGATTTTTTATCGATAATTTGGAAATGGGATGAGTTATCGAAAAAACAAAATAAACTCGTACTGCGTAGCTAACATATGAGTGTTCATGTGAAATTTCAGCTCTCTAGCTCTTATAGTTTCCGAAATCTCGACGTTCATACGGACGGACGGACGGACGGACGGACGGACGGACGGACGGACGGACGGACGGACGGACGGACGGACGGACGGACGGACGGACGGACGGACGGACAGACGGACAGGGCTCAATAAACTTATTTTTTTCTGCTGATCAAGAATATATATACTTTATGGGGTCTGCGACGTCTCCTTCTGCCTGTTACATACATTTTCACAAAACCATTATACCCTGAATTCCCATTTTCAATGGGTTCAGGGTATAAAAATACATATAGAACTGCATCTGCAGGTAATTATAAATAAGTATGCAGGCCAATTGAATAGTGATTTCGTGATACGACAACTTCGTAGTGCATTCGAATACACAATTAATTTCATGCCCAAGTGCATGAGGCATAGCCTGTGCTGTGGGCGAGCTGCGTTCGGGGGGCGTGTGCCACATACCTTCGGCTGGGCGGGCAATGCCACTTGAGCCAGTTGCTCATTACACTTGGCTGAATGAGTTCTTGAACTGGGCTCGGGGCTCGATTGTGAACTGTGCTTCAACGGCGCACACATAATACAATATTTCAAATTTCAATTAAGTCCAAGTGCTGAGAGAGCTGCCCCAATCGCCCCAATCGCCCCACTTCCCCCACATTCCAGCTGCCAATGGCAACAGCGCGTTTCTACACGTCTTCAGGGGTTCTATCAGTCTCTAATAATACATATTTGACTTTTGACTTTTCGAAGCACAGGCATCTCTGTTGATCGCATTAAAAGGAACTCAAGTGCGGAGCCTTGATCACTCGATCACTCGATCACTCGATTAGTCGATCACTTGATCGCTTGATCACTTCGAGCAATGCATTCGGTAAATCTATTGGCGCGAGTGTGGAAAGCAACACAATGTTGACCCGGGCGAGTTTTAAATTAAAAACTAGTTTATTCCATGTCGCTTGTTTCGCTGTTATTGTTTCGAATGCCACTCTGTATTGCATATTCATATTATACTGTTAATAAACATTTTTAAAGTGTTTCGCTCAGAGTTTAGGTTGTCACATAAACGTCTGTGCGCGACCGATTAAAATGTGGGAAGCGAAAGAAAAAGGAGAGGCCAACCTGATACCCTGAGTGCTTGGAACGGGTATTTCAGAGATATAGATAGCGTTACTACAATATTAGTTTTCAAACGGGAAAATCAAAAGCGATCTGGCTGAGGCCCTTCATTTCAGGCATTTGCATTTCATTTTAGTGAACCAATAACGAAACAAAGAAAATGTTAGCTTGAAATTAACATTCGCTTGGCCATCCGAAAGAGTTGAGGCCCCGAGAGGATTCTTAATTCGTTGTTGTTTTTGCTGCTGTTGTTATCTGCTAGCTTACCCGAATCCCATTAGCTAGCTCAAACTAAGATCGAGACAGTGGCAGAGACAGAGACAGAGGTAGAGGCAGAGAAAGAGGCGGAGGCTGCACGGCTGTTGGCTAAATATCCAAACAATATTTTGCATATTCCATCGATTCGTCGACTACAAAATAAGTTTGTGCATAATCAGCACGAGAGCGAGACAAGTAATGCTAGTCAGCATGAGAGTAAAGAGCAAGAGAGTGAGAGAGGAAGAGGGAGAGGGAGCGCTTTGCGAGTTTTCTTTTCTGGGTGTGTCTGCAGGTGCGGAGGAAACGTGTCGCCAAAGAGTCTAATTTATTATCGATTTGCTATCATAATGCTCCATGTGCTCTGCTCTGATGACGACGGCTCCACAGCCTGCCACCCACTCCCTACGGCTCTTTAATGGTTTCTTTTAGCGAATGGTTTCTCTAGCGAAATCTAAGCGCAGCGGCCGTCGCATAAATCTCGCTAATTTATGTAGGATGCGTGCGAAATGCTAACAAACTAAGTCGCAAATCGCAAATCGCGAATTGCGAATTGCGAATCGCCGACTCCTTCTTCTCCTTTGGTTGCCATCCAAATAAATGTTATGCATATCAAATTCACAATTCGCAACTCGAAGCCCGCAACATGCAAATGCTAATGCGAATACGACTGAGACTGCGAATGCAGGTTCCAGTCCCATACGAAATGTGTTGTTGTCTCTCACCAGTTGCAGTCGTCGTTGTTGTCGTTGTGACATCTTTCGATTTATTTAATTGTCACTTAAACTAACGATTTTCTAACCAAGTTCGTGTTTCACTCGCAATTTATGGGGCATTTGCCATGCCATGAAGTAAGTGGAGTGGGAGTGGAGTGCATTGGTATATTAATATTGTTAAATGGAAATATTGCCCATATCTACTTCAGCCATAATTGTTCTGCACTTAATTAATTTCGATTGCTCTTGCCAAGCGAGTATTGTTAGAGAACTCCAATAACATTGAACTCCCCATTTCTGAACACTATTTTAATATTGTATTAATCCAATATAATTCATTTCTAAGACTGAATCATATATAAGCTCTAGTCTATAGCAATGTTCCTGCTGTGCAGGTACGCCGTCGGAAATTTGAATATTTCCTCTAGTGTATTCGTGTCGTCTAAAAAGCTTCAACACGCCCCTAAGGCGTAGTTAAAGACAGAGATTATTTTGAAAATTAAATATTGCTTATATCAGATTCAAGCTGTGTAGTAAGTATGTATGTATGTGCGTAGCAAGTTGGCCAGGGTATCTCCTAGTCAGTTACACCCCACTAGACCGTTATTATTAGCAATGTTTGTTATTCTTCAGATCATGGGAAGCATTATTATAATATATATTATTTTATTTAATATATATTTATTTTATTTAAATTTAAATCTTGAAATAGGTTCGAGGTTTCATTTTATCTGTTCCCTTGCAATTTAATAGCTTTCCAATTACCACAATAATTAAAATCGATATCATATAATTAAGATTTATGATTCTCTAGCCACTGATGCCGAAGACAAGCATTCTTCCGAGAATGGTTTCTGTACCCAAGCAGCTATGGAAAATGGATGCCAAGATAACTCCAAGGAGCTAATACTTCATTCTTCTTCTTCGACTGGTTTTCCCAAGTGTGTAAATGCTGTCTATTATGTTGCTGTGCTTTATTCAATTTATGTAACAATGGAAGATATTTTGTTTCGAATGTTTATATAAAATGGCTAAACTTGTGCATGGTAGATGTTTGACATAAGAAAACACTTTAGTATTTTCCAAATAAAATAAATAGATGATGATGAAGAACTATCTGTCGAAATCTCTCGTCTCATGACAAGCAACTCTGATGACATTTATCTATTGTGATAGCACTAATATCCTTATGTAATCCATATCCGAAGAATCAGGAACTGCTGAGGAAAGCTATGTAGAGGAAATAGAAATATTGAAAACTATTGAAAATGATCGACTCATTAATGAAGTCAATGCTCAGTACTGGACAAGAGTTGAGATCGACAATTGAAAGGGAAATATATTCCGAGGCAGCAACAATGATGATTCTGGTAAAGGTGAAATATGCTATAATTATAAACAAATTTCAGATGAGCTGAATTTTATTTACATAAACCATTCGAGTGTCTGCACCGAATTAAGCGAGTATTTTATAATTATGCTTTGCGAGCAACGAGCGAGTGCAAAAGTCATTGATTACACATTATAATTTTTAATGGACTTGTCTTTATTATAATAATTTATTATATTTCACTTGCACATAGTACTTGTTTCGCTTAGCAGAGCTCTTGGCTTTCCGCAGATGCGAACTGGACTGGACTGTGAGCTGATAATGCAGGGCGCACGAGCTGATCGCAAGGTGTCCCCTAGTGATTGTCAGCATCAGACGGGGGAGAATCAAATGGAAATGAATTGAATTAATAAAGTCATTAAATCTGTATTTAAGTGACAGTAAAATTCATTAGCTGGTGATAGGCGGCTACTGCGAATGCTTGATAATTAGCTCGGGCTCGGGCTCGGGATCGGGATCGGGATCGGAGTCAGAGTCGGAGATGATAACAATATTTACAATTGCACATAGCAATTACAGATTTACAATTGCTATTTTGTATTTCGTGCGCTTGCTCTTGCCAAAAATGGCAGCCGCACGTTCAGCAAGGTGGGCTCCAAGTAGGGGTACTCAATAATTGAAATTTGCAGATTCTGCGAGGTTTGTGGAAGAGCAGTGGGAGGAAAGTGTATCGGCGCATTTAAGTGTTTTCAAATATATTGTTGATCTCTTGTTGCATAATAAAAACACCTTATTATGGGGGCATTAAGTGCATCGTATTAATTGCTGTGTCCCGGCCAGCATCCCTGCCTGCATTCCGTAGCAGATTTAAAACTGGAATAACGTCTCTGTCAGCGCGCTCCAACAGCGTCAGCCATGCCAGTTGGATTTGGATTCGCATCGGCTCCACCAATGACGCGCTTCAGTTTTCGGAAACGGCTGTAGGAGTGCGCGGACAGCGGACAGCTGCAGGGGAGAGCGGACAGCGGACAGCGGGGACCGGAGACCGGAGACCGGGCCGACATTGTGTCACATTTATTCACCAATTTACGGTCACTAATAGCAATAATTAATGCATTTTATCGGCCCATTCATAATGTGCTGAGACAATCGAAACACGGCGAGAATTACACAAATCGGGTAATATCTGTGCGGCATCCAGTCAAGTTAAAAAAAAAATGTTCAGAACGTTGCACTCAAGCGACTGTGCAATACTCGTTTACAGTCCAAAAACATCTTTTATTACACGTCCATGCAAATATATTCAAAGCTCTACTAAGCCCGGCTCTAAGTCTTTGGCAAGTTTTTACCAGACTTCACCTGTCATGACTACATCAATGTTTAGCGAAAATTTCGCATCACTGACGGAGAAGCAAAAGCCAATATACCCTCTTTACTCTTTACTATGTGACCGACTATCAGAACCACATTAATCCTTCACTTTGAATCGCCTAAATGGACTGTAGCCCCCAGGCTAAAATGGAGTCGCGTCGACCATCTTTGCCGTTGATTAAATTGGAAATGGCCACAGCTGCCAAATGAGCTCATGAAATTGAGAAACTGGGTACACGGAGCTTATGAACATGTAAAGTCAAATTTCGGATCGTTAATTTGGATGCTGGAGTTTAGAAGTGCTTTGAATAATATTTTCAGTGGCACTTCAAAATCATGTTGATCACTTTAAGACGACGAATATGAGCCACAAATAAAGAGAGAGAGAGAGAGAGAGAGAGAGAGAGAGAGAGAGAGAGAGAGAGAGAAGAGAGCGAGAGCGATGAGTGAGAGAGAAACGCCGTCGGAACTATCGGTCATTCAGCTTTTGGCTTTTGCATGCTTTATGGCCATGTTAATGAGGGCTTTAGAGCGGGAAATTATTATAAAACATGAGGATAAAAGAGAGCCTCAAATCGAATAAACATGATCGATTCATGCGCAAAAAGCCCAAGGCGGGATTAAATCATTATCGAATTATGTTTTATTCACATTTTTATAGAAGTAGACAAAAGGGTTTATGGGTTTTGGTATCTTGGATTTACACGGCCATAAACAATGTTCATTTTAAATGCATAAAGATTTTATATTTTATATTTTATTTCTATTCTTTTTTTTATCCACCAATCGCCCACAGATTTAATGCTAATATTTATGCCAATAAAAATGTATGCATATATCTTTTATATAGTTAATAAATATGTATACCAACCCTTGGTGCTGTGAAGTGTGTCTTTATAGATATAATCCACAATTTTTATGAACTTAATCTGCAAACTTTTTAAAACTAAGCCAAACAAACGCATAACAAATTAGTTTAAAAGTAGTTTTGAAATAAGCTGAAACGAGAAGAATATTTAAACATTAATTAGTCATACACAGAGATGGAAATATTTGTATTCAAGGAATGCAATTCGCCTACTATATTTTACAGTTGTAAATTGATTATAAAAAGAAAAAAAAAAAAAAAAAAACAGAAAGAATTTGTAGTCCCAATAATTTTTGCTTATAGCGGATTTGAATGAAGTTCAAGTCGGGAGAACGAGTGAAAAATCTCTGGGCACTTTTGCCATTCTTTCACTCAAAAGTTTTCGCTCAGGCTTCACGCATACATAGAAACAGGCAGCAGCAGATTCTCTAGAGTCGCAGACGTCGAATTCCAATACTCACGGCCGTACGTACGTACGTACGCTTCGAAGTTGCGGCAAAGTCTCCAAAGACTGGGCCGCTGACCAGCTGCAGTTGCGGGCGCTGTCGCGGTCGACGGCGACGCCGACGCTGATGCTGATGCTGACTTCGCCTGCTGTTGTGCCGCTGGTGTCGATGATTGCGGCGGTGTTGTTTTTGTTGCCATTGACTATAGCGGGCCTGCTCCCACCAAAATGGCCGCAGCAGTCGCATCCGCCTCCCTTACACTAACGCGGCGCCGTATCGCTCCGTCTCGCTCGCCTTGCCTGGCTATGGATTTTCAGTGCGGTACGACTAGCTTACCACCGGCAATTGCTGCTATGCTGCCGTTGGCGCAACAGGGTGCACTATAGTGCACACTTCATTCGCTTGCTGCTGCTGCTGCCACTGCCACGCCCACGGTACACGCTGGTCGTTCACAAGCACAGGCCGACCCACCGGCTGGCTCCAAGTTTTGCAGTCGACAACCGCAAAGCTGCGGGCCGCGTGCCGCAAGTCGCGAGCCGCTTGCGCCGCTTATCGCCCTTCATAGTTGTTGTTGCTGTTTCTATTGTTGTTGCTGTTGCTGTTGTTGTTTCACTGAATCTGTTATCAATTCAGCTGCGCACTGTGAGTTGGTGCTAGTGCTGGGCACTTAACTCGACGCTTGGTAATTTCCAGTTGATTGGGTGCAGTTCTCGAGATTTTCGATATCATGAGCGAGCGAAATTTGCATCTTGACAGTGCCACAAAATGCAGCAGGCAGGAGGAAGTAGCAGGAGGTAGCCGATGGAGACAGGACGCAGGACAGGACACTCATTGTATGCACACATAACGGCTAACTGCCAACTGGCATCAGACAGAAACAGATGCTACTTCAGCTTCCATCTACTTGACCCGATCCCCACATCCATCTCGCCATCCAGTGCAAATCGTGTTCATTTCTCTATGGCAGAAGTGAAAATGCAGTTCCGCATAATTTGATGCTGTTGGGGTGTTCTGTATTCCTTATCTTCTTCTTCTCTTTGCGCTTCTGCGGCTAATGTCTAATCCTTGCAGTCCTGCCCGCTGTCCAATGTCTGCTGTGTGCACTTCTCTCTTCCCTGGTAATTGCTAACAGTATCTCATCGCTCTCGTCGTACTGAGAGATACTTTCATTCGTTGTCCTTTGTTTAAATTGCAGTTTTTTATGGCACTGCAATTAGGGGTTAGCCCTGCACACACACACACATATATACATGCGAGTAGGTAACATTTACTTACACAGTTGCAATTGCATGCAGTAAGGGTGGTCCACGTATTTAACTCGGGGTAGTTTATTATTATCTGCACAATGCAATTATCTCGAAAATAATATGTAAGTGTACGTATATTCCCCTACACGTATCTAAACAGTTTCAAGGTATATTCTAAAAGAGTTTCTCAATTTTATTCTGTGCCTTCTGAGTATATAGCAAATACTCGGATGGGTTTTATTGCTTAATATTGCAAATTTAACTTATTATTGACTGATACAAAATAAATATTATAATAATTATTTCAATTTGATATCTGATACCAATAGACCCACAAATATCAACGCATTCAAATTGTATGACATAATAATATATAATAATCTAATATAATATAATAATATCTTTATACAATATAACATAATTCTTCTCACCTACAACAATTGTTTTCCGATACTCTATTCCGGTCAATCACACCCATTGCATTATAATCACATCATATTATGTAATGATGGTCGAAATTTCAAATATAATCTTTCTAGATATAAGTAAATAAGTATCCAAATATTTGCTCAATAATGAGTTGTCAAACGGAGATTATTTATCTATTATATATCTAGGCTCTATTAACGAGTATAAAAATAAATGTTTTAATCCTCGTTCGGAATGTACTATATCCTGGAAAACTTCAGATGCAGCCGTCCAATTCTTGCTTAGTCAAGTTGCCTCATTATATAGAAACTATTTTCTACAAATTTAATTAAAGGCGCTTGAAAAATTGGATTGTTTACAAACGATTTATTAAATTAGAGAAAACCGATGTCCGGGCGAACTGTAAATGATTTCACGTTCTGACTGGCTTCCAGGCCATTGCTGGGCCGGGTTGGGTCGAGTTGGTTGGCTGTCTGAGTTCGGGTCCGGGTCTGGGTCCGGGTCAGAATGCTGCTGCGGATGAACGTTGGGCGTTGGTCCATTGTGAAAGTATTTGCGCATTGTACAGAAAAGTCGTAAAAATTTGTGCTGTCTACGTACAAAGTGAATGGGAAACTGGATTCTGTGGAAGAGGCTCCATTGGCGAGAGGATGAGTGCCGGGCAAATGCCAGCAAACAATTCTTGTAAATTTTACGAGCACAAATATAATTCAAATGGTCATTAATTGCAACAACAACTACATCAGTTTCATATATGTACATGTACATATATGTGTGTGTGTGTGTGTGTGTGTGTGTGTGTATAGTAGAAGCCGAAAGCATAAGGCAATAAGAGAAACGAAATTCTAAATGGGTCGCAGACGGCCTAAGAGTGCTCCATAAATGAATTGAAGACGCGTCGGCGATTGGCAACAACACAACAACAACAAAAGCAATGGGAAACAAGTGTCAGCGACGGGGGCAAGGTTATGTTATGTACAAGAGCAGCAAAGCAAAAGCAAAAGCAAAAGCAAAAGTAAAAACAATACTGAAAGCTCTGTTACGAAAAAGCACACAGCCACAGTGGCAACGGCAAAGCGGGCCAACAACAAAGTCAAAGCAATAACAATATGAGTGCTAGCACGTGGCCGGGAAATTTATCAGTCATTGCCGGCGCACAACAAGGGAAATTTCCCAATTTCGAATTTGCAATGCACGTAAAGTACCAGTTACAGTAAACGGTTGTTAGTCGTCTAACTGTCATGCAGTTGGCTCGAAAAGTACCAGGCGAGGGACATTTGCCGAGTCGCTGCGCGCATGGATAGCATAGATACTCGCACTCATGTCACTCACACTCATACAGACACGCACACACACACACACACACGTAAAGTCAGGCAGTCTACTAGTGTCACACAGATACACACAGATACTCGGTGCGGCCGTGGGGTAATATCTGTGAGATACGCACAGATACAGAAACGGGCGAAGCCTCGGAGTCCGCGTGCGCGTCGCAGCTACAGCCACAGCCACAGCCGCCGGCGACGTCGGCGTCGTTGGCCGAGGCCGAGGCCGAGGCAGCGGCAGAGCGACCAAGCGGCGCAAAAGAAATCGTCGGGCGACGGCTTCAAATGAACGCAAAACGTTGAAAAGCAAACATCCGCCAAAAAAATAAACGTCCCAAAATTGCGGCTGCCAAACATCAACTTCAAGTACTTTCCACTCACAACTGGCTGTATATCTATAAATTTAATTGCTATGATGTTTTTAATAAGTAATGTGTGTATCGGAAATCTGAATTCTCGCTTGAAACATGTGTTATCTGTGCTAAGTTAATGTGAACTTTTGAATTATTTAGTTGTGCTTTTGTTTACCGTTAAAAGCGTCATGCCAAAACGAGTTTTGCATTTCCCAGTTGCATCTGGAGTGAGAGAGAAAGAGAGTGACTGTGTGTGTGAGTGTGCATGAGTGCGTGTGACTCTGAATAAGACAGGCATAAGTAACTTGTTCTATGGCGCGGTTCTGTACTGAATGATGAGAATGATGGTTGTTTAGTTTTATCTGTATTATTCTCGATTGTAAATTGTGGATTCTGATTTTTGCACTTTTTTCTTACAGATCGAAGCGTTTCCCTCAACTGCATTCCAAGCGCCGAACATAATCATCGCATTTTCAGTTCGTCAGGTGAATGTCGCATGTCAAGGCCCTTTTAAGCGTGGAAGCTCTCTTAAAGCACAGCCCCAAAAAAGTTGCGTTCTTTGCGCGCGCGTGTGTGTGTGTGTGTGTGTGTGTGTGAAAATGTATGTGCGGGGTCTCGTTTGTCTGTCTGCGTGCCATTGACATTGACTTATGGCTCTCGTTGGGCGGGAGCCGGAACGCCGGGACGCCGGACAGCTGACGGCTGACGGCTGACGGCTGTCGGTTAACGACGGCTCGGGGTTTGAGGTCGACCCTTTGACGAAAACTGTGGTTGAATTTTTTCGCTTTATGCTTCGTTTAGTTTCTTGTTTTTCAGTTTCGCTTTCGTCTTCGTATTCGCATTCTGGCTGGCTACGCACGTTTATGGTTTGTTTTGCTTCTGTCCGTCAGTACGCAGCGACGACGTCACACACACACACAGAAGCTTTCAAAGTGCCTACGTGTAGCTTACTCTCGCTAGAGCGAGAGAGAGGAAGAGAGAGAGAGATAGCTATGTCGAACAAGAGAGAAGCGGAAAGCGAGTCAAAAAGATAAAGACGTTGATGCCATTTGTTTTCTACGGCAACTAAGCGCTTTAGGCATTACGAACGAATGGAATGAATGTCTGCTCAAAGTTGTCTGCCGCGAAGGAGGGGAGAGAAAACAGGCGAACGTCTGTCTCCAACCGAGAATAATATAATAATAACAATTATTTTTCATTTGCTTTGTACATCACTTATTATTGT
Source organism: Drosophila buzzatii (assembly GCA_035045845.1). Taxonomy (NCBI): domain Eukaryota; kingdom Metazoa; phylum Arthropoda; class Insecta; order Diptera; family Drosophilidae; genus Drosophila; species Drosophila buzzatii. Next base: position 2,550,749 of record JAWNOS010000610.1, on the reverse strand, counting down.
CTATTTCTTGTTTTGTATTTTATACATTAGCTAAGTCTATTGTCCCATATTGGGGAAGGTTAGGTATTTGCATAGAACTCAAGATATTCTTGTGGACCTTTTTGATAGTAGGTAGGTAGAGAGAACGCGAGAGGGAGAGAGAGAGAGAGAAGTGGAAACGCAAACATCTGCCATAATTGGTGAGTTATACTTTAAGTTATATAATAATTTCCTTAACTTCTAATAACTTACACTCTTATGAAAATACATATTTCATATCTATATACATATACACGTATGTATATCTCATATATCTAAACAATTAAATTTTTACTAACGCTTGAACTAGCATTTTACGAATTAGTATAAAGAGAATCACACACACTTATTAGAATGCCGCCTTAGCCGCCTCCTGCTCCATTTTGAAAATCTGCTTAGACGGCCAATGGGACGTATGCGCGCCAAAATGTGCGCGTAGCTAACCTTTGACTGCCACCTGGATGCTGCGTGTTATGAAATGCCATTCAATTGTGAGTCAACTATTTGGTTTACGGACTGAAGGCAGGGCTCGCTGAGTTTTCACACAAGCATAAATCAATCGAATGGCAGCGGACAGAGCGGGCAGGGGGCAAGAACGAAGAATAATCATGAGGTGCAGCCAAACGTACTTGCCACGGCGGCCATAAAGTTAAGTTTTACGACTGCGAACGCATAATTACGCACTCTCGCACCTACGAGGGCGAACAGGGGCGGGTTTGAAACGGGAAGGTGGATGCTTGGCTGATTTTTGCAATTTGATTCGATTCCCGCCACCCTGGGCTACTGGTGCGACAGATGCAGGCGTGAAATGTCATATGTGTGTATATGCCACACATACATGTGCACACAATATATGTCTAAGCATCTCGCATCACAATGTGCATCTCAATATGGCGCTGTCTGTCGAGCTCATTTTTCGCAAATTATCAAACGATAGTTTCGCTGCCCTTCAGCGCGATTTACTGTTGTGGTGGTGGCTTCGCACTGAAGCTGTAAGCAATGCCCTGGCCAAGCCACAGAATTTCCATTTATGAGCAGCAGCAGTAGCTGCCTACCCCACGGTGCATTAAACTTAATGCCACGCGCTCGACAGAGCACAATGAGTCTTCCAGACGGATGCAAATGAACGCGTGAATGTGTGGGCGAGGGAGAAGAAGTTCCCTTCGAGCATGCCCTCGCCACCCCACGCACATTTACATATGCATCGCTCTGCGCCTGCTGCCCACGCGCCCACGCGCTTTAAATCTGAAAATTGCTCACAGACGGAATGGAGGCAGGTATGAGGTGGGCGACGAGGGCGTGGCAATGGCAAATCCAATTTGGTCATTCAAATTGTGAGGCAGAAAGACAACACATTATACACAAGACCCAAGCAGGACAATCATGTCATTGTCTGTAGTCGTTGCTGCTGTTGCTGCTGCTGCTTCATGGCGCATAAATTGCACACTAATTGCGTCCATTTCTAAGTTTGCACTTGAAGTTTGGCACAGCTGTCGCTCATACGCCAGCGAGCGAGCAACGGCCCCGTCTAACCCATTAAACTAAAATACAAATGCGGTGGCAATGCTCTCGACACAAGTGTCGGTCTCAGTGTCAGACTTAGCCTCAGTCAGCCTCAGCTTCATCTACATCTTGAGCTCCAGTTAGATGTCTCAGTCTGGGTCCGCCTTATGTTTAGTTTGGGTGTGAAATCTAATTTGAAAAGTTTGTGTAGTCATTTTGATGCCGGCGCACACTCAGCAGCATATGCTACCCACCGCTTGGGTTTTCTTTTCTAATTTTGTTTGCAAGTCGTTGACGCAATATTGGCCAGCATCCGCCCGAATCCCGAATCCCGACTCCCGACTCCCGAATCACGAACCCGCATCTGCAGTCACTACCTCCACACCCCAACGAACCGCAAACACATTTGCCTTGTACCCACCGAAGGTTCCAAAATTTAAATTGCTTTGATATCAAACGAACGAATTTGGACTGTGGTGCAGCTGTACTCGGTTATGAGTGCCATTCACTGCGGTCCATTAGATTCGATTAGAGGTTGGTGAAATTAAATGAAAGATCCTTTAACTAGAAGTCTAGATGCATATGTATGTGATTCTTACTTCCTTCGTTCATTTAAATCTTGTTCAGCTTTGAGGAACCTTCGTTCGCTGAACACACTTTTAGCATTTGGCATTTGCATCCAAAGTCATTCCGAGGTGAAACTAATTTAAAAACTAAATTTAACTTCAATCATCAAGACATAATCCCCAATGAGTGATAAAGAAGGGAAAAATAAAAAATGTACGCGCAGTCTCGCTCAGGAGGACGAAGGCGAAATCCAAATGCAAGAAAATAATTGAGTAGAGAGAAAAAGAAACTCATTTGGAAACTACGCCCCACAGACAGGAAGACAGAACAGAGGTAAAAAGTGCAGAATCAAGCAGCAGCGACTCTTGGGTGTGGGAAACTTTTAAATCGATTCGGGCGAAGGGTGTGGCTGCGGTTAAGCTGTTCGCCCAGCGAGGAAACAATCAACTGAAAAGCGCTGATGGCCTCCATGGGGTAGCAGGTGGGAAGGGCGAGTAAGTTTAATAGAACCTTGTGCTGGATGGTTGGGGCTGCTGCCTGATGGTGTGTGGCTGCTGCCAACAATGGCGCAATGGCGTCTGTAATTTCGAGCAATTGTTTCCCCTCGTTTATGTCGTCTTTGTCTGTCGTTTGGCGTTTCAGTTTCTGCGCACTGGCTGAGCTGGGCGAAGCGTGCAAATTTCAAATGCTGTTGCAGCTCCAACACCTCCCAGCGGTTGGCCATAAGTAGCGTTTAGCACACCTTGGCAAGCATGGCCAGCTATTGCCGTAAAGTCACGTACCATTATGCTGTGCGATTTCAAAGGCGAAAGATTTTCATACAGTGGCCAACAGATTTCGTCTCTACCTCCATCTCCATCTCTATCACCATCTCCATATCCACCAACTCCAGCTCCGGCTGGGCTATGTTGGAAATGTTTTCGCACGGCTCGTTGCGTTTACAAATTGTCGCACATTCTTAAAGGTGGGCAACGCGACCCGTACCAACCGCAGCCCCAAGCCCGAATTCCATTCATTCAGGGATAAAACCGCCCTTGACGCTCATTATGCGGATCCCGCCTGACTATATGTCCATTTGTCAGTCCGTTCCCCCAGATCTTTTTTTTTTCCTGCACCGCTTAGCTTCCACTGTGCATAGACGAGCATTTTTGCATTGGAATTTGCTTTGCCAAATGCCGCCATTTAGGGTTGTGCCAATAAAAAAATGATATTTATGGTTGTAACGGCCGTTTTGTGTGTGTACGCTTCCCCCTCCCAAACGACGGACCACCCCTATTACGTAGGGGGCGAAAAAGTCATGCACACACACATATTTACATAGGCCTGACGACGATGGCTCAAATTCTTCTGGATGCTAGCAAAAATTTTCTATTTCTCATTCTGCGATTCTTTCAATAACATTACATATGCGTATGGAAAAGCAAACTGGTAAAACTGATCTGCTTATGATAGGCAAAACTATTAATAATATATGTATAAATAGATGCTCTTAAGGCAAACAAACTAAAATCAAGTAGTTAAGAGCCTTGGCATTCGCAGTGTGTTCAGATTTGCTATTTCTGCAGAGAGGATGACTAGAGAAATGATCAAACAACAAACTTTAATGTTGAAAATAATAACTAGCAACAAAATAAAAATATAAATAAAACAAAAGATAATTAAAAGCAATCATAGTAATCATCCCAATAATCTCAAATTATCCAATGATACGAATAATCCCACTAAAATGGCAAATTAATCATCGGATCTCTATTCTAGAGCAGCCTTTATTAGTCTTATGCATATTCGTATGTAAAATGGATCTGATATTAATATTTGACTTGATTTGGGTATCTGTATTCTCTTTTGGCTGAGCTTTTCCCGCTTTCGCCCACTGTACTTGGGGGTTGGACCTTGTTGCTGAACACACAAATGAAATCTCACAAGCATAACGAGCTCGTGACTCCATGCCAGCAAGGGTTGGGAGTTAGAAGTGGCTGGCTCTGGTACATATATACATACACACACACACACACACACACACACACACACATATATATGTAGAGAAATATGGCACGTACTCCTCGAGAGCCATAAGTTTACGTTTTATATCGGGCAAACTGTGCAATATTATAAATTTTGAATTTTATCTTAGGCATTAGATTGCCAGGAGTTTGGCTGGTTGGCTGGCTGAGACACTTGTATTGTCTACATTGGGTGTGTGTTTGCCATCTTGGATTAAATGGAAGGACGTGCGGGCAGGCTGGTGAGCATGGCCTCTGCGACTCAGTCTTGTATGTTGTTTAGTGCCAGTTCCAACAAAGGGCGATTATCGCGATTGGCAAAATAGTTGTGGCGTTAGTTGGAGGTCTAACTTTGCCGCATGGCAGGCGGCATTAAATTGGTTAACTTATTGCGTTTAATGTGAAGCTCTCTGCTTCTGCTATCCTTTTATGTATCTGTTCATTCGCAGGATCCAGGTGCAGCGGTTGCAGCGGCTGCCTATGCAAAACAACGTCCACAAGACCCACTTGTCGGTCTGTCGGTAGCGCCATGTCTTATCTAAATCATATGTTAGCCTCTCGCCGAGTGTTTTTATCAGCAACCACCAAACTGCATTGAAGGACATGTGACGGCAAGGCACAGGCCGGAAATGTTGCCTCTCTTCTATCTTTTATTTGGCTGTGCGCAAGAGGAACACAGACAGCAATGCACGAGAGCACGACGCGACACGGCACGACACGCGGACACGAGGACACGAGCCGGGTACGAAGTAGGAAACGACAATTACGGAAACTCGACGGTTAGTTTTTCCTGCCGGCAACTCAGTTGCGGCCGTGCAAGCGTCGGGTCAACAACGTCGGTAGCTGCCCCTTGCTAACGTCGATTTGGCATTTAACATTTTACAGGAGCGTAGCGATATCAGCTAATTGTTGAGCCTGTGCAACTTCGTATACGTATACTGAATGTATCCTGAGTGTATCCTATCCGGTATACCTTCAGTATACGTAACACGAGGAAACACCAGCAACGCGGGATTTGTGAAAGCTTTCATTAACATTTTATAATAATTAATGTTATTGTTCACATAAATAACTTCTTCTGATTTAACACGCACTAAGAAAACTATACTCAAAATAAATACGATTGTTTTCACATATGTGATAACCAAATGCGTTTTCATGTTCACATTCATTTTCATCTTCGAATAGAAACACTTTTCAGACACTCGTAATCAACCTGTTGCACTAGTATTTTGATTGACGCGTCGTCACTTTGATGGGGGAACACAGATGTCGAAGACCGAACAGCTGACTTGAACCACTGAGGATTACGGAGATGACACGACGAATTATAAAATGTGAATAATGTTTAGTTCATAGCCAATAGAATGAATGAATGTACATTATATTACGAATTATTGAATATTAATTAAATTACAAATATGGTTATTTCCATATATTTGTTGTAATATAAAATTAAATATTATTCAAATGATAAATATCTAAATATTCTGTATATTTTGTAATATATAATTATCTATACATGTGATAATAAATTTATACCAATAAATAAATCATTTGAAACACAATATGACTTCGCTACCTTTTATTCTCTCCCATAGGTACGTCAGAGAAATATATAATATATTGAGAGAATACCGAATTAATGAATGAGAATTGACACAGATAGATAAATAAATAAATAATAGATATATTGAGAGACCTTCTATTACTTCTATGAATTAACTGTCGTCTCTTATTTTTTAAGTATCTCTATCACATAATATCGTCGATTAGAATAAAAAATACCTGCAAACTAAACAGAATATTTATTCTTTTCAATCATATCAGAGTCAATATTAATCTACGTTTAAATAGGAGCTCTGGGAATAAGTATGATAAATGTGTAGATTACAATTAAATATGTTCTGTGTCTGACGATCGCTCTCCTTACCAACAGTAACAATTCAAATCAATTAAATTTCGTATTAATATAACACAGAGGGAGAGATATTTGAGCTAAATTATGTGACTGCACCGCAGCGCTGTAGGCGACAGTTTCTGTAACGTATGCAGCGCCATCTGTTGCGGAAGTCACGCACCTCACTCTTTGTGCATTTTCAGTGAATACGCAAAATCTAATATACTTAAATAAGGGATGGAAACGATTTCTTATCAGACTGAAACCAAGTTTGGATGATTGATAAAGTTGGATACGAAGCCTTTAAATCCAAGAATACGAAATTCTTCCAGATCAAAAAATGCATTAACAAATATTTATTTTTCATTTTCAACTTCATTCAGATAAAAGCCTGATCGTGTGGAGGAGCCATTGAACTGCAGCAATCAAAGCAGTTCTCAAGGGGAGCTCACGGCTAGAAGGGAACCAAAACCAGCAACGGCAGAGACCAGAGACATCGAAAGACAAAACCTACTTGACAACGCCTAAAGCAACAACATTAACAAAGACAACTACAACAACAACAAGAAAAACAACAATCACAACCACAACCAGAACCACAGCAACAGCAACAGCAAAAACGCCAAATGAATTTATGAACATGCGGCGTTTCTGTATCGTTCGACAGGCCCGTCAACTTCCCTATCTCTGTCCTCTTCTCCCTCCCCAATGAAATGCAGTCGGTTGTCATGGCAACAATGGCCGCGGCGAAGGAGCGCACAAAGAGCACACAAAGAACATTTAATTCGGCCATATTTGATTTTGGAAATGCTTGAATTGTTGTTGTTGTCACTGGCACAGCCACAGCCACAGCTACAGCTACGGCATCTCGTTTCTATTCACGTTCTCATTCGCCTTCCCGCTCTGGCTAACTAGTTGGCTCTCGCTCATGCTCTCCTTGCTCTGGCTCAGCTCTGCTCAGGGTGGGTTTTTTGACTGGGCATTCACAGTGCGATTGCTCGGCACTTGCTGCTGAGATCTTTCGATTTTGTATCTGTTTTCCATATTTCAGTATTGGCATTGAACTGGAGCTGCCTTTGTCCAATTGTGCTATACATACAAACATGATTCGAAAAGTATAAATAGTATGCTCTTCCCACAATAAATGATATGCATTGATACATTTTCGGCATTTGCTTGGAATTCCTCTTGGCACATAGCTCCCATACTGCCAGCCGTAGCCGAACAACAGAATCTTCGAGGCGAGGTTTTACGATAGTTTAACGATTTGGCAATTAAGAAACTGTGCGCTAAACACGTCTTTAAAAACAAATAAATCACCTCTCTATTGCCCGTCACTCTTTTCAGATTTATATCTCAGCATAGGCATATGCTTGTTCGAAGGTAATTAATATTCATCGGAGGCTTATGCTCATAAACGACTATCGATTAAGTATCAAATTGTCGATTTACAATCGCTGATAATAATGTCATGATTCCTCAAATTAGAATTCGCACTGGGTTGGGCCAGACAATAATATGTCGGTATGCGACTATTGAATACCCTGCATAGTTTGCTCTGGGTCTGTATTTATATACGCATACTTTCGATCTGTCTTGAATATATTCAAGTGTAAAGGATCTAGATTTAAACACAAAATTATTGTTTCGTTTTAGTTTTACATTTAAATATAATGCTATACTTGATTGAGTCTCCCATATTACTAGTCCTCTACTGCTGAGTGTTCTTATAGACATACTAATAGAAAATTAGGGAACTGTGGCAAACGGCATAGATATCTCGAGATTGCCAGACCTGATTTTGCAATTAAAAGCATTTTATGTTTAATACGTTTTGCTATGGAAATTCGCTGCCTAATAGGCTTTTATTCTTTGATACACAAGCCCAGAGCAACAGAAGCTAATTTGCTAAATGATAACTCCCATGCGAATGATTTAAATATATATATTTTTTTATTGCAATTATAAATGTAATTATTTTTATATTTAATAGCTTATTATTCTGAATAACTAACATTTTAAGGTAACTTACTTTTGTATTTGGTATCCATATGCTGTAAAAAGGAAAAAGAAACATTAGTAATGCGTAGTTGCCATCAATATGATATAGTTACTATATAAATGAATTATTTTAATAATTCCTCTTAAGCTTGCAATGAAATATATATGTATATATTTATATATATATATACATATATATATATATATTATATTTTATGCTAAACGTGCATTAAGCAGGCAAACGCTCAATTGCTCAAAGTCGAGTCTGGACATGGCCTGACATGGACGGAGCTCACAAGCTTTGCAATTGAATTTTTGAATACATTTGCTGACTGCAAATGGGATTTGGTCTCTGACGAGGGCGACACCCGAAGACGGAGACAAGGGTAAGTCAGTGGTCAAATAGCCCCGTCAATCAATTCCCCAGCCCGAAGGCGGAATCGTGTGTGCAACTGCAATAAATTACAAGCCAACTTGACAGGCAACATTTTAAATTCCTGCGGACGACCTCCTGTCAGAAGACATCAGCAGCAAGTGTCTGGATGCGTCACGAATGATATACGATATATGTATGTGCATGAATATGAAATGTATATTCATTTAAATACATACATATATGTACAGATATGCGAGTGGGCAAGTATACTTATATGCTACATGTGTGCGACACTCCTCAGCTACGGACACACGTCATGTTTCGGAAAAATCAATGTGGCTCATTTGGCGACCTCGAATCGTAATGCACCGTTTAATGTTCCCTTAAAGACTATTAAGTCAACTCTTCGGCAACTATGTGTCTCTTGTGCAGGGCTAGGGCCAGGGACAGCCATTCAGTGTGCAATTAAAAGGCACAATTGCAACTCTTTGACGAACGGCGCGCCGAGAGAAGCGAGTGAAAACAAAGCCGCGCAGGATGTTTTTTTAGATTTCAAATATATTTGTGGAACTGCTGCAAAAGCAACAACAGCTGCCGTAAAACGCAAAACGGCAAGCGGCCATTAAAACTACTTTATGATCTCTCGAAAAGCGAAGCGTGAGTCTCGCCTACGTCTCCAGAGAACCAGAGAAGACACGAGCAGTTCATTCCACAGTCATTCTGAGTCGGGCCACTTGCAACTAGCTGCACAATACTTGTTCACGATCGAGTAACGTCTCAATTGATTTTAAAAAAATTCGAAATTCTAATTCTCAGCTTTTGTAATTCTATTATGGATGTGGTCATTCTGGTTACCTTATATTTATTTCAAATTACACCCAGCCAACTTTTATATTGGTGAAATGCTTATAAACGGCGACGCTCAGCTTCAAATTCAATTAAACCAATATACTCTTTTCGTTTTCTGAACGGTTATACGTTGTGGAATAGATTCAGTCGGGGACGGCAGACTACGAGGCAGAAGGATTAATATTTTTATAGGGCACTTTTCTGGTCGATAGCTGAAATTTGCAACAAACTGTTTTACGATCGACAAGCTCTTAAAGTGTGCAGTAGAAGATGTGAGTTTCACTAGAAACGACGTCGACTTCATAATTCATTGAGAATATAAATAAAATGCGGAGTACATGCATCCAGTGGATTTTCAAATTTTCATTTTGACCTGTCTCCTGATAAACACCCATCCAAAAGGACAAGAAATATGCAGTTTGATTAAAGTCTTTCGCACCACAAGGCCAACAAATTGATGTCCATTCAATTTTCTTACATGTGTATGAAACACTTTCTTAATACTTGCTCACGAAAACTACAGATTTGGACTACCATTTTATAATATATATAAATATTTCTTGTATTTTGTATGTAAGCAAAAATCCAAGCTGTGTATTTATGACTCTAACTGCTAACTGTTCAGTTGATGAAGCCTCTTGGGGTGCAGTATGGGCTATATTTTGGATTTATGTATGTATGATAATAGCATTCAAATGTGTGTAATTGACAAATTACAAATATTTCAAATACGTTATGTGCAAATTTCGCGTGGTATCCAAATTCCAAATTTTGTACGGTTATATGTAATGATTTTTACAATAAGCGTGAGATCGAGAGAGAGAGAGAGAGTGTGTGTGTGGGAGGGAGAGAGAGTAACAGCAAAAGGGAATGATGTGTGAGAGTATAGTGTGTTTACTTGTTTTCTATTACCTGGCTTGAAATTTGAACCACAATTGAGATGGAATTCTGTTTAACAATTTTGTAACATTTTTAATATATATACCATAATAATCATGAAAACTATATCATTAAAAAATGTCATAGAAAATAAGTACAGAAAGTAAGTAGAAAAAAATTGAGAAATATAAATGTAAATATGTAAATTTAACTCAAACCAGAATTCAAGTCTCATTGGCAGACATTCTCTTCAAGCGACGCCTAGTTATAAATATATACAATATACATACATATATACAGCATATGTAGTGTGCATTTGAGCTGTGTGTATGCGAATGGTTTTGTTTGTGATTATGTCTATCGATTAGAGTTAATGCGTTTGCGATGGGGCAGCTGGGCACAGGATATCTGTTAGTCAGGCAGGTTTGCTCGTATTGGTTTATTAAAAGCATATGAATACATGAAATTAATTATCGTTCGGAATTGAGGAGCTGACAGGTTTTACTGGTCCAACTGGAATTTATAAATTTATAAGAAACGAGGAGATAATAAAAGTTGAAAGCGCGCACCTGATTTACGGCGCCAATGCGCCAATGGGAACTAAGGGAAGGTGTCAAATATCCCAAATATGATGCACAAGTATGCTGTATCTATTATGAATTCAATCGAATGAATGCATATTAGCGATATTCATACGAAATTAATGCTCCATAATGAATGGACGCCACGGAGTGGAGCCAAGCTGAGATGAGTGCGTACAAAAAAACTAATTTCGCACGATTTGTATTCAAAATGTCGAAGAATTGAAAACAAAGGCCTTCAGAAAAGTATATGTGACATAAATGCAAATTAGATACGGCCAGATATATACACCTCGGCCAGACCTTGCCTCCTCTGTAGGTGAGTGTTCTTGATGGCGTTCTGTGTTATCAGCGGCTGCGATCTGGCCTGGAAATCGAACTACAAATACAGCTACAGCGAAAGCACACTTTCATAAGCATACTTGTACGTACGCATGCAACTGCATATAGACATATTTTGATAAGAGCAAGAGCAGGAGACTCCCCCATCTCCCATGTGGTAAGCGATCTCCCCCTGCTGGCTGGCAGCCATTTATGTGCGGACTGCAAGCGTCTAAAGTAAACATTTAATTGCGCCATTAATTGTGCGGTAAGTATGCCAGATGCACATGTGGGGAAAGGAAAGAAAGACAGACAGAGACGCGCGCACGTACAAACGAGAGAGAGAGAGAGAGAGAGAGAGAGAGAGAGAGAGGGAGAGATAGGAGAGAGAGGCAAAGGTGCAACCGGAACGATGGTCGCCCGACTGGGGAACTGTCTTCGGCTCGGCACTGCCAGCAGGCTGGGCTGGGCAAAAACAAACAAATTCCATTATTTAAGTGCTCAGCGGTGCATTTGTTAGCCACAGTTTCAATTCCCATTCCCATTTTGCGCTGCCCTTACCCACTGGCTTTTACGACCATTCATTCGAGTCCTCCATTAAGAAGCGCCGGGTTGGAGCTCTGCCTAGCTCAACTTCCCTGTTGCGCTCGTGGCCGGCGCTTGCGCGGACGGCTCTCGAGGCCATGTTCAAGTCCATCTGGATTCCAGTTTCAAAACTCAACTGCAACTGCAGCGCTTTAGGCGCATTAACTTTGTGTGGCTTTATGCGCAAAATGAACAGCAATACAATCGACGTTTTACGATGCTTTAGTTGACAGTTTTGGCTGAAATTATTTTTGTTGTTATCGATAATTACGTCTTTCCCCTCCTTTGTGTTTCCCCTATTCCTAAGAAAGCGCCTGCATTTTTAGGCGAACGTATTTTCGCAAGAATCGTACACTCACTGCTATACCCCGATTGCCCGATTAGATAACGAGTTATATGATCTCGACTCCTGATATTCTATAAACTGAAGAGACCTTGATTATAAACTTAGTCCTTATCAAATTTAATATAATAAGAATTAAGACTAAGGCTCTCTACGGGTTATTAATTAAAATTTACTTTGACAAAATCAAACTTTAACATTCAATTCCGAAAATCGAAAACTCGTACAATTTTCACGTTTTTTGAGCATATCAATTAACCGTTTTAGCTAGAGACTTCAAACTTTTTATATGGGCTTTTATATAATGGGCTCAGCCATTAAAAATGGGAAATCAGGGTATAATGGTTTTGTGAAAAGTATGTAACAGGCAGAAGGAGACGTCGCAGACCCCACAAAGTATATATATTCTTGATCAGCACAAAAAATAAATTGATTGAGCCGTCGATTTCCAAAGATACAAGAGCTAGAGAGTTCATTCTTTTTGTGTTAGGTCCGTATATTGCATGCGCAGTACGAGTTTGTTTCCGAAATTCGATAACTTTTATATTTCCAAAGTTGTCGATGAAACACTTTATCAGGAATCAGTTTTAAAATTATATCTCGTTCGTCTTTATAGTAAGAGTCTCCAAGTCTTCTGCATATATAGAGATACTAATTTATTACAATTTCGGTTTTTGTCATATTTCGGATTCCGACCCCAATTCGTAGTGTTGCAGTCTCGACTACAGCTTTCTTACTTGTTATTCATTTTATTATGGACACGCAGATTTTGGATTGCAAGCCCCTACGCCCCAATTCGAACAAGTAAGAAAGCTGCAGTCGAGACTGCTCGACTATGGAATCCCCTGAGCCCTTCTTCGAACGAATAATATTGCAAGAATTATTCGATTCGTTTCTGCACGCATGCACACATAGATGCTGATCTACGATTGTATGCATGTATGTGTGTATGCATGTGTGTAAGCACTGCAAGCGTCTTTCTGTCTCGCTGCTTTGCTGCTGCGCCGCATAGATTTTGATGAGAAAACTTTGATGATTAATAATTCTGTTTCTAGATGGACAATCGTATTGATATCTTCAAATTATGATTATGATATTCATATCTATATGCTAAACGAAACTGCATGTCTCTAGTATTTGAAATGATTTTTTTTTCATATTTGGGGGTGGTGGGGCGAAGTGTTATTAGACGTTTCATTGTAATACAACATGTGGGTCTTTATGAGGTAATAGAATTAAGACAGGAAGACTAGATGAAGGAAAAGATATAGAACGAGACTATGGATGAGTTGTTCAGGTATTGATGTTCCAATCCTGGAGACGTTTTATGTTGTAAATGTATTAGTTCCGAGAGGAATGCTTCAAATGAAATGGATGATATAAATCTGTATCTAACTAGTGTCCGAGGTGTAAAGCGTGTCTCCAAATCTGTGGAAAATAGTTCCGTTTTGTCCTTATTAGTTTTACATTAGTCATTACTGCCCTGAATAGCGTGGATTGTCTAGGGAAGTCTTTTAATGTTGTTTGTCAGAATCCGTAAGTTCTGTGTCTGACAGATGAAAATGGAGTTTGAGAGTTTTTCTATTCTATTCGTTTTTCTTTATCGTTAAGTTATATATAATATTCATTGTCTTATATAATCTTTTTTATTAAGTAGCTCTAAGCTCTTTAAGTATACAAATTTTGTGTCCTGATTCTCTTCTCTCGGCCATTTCTTCTCTCAGAAATATCACAATTTTTGGAGGTATGCCTGATGGGGAAACGGAACAGAGCCACGTGGCAGGCAGGTAACGTTTGCTTGCCTTTAAGTAGTTAATCAAAGGGAAAACCCAACAAAGGCCGTAATTAAATTAAACTCTTTGCGAGAACAATTTCTGATCCAGCTTCAGGGCGGAGGTCTAGTGAGCAGGAAACTCTGACCCTCGCACAACAAACAGGAGAACAAGGGAACAAGAACAGCAATAACAAGCAATGGAAACATTTACCTCAATTTAAACACGCTCTCGCACTTGCACAGCGCTAGAGCTGGAGCTACATTAAATTTAGCAAAACACAAAATGCCTCTTTTCATGCTGGCTGCTGGTGGGCAAACAGCTTCAGATACAAATGCACCGAAGGGAACGTGGGGCTAGGTAATGTGCAGGCGGAGGAGTTGGGCAAGAAGAGCCACACCCATGCCCACAACACTCACCCCACACAACCACAGCCAAAAAAGTTTTGCTTAGCTCCCATTTCGTTTTGGCAAACACGAAATGTATTCCAGACACGCATCGGGCCATTTTGCAAACGTGCCACGGAATGGGTCTCGAACTAGGGACAAACTAAAGCATGGGGACGTTTCGCAAATAACAGGATTCCGCATCCGCCCATCCATTCAGGGTTGAGAATCGGTCTGCCAGATGAAATGTTTTGCTGGCAAATCACACGGCAGCAGGCAGTGGGCAAGAGCAGAGGGCAGAGGGCGCAGGACTGGGGCAGAGAGCATAAACAAACTTTCTGCAAAAAATAAGTAAAGTTTGAATTTGGCAAACATAAATTATTTGGTTATATTGCGAGGCCCCCATGCGCTACGGCGAACGGCGTACGGCGAACGGCGAACGACGAACGGCAAATGGTTCCCCACGGCCCCAGTTATGCTTCTAACATATTTTCTCTCGCACACTTTATAATCGCTGACAAAAAATATATGAAATAAATAAATAAAAAACACTTGGAGCTTGGGAACTACGCCGTTATTAGTCCTGTTGCCGGCCTACTTCAGTCGCCTATCTGCCTATCTCTGTCTCTGTGCATCCTTGAGGACAGCCATTGCCTGTTTCCCGGCTTCAATTTTCCTCGTGCTGAAAATGAGGCGAAACTTTTGCTGTTATTGCATTTGTTGCCCTTGCGACTGACTCTAGATACTTTGTGCTTGTAACTTATGGATACGACAGCAGCGGCAGCCCTCCTAGTAGAAGCACCACCAAGGTGTGCAAATTGCCAGAGCAACGAAGGAGACGAGCAGGACGTCCACCTTGAAAGTTGTGGTGTAATTTGTATCTAATCTAGCCTCATGTTTATATAAAAGCAACGACGACTCGAAGGAAAAACTTCAGCAGTAGCACACCCATCCACCTACACACACATACACACACACACACACACATATATATATACACACAAATACACGTATAGAAGCTATTTGTGCAATATGGCACTGTGAAGTGTGCGCTCATCCTTCCATTCAAAGTTTCGTCCTATTGCCTGCAAGAACTACATGTATTCTGCTTGTAGAAGCAGTTGTAGTAGAACGAGTATATAATATATATATATATATACATGTATATATAGGAGAGGGATATGTATCGTATATTTATGTACGATGCTGCGACTAGTTGGGTCCTTTTGCTGGCTTTGGAATTTTAATAAAATTGCATCGTTCCTAACTAAAGATAGATATTTTTCGTGTAATTTATGATGATGACAAATAGCACAGTGAAGCGAATACTGTGGGGAAAACTTGCAAAGCTCACAGAAACAAGGGGACAAGATGTCACCTCGCAAACCTGAATAGTTTCAGATTCAATCTTAGCTATTGAAGAAGTTGAATTAGGGAAAATAAATTAGAATTTATTTACATATGACAGATTCGATTACAATAAAAAGAGAGCTTGAAACGACATTTTAATTATGAATTTGAATTGTATATTAAGAGTTCTAAATTAATTTATAAGAGACAGTATTAATCTCTCTGTCTACACAGAGGAGGACATATCTCTATGCCCACAAGAGTGACTGAACGATATTTAAACTCTCTAAAGTTCACACTTAATAAAAGATCCTCAACTGTTAACTACCATTCAAATTAATTTAACTAATATATATACATATATATATGTATATATATAGATGGGATCTATCAGCTCACTGAAATCTGTATCGTAATTTTTTTTTCCGTATGTATTTTGTCAATCGCCATCTTTGAGGTTAGCCATTAGCCCTTGCCCAGAAATTGGAGTTAGAGCCAAGCACTTCGCTAGGACGCAGGACATGTCCTCTGCGCTGGCTTATTTATTGATGAAGTCAACTACAAGTTGGCACGCAACTCCCAGGTTGTGTCATCGAGCAAATGGCAGAAGAGTGGCAGCTTAATTTTACCCAATTGATCAATTTGCCGTCATGGCCTACTGCTTCCAGCACACTTCGATTGCATATGCAGATGGAGGACGTTCCCGTTGATTGGTCCACTAACTCGAACGGCTATAATAGATATATTGGCAGTAGCCATAATCAAGCAAGTGAAAGTCAGCAGGAGTCCGAATTGAGTGTACCTAATGTAATTACAAAATGTCTTGCCTAAGCTCTGGGCCATTAATTGAGAGCGGACCGCCCGCATTTCCAATTACGAACAAAATAAATTGTTAATCGTATTAAGCTTTGCAGGCGCATGGAAAGTATTCGTGGGCAGTTTCTGACTAGTTTTATAAAAAACCTTTTTACCTAGCATTGATGTATAACGTCTCGGATTGAGTTTGCGGTCGAAGAAAAAATTCTTGAGCCGCTTTGCCAGATTTACCTGTGCCGCCGCCTCGAGTTGCTGGAAAGGATTCGGGCATCAGGTGCCCAGCCGCGAAGGGGTTATGGCTCGCAGACTCTGCGAGCGTAAAATTGTTGTAGTAAAAACACAAAATTTTCACGGTTCAGCAAAAAATGTCATCTTTTTACGATATGCGGCATAAATGGATTTATACTGCTGTCAAACAAGCAGCTGAGACCCATTGTTTAGGCCATGGCCTATAGCTATGCCTTCAGTGGCAATTTCAACGATTTCTGCGGAATTGAAACTGCGTCGCAGTCGCCGTTCTTGTCGCGCTTACCTCTTACCGTTTGTCAGGTTGCAGCACGTCACAAAGGGTTGCAGGAAATGCCGATGACAATTGATGCAATTCCATTGCCTAGGATCGTAAAAAACACAGACACTCACACACACACACACACAGGACAGCAAATCGGCAAGGACACGGCAATAAATCAAAGGTCGAAAAAGTGAAAGTCGCAAACGGTAAATAGCTGCGTTGCTAAAATCTTCTTCGATGTTTGTTATTATAATTTTAGCAATCTTTGGTAACGCCCAATTTTATTAGATTTTTTTTTAATATCACAAATTTTTAATATCAAAAGGCTGAAGGAGTCGCAGCCAACCCCAGAGGGTATATATCTTCTAGATTGCAGTTTGAGGGTATTTGCAAATCGGGCAAGCTCATAGCTCCTTTTTTATATTTAATGGCTGCCATGCTGAAAATTGCAAGGAGACGAATCCCGTTTCTCAGGTGCAAAGTTTACAAAGGGCTTATGTCAAGGGTTGATTTCGCCTGCGGCCTCTTCTGCTGAGCGAGGGATATACAAATGTACAAATGTCCGCTTTAATTTATTTAATGGCAACATTTGCTCTAACTCCCATGGAAATTGGTTAGCTCCTCCTCCGGTTGGTGTGCTTAAGGCTTAAGCATAACCACAACTGAAGTTTCACTAACAATGAATTGTTTTCCTTGCTCCTTTCTGTTTGTGTAGTTTTGCGTATTATTTTATTATGTCAAGTCTGATGGGCGTAAAGCATATTTAATCTTGACATTTTTACTGCAATTTTTTGGTTTTGCTGACAAAAGGGGTTCAGGAAACAGTTTGAAGGAATTTCAAAGAGCTATACCAAACTCAGACATGTTCGAAGCGATTAGCAGTAACTAGTTCATAACAATTTAAATTCATTGTGAATATTATTTTCATTAGCGTTAAAGTAATTCAGATTATTAATTGATTTATAATACTATCCTAATACAACAAAATTGCCAGCATTAAGTTAGCTGACAGCACTCAATAGAAGCTATACATATTTTAGGTTCATTCGGAATCCGTGAATTTATTGCATTCACATGCAATACGATATGTAAGACTTGTATAATATTTTTGAAATCGATTTTAAAACGAGCGTATATAATGTATAAATATTTCGAGATTCCCCACACCTGGATAGAAAAATGAAAGAATCAAATAAATTACATTTTTACATTTAACTATTTGTTGATATATGATTTATTTTAATTTTTTAATGAAAAAGTGAAATCAATTGTAATATAAATCAATTTTATTTTGGATACTATTTAGGAAATTATGATTCAAGAAATTTAAATAAAAAATAAGTTTACTTCAGCCAATTGCTTCTCACTGTTGATTATCAATCGAACTCCAGAACTCAGTTTTTAATTAATTTTGTTTTTAATGTCTTTGACCCCCTCATAAATTTTTAGTTTCAAGTGCCATTAGGCAATAATTATATTATAATTGAAAAAAGAATTATTTGAATAAATATATTTATAACAGAGGCACTTATACGGATAGATATGTAGATTAAATAAACCGAGTAAAAATGTAGATGCAGTTTTTATAGCAACAGACGATAACTGAACTATCTCGCTTAATATTAATAGATACCATATTTAGATAGGAGAAGGCAAGAGAAGTGTTTCAGATTGCTCCTAAGTGATCTCCCGAAAATGGAGCAGCAAATCTGTTAACGTTAACGGAACATGTGTTAATTTAGCGTCGTAAAAACTGACGTTCAAGGGACGAGCTGAGTGAACGAAATATTTACCGCATTCCAAATTATGTAAAAATAAAACAAAACAAAACTACCAAAAGAAAAGAAACGAAAAACTAGTAAGACCAGTCACTACCAACTGCATAATACTCGCTCACACTAACAAATCAGTTAACTGTATTCTACAATAATCAGTTTTCGGATTCGATTCTCTAGCCGTACACAGTCGATCTCTCTCATAGGTCGATCTGTGCAAAACGTCCCCCAACAGGCGTGGTTATACATATGTATATAAATAAATGCTATTTACTACGCAACTCTCTCAGTAGAGTGATCGATTTATAAAGGGCATTACTATTACATCTCCAATTTGATAGAATATAGTTTTGCCAGGCCAATGGTATATATGGTATATGTAAATGATGTCAATAAACGTTTTATGATGTAAGTGATATGCCAATTGCTGATTTCTCTACACATTAATGGCGTATATACAAGACAAACAGTGCAGACAATCAATATACTCATTTTACTTCGTAGTCGAGTATAGGAAGGCTCATCTCCGATGGCCAATCGCTGCACCAACGATGCACCAACCAGAGTTGGGCACAAGAAATCATAATTTATTACCATTTTTGGATTTTCCACCGTTTTCCAATGTTGAGAAATGGGCAAGATAAGACGTGGGTCAGACGTAGCGCTGGGACTACGGTTTGGGACTGCTGACTGATGTGTCAAGCGACGGTGTGGCATTTTGTTGATAAAATACGAGCTGGAATATGAAAACAAGCAAAGAGACTTGGACATGGACAACGAAGACATACAGCGAGCAGAGAAAGAAAGAAAAATAAAACGCATTTAAATATCGAAAACTGGTTTTCTACTGAAATTCCTTCTCTAGGCTTTGGCTGGGCCATTGAACGACCAGCACTTGAGTGTCAAGTGCCGAGAGCTGGGATAGGGTTTGGGTTTGGCATTGGATGGCCCAATGGCAATTAGATCAGAGACATTGCTCACTCTGAAGTGCCTCTGACGCGCGAAGGGAAAACATAAATAATACTGTTTTGAAAGCCATTGTAACATGAAAGAGGAGCGTGGAATCCGATCAATCCGATGGTCAAATACTCTGCCATGATCAAGTTGTTCAATATAGTTTCATTATTTTCCTCTATATCCGACTTGCATTATAAAGTAGCTCGGTTAGGCCTGCACTATGGAATATGGACTGTCGATCTCGTGTAATGCGTTCCATGAGAAACTCGTAGTATCCCTTGCAAGCGTATTTCGAATATGGCTATATGAGCGGAATGTACAAGTATCTGTATGTGTATCAGTATCAGATATTACGCCTGTCAGTCAAACAGCCAAAGGAGAGTTGCTCCAGCGTGATAAATGCAACAAATTTGCGCTTTGAATTTCAATGGCGGCCGCATCTCGCTCTAACCAATCTCGCAATGGGTGCCGAGAGACATCGAGTCCCATTTCAATTCCACATCGTTCTGTATGATGTACTTATAACAAGAGTCAAGTGCGGGAACATGGATAGTCGGAAAATGGATGGAGGTGCAGTTGGGCTGGAAGTTGTGCCTGTGGTTAAATGGTTGGGCATGAGAATGGGAATGGAGATGGGGACCGAGTCGCCCATTATAATGCGTTTCTTCGACAGGCCATGAAAATATGCCTGGTGATTTTTAAAATGCTTTAATTGAAGCCCAAAGCACTAGGCCTGAACTCAAATCTGGGCAGCAGACAAAATGTCTGTTTTTTTTTTTTGTCTCGAGCAACCAAAGTGGACAGCCCAATTGAAATTCTCAATGCATTCACTTTAGTTGAAAATATATTCAACTGCCTCTCCGCAGCAAAATTTTTGCCTTTTGTAAAATGCCCAAAGAAAACTTATCCGACGGCAATCAATACGAATCTCTTATATATTTACTATTATTACCATGAATATTTATCGAAACCATCATTTGAACATACTTTCGCTGACGAACGAAACTGGACTAAATATTTTATACACCCCGCTATCCATGACAGCAAATGGAACTTCAACTTTTGTTGACAAACATCGTTCTAAAGGAATTGTTGGGCCAATAGAAAAGTCGTAAAGTTTAAGGCAATAAAAACTAAAACGATTTATTTTCTGCATCGGTTCAAATATTGAACACAAGAAGTTGTATCATAAGCAGTAACTATCTGATGTGTAGCCAACCTAGATGCTAAGTTCTGTGAGACTCTGACTCTGTTCCCAGAGCCTAGGCTCTACAGCAGCATAATCGGATTATAAAAAAGTATTTGACTAAGAATATCGGCGACTTGTAAAAATATATTAAAAACAATGAATTGAAATTAAATGTAGAAAAGATAGTCATTTTACATAATATAATCTTCTATTATCGAATATATATTTCTGAATTCAAGCAAATTTTAACAGGTTTCCATTTATTTCAAACAGAATTAATCCAATACATTATCTTCATCCAATAGATGCGTGGCAAATAAAATAAATATCTAAATCTGTCACAAGTCCAAAATGAACTCAACAAAATTTGAATATTTAAGTTAAATCGATTCAAATACAATATTAAAAGTTAATTGAGTGAGATCCATAGTCTGGCTGGTGGCAAAACTGTTCATGATTCATATAACATGATTATACATTCTGCTAATAATAATTGTTTAATTTATATTAGAATAGAGCAAAAAGTAATACTATATATAAACGTATGTGTTTTAAATGTGATAAAATATTATATATCGATTATTTCATTTTTTTACATAATAAAATGTAAGAAATATTTGTTTCGAATGCATTTAAATACAAAAATGACGCACTTGAACAAATTGAACTTTAATGTACACTTTGAAATTTACGAATGCACGAATTAAATCAATTTATTGAACATGTTGAACTTTAATGTCGACTTTATTAAGTATAAGTGTCGACTTAACAATTTATCCAAAAGTTTACGGCTTCAATCGGGAACCAAAAATAAATGTTGGATAATGCAAGGTGCAGCTATCAAGTTACTTCTCCGATTTTCCTCTCTTCTCAATATTGGGTCGGCCGTTAGTGTAAAGAGTGCGATTTATAAAAGTTAATGTGGAAAGTGATAAAGGAAAAGGAAACGAGCAGATTGCATTTATTTATACCAACTGGGCGTGGCAGCAATTTCAGCTTTACAAAGAGTGGACTTAAATTGATTTAAAGTTCTGCTCAGGGCTCAGGGCTCAGGGCTCAGTTGATATGCAAATTAGAGTTGTGGTCGCGCGTTTCTCAATTCTCATTTCTCGTTTTATTGCGAATATTAAATGAAATTAATGAAATTTTCTGCACCATAATCCTTTGCAAAACGCATAAATTTGCTCATTAAGTGAGGGTCTGTGTGTGTGCGCGCGAATTTCGTGTGTATTCAATGAGTCTAGAATGTACATATACGCACTGAACGAACTCTCTTCCCTATATAAGGGTATATATGTACATATATATCTATTGATTTTTATCTTGCCGGCATCGTGTTGGGGATGTTGGGTTTGTTTGGTCCATGCCCAGGACCAGTCCCCAATGCTTTACATAACCAAGGTTTTGGCTCATGTTACTCTCGCCATACCTTCCGTACATACGAATCATGTATTATACATAAGACGATTATATACACAAGCAATGAAGCTTTTTGTATACGCGCGACGCCCTAAACGCAAAGCTTTGTGTTTACTTTTTCGAAATTAAACAGAAGCCGGCTCAATATTCAAACGAGTGAACTATAGAAAATGGGAAATTTTATAAATAACTTACAATGTGGTTATTAATTCTTTTATATGTATAATATACATACGTTTTATACATAACTTATTTCTAATATGTTTGATTTAACCATATTCCAACTTAAATACTATTATTATAACTGTATTCTGTTTGAATTTGTTGTTCGATTGAATGTAAAAAATACCCAATTCAGAATGCTTAAGCCAATACTTGAACCATTGCAGCAGTCGCCATCTACTGAAATGTATGCGCACATACAGGTTCGCGCGATTGCCGGCAGAGGGCGTTTGGTAGGTGTGCCCCATGCACGCACACATGTACAACTGGAGTGAGCATGTGTTGGTAGCAGGCAGCGAGTCAAACCGCTGTAAGAAAGAGACGGCTGCATTGCGTGCAAATCCAACATGGCTGCCGCACATCGCCAACGTCAACGTCTCGAAGAGTGCGTGCGCGTGTGTGCGTCTGTGTGCGTTTCATCCCTTCTTTGCATGAATACTTTCAAGCACATGCGTCAACTCACACACAGCAAAGTCATTTGACGGCAGCTGCTTATCTGCGTGGTACCCGAACTCTTCGCAAGGGGGATTATGCGAGTGCAGTTAAAAAGTTGGCTGCATAGTTGGAATGCAATTTTCAGCTAAGAAGCGTTCATGCAGGACTCTAGCTTGGCGATAAGCCTCTCAAGCCCGCAACTGTCCTATAACCAGGGATTAGCTCAACTTTCATACTGAGCGCACTTGGTAGGAGCAGACGCGAAGAGGAGAGTGCCGCCAATTCAACTCTTGCCTGGCCCAAACAACTTCATCTGGAATGCGTGGCGCGTTCGCATAAATGCTGTCGAAAATTGTCAAATAAATCACTCATATTTATTCAAATGCCCCTGATATCCGAGCCGCAGTCTCGAGTCTCAAGTCTCTAGTCCCTGGTCTATAGTCTCTAGCAGCCACTAGCCGCAGTCGTCGTATGAGAATATGCAAATTAATAATCCACCGCCGCGCCGTTTACTCTTTGTCCACGACGGCCAGATAAGCGTCCGCTATAAGCGTGTTTCCGCATAAATTATTTATCGCCCGTAGAAGCGGGCACAGCACAGCCAAAGGTGGAAGCAGCAGCACAGCCAGCTCAACATGGCCGGCAGTACGACAACTATGGTGTCTGGTATGCGTCACGAGTGCTTCACTTGCCATGTTGGCAAGCCATTCAATTAAGGCAGCCTCTACAGAGAGCTGAAGGCTTCGGGTTGTGCCTGCTGCTTGCCAACGATCAGCGACTGCTTAATAAGAAATCTTATGTCAGACTTCTCATTAAGCGGGTGCCCATTCAGTTTAAAAATATGTTTACCTATTGAACATTCAAATTAAAGAAGACGAATAAAATAGTTTTTACTCTCACTCAAGCTAAAGTCTAAATTTCTAAAGTTCTGCAAAATACTTATTGCTGTCTAAGATAGTATAACCTTAACGAATGCTACAAGAATGAGTTTATAATATGGCTATATTTTGAGATATTGGAATTCTCTATATTTAGATCAAATTTAGGCTTGATTTGCATGCAGCTACTGTGGGATGTGGCATCAAGTTCACTGAAATTCCACTGATAAACTTGCAAAACGTTCCCACGAAAGCAATGCCAAGGGCATCGCAGTTTCATTCGTAAACGAGGCACAGACAGCCTTCACCCGCTGTCTATTATGGAGCTAGCATGGTGGTGCGTGGTGGAGCAGGCGTTTATATGGAATGTGCCGTGCAGCTCACGCTTCTCTAAGTAGCGCACGCCGCAGTCTTCCTACAGCTTCCGACAACGCCTTCTTGAGCACCACTTGACGTTGTCTTCGGTTATCGGTCGCCGCTTAATGGCTGCAATAATAATGCTTAATTTTACTATCACATGTGGGTTTCTCTCTCTCTCTCTCTCTCTTGTCTCTTTTTCGCTGTCTCGCTCTCGCTCTGCTGCTTACTATTCTATTGTATACACTTGTGGTGTCTGGCGAGCGTCTGCCGTTGACCGTAAAATTTTAATAACCCCTCGTTTCGGTGCGTGCTCACTTCCTCCCGCGACCAGAAACGGATTCAATTGCCAGCCAATCTGCAACACCTTTATGACCATTTTATGTGTAACATTTTTCACCTTGACATTGACAATTTGACTGAGTGCCAGCGGAGGCAGCGATGGAGGCGGAGGCAGAGGCGGTAGCACTGGCGGCTGCTTTAATGACCATGTCCACAAGCCCAAGTATGGGGCCACAACCTGCCTCAACGTGTCCCACATCGAAAGTGCCATAAAGCACACCAAGTGGATGCGTCTTTAGAGGAGAGGAGCAAGCAGAGGGGTGCGGGGAGCGAGCATAATCCATCATAAACATTTTTATGGTCGCTCGCATTTGGCCCACTGCTCGCTCCTCCATCTGCCGGGCCATGCGCCGGCCGGCTTTGTTATTCTTGTTACTGGTGGCAGTAAAATTCGTTAAACGCTAAACAAATTGTTTATTATAGCAATTTGGCAATAAATGCGGCCATTAGCGCATTTTAGGTGTTGCTACCGTACTTCTCTCCTCTTTTTCTTTTTTACGGCCCTGCCGAAGAAAGCGTACAAAAGTGCTGCCAGCATTGACTTCATTGACGGCATTGACAGCATTGGCATTGCTGCTCACACCTCTGGGATATAGCAGACATTGATCATATTTGATTGAAATGTGAGTGGGTTAAAAGTTATTGATTTAATTGGATTAGGATTGTTCTTCTGCAGAGTATATATCGAAGTAATATATGTACAACAGACGCACTTCGTGCCTTCTACTCTTATAATATGGATCATGTATATATTGTATTTATGTATTTCATGTGGAATAAGTTAAATGAATGCTAAAACACAAGCGGATAATCTGTGAATACCACAATATAATATTATTCTTTTCTTTCCTCAAACTTTATTGTCTCCGTGACAAGATGTATACATAAATAGATTTATAGTATTCACACACTGAAATCAATAAATAGAAAGAAAAAAAAACAACAGGAAGCCCAACATCGAATAGATTAAATCTTTCCAGTATTCATAGTTCCCTACACAGATTTCAGAATACAGATTC
Organism: Drosophila buzzatii; assembly: GCA_035045845.1. NCBI lineage: Eukaryota > Metazoa > Arthropoda > Insecta > Diptera > Drosophilidae > Drosophila > Drosophila buzzatii. The sequence continues at coordinate 2,525,395 of JAWNOS010000610.1, read as the reverse complement.
AGCGAATATAATTATTTGACCTAAACACAGCTGGGCACACCTGTCAAATATTTATGTGTCAGCTTTTGGAATGAGTTTCAGCAAAGAAAATAAAATCAATGAATAAAACTATTTTTTTTGTTTGCCTATATTAGACTTGAAACGCATCTATATATGTATATAGATTCTGTTTTTTTAAGTTCTCCTGCATAAAGAAATATCAAGGGTATGCAGGTAATTCTTCAGGGTGGTTCACTTTTAGGGGTAAGATTATCTCATCCCAGTCATGGCTATATCAGTGCGACGATGTCTATCGGAAAATATAGATTTTGTCATAAATTTAGCTGTTTTCAGACCATGAACAGACACTATGCATTCTCGGTTGCGGCCGAGTGCAACATTCCTTAGCTTCTTTCGGAATTCATAAGAGTTTGGAGGAATCGGATTGGAGCAACGACTTTCGCACACGCTACCATGTTTGCATTCAGGGACGCAGTGATTGTCACGAATAAATGGCCTCTGTCTGTATCCGCTGTGGGTTGGAAATGTGTGAGCTAAGGGCAGAACACAGAGCCCAGCGGGAATGAAGAAAGTTTGAATGTGGCCATTTATATATGGAATCCATAAACGAAGTCGCATGCGTACGAGTCATGCGGCACAAAGATACAAACAATTTGACCCGTGTGCCTCTAAATGAGATGGGCCGACACACACCAGCACACAGAGCGATGCGAAGCTATTTATAAATATCTCGTCCGTGCTGCGGAGAGCGATGTGTCACAGCAAGCCAGCTGCCTTGTAACTTCCACAACTATTCCGTCCAATCTGAATCTGAGCACTGTCTACGCTCCCAGCCAGCCAGCAAGCTCCTCCATGTCCGACCAAATGTATTTGACCTACTTCTGTGTGTGGCCGTGTGGATAAATAGATGTACGAACTTGTTTATGAAGCAGAACAGAAATATAATTGCGTCGTCTAAATTGTCGGACATAATTTCGTAATTAATTCGGCTTTGATTAGACTTAATTAAAACGATCTGTGCAGTCACGTCAGCATCCCAAGTCAAGCCAAGCAGTTCAGGGCAGCGGCAGAACATAATGCGGCGATATCTTCAAGAGACACAAAGCTTGCGATATATCAAGTCATTAACCTGCCAGCAAAGCGGTATAAAAATAACAAAATATTATATTCAAACGTAATTTGGGTTGCAACATCGTTAATCCAATACTCAGTTAAGAGGCGAATCTGGTTTCGATCGATTTTAAACAATTAATATACTAATAAATAATATTTGCTGTTCACTCTTGAAAACTATATTCAAATAATGATGCGAGGAATTGCCAACATTAATAATAATTTAAGCCACAAGTTAAGCTTTAGCTACATGGCATATCCATCATTTAAATAACATTGAATTTGAATAGATCTTGTTTTAAACATTTATTTCACATAAATGACATAATATCCATGTTAGATATGCATAACGCCATATATCGTTGTTTGGGCCAACCAATTTGAAAGAGCAGCTGATACACATATATATACAGTATATATATATATATATAGTATATAAATATTTAATGTCTATGCGTGTATATATTCAGTCCAGTTGACGTCAAATTCTTTGCCGAAGGTCTGATAGCATGCGTCTGCAATGTTTGAGATTTTTCAGCGTTTTCGGACTCTACGGACTGTCCCTGTGCCCTGCCCCGGCAAAGTTAAACATCTAAAACTCATTTAAATTCAATTGGAATCTGACATATTCGTGTTTTTTATTTTTTTCCATTTCATATCAAATCTTGGGGCTGGTGCATATTTAGGTCTTTGATACACACACACACACACACACACACACACAGAAACACACTCGCACTCACACATACGCACACACACATGCATACATGTGTAGCAGGCCAACGTCCCTGTCATTGAACGTTTAATTCGATTTCGGGTTCGATTCGAAGTTTACCTCAAAAAATCTTCTCATGTTGTTGTTGTTGTTGTTGTTGCTTTGTGAGTTTTGTTTGGTTCCATTCGTACCCAAAATGGCTGCATTATTTGTACACACATTTTTGTATTTTCCTTAAGTTGTTTTTCTTTCTGCTTTCTTTTGAATGCTATCCACTGTTGTAGTATTTGTTGTTGTTCGAGTTGTCGTTGTTGTCTTGAGTTCCAGCTGAAAGTTGAAACGTGATTCATGCCAGTGTTGTAGCCATGGCTTTTGTTGTTGCCATTGCCATTTATATTGATAGGGTGTATTTTATTTTATTATGTTGGGTGTGTGCGACTGCATATGTATATGTGTGTGCGCATGTGAGTAGCTTTGTTTTACAGCAGCCGCTGCTGTGCAAAAGCTGCCGTCTTCAATTGCACTCGCCGATTATGGTTTCCGTCTGATTGTTGCCATTTTCATAAACACACTAAATAAAATTGATGTGTCTTCGCTTATTGTTTAGCTTCATTATTGTGTTCAATATGCAGCGCATTGAATCAAATGAATGCCGCTTTAAACGTTCTGAGTGTTTGTTCATATTCAAGTGCAAATTCATTCAAGTGAGCTCAAACTCTCCTCAATTCCACAAGAGTCCGGCTGAATGACAATGGAGATTTGCTCCTTGAACTAATTGAAGTCTGAATGCAGACTTGATATTATCATAACTTAACGTTGACAAGTCCTAAATGTCTTCACTGTGCACAATTATACCAAAATTATTATAATCAGATGCAAATACAGTTGGTGCTTTAATCCATAAAGTCCATAAAAAATGCCGAAATGGAACTGAAGCACCCTTGTCTCGAAAATATCACAATTGTAATCCTTATTCCTTATTCATTTCAGCCAAATATGCACACCGACTCAGACTGAATGGAAATTGCCAAAAAATTACACCAGATTTTATAATTCGAACATAATAAGTTATAAGATCCACAGCAACGAACCTTTAAGCCCCAACAAATGTCTTGCATTAAGCGCGAAACTTCGCAGAGGCAAAGCAAACAAAGAACAAAGATTCATGCGCTGGGGGAACACAGCAGGACTAATTGCAAAATGCTGAGCTTGCGAGCGAAATAAATATGCGAGTATGAGGTATTTATGAAAATATGTATTTAATGTATGCAATATGATAATGCGGAAAGGCATGAACGCATTTAGCTCTTGTTATTAAAACGTAAAAGCTTCCATATTCTTATCAAAAGACATGTTTATTCTAGTAAAGTGCTACATTTTGCAGAGCTTTAAACACTAATCTAAAAACTTGGTAAGCGAGAGAGAGAGAGAGAGAGAGAGAGAGAGAGAGAGAGTCTCCTGACAGTGTGAGTACACAGTTAAATTGATATTTGCACCCTTTCGGGTCAGTATCTTACGGCAAGACTTTCGCCTTTAGCTGGGCAGCTTAAGGATAATGTCCTTCGTTGCACCTTCTGATTAGGAAACACACACCAATGACAATGACAGTGAAAATCAGACATGTGAATGAGTCGAATTAAAATAGCGGCAAATTTGCGACCAAGCACACGCCGGCAACAAAGATGCGAGAAGAAAGAAAAGTAGATGAAATGAAGAAGAGAAGCCAGACACATTTTATATAAATAATTCATTGTTGTAACGTGCAAAGCTCGTCGAGACCATTTCAGTTAATTAATGAAACGCAACCCAAACTCTGGCCAAAACCAAAACCAACAACATGGACTAAATCCAAAGACGCAATTGGCTCTAAACGGTCTAGAACAATACGAAGTCAGGCGGATGGATGGGATGGATGGGATGGATGGATGGATGGATGCTAGCGAAAAGAACGAGATGATGTTCTAGCTGTAGCTGTGCGAAAATTAATAACAGACGCACAGCTCCGCAGGCAGCGCTTCAAATTTGAACAAATGACGCTATGTTGGGGGCACGATGCTGCGAGCCGGCAAAGAGTTTGGCTCCGTCTCTGTGGCTGGATGCAGGGAAAAGTGCAAATAATGACGACGCGTCGGCAACGTGTGCTACGCTTTGTACAAGCTTGATTCGGGGTGGTGGTTGCAGCATTCGTTCCACCACCAAAAGCACACACACACAAGCAAGGAATATGGCGAAGGGTGTACGTGGGCATGACTCCCAGATGAGCTCGGGCGACTGCTAGGTAGGCGGACTTTGCTCAAATGGCATGCCAACCTAACAATATTCAAATTTTCTGCACAAAGCTCATGAAGCGCATCGCCAGATGGATGGAGATTGGGATGAGAGTAGTGATGGGACGCGAACGGGAATGAGGAAAGGAATGGAAATGGGAATGGGAATGGGAATGGGACTGGGGATGGAGATGGAGATGTAGATGGGGAGTGTGGAAATGGCATTAGCTAAGTTTTTGTCTAAAATGAAAGTCGCCCAACTCCAACTCCAGAATGTGATGCTCATTACACAGAATTTGCATTTAGTGGCAAGCAGCCAGCAATGGGCGGGACAAGCAGCAAAAAAGTGCACTTAACCATAACTTGCGCTCGTGACATCCCATCGCATCGCATCGCGTCGCCAAAGTCTTCCATTAGTTTGCAGCCACGAAAATCTTGAGCTCTGAACATATCGGCTGCATACAAAATATGGCATCGAGTAATAATCGCTTTGGCATCAGCAGCGAGTCATGAGTAGCTCATTATCGTCATCATCATCGGCATCGATAAACGGGAATGCCGTTGAATGGAAACGTGAATGAGGGATGGGAATGGGCATGGGGATTTAAGTGCTTGTTGCCGGCTAGCCAGCGAATATTCCGATGCGTTGCTTATTTATGAGCCAATCCGACACAGAGCGGCAGTGGAGCCTGCGGGGGGTCTGATGCTCGACGACTAATAAACTCATCGGTGGCCACAATTTATTGCTTGTCAACATTTTGCTTTGGGTTGTACGAGTTCTGCTTGGCAAATGAGTCGCTCGCAACCTGTGGATTTTTAACCAAACGATCTACAAACATTTCTGTTTTGCTTCAGTTCTCTTCTCGTCACTTTACGTTTTAAACCTGCCAATGAATGACATCGAGGCTCCCAGAGGCCACATTTAAAAGTGATGTAAGCAAATGTAAGCCACTATTTTGATTTATTAATATCTATGGCAATTAACACACATTTATTTTGCTTAATTTATGTGATTACGTATAGCATTCTTTCTGAAATGTTAAATGACATAAAGGAATAATGAAACGATTTCTAAGCTTTGTGAAACTTTATTTATAAATTTCGCTCAACTAAAAATATTGTTCTCAGTGATGGTAAGAGTCAACCCCGAAAACAGCTGCGTTTCAAGAGAAACAGGTCGCACATGCGGCCAAGAGAATGCTTTCGCTCTCTTTTGCCTTTGGTAATATTGGATTTTCGCTGCTGGCACAGGGTGACTCGGGCAAAGCAGCTCTGTCTACACGCTGTTTGCATGGTAAACAATTAATAGCGTTGCTTTATTATTGACTTAGCTTTCAAATGGTTATTTTTAGTTGTGTCATTAAAAATAAAAACGGAAACAATGAAAAACTAAATATGGAGAGCACCAAAGCCTTTCATTATTTACAATAATTGCTAGTGATTAAGTTGACACTATCTCTAGAAATTCAACAAACTTAACTTAACTTAACAACAAACTTGGATTTGCGAAAAATTAAAAGATTAATAGCTTCCATTATCCTGCAGTTTTAGCGAACTAATCTGGAAGATTAAGATTAAGATCTCGATGTTCTCCAGATATCTGACTAGATATCAAAAATGTTGATCTTTCACGGACTACTACATACGTTCGATCAAATTGCTTTCTTTACCAATAAATATATACATTTGAATTGTTATCACTTTTCGGGTTTATCTTTCAATCAAATAAAGATTGGTATACTTTCATCTGACAAACTCTGCAAGAGTATTAAACAGCCATGACTTGATCAATTTCTTCATTTTCAGCAGACAATAATTCCAATTTGAAGGAGCTGAGATATCCGTATTATATCTCAGCTCCTTCCTTATTTGGCATACAACAAATTTATTTTTGTACGAATATTTCATTATTTTATGTATAACAGCTTCATATGTTAGTTTCCGTATTGGAGAGCATAGGTGAACTCCAAGACACTTTTATGGCTCAAAGCAATTTTTCGTTTCGATTGTTCCCAATGGCTGGCAAAGCAATGAGAAAAGACGAATATTAAAATTACAACAAATTCAAAATGCACAAGTTGGGTGAATCCAGGCACATGCTTGAGCCCTACACCCACTTAAATATGCCACGCCTTTGCTTCTTCCCCTTCGCAGAGACTGCTCGTTCTTCGTCACGATAAATTTTCCAAGGAATTTGTGAGAGTTGCTCCCCCTGCTTGATGTTACATATAGTTTATTGTATTATACCCTGCAATTTTTAAAAGCAGTATGAGGAGTAGACGCATTTGGTTCTTATTATGTGTCAATCAATGTCAATGTTTATTTGAAGATTTTCTGAACACAGCAAATGAAGTATTTGAGCTTTGAAAGGGAAAGATAATCAAACAACTACGGCAGTTGAAGAATATATTTCAAACAGTCTGGTGAATGGGGAAAACAAATTTCAATACGAAAGTGAGTATAGGGTATCTTATAGTCTCGCTCTAGAACAACTGGTCTGCTTTCGATAGTAATTTCCAGTTGTTGTAGCAAGAGCAACAAAACGTCTGAAAAAGTAAAAAAACAAACAAATCTATGTAATCACAATGCTTGAACTGGCGTCCAGCTCCTCTCCGAGAGAAAGGTGTAAGAAATTCTCAGAGATGCAGCACGAGGTACGTGGGTGATGTTCTTGCCGAGTGCATTGGCCCTGCCGGACCCATCGAAGCAGACCCTAATTGCAGTCCGCGTCGCAACGCACCAGTCTCCCGTCCCATGCCTGCCGCCCTCTAAGCTCAATTGAACGTAATTCGACTCAATCGAGCTGAGACTGCAGCCAAATCAAGAGCAACTCGCCTGGAGACGCTGTCGTTGAGACGTGTTCAATTTGGACTCATGAATGTTTCAGCATGTTGTATGTTATGCTTGCTGTTTGATTTCGCTTCGGGACTCGCGTCTGAGCATTTTTGTCGTCCTCACAATTTTGTTGCGATGCGAAGCGTGCACAAAATTGGCAAATAAGCTAAGCAGACCTTCATAATGTAAATGTAGTTTTAAAATTGACCCTCAGACCTCAGATCTCAACTTGTGATAGTTGCAATTGAAAGCCAAATTGAATGAACTCTGTTCCGAATTTAAATTTGATATTTCGTGACAACTTTTACTTATATATTATTTAATACATTTATTAAATGTACATTTTTTCAAAATATTTATATACGCTTGCACTTTAATATTTTGTGAAATGTTTCATTTTAATGCTGATCGCTGAGAATAAAAGATTTAATGTGATTTAATGTGTCCATCCAACTTACACTACTCACATTATTAGGAAGACATCAATGAAGTGCTGAAGTAGCACTTAAACAAATTGGGTCAGCCGAGAAACTGACAGCAATTGTTGACAGCCGTCTCGGCGATGTCTTGGTGACAACTGCGCTATAAAAGTGAAATAAAATTCACGCAGACGACCTTGAGAGGCAGTAAAATTTTTAATGGCTTTTACTTTTTACAGCCAGCTCTCGTAGACCGTAGCGGCAAGCGGCAAGCGGCACTGCAAAGGCGTGCGAAACCAGACCAATGCAGACTCACGCGAGAGAGAGAGATAGAGAGAGAGAGAGAGAGAGTCAAGCTCACTTCGATGATCGGCCACTAGCCGCAAGTAGTCAATGGGCCCACTGTGCGGCCATAATTCGCAGACTTGAACTGGTATCTGGTGTCTATCTGTCCTGCGTGGCCTGGCATGGCATCTCTTGCATATGGTACCAAGAGCTAAACATCTACAACAACAACAGCAATCCCTTCTGTCGTTGCCGTTCTGGTTCGCTTTTCACTTTCACTGCGAGCGCTCTCTTTCGAACCCTTCTGGTTGTTTGTGCCCTCGCCGGTGTTATTCCCATTTTATTTTTTTATGATGGCCGACTCGGTCGGCAAGCCTGCTGCACTGCACTGGCATTGAGCTCATCACTAACAATAACATCAACAGCATTAAGGCTTTCTTATAGCCACGGCCACGTTGCCTTGAGCCCGAACTCAACCCTTTGCGATACATTGCGGAAACTAACGATAATTGCGCGCAGGTTGTGCCTAATTTGCTTTCAAGGTCTGTTGTTCTTGCAACGACTTGGAACTCGTAAATAATAACCGACCCACTCCACTCCCTAACTCATATTTTCCTGAAAAAACAGAAAAAAAAAATGTGCCAGACAGCAAACTCTTACGGCTGTAATTTTTGGAAAGTGTAAATAATTGTAAAACGTAAAATGTAATTAGCTTAATGCTGGCAAGGGTGGAACAGGAGAGACCATCTTTTATATAAAAGATATCCTAGCGACAAACACAAGCGAAACGCGAAACATGGAAGTTTATAGATACGCAGCTTCAACGTCAAGATCTGATAATTGACGGAAGATCAGTCTTATAATCAACAATCACTATATCTGTCTATAAGAAATATATTATTGTACTTATTACAGCTTTTAATTTATTTAAAGATGATGTACTATCAGCCATATATAAGAGTACATAAACAACTAATAATTATAAATCAATATAAGGCTAAGTATATATCAAGTTTTATTCAACTCTGAGTATATTTCAAAAAGATTTCAATAACATTTTACTTTGATTTGTTTGCTATCGCTTGCTATGAACCAAATAATAACAAGTTCAGTTTCGAATCTGCATCTTAGTGCATTGACACCTGTTTATGTTATAAATGCAGCAATCATTCCCACTCCCCTCTCTGTCTTCCCTTTTTCTCATTCTTTTTCACTCTCTCTGTCTCTCTATTTCTCTCTACTTGGGTCTATTATTAGGATGGCTTTCGTCTGCTGATAAGGATGCTTGTTGGCGACAAGAAACAGCAAAACCTTTTACGAGAAACGTTGCCTGCTGCATGCGGTTCCAATTTTCTCATCGCATTTGCTATGGAATTCGTTGTTGTTGTATCCCAACGGCGCTTGGCAAAGTCGACAATTTTCGTTACGAGCGAACATCTTGCCAAAATGAGAAAACTTCTGGCAGCTGTAAACGTGTCGATGTCGACGGTAGCAGCATTGCGAGACAGAGCCAGAGTCAGAGTCGAGGCAGGATTGCTGGCCATAACGCTTGTGAGGCAGGGTCCATAAGTTGCCGAAAGTAAATCAGTTTCAAGTGGCAGTCACTCGGCGAATTGGCTGACGGCTCTTGTTGGCTCTCCGCTCCCGATGGACGTGGCCAACACCACGGACGGCTCTATGTGGTCGCTTTCCATTCTGGGGATTGGAGTGAAGCGTTCATGCCTTCTGTCTGGACAGAGCCAAGCGTTTTCTCTACAACTATTTGCACAGCAGTTGCAGCGCTTTGGTTGCAGGACGAGCGAGGCGAGGACAGAGGCTCTCTGACTGGCTAGCTGCCCACCCACCCACGTCTGTGCTAGGTTGGCTTTTGTTTTATTTCAGCAAAAAGTAACGATGCAGAAAAATACCTCCGTTCCACTTTACAAATGCACATATCCTATAATTCCTCAGCTGGCTTTTCTGGTTGGCATACCTTGGATTTGTGAAAACCAGAAATGCAGACGAGTTTCAAAAGCGGTACACTGCCAAAAATGTTAAGCTAGCTGACAGCAGAAGTCAGTAAAAAGATGTCAGTTTTTAGCATTTTCACATAACTATATTTTGAGATTAGTCAATTAAAATTGAGTCAGAGCAAAAAAAAAAAACTGATTTATATTAAATTTCTATTATAAATAAATGTACTAAAATACACTTTATCTGGCTTAATTAGGCTATATATAAATTGACTTTATTATATGTTACTTTGATTAATTTGATAAGTGGTCTCAATACTTTGTAAAATAATTATACTCAGTTCTTCTTCTTAGTTTAATGTGGTGCATTATTTTATTCTGTTTCCAATATATATCCATCTAGGATAAGATTTATTTAGCATAAATTGTAATTATTAAAAATAGCTCTCAGGATATTTCATAGTCTGATATACCCTCCTTGGTCACTCTCACATCTTCCTAGTTTGCTTAGGATTTTAACTTCGATTTGAGAATCTCCTCCACAATTTAACTAACAGACGCACAAAGATGGAACAAATCTGATATTGCAAAAAAATAAAATATAATATATATATAATATAATAATATATAATATAAAATATAGAACTTATTATATATGTATTAAGCCCGAATTATATTATTTTAAGCAGAGCTTAACAACTATAGATAGATATGCCAATCCTATGATAGAGGCTGTCTAAAGTCCTCTACTACTGAACCCGAGTACAACCCTCAACTTTTTCGTTCAGTGTATAGATAAACTAATACACTTGTATACGTCTGTATGATAGCTAGGAATACGTGGATAGCTCCAAGTTCTTACATTCGGCTCGTGTTTACCTCTTGTCATAGATGCCGCTTAAGTTGCCTGAAAGGGCGCACATTACGCGAAGTAGAGCACACGGCCCATGGCACTTGGCGCACTTGGTAGTTCGGGGGAAACACACCTTGGTGTACAAACGGAATGGAAACAAACAAAATAACCAGCTAGATATTAGATAAAACAAAGCTCGCTTTCCGAACCAAAAATATTAATTGTTCCGGGCACAAAGCGGAAGGCAAATAAACTGCTGTTGACATGGCTTTTTATACCCCCTTACTGGGCTATTATCACAAAATACGTATATATTAGATAAATACTCCTCATATAGCTGTTCTGAGGATATACATATTGATTGACATGAGATAATACTTCCTTGAAGTATAATTTATGTAAATATGTTACTATGTACGAGGACAACGACTAACTATTATTGCGCTGCTGCCCTATTATTAGCCCTAGCTAGTAATATGCCCCTATTAGCTCTAGTTGACCAAGTTGGCATCGAATTAATATGTTCGTTTGCTGCCTATATTGGCCGAAGGATGCTTTTGTTCTCTTCTTTCTATTTTATTAACCGAAAGTGCTGGCCAAAATATGTTGTCAAAGTTTTTATAGCCACAACAGATTTCTCGCTCGTTGTCAGTGACATTGCGTCAATCTCCTTTGGCCGGGCATCTAATGAAATTTGCCGTCTTCGCTCATTCATCCATCTTCTTACCTCTTATGTCGCCAACTGCAAGTCTCTGCTTAATTGTTTCTATCAAAGGAGCAGCTGGCCAAGGACGACAGAATGACTAAAATTCATCATTTGTCACGCACTCTTTTTCCTCTATTTGTCGTAGTTACGATTATACCATTCACATTCCCATTCCCATTTGCCGCTGCCAACCTGGGGCATCATTATAAATCGAACGCTTTATGGATTCATACAAGCCGGCGTCGGCTAAGTCGGATAGTTGCGTGCCTCGTGGACACAAAATAAGTTATGAACTTTATTCCTGAATTCAACTTGAAATGAATGAATTAACGTGACTAAAATATTAATCTTAGCCCACAGGACTCGTGCTCGCAGCATTTGCATAACTATCCGGCAGCTCGTACTCCTCGGTTACAAATGACTACCTGTCAAAGTGAATACATACGAAACAGCTTTCGCTTCTCGTTTCTCGTTTCTCGTTTCTCGCTTTTCAGTTTTTGTGTTTGGCTGGTTTCCGTCCAACTTTGAGAAATGGGATACCCGCATGCATATAAAAATGTGAATTTTATGCAATACATGCATTGAAATAATTTCTGCATTCCAGTTATGCAAATTCAGCTCTCTAGCTCTTAAATGGTTTAATGATATATGGCTCCATCTTGGATATTGACGTTGAAGGCAGCGTATAGAATTTGCTTTAAAGGATGTGTACTCGTAAGTATATTAATGAAGTGGTCCCAATAATCTCAATCTCAAATTTTACTTTCATAAGTTTCCAGCTCCTATAAAATGCTGTATGAAGAATGGTGTATGTCAATATCTTTTTCAGGACGTGAAATTTTTTTTTTATATGTTGGCTCAATGGCCACGCCCAATATATATTCACACCCAATGTATATCCTGTATTGAAATATTTATTTCCTGTCTGTTGGTAATCATTATTCGTCTATAAGTTTATGGTTCTTTAAGGCATGACTTGAACAAAGTATAGTTATGTATTGCCTAATGCATATATGAATATATATCTCAAAGGTAAATTCCCTAAATCTTATAGACGGGTAGCCAAACGGATTTTGAAAGACTCCTCTTCTGCACAAAGTCATTAAAAGTTGCTCTTTGGGTCACGAGGCCAATGGACTTATGAATTGAAACAATTGTCTCAATTAGGCAAATTTTCTCAGCTGCTTAAAAATTCAATTCATATAAAGCAGATAATTGATTCGCACTTTCAAGCTGAAGAGCCGAAGCCACAGAGCCCATAAGTTACAATTTGCATTCGGACATTAATCGTTCAGTTATTTGAAGACTCTGCTCTGTGGTTAGACAATTGGCTATTCATGCAAATTTTTTGGTTTCTAATGAGTTTCTGATAAATTAAAGATTGGCTGTGAAATGAGATTCTGAGCGGGCTAAAATGCCGCCGGCAAATGAAAATATTTGAATGAAGCCAATTGGAACCAAAAACAAGTTTCCTGTTTTATGTATCAAAATTAAAAAGAAATCTTTGGAAATAAATACTGATTTACTTAAGAACAATTTGAATATGAATTGAAAATGGATTAGCCCGGGATTGAAGTTACTATAGCCATATATTGAGATAGCTACATTCTTCCAGAAAACTCGGCTACTCCTCGTGCAAATACTACTGAAAATCGAGACTGGCTTCGATTGAAAATAGAAAATTGTGTACGGGTGGCTATCGGGGTAACCGTTCCCGGGCCATTGCGCACAGTTTCCATGACAACGGAGACACCATAATGGAAGTCACGCGCTTTGGTCAATGGTCGCATGAGTGCTAAAGGGGAGGGTAGCGCTGCCGAGGCAAAGAGAGAGAAAGAGAGCGAGACAGCTACAGAGAGAGAGAGAGAGAGACACAGAGAGAGAGCTGGTTTTGCTGAGACGTGTGATTGTATTTGTGCGTGCATTAGTCTGAGTGTGCTGTTGCTGTTGCTGCTGCCGCTTCTGCTGCTGCTGCCGACGTCGCGGCAATGGCAGAAACTGGCTGAGCGGGTGAGTTTTTGCCACGCCTGAAGCCGAAGCGAGCCAAGCGCATGTGCGAGAAAAGGACGCACTCTGCTTCGTATCAGATACTGCCAGATAAATTCAACATGGCCGAAAGCCAGATAAACTCGACTAGCAGCTCGCCCTGTCAACGACGACGCACCAGCAGCGACATCTACCGGCGATAAATGCAGCAGCTTATGGACTACATTTATCTATCATTCATGAGACTCCAGAGGCCCAGGCAGAGCTCGTATTGCAGTAGAAGGATGGCAATACTCACGTCAGAGTTTCCAAATTTCGCCGCTAGGATGATTCTCGTGCTCTGAGGCATGCAAGATAAGATAAACTAAGGTTGCAAAGAAAATCATTTTGTTTCAGCTATGTACAATAAAGTGGCTTGCATTCCATAACTGAAAAGTTATCAACGGTGGCCCAGTGCTGCTACAACATGCTACAAATAAATAACTATTACGATTTCTTTTATTTATTCAATTACGAATGTTTAGATTTAGGACAGGGTTATGTAACGATGTTTCAAGCTCACATAATTAATTAATGTGTGTACTCTTAAAATAAAACAAAAATATTTAAACATAAGTTTAAATATAAACATAAACATAGTTTAACATAAGTTTAATTTCGCTGAGAATATTCGACTAGACTAGACAACACCCTGTACTGCTGCTGAAATATGAAATCTACCATCCAATAAGTTCGATGTGTTTATGAAGTCAAACGTTCAGATCATAATTTATTCTAATTATTATTACTTTTATTAGTTATTTAGTTATTTATTTTATTTGTTATTTATACGTATATATTGAATTTATATTCACTTGAAAATGTACAAAAAATTAAAACAAATATTTATCATAATATTAAACAATATTAATAATTTGAGAACGAGCATGGGACGGACGGATGACTAGATTCCTCTATTCATTCATAAGTACCTGATTTCAGTGGGACTTAATTCGAAAGCGGCCATACATGTTGACAAGCCATGCATGAATAGTGAATATATCTGAATTCATATGCGCCATAATAAACGATTGAGTATGAGTCGGACATGCCAGCTAGGAGATATTTTGATTCTGGGCACTTCTCTGTTTTCAAACCCAATGCATTTATACACGAGACTCACAGGACGCTGCCATTTCTTTCTCCGCAGTAATTAACAGCGAAGAGCAGTAGGACAGTAGATAAAAAGTTGACAATTTAGCAGCAACTGAACCACAATTGAAATTCTGGTTAAAAATAAATGTTTGTGCACAGATGTAATTTGACAAGGTCTGTAATGCATTATGTGGTATATGGCAGCAATTAAGATTGCTTTGTGTATGTTACTATACTAGTAGGCTCATTTTGGAGTTGATATTCAAAATATAAAATGAATAAAAATGTTATACAACTAAAGGAAAAGAATATGTTAGATGTTGCATATGTTGGATGCAATGTTACATATTATTATATATATTATATATTAGGTACATATCATTAATACCAAAAGTCTTAAACGTAATTGTATTTAATACATTCGTATTAATTTGCTGATAATACTGTGGCAATAATCATAACTTTTTAAATTGTATAAGGATCTTATATGCATAATACTTGTCTAAGTTCAATTGTGATCTGTATTCTTAAAAGTAAGAAACCTAAACTAAAGCAACAGAATTCGAATGCAAAGAAACAAATGTTAAGCAATTGATGTGCCCTTTCAGAGAACCATAATTTGAATAATACATTTAAATAAAGCTTACTGCCTCAAGAAGTACAGACAAAGCAGACCGAACCAATCAGATATCGCGTGCGGGTTCGTGTCCTTGCGTTGCGTAGGTTTAAGGGGCACAAACAATTTGTAATCAGTGCCGTTAACAAAGTGACCCATCAATTTATATTGACCTCTATACCCTCCCCACAGAGAATGTCAGAGAATAAGTCAGTCCAATTGCCTTCGGAGGCCCAATACGTGTACCAAGCCCCCGTCTATCCCAGTCCATCTCTGCCCACCGCGCAGCGAGTGAATTATGCAAGTGACGCGATAAAAGCAAAGCCCGGGCAAACTAAATTTATTGATGCCATGCACTCATTAGCATTCAAATTCGAGAGCCGCTAACTTGAAGACAGGCCGAGAACGCGAACGAACTCATTAAGGGCCCCAGGCGAAGGCACGACCATAGTTTCAGTATCAGCCCCAACCATGCCCACAACTGACAGCCCGGTCAATGGGCGGGCCATGGCGCTGAATAAATAACAAAGTGACAACCACAAAAAACAACCGCGCCGGTGATGGCATAAAGCTAGTGGCTGGCAGCAGAACCTGACGAAGAGTCAGCCCCAGCTAGCGCAGGAGCAGCATCAACAAGGGGAAGCAGCAGTAACAGAAGCAAGAAAAGCAAGAAAAACTCAAATAATTGAGCTCACAAATCACACAGGACGGAGGTGAAGTAGGTGCAGGAGGTGCAGGAGGCGCAGGAGGAGCAGGAGGAGCAGTTGAAGTCGTATGGCGCATGGCGTATGGAGCCAGAGGTAAAACAGCGGCGCACCAATGAACACGAACCAAGTACATTGAGATTCTTTAAATTTATGCACATATTTTTTCATCCCAACAGCAGCCAGAGACTGTCGAACTCCAATGTGCTTGGAGCCACTTAAGCTCCGCACTGCCTTGGCCCCATATTCCCGTCGAGGCGAGAAACGGCTGAAGCAAAAATCTGCAATCCAACCGACAACCGACAGCCGACAGTCGCCCTCAACAGCTCAACAGCTCAGTTGCTTAGTTCTGCCTGGTTTGGCCATTTGGTTTCTTAGCCAGCTGGATGTCGATGTGGATGTCGATGTTGATGTGGATGTGGATGTGTGTATGGCACAGCATATTGATGGACCGCAGCAAATTGGCTCCACGGTGTTCATGACCGTGGTACAAACGCGCCAAAGTCACTGAGATTAATTCCAAAATAGAAATGATTATTAATTAAATTCAAAAATAGTTTTGAGCAATATTGACTAGAGTATTCGATATTTTGCTGTTTATATGTATTTTATTTAACATTTCAAATTATATACATAAGTTAAGATTTTATGTTGGAAAATTGTTTTCTGATAAAGAGTTTCTAAATTATATATTTATTCAATATTCCCTTAGCGGGAATTTGCCACATTCTATCGTATTTACAGTTTCTTTTTGCTGAACTTACGAAAGGCTATATAAATAAATATTCTAAAATAATCTTCTGATCGATCTTACCTTCTATTTTTATTTATTTATTTATTTATGTAATCACAAGTGCATTAATCATTCAAAGAAAAATATTTATCGACATCAAAAGCTTTTATATAAAATACATAAGTATTTTTCTAGAAGCAGCTTTCCAATCTTCTCGGATAAATTTAGCAACGTTTCCTCACTTTACATCCACTGTGCAACGTTGTTTATGGCTCGCTCAACTTTTTCTATCCGTTATACTCGACAACGAATTGTAAAAAAACAACATACAAGACAAGGAAATGAGAGAAAATAAAACAAATAAAAAACAGCAGCCAGCCAGCCATCTAGCCAGCCATCTAGCCAGCCAGTCAGCATACACGAAGAATCATGCTGGATGTCCTGGCTACATCTGAAGCTGTCCCGACTTTAGTAGTTGTAGTTGTAGTTGTAGTTGCAGCTTGGCAATCTGCCATCATCTGACATAAATCCCCCAATGATAAAACACACGATTGCTCCCCAAAGTTCGTGCCGTTCTCTAAGCCAAGCAATTTTCAGTTACGTCAGGACGAGCGCCAGGAGATCGACGTAGGGCAGAGCAGGGCGGTCTGGATAGGGCATGGCATGCTTGTATCTGTAGAAGTATCTACTTCAAGTTCCCCAACTAGAAACATTCATTATTTACATTAAAAAAAGAAAAATATGACGCTGCCCTGACGAGCCACGAAGTTTTGGCTATAAGAGACATCAATCTGGATTATTCCGCAAATGCCAATTCCTATGCCAACTGAATGCACATCACCTCAAGCTCAAGCTCAAGCTTCGCCGTCAGTTCTTATTTAGATGCGGGTTCAATGCACGCAGCCCCATTAATCATTCATCACTCCCAGCATCCCTTCATTGGCTGCCATTTCGATGCTGTTGTAACTTAATTGGATCCTTAACACGGACCGTCATTCACTTTTAACTAGTCTTGATCTCGATAAGCATAATCCATGAATAGTGCAGAAGTTTCTTTTTAGTTGCCTTGTAGTAAAAGTCCAAATTGTTTCAATTTACATTTTTGCTCATCCAAAAATATAATTTTGTATTTTTCGTATCTTTTCTGAGGTGCATTAAAAAATGTTGCTTCGCGCATCGCCCTCACCGTCACACACAAACACACGCATACAAACACCCAAAAATAAATGCAAAAAGAAAATTTTATTTATTTTGTTGTTATGCGGCCGGAGCAGCATTCTCGACCTAGAATACAAATTAAATTCCACAACATCATCAAAAGAATACGGTACAATAACAAGAATTCATAACTGTCCGAATGTCTCTGTCTCTGTCTCTGTCTGTCTCTCTGTCTGCCTGTCTGGCTGGCTGCCCACTGATTTGCCCAAATTGTACTCGGCTGTAATATGAGCCGTTATTTTCTATTGAAGGGGGGTGGGTTTGTGCACAGAGCGCAGACCTCGGTCGGCAGCCGCCTATGCTTCATCAATGGCCGCCGCGAGCGAGAGCCATGCTCTCTCCTTTCCACTAACGGCAAGAGCGAAAAGGATGCACAGAGTGTGCGACGAGTAAGAAATACTTATATGCAGAGAAGCCGCAGCACAGGACAGTGGTTGTTATCGCATCAATTGCAAGTAGTTGCTGTAACTACTCAGCATCCGATGGCAAACGCTGTGATATTCACAATTTTAACCATTGTACAATTCTCTCTTTCTCTCTCTCTCTCTTTCTATATTGGTGTAATTGCGGAGGACTCCAAATGAAATGAGTCGGAAACTGGAGCAGTTAGAGCTTTAAAGCGAAACAGCTGGAAATTCTTCATTCGACCCTTGTCTGAGCCCAATTAATATTTCATTTTTATGACTGCTCTTCTAAAAATCCACAGTTCGGCCATTTGGCAAAGCAAACAAGCTGAGAGCAGCGAAAGGGTCGGGAACAAGCGCCAATGGCAAATACCTTCTGCCGCTTAATAAGCGTCGGCTCGATGGAGTCTTCAGTCAAGGTGCGACCCGCCAGCCGCTGATGAAATTTGTTGGCCTTGTAACGTAATTAGGGCGTCCAATTGCCCTCGAGAGACGGCTTTAGCTTCAACTACTCATGCAAATTTTGGCTGCAAAATTAGTCAAATTTAATTAATTTCATGCCAATGGCTGGCAATTCGAGATCCTGATTAAAAACTTTGAACAAGTGATGAAGAAAACCCAGATCTGAAAAAAACATATTTCCGTTGCGAAATTGGAAATACCTCTTCATCAGTAGCGTTGTCTATTCCCCACGACATAATTTATTATTTCTATTTGATAACACAACCAGAATAAAATACCCAATAGGTTGTCTACTATCTAGTAAACTATAGTGGCGAAATGTTGGCAATTATACAGATATTGGAAGCATATACATATGCACCGTTTACATACATACATACATACGTACACACTTCAATGTATTCAGTGCAGACGTAATTTCATTATTTATTCAAAAGATCATCGACATGACAAGCCAGAGCCCAACTTTTGCACTTGAGTGTTCAAGTTCATTCTGCCCGTTGCCAAAGATACTAACACATGTGTTCATTTATATATGATATATAGATATATATACGTCTTCGTTGTTGATCCAAAATTGTGCAGCATTTCGTGCGCGTTCGTAGCGGCCAATCATATAAAGAAGACGTATTAGGAATTTAGTAAACAAAAATCGATTGGATTAAATTTAGATGCCTTTGAACTGGAATTACAAATATTTTTGGAAAATAATCATATAATCATAGGAATGGACGATATGAGGCAACAGGAATTTTTATATATCAAAGTCCAAATATCTTAATAATAATAGTAGAAAAGAACATTCGATAGTTACAAAGCAGATTGAAAAGAAATTACCTCAAGAGCATAATTGCCAGTTAAAATAGAAGTTCATTAGTTTATAAAAGTTACCAATTAGATATTAAATTGAGACGTGAAAATTAATTGACACGTTCTATAATATGAATGTTATCAACGGTATTTTCTTAAAATGAAATTCCAAGTTCTTGTTATATTTTATAACAGTAAAGACAGGTGGAGCTTATGTACTAGCTCTGATAAGTTGACTCACTATAAGAGGTGATTCATGTATCACGAATGGGAAACAGGTTAACTTTCAATAAAATGCAAGTCACTTAGACAAGAGTGGGTAATCTTAAGTACACAATAACTTTAAACTGTAATT
Organism: Drosophila buzzatii; assembly: GCA_035045845.1. Lineage (NCBI taxonomy): Eukaryota > Metazoa > Arthropoda > Insecta > Diptera > Drosophilidae > Drosophila > Drosophila buzzatii. The sequence goes on along the minus strand of JAWNOS010000610.1, from coordinate 2,505,828 downwards.
TAACGTTGATGGCAACAATAGTTTAATTTGTTAGTTAAGCAAGCAAAAAGCTGTGCCAGAATTATATATATATTTTTATTATCTGCATTATCTGCTAAGAGAGAACGATGGAAGGCTGTTTTAATTAAAAGCAGAAACACTGGCAAATTGCGACCACAAATTAAGCAACCAATTGAAGCGGGTGTGGAAAGAGCTTAATGAAACAACGAGCGGAAAGAACTCGGAAGTTCAAACCGCACGCAAGCCCAGGCAAGCAAATAAACGAGGTATTTATTTATGTGGTTTCTAAAGACGTCAAACTCATACATACCTGCCAGAGCAAGAGCTAGCTGACTGACTGACTGACTGACTGACTGGCTGGTTGCCTGGCTGCCTTGCTGCCTGGCTGGCTGCCGGCCTGCCCACAAAACTCATCGTAGTTGAGAGCTGCTTACATAATTGACTGTCGGGATAATTTACTTCCGTGCACTTGCGTGTTTATTAAATTTCTGGGGTTGTCTACGGGCATCGATTCAGAAAGCGAACACACAGTCTTGGCTGAGGGTGGAGTACTATGGAGCGACAATGGCATTGGCAATACGATAAACGGATCATACGTTGATATTCCGTAACCACATCTAGTTACACATATTGCTCATTAGTTGCCCCAGTTTGAGCTGCGACTGACTTAATGAAATGAAGAGGTACAGTGGCACAAAATGGCAAAACGGCGCAGTCTCTGAATGAACTGAATGAGTCCGTCGAATCTATGTGTAGTCTGTGGTGTTTTCTTTAATTCTCTAGATATTTTCATATTATAAATATAATATTCGATTGGAATATATACATATATATCATCAGTCTAGAATTCAAGTACATATATATACACTGTATTTCAACTGAATGAATACATTCCTTTTTGCTCCATTTGTTCGCTTTGTGTTGAGTGGAGGCCATTGTTCGACTTAGATTGCTTCAATTCGTACCTGGCTTGGCGCTTTCGAGTCGAAGGCGCTGCAAGTCACGTTCTGCAGCCAACCCATTTACTTAGCTAAACGATGGGGGTTGTACCTGCCGCCATCGTAATCCCCATTCCATTCCTCCGTTCCCCGCCCTAATGGCATCGGCAGGACATCAGCTTGCGCAAGGCTCGCAGAGCAACCACCCCTGACCCCGGACTAGAGTTTCGCACAGCCTGATACGTGGTCGCTGTTTCATGGGAGGAGATTTGCAATGGATAGGTATACGGTATGCCCAATTGATGAAAATCTTTCAGCCGGGCTACATACGAAAACACGTTTCTGAGCTTATCGTCGGGATATGGAAATTTCGCCATTTATTTGATCAACTTTTTCCCTTTTTTCATATCGAGACGGCATTTGCCGAAAAATAAATGGCAAAAGGTACAACAACTTTGGCCCAACTATTTCATATGCGGCACACACACTGCTACCGCCTCGAGGATTGTAATTTAGCAAAAATCATGTTGGCAAATAAAAATGCGAAACATCTAAAGCAAGTTGTGTGGCTTAAGGGATGTTGTCTGCATCGCATCTGCTTGCGTATCTGGTGCTAGTTGCACCTGTGCCACAGCTTAAATTCAAAGTTCGTTTGCTCCCATTTATGACTACCTTTATTTCATATATCTATATATTTATATATCGCATGTGGTATAGACTCACCCGTAACAGCTGTCGTCCCAAGTGTCCGCTCCTCAGGAGGGCCATGCACAAATATCCAACTGAAATTCCATGGAGTTACAGTTAATTAAAAAATGTATTAAGTTTATTGCATTTTTTTTTTTTAAATATTCTTGTATAATTTTGCATTATCGAAATATCATTTAAATTATGCTTAAAAGAGCATTAATTTTATATTTTATATTATTAATATATTAATTTACATATATTTAGCTTGCAGCTAAAGTTTGAGTAAGTTTTGGCCAATATATTTGTAATATAAAATAGTGGGAAAAAAATATATTTAAATATATCGATCAGTATTAAGTTACCCAGACTAGTGCCATTGAGATTTTTATGAGATATTGCGCAGCGCGAAATACATTGACATTATTTATGCAAATAATGAAACCAAGACGGACTGCTCATTAGGAATATATGTAGATCAATAGGTCGCGAAGACGGAAATTAAATAACAATAAAAATAATTCATAAAAGTAATAATAATAAATAAACATATTAAGATGACAATTTCTTTGCTTTTCTATTTAATCTCAAGTACATAAAATATTTAAGGAATTTTTCATTTCTCAACTTGATTATTAATGTTGTAATATTTAGATTACTTTACATATTTTCGCATCTAAAATTTCAGCTGCATGTGAACACATAATACACAGCATTGCGTGACACATTGCGGATCTTTCACATCATTACCTTACGCATGAACATCGTTGAATTGTGAGTGTGAAATATTTCCATAACAGGCTGTTACACAAGGGATTCAAATTGTTGGGTATAGAAGAGCAAGAAGAGTAATAGTTATCACTCTTCGCTCTTGCAGGAGGATGACAGAAATGTTGAACACTCTTATTATCAATTTGCGTATCGTATTAGGGGAGAATTGACAAATCAAAACAAATATTTATATTGATCGATAAAATGTATATGAAGAGTACAGGCAAATGTATGCAGTTAGAATATGTAAGCACATGCACATGTCCAACATCTATTCGCATATACCCTGTGCAAGGGTATGAATAACCTCAGAATCGTCATTGAATTTAAATGTATGCATATTTGGCGCACATAGGCAAGACCCAGGCAGATTTATGCCGAAACACGCTCCTCATCATTATTTCACGCTTATCATTTTATTTCAATGTTCCGGAGCACTGGGCCGCTCGTTGGAGCAGGCGCCGTTTTGTGTGCGAAAAGCAAAAAATACATGGAATGCAATAAATTTATAGTTGGTCTTGCGGATGGGTTAGAGGCCGGAGAGAAACAAGAAAAAGTTTTTATATCGATGTGGACCAACATACAGCAGCAAACAGCATCAGAACAGAGTGCGTCCTCATTGATGCATTCATATCCCATTGGGCCCAGTTTTGCGCACATGTACTCATGTCCCTGTATTCGCCCGATGTGCGCTCCATTACTCCACGGTTATTTGATTACGTCTCCGCGACGCAGCGCGTTGCGATGGCCACACTTAGCACACCCCCACCAAAGAGCACTCTCAACATGCTTGCGTTACTTTTATAGGTCGTGTGGTCGTGGAGTGCTGGCCTTATGGCCTGTGGATGCCCTGCTCTCAGATTCTCTCTTTCTCACCCTGCCTCCGCCTCTTCTTCACCCGTTCCCAATCTGGTTCTGTGCTCACAGTAGCCCTCGTCGTCATCACTGTCGAGTGGGCGCTTGTTTGTCTATTTGCTTGTTTACCACTCACCCAACCAGCCCATCCATAAATTCGGCATTCGCCATTGACCAGCACGAGGTTGCCAAGCATTCATCTATATTCCACCCACTCCACTCGAATGGCGTTCAACGACGTCATCATTTTTTTCACATACGAGTCTGCATATTTTAGACAAGCTTTTCAGTCTTGTTGTTGTTGTTATTAGGCAAATACAGAGTATTCCCCAATGGAATATGCTCGTGTGCATAAATTTCTGGTTAAGTCTATTTACAAGAATCACTTATCCCACATTACTCCAGCAATTGCAAATATGACAGAGCAGAACGACCAATGCCAAAGTCGGCACAGATCTCCTTCTATTGCTTCTGCTTCATCGATATAGATTCTTTTGCTTCACGTCTGTGTCTGGCGTCCAAATTGGTTACATTTTCATAATGAGACGCAGCCATTTTCGTATCGAACTCTCGAGACTCTAGATGAAAGCTCTTCCAACGGCATCGCCCCAAACCGCCAAACTTTTTCTCATTAATATTTTCCATTTTCGGAAGATTAGTAGCCAAAGAAAAAGTTTCGGTATCGCTGCCTTCCTCGGCGTTGATTTGTTGAATTCACTCTTGTTCAGATATATTTATGAGCGCTGCTTTCGGAATGGGGGTCACGACAGCGGATGGAATTCGATATACCGACTAGTGATTTCCAGAGGTATTCAATTAAGAGATTCAATTACGTGGCCATTCATTGTTGTTTTTTTTTTTTTTTTTACAATAATAGATAATATTATTATGCGTACAGCTGATCAAGCTAAGAACGAGATTTAAACTAGAAGTATATCAGGTTCCTCAGTAGACTTGCCATAGCCAGAAGAAGTAGAGTATTGATATATAATTCCTCAGATCTACCTAGAGAGTACACTTTATGACACCCGCTGTGGAAGTAGAACTTCCCTGTCGCGCTCAGCTGGGAAAGGGTTCTGCGTGTCTGTGACGCTCCAAATACAATTTCCCAAGAGTAGAAAATCGAGAATTTTTCTACAAAAAATGAAGCATGTCTAATATTCCAGGAACCACGACAACGACACCGGCATGGACATTGACGTCGGCGTCGTGTCGTTGTTGTTGCTGCTTTTATTTTCCTGATAGGAAAGTGAAAGTCTCAACCGCGCGATGCCGCTGTTTATGACAACCATAAAAACTGCAATTTTCTAGCTGCAATTTTCCCGTTTTCTGTTACTCGTCTCAATTGGTTTTCAGTGAACGGGTTCACATTGTGACCTGCGTTCCGCCTGCTTCTGTCTGCTGTGCTAACTGCGGCTCCGAATATGGACCATGTACCCAATGGCCACATGCTGTCGGACAGCACAAATATTTGCCATCGACAGCTGCTGCTGTCTCTTATGTTTTCTGTGTTTCTATTTCTTCAGCGAGACTCTTTGTTATGACAATTGACTGCAGTCTGTCCGCGAAATGAGTTTTATAGCCCAATCGCCTAAGAGCTCTATGCTATATACATATGTATGTATGTGCATATGTATGTTAAGTATGTTAGTTCATTCTCTCTGTGACTAGCCTGAACTTTTACATTGAGCTGCACACCATAAGTGTTACAGGGAGTAAATGCGATGCTCTCTTGTGGATCATCGAACCTGAAGCAACGATGGCGATGCCTACGCCGATCGTGATGCCATTGCAGGAAATCTTCCACAATAAAATTGCTAAATATTAAAAAAATATATACTTAATACCAAATGGCTCACTGCTGGGCGCTGATGGCCGCTGCAATACTTAAATGCATAAATTGCAACTTTTGCAAATCCGATTAAATGGCCCGCCGAGAAGAAACGGGTTTTCTGTTTGGAATTAAAATACGCATTCGAGTCGTACAGCCACACCCGATGCCAGCAAATACGACTGCCCATATACATACATATATGCATATACTAAGGTCTGTAACTTAAGCCTTAAGTATATATTTTATTGAAAGTATGTGGTCATTAGAGTCGCCCCTGAATAATGACTTTATTATACATAGATTTGCACAAGGCATATATGTACATACATACATAGGTAATCGAAATGATGATCTTAGTTATACTTCCAGTATATTTGGTGAATTTATACATTAGATATTAAGTACATATTTATTAAACGAATAAAAGGTTATTGTCGGAAATGATCGAATAGGATATACCCTCAACTTCTGCCAACTATAAAGAAATAAATTAAATCTGAAGTCAGAAATATTGATAACATATTCGCTCATCACATCAGCCAACATATATATATATTATATATACATTACTTTCTATGGCCTATAGAGTCTTATACTGACTTGTACTGGCTTATCCCATTCATATTCATTTTAAAGGGTAAAATCAATTAGTTTTAATTGTGATGAAGCATATATCATGTAACTCATTAAAAAAAATAATGTTGACATTCTATTGAAAGTATTACATGTCTGTAAGATATATGTATTCATATATATATTTTTCATATCAAATTTTATACCATAAATTTCGTAAATAAAATTGGACTTTAAGAATCAAATTGAAATGGAAATATTTTCAATTTAATAAAATTCTATTTGTAATAATTTCGTATTTTTCAAGTAGGACTGCAATTGTTTTGCACAGCGTTACTCAACTTGCATTGCGCATGGTCGAGCTTTCCGAAAGTTGCGTTACACACACACACACACACACACACATGAACAGCTATGTGTGGTTGTGTGTTGTTGAACGAAATGTCCACCATATTGTAGCGATATACTCAAGTGGCCCGACTCGCATCCGCATGAAAATTGAATGACTCTGGCACCATGTGCATGTGCATGTGCATGCGTATGTGCATGAGCATGTGCATGCGCCTGTGAATGTGTACGTGCTGTCACGTTGGCTACCGGTACAGGAATAAATCCATATGCCGCTCCGTTATGGCATTTCGTATCAGGCTGCGGCTGTATGCATACAAGCCACTGGACGAGGGAGCGAGACGGCGCTAGTAATGCGACTGTGGTTGGCATGGCGGCCACAGCTGTGCAGCGGCTGGCGCAGCACAGTTGCTGTTGCTGTTGCTGCCTCACTTGCTTTAATGCACAGCTCATTCAACTGCAGATAAGCAGCAGCAGCCGCAGCAGCGGCAGCTTAGCGCTTGAGCCATTAGGATATTCGTTTTTTTTTCTTTTTTTTAAATCATTTAATACAGCAGCTGAATCCAGCTCAAATCGATGGCTTTAAATTTGAATAATTCACAGAAAGTTTCTGTCTTAATATAGAAAGTTAATGGACAACGTATAACCAAGGAAGATCCATTTGAGTTATCGCCCTAGTCGAATATGTTAATTTGTAGATATTCAGTTAAGGTATTACCAAGGTGCATTAAAGAAGGGATCTATATATATTTGCTACAACATTATTCAGACTATTTGACACGCATTGTGTGGAATATTTACTCTCTGATTTGTTGTAACCAGCAAGCGAAAGGTATTTCAGACAAGGACTGAGTACGTGAAAGACCACAAATAAAACCAACTCATAGACCTAGAATGTCTGAGAGCCTTTTCCTAGAGATCAGAACTAGTTAGTCTGTGCGTTGCAGTGTTCCTTAACAGACTGCCAATTCATTGCTCCCGTACGCCCTTTCCAATTTGGCGCGTGCTTTGTTTACAGTACATTTCGAAAATGTGGTCCCAGCCTAAACTTAGAATCGACTACGTGGGAGCTCCGGGTTGGGGTGGTTGGGGTAGACTGGGAACTGGTAGATGTGATGCTGAAGCGATTGGCCTGTCTAGGAATCTGCTGCGACTTTCAGCATTCGGCATTATTATTTATTTTTTGCTTTGTCCCAAGTGAATTCCTCGAAACGTGATTTTCGGCGTTGGAGACATTTGTTGTTGCTTTTGTTGTCGCTGCACGCTAAAATTATGATGCGAAACGAAAATGCGTACAAGTCAAGTACGAGCCAAGAATGACTGAGAAGTTGAAATATATACGCAGTCTATACGTATATATGTATATAGTATGCTATATAGTAAATAGACTGCAAGGTGCAGAGGCATATACATACATACGTACATATGTACATAAGCGAGTGTACGTGTCTCATACTTGAACAATAGGATTGATATAGATGAAGGGAAGGGCATGGGCCGGGTAAAATGGAAACAACAACAGAAATTGGCAACCGAAACAACGGACAACAATATCAACAACAATGGAGCATGCCCATGATGATAATGGAATGGTAATGATAGTTTTGCTTTCGTTGCTGTGTTGCTGTTGTTGCTTCCGCTGGCAATGAACGAAATGGAAACCCAACGAAAAACGAAAATAAAATCGAAATGGAAATGGAAATTGAAATGGAAAAATAACAAGAGCAGCACCAACACAACTCGGGCACAGTGAACTGACTCTGGTTTACCCTGTAGTCCTTCCACTGCTACAGAATTCAATTTGCTAATAATTATAATTACTGGGTAACTATGTATAGAAATTATTTAGCTAGATAAATATTGCTGTCAACTCCCATTAAGGTCAATTTCAATATATTTACAGGGTATAGCAACTGAGCCAGCAACCTAAATGGAAGCGAGCATATATCGCTTTTAGACATTTCTCAAATACATACATATACATCCAAAGATATATATGTACACATGTCACACACACAGATATACACACACACAACCAATCCCAATTCACTTAAGATTCAAATGTATGTATGTAAGTATGTATCTGCGGCGGGTCGGATAGAATATATTTTAAGTTTTTCTCTTCTTCTTGGGTATTATTATTATTTTTTTTTTCTTTTTTCTGTTTTCGATTTTTCTTTCTTCAACATGTTTAATTTTATCATAGCAAACAAGTAAAAGGAAAACTAAAAAAAACACACAAACACACCGAGAAAAATGGAAAAATCATCGGTGAAATTTGAAAGCTTTTAGGTAAATGAAGTATTTTTGGCATTTGTTCTTTTCAGTGGGAGATCACGAGAACAACATTTTATACAAAATGCAGCAGAATACGGAGCACGATTGAATCTTAATTCATTTACTCTTCAGCTCGAATTGAAGGCAATGAAAGATGCGAGCAAGGTTCGCATGGCCAAAGAGGGACCCGGGCCCCACAGTGGAAGTCTCGATTCTGAATTCTGAATTCTGATTAGAAATAACGTCTACAGCACATACTAAATGGCAGCAACTCATGTTGACAGCTCGAATGAAATATGGCTGCAACGGAAATACTAAATGGAAATCCATTCTCGATTACCATTCTGCCTGCCTGCCTGCCAAGCATATCTGCGGGTGTGTGTGTGTGTGTGTGTGTGTGTGGGGCACCGGATAATGTCAATCAGCGGACATTCTTCATTTTTGTTTACTTACTTCACCTGACTCCACTAGCACGTCTTTTGGCATGGCCGTTGGCCATGGCTCGCTTCCAATCGGCTCTTTGCTTCACTCTGTTTATTTACACTAGCCCTGGCTGCACAGTAGAAGTTGCAGTTAAAGTCAGAGTTGCTCAAGGGCTCAGCACTGACTGCCACACACTCCAGTCCGAAATACGTTCACAAATAAACATTTGCTTCGACTATGCCTTTGGTTTCCCGACCAATGCCAATGGCAATTAGCGGAGCCCATGTCGCCAATCGATTTCGATTGCAATTCAAATCGAGCCCAAGTGCAGCCTGCAAATTGCAATTAGTCACGTTCCATTTGAAAGAGTAACTAACTACGCGTAGCCTAATTGATTCGCAATGGCTCTAGATACTAGATAGCAGAATGATTCGCTACATAAGATGATTTTAATGTAAAACTTGTTCCGAAAGAAGTTTAATCTGGGACACTTCACTAATCTCCAATCGATTGTCAATCGACTTCGCAGTTTTTAAAGCTCTTCACTCACTTTTCGCCCACTGTGCATTGACGGGCATAGCTCAGAAGCCGCTCCAGTGCTTTATAGCAATCAAATTATTCAAGAACGCAGCGATATTGAAGAAGAGGCATATTTCTTGCCCGCTCACCTGTACACACCTGCACTGCAGAGACCGCAAGCGACGCCGCGACTCTTTGCCATAAAAAATAAAAAATTACGAAATTGTCATCACTTTTACGACTCGTCGCTGTTCTCCACATCGAACACTGGAACTGTGATTGGGCTTGGGCCTGGACTGGCATATGCCGCGGATGAGCTCGTGATGGTTGCGTGTCGTACATTAGGCAGCACCTGGTCGTAGGCCATCTATCTATCTACCAAAAAAAACGAAATGAGCCAAGCTACTGGAATTGGAATTGGGAGTGAGCCTGAATAATTTTAATGGGCTGTCAGAATGATCATAAAACAATTAAATGCACCTCGCACTTGCGACTCCCTCTCATCCCTAGACAAGAGTTGAATCGACAACCTGAGTATTAATGTACATACATAAGTCCCGTTTGGCTGCCCCTGCCCTTGCCCTTGCCCTTGCTCTTGCTCAGTCCCTGCCCCTGCCCCTGCCCCTGCCTGGTTGCTGTTACAAATCAGAATACATTGCCAGTGGGCAAGGCCCTAGTGCTCTTCACGCTCGTCTTCGGTTTTGTCTTCTCCTCTGACACTAATTGGCTGCTTTATAGCCCAGTTAAATCGTAAAACTGAAATTTTATGCATTGTCACTGAAACGATTATGACGTCCGTTCGCAACAGTCGGAGTACAGTTCAAATCGCGCCCTGCTCAAAGGGGAAGTGGATCCATTGAGCTTACGGTAGCTTAACGCTGCTCAGATTTATGTCTTTGCCCACAATATTATTTTTCTTGTTTGTCAATTTACAATTGCAATTTGATTTCGGCTGTAAGGCTCCCGTTCTTCTTCTTCTTCTTCTTCTTCTTCTTCTTCTTCTTTATTGATCGCATTTCGCACACACTTCAGATTGTTATCCTCCTCATCTGCGATGCCAAGTAACTGAAATATGTTCTAAAAACACACTTTAAATAAGTGTACCAAAAATATATATATCTTTCTCAATTGCTTTCAATTAGAATAAATAGAAATATAAGTTTTGCATGAAGTAGGTGACGAATAACGGACTCAATATGTACATATGTATATTTAAATGTACGTACATATTACATACGAATTGCACTGCTTGACTATTCAAATTTAGTTTAGTTGGTCAAAGTGCGAGGCTGTGACGAAACGTTCAATTCACTCACGTTATCATGAATTATGAATGTTGTTATTCTGCTCGCCTCCTTATCGATTACATGGAACTGTGTGAAATCGATTATCGATATACAATACAGCAGGGTGAAGAGCAGAGAGTGGACAGAGTCGGATCTTTCAGATAATTATGAGAACATGGTATGTTTTTTTGATTTTCCAATTTACGATTGGATATTAGTCGAGACGCAAACCCTGAAGAGTGAATCTAGTTAGCATTTGCTGTTCGTATGATGGAATGTTGAAATGATGGAATGGGCTGAGCTGGCTGATGAATTTTCCTCGCTGGTGCTATCCTTATTGCAATTGCCAGCAATCATTCTTATCAGAATTCACAGTGCTAGCAGTCAGCAGTCAGAAGGGGCGGCTGCGGACCATTGTTATTAGGATACACAGCCAATCACCCACACAGCAGCGAGTTGCATTGCTAAATTGCATCGACAGCCAAGATTGTTGCCAAATGGTGGAAGAGCGCATTATATTTTCCTGCGCAACAAAATCCCTCTGTAGAATGCATGAGACGGAGCACGGAGATGGATGCAGAGAAGGAGGCGGTGGCGGACGCGAAGGCAATGGCGAAAAGTTGTGAAAGCGAACCGAACCGAAAAGAATGCAATGAATGCGGGCAAATCGTAAAAAAGGAAATTGCATCTACCCAAAGCTCAGAAACTTGCGCAGGACTTTGAGATTCTCATAAATTCTAACAAGATTTCAAGCTGCGCCGCGTCATCCCATCGGAATAGGAGTTGCATTGGCTGCTGTGTGCTGGGCATGCCAACTATTCCACGCGGGGGTAGGTTTATGCAGAGGCAGACCAAACAAAGGCGTCCACTAGGCAAGAAGCGGCAGCAGTCAAGCAAGAGCGCAGTGCAAAGAGCGCGACCACAGACCAAAAATATGCGACGTTCAAGAGAGCCGCATAAGCTTGAACAGGTGCAGCATGTGAAGAGAACCCGTTTAAGGGAGCGACAGAATGGATGAAGAGCGCCACACCAATACCAATGCACGATGCCGGTCTTAAGAGAGGAATGCTTCAAAGAGCGCGCACGCACACAAGCGCAATCGAACGAGAGAGTGAGAGAGGGTGAGAGAGAGAGAGCAAAGAGCGCAGGCACTAACACAAGCGCATTGATAGTTGTGGATGTATTAGTGAGCTAGCGCGAAGCGTGTTTCATATTAAAAATATTTAGCTATGCTTATGAGTAGAAGATATATGGAAAATTGTATTAATTGTGTATGCATTTGCTTTTAATTAAAACAAATGGTAAATGACAAATATGTATTAAAGGAGAAAAATCCAATTAGAGTATCGTTCTAGTGAATCCTATTGGCATTCGTCCAATCAACTTTGCACTTAGCAAAGACAACATCAAAATGGTTCATGTATTCGATTGCAACCCTCTGAGCAGGATGCAATACACATGTCTCCTTCGCTCTCATGTGTGTGCCAATATATCTGGCTGTTTCAACCCCAGCAAATGGCAGAGCAGTCCGACTGTTCCATTTCATTCTTTCATTCCTTTACTTACCTTGATAGCGTCGCTGCCGCTGCTGCTGCCTCGGTCGCTGTCGTCGTCTCTGTTTCCATTCCGTCCTATGTCAGACGAGGTCGCGGTCCGGGCACAACGCAGGCGCACTTGCTCATCGAATGTCGCAGATGCGGCAGTGCGGCCTGGCACAATGTCAAAAACGCCGCACAAGCAAAAACAACATTTTTCTGGTACCGATATTTCAGTCACGTTACAGAACTTCACAATAGCCGCCGCCGCAGGTGAGTGCCGGTGGCTTGCCAGCATGCCAGCATGGCCGCTACATGGCGGTTCCCTCTCACATCCAAGATGGCTGCCGCTGCCGCTGCCGATGCCACTGTCGTTGCTATGACAACGCGTTCTCTTCATTCCATTTGAATGCGTCGGCGCCCCATGGCCTTCTGCTCTCACATTCTAAGCAGGTTCTTGATTCGTCGCCATTGGTTTTATCCGACGGCATTTTGTAGTCTTCAGCTGAAACAAAAATTAATATGAAAACAAGCAATTTAATACCTTAATCAAAGGAAAATAATTCAATTAATATTCAAACCTTTAGGAATAGGTACGAACATTTCTTAGTTATAATTGAAATTCTATTGAAAACAGAAAATTGTTCTCATATGAAAAATATATACAAACTGCTTTATGATTTCACAATTCCATGCACTGTTTCGCAATATTTATTTATATATCTATTCTATATTTTAAATATATAAAAATTAGCCAGGGAAAATATAGTTGATTAAAACATTGAACTGCAATTGATCGTTTTAAGTTATTTATTAAAAATGCAATTTTTTTTTTTTTTTTTTGAGCACACATGTAAATACATATATTTGCTTCTTTATAGTGTTTTTAAAAGAGTAACTATATATTTCGCTTCTAGTATCTAAAGTTTCAATCTTTTAGAGAATATACTTCGAAATCAAACCAACATGTGAAATGAACTCAAATATCTTCTTAATGAACATAAGCTTTGATTGCTGTTAGCAAACTAATGCAATAAAAAGTTAGCCTGATTTCGATTTGCTACGCGAACACAATGGATGAAGCAAATTCAATGGCTGAAACATATTTAACCAACGCCTTGTTGACATTTTCCAATAAAAATAAATAAAATAACATTTGCTCTGGAAACACCTTCTGATGAGAGCTGCCTGAATAATGCCGTCGCTTTAGCTGGCTGTGAAGATTATGTTGGCTGTCGCCTGGGAGTATTAGAAATAAGTCTCGGGCGAGGGGCTTGGATGGAGGCGTGTGCTCGTGCTTGTGTTTGTTTGTGCGTTACGCATTTCAATACAATTTAATGTCCCATCGAGCTCCATCATCATCGTCCGCTGACGACTCGCAGGAGCAGCAACAATTGAACTAGATAACATCGCGCCACTGCCCAAAAATTGAGAAGATTTTCAGAAAGGCAAACAATGGCAAACCTAAGTCTGTGGCTGAGGCTAAGGCTCAGGCTAAGGCTAAGGCTAAGGCTAAGGCTAAGGCTAAGGCCACGGCTAACGCTAAAACTGAAATACTATTTCCGGCGTACGGGCAGTGCCGTATTTTTATTGGAAATCGCTTATCTCAGCTTCAAACGCCCGCCCAGTGCAAAAACGTGTCCACAGTCAGGAAGCTCGAGCACCGTGGAGCGACACTGATATATTTTTTACAAAAACTTACAAAATTTATAAAGTAAAACTTAAAGAAAAAAACTGGAATTATAAAGAAAATATATATTAATAATATACGTATATATTTTCTTTATAATTCCAGTTTCAGTCCATATTTCATTATCTTTTGCTCATTAATGAATATTGTATACATATATACTTATACTGAAATCGATTTTATTTATTTGTTTTTTAAATACATATATGTCGATGTTTAAAAGAAAAAAAATGTAATTAATTTATCTCATATCAATTTATATATCTTTATTTTTCACTTGTTCAACAAGTGTACATTTTTCTAACAACAAGTTAAATACAAAAATATATAATATAAACATATATACAAACATTTTTTTTGTCACAGTAAAATTGATATTTAACATATTAGATAAAAACTACTGAGTCTCTTAGCAATTATCAATCATCTTCTTCATCAAATATAAAGAATATTATATATTATTTGATTATTTGATAACTGAAACTGACTATCAAAGACCCCAAGTCTACCCACTGTGGGAAAACTGTGTTGGGGTCACCTACAGCCAGCGATTGCCTGGGTTTGCTATTTAACTGACAAACGACGGAATTAGTTGTACGTTTCGTTGGCATTTCAGTTGCCTGCACATTAATCTGAGCCCAACCTCGCATATCAATGTGACAGTCGCCCCCACCTCTCTGGAGGCATTAGGAGGCGATGCCTAAAACGATACGGCTTGGAGCTTTTTAGGGATTTTCTGGTTCATTGCTATGTATTATCGGAGGCTCGCATTGGTAGATGGGGTTAGCTCGTGTTGAATTGCACTAATTTAGTTGGGCTCAAATGCCGCTGTTCGTTCCAGCGCCCTTTGCCATGTTTTATGGTGATGAGTTCGAAGTTCAAGCATGTTCAGCATAAATATATGCGTAGATTATCTGAACTACAGAGCAGCGCAAAGGGCCTGAGCGAGGACAATCCATTTAGAGCAGCTCAGAGCTCGTATTGCATTGTAAACTAGCAAATGGAAAAGTATTTTATTATGTTTTCGAAGATTCGTAGATTGCAACAGTAATTATACTTCATATTTTTCTCAAGGTTTCATAATCTTTTGTCGCTGTGCAGCACAACTAAGAAAAAAAAAGGGATAATGTTGATGTTTCACGGACAAGCGAGAGCTGTTTGATAAAAATGTAGTGCAGGCGAATGACCTTCGAGCGATTGTAGGATTGAAATTATATGTTTCATGCGCATATTCATAACTGGAGCGACCTCTAAATACTGAAAGGATTCATTGGCTCCGACAATAAAACTATAAAAGACCAGAACAAATGGTCTTTATGCCGCTGCGGCTGCTTCTTTCCCTTTCTCTTTCCCTCTCACTCTCTCCTCCCTTGAGACCGATCCCGCTGCGTATTTAGTGCGCCGACTTTCAGACTGTCAGACTGTCGGACTAGCAGCCTTCCCGGCGCGTAAGTCGCTCGCCGATACCAACAAAACAAGCCCATTAGCCGGCCGCATGTGTTCGTGTCTTTTTTATGCCATTGCCTCTTTTCTGCCTCTTTTCTCAGCTATAGGCAGCATCTTAGCCGTTGTTGTTGTTTTAAAGAGGTGGCAGCGTGTTGGCTTGTTTATCTCTTGAACGGTATCTGTAAATGTATCTATATTTCTTTGAGTTGACATCGCTGAATTATGTATGTATGTATATACCAACATCTATCGTTGGCCGTTGGCTCTGAAATTGCGCGTGTCAAGTCTCCCACTTAAGCCCATCTAATGTAGCAAACAGAAATTCGTTAAGCTAGCCGTATCCACTGGCTGTGGCACGAGCAGCATTCTTGCCACGCCCGTTACATGCTCCAAGGATGGTTAGAAATTTTATGCTCAGCTTGCCAACGTCAACGTCAACGTCAACGCCAACGCCAACGCCCTGACCCCATCGCCATTCAGCTGAATAGCGATGACAGCTTGCCATGCAACGTGGCCCCAGATCTGAGGCAAAGGCGTGAATTCCTTTTCAGCTCCTTCTAAGTTTTCATACTGTCGATTTTATGCATCTGCTACACTAAACAAAATATTCCAAAATAACTCAACTTTCAATTTATTTTCAGGTAAGCCAAAATGAGAGAACAATCATTTCTTATTAATAAAATAAATACCATAAAAATAAGAAAATTCTCTGTCTAAAATTATTACACAAAAGTCTCTCTGTTTTCGTTCAGTGCAATTGTAATTTGAACCAAAAGCAAAATGTGAAAACTGAAAAAAAAGAAGAAAAATGTGCGAGGAAAAAATAAAAGTTGCTTCTGCTGTCGCTGCTGCTGCTGCTGCTGCGGCTGCTGCTGCTGCTGCTGCTCGTCAACATAAAACTTGCAAAATAAGTTTCGCATGTTTCAGCAAACTCAGGTACGAGGATTTTTGGTACTGGAATACATAGTGAGTGGAGGAAGAGGGGCCGCTTGAATATGCAGCAAATATTCTTCTTCTTGTCCTCAGCTCTCTGTTTTATATGCTGAAATCGGGGCCCGCCCCCCTGAACGACAGCCACGCCAAGCAAAATGAGGGACTGGCAGTCAGCATTGTGGCTCGTAAGCCGCTTGGAGTGGGAAACACGAAATGTACCCCAATTTAATCAAGAATTCTATTCTGTAAATGACTGGCACACGAATGCGAAGCACCAGCGGCGTGAAGCATGTAACAGGAAAGACAGGAGAGGGCACAGACTGTACTGCAAGAATTTTTATTTCGCGTGTCAAAAAATTGCATGCCCCCATGCCAAGCTCAAAGGCTTGAGCCCCGCAAGGCAAAATGAAACTTTTGCAATGGTACTCTGGATATCCCTACAGTCTCAAGTACAATATGTTATTATTCATATTCGTAGACTTCTGTGAGAATGCAGTGATGGTTGGATTACTGCGAGACGTGAGACTCGCCTCATACTAATTTGCTAATAAGATTGTTTAGTAATAAATTATTTACAAAATTCTTTTAATGCATTTGAATTAGTTAATCTCTCCCTCCCTTTAGTAATCTATGAGACCGAGAAGGGAGAACGACACTTAGGCAGAAATAGGCATGGGTTGATCAATTCGGCTGCACAGCTCTGATCGAGAATATATATATTTCTTCCCAAAAAGCCAAACTGTAAGCTCGGAATATCTTACAGCGAGAAAGTCTCAAATTGTCGATTAGACATAACAAACTTAAATTTTTTTTATAGAGTAAGCGCTGCTAATGGTTGCTTCGTCTGTTCCAAATATTTTTGGAATGCTCTGCTCAATTCGCTCAGGAATGACATTGGCTATGATCGGCCAAAACATATCTCAAGCAGTAAACTTTCTATTTTAAAGAATTGTTTTCTTTTCTGAGTATTAAATTAGATCAAGAATATATATGTTGGCCGGCCACTCCAACATCGGCCCATCACACACACATTTGATCAAAATCAAGGGGGTATACAAAGTCAATAGCAGCAAACACTTTAGGCCTTGTCGTTGCTCAAAGAAAACTCGAATCTCGATTTTCCCATTATAGAAACGCATAAATTGATATGCGACTATTTATGCAGTCTCCGAGCAAACAATGAAAACTGTACAAATATCTGAAATATTTGAAGTGAGGAAACGAGAGAAACTGAATAATGCCGAGATACTTGAGCAAGGGGAAGCTGGAGCTAAGTGGAGACTGCGGCTGCGACTGGGGCTGCAGACGGACGGAGCAAAATGGCTGGCGTTGTTATTGAAATAAATTATTGTAAATAAATACGAAAAGCGAATTTATGAAGTCGTTGCTTATGATGGCATGTTATGTTGCTTGCGCTGCGCTGCGCTCGACCATGCCGGCATCGACTTCGACATCGGCTTGGGCTGTGCCATTATTTCTGTTTGGGTACGTCCAGAAACGAGCGCCGTTAAAACAAACAGCTTATTATGCCAATGACATTTGCGATGGCACAGCCATCAATACACGTAGGCTTGTCTGCAGGCCTAGAGCATGCTGGACGTGAACGTGAATGTGGATGTGGATGTGGATGTGGACGTGAATGAGTGAGGGGCGCCAATGATAACTGGTAAAAGTTGCGGAGGCCAGGCTGGATGACGAGTCGTCGCGACGTCTGGCAAGTGAAGTCGAAGGTTGCCACAGTTGCCACAGTTGCCACAGTTGCCACAGTTGAGGAGTGGGCTTCGAAGACTTTTGAATTTGTTTATTTGTTGTTATTTGTTATTTGTTATTTGTCATTTGTGTTTGTTATTTGTTGTTTGTCATGTGCCGGACTCCCTGTCTTCGGGCTGATGGCGTCTGCCCGTTTGTTTGTCTCTGGCTTCGTTTCCTCATTGCGCTTGTAAACATTCCGCTGGCAATTGAATTCGTTTCAATTTATTTACTGCACACTGTGCGGCAGAGGAGAGCGGAGAAGAGCTGTTTGCGAGATGCGCGGCCAATAACAACATGGAGGTATGTTTTATGGCAGCAGGCAGCCCGGCCATTGAGGGTTCAATTGGAAAACGGAATCGTTTTCTTGGCATTTCCAATTGAAAAATGTACACCAAGAGATTCGAGTCTTTTATATTTTCTATTTCCATTTATGAATCAAACGCAGCACTGAAGCACGTGGGCCAAGAAGGGGGACAGGCGAAGGTGCTGTAGCAGTGGAATGCAATAGGCCTTAATTATGAGATGACGTTGGACTCCTCGGCTGATTCAGCTTATTTATCTGCTCACTCACAGCCGGCTAAAATAGTTTGGACGGTTTCTTGTTTTGTGGCGATGGCGTTTGTTTTATTGCAGATTCAAATAGTTTTGAACTTTCTGTCGGTTTAACATGCGCTGGAATTCATCTCAAAGGATTTTTGGTGCTCAGCTCAAAACTAGAAACTCTCATAAGAAAGTTTACGATACGAGTGCCCTGGTAATAGCACGCACATGCAAATACACAGAGACAAATGAATGTGTACCACTTCCGTTCCCTAGACAACATACGATAAAAGCCAGTGAAGCACTAATTAAGAACTCTTAAGTGCTAACCACTCCCGAAAGACATCCACTTCACAGTGGCTGCCCCATGACAGTTTAAGCAGCAATTACAAAGTTCGCTCATTCCCTTGGTAGGGCCTTGGATTGGAGTTGTCCAGCCTGACGTCGTTCTTCCCTCACTGCATTCCATGGCTTGAGTTCTCTTATCGTTTCATTCTTTTGCATAATAATAATATGCTTTGGCAACTCGAATCAGGGTTACCCACATCGCATCTTCCTTTCTTCATAATTCCATTTCTTGCAGTGCAGCATCTTGCAGTCTCCTTTGGTTTTCGCCTGTATGCTTCGCTATGGTTTCTTGGCACCCGGAATGGGTTTGCCCAATAACGCGAAACGAAGCGAAATTTCTCTTGGCTCCAGCAGCGCGGACAGCGATCTTTACTTTTTACGACAGCCAGCTTACTACTCGCCATCCTCGTTCTCGTCGCAGCCTCAAAAAACTTGAAATGCAACCAGCGCGAAATTGCAACAGCAGCAGCAGCAGCAGCAGCAGCAGCAGCAGTAAGAGCTGAGCTGGGGCAAGCCAAAAGGCGCCAGTTGGCTAAGCGCATATAAAAAAGTTTTAGATAAATTAAGGTGGAGCCTGCACGAAATCATTTTCAGCTGCATTAAACTCTATTCCAGAAAAGTAAGCAAAAGCAATCTACTGTCTACTACATGTGTACTCAAATTATTTAAAAAATTATGTATTAAAACAAGCCTTCAAGAACTATTTGTCATGTCAAGAAGTTATTGATATAAGTTCGTAGGTATGTAGGTAAATGAAAGACTGATAGAGAGGGAGAGGGAGATAGAAAGAGAGAGAGAGGCGCCTTAAGAACATGGCCGTGCTCTGACTCGGTGACTTATTACATCTGCGCTGCTCTTCTTTAGTGCACAGTCATGGCCGTTGCCGTTGCCGTTGCCGTGGCCATTTCCATTTCCATTCGCATTCACATTCCCATTCCCAGCACTGTCAACCACCAAACGCCAACTGGCAAATGAAGTCGTAAAAAGATTGGCCAAAAGTTTTTGTGTGCTGTGCACAGAAGTACACACATATAAAAATAGCAAAGTTGGGATTAGTTTCATCAAGGATAAGCCAAGTGCTGGACACGATGTTGGCTGGCGTGCATATAAACGAGGCGAGCACTGCAGGACTAGCTGCCTTCGGATCTGGCTCCGCTTTTCGCCGGCCACTTCGCAATTTGAGCCAAAAAACTTTTTATGCAGTTGCCTCTGCTTGGCTCTACTGCGGCTAAGTAACATTATACGTCCACATATGTATATATATATATGTATTTATATGCACATAAGTACGTATGTATGTACGTGTATGCCAAGTAGATTTATATAGACAGGGTAAACTTTTTGAATTCATTTTACATGTTACACGTATCACAAGCAATCATATACATACGTGTGTGTGTGTGTGTGTGTGTGTTTATTTTCGAGCATTCAACGTACAAAGATGTATGTATGCTACCTTTATGGTCGCTCCATCTCGAGGAAAATACATCTAAGCACGTATGCAGGATCTGCATAATTTATGCTTTCAGGTGGGCAGAGCAAGCATCCCCACAGCATCCCCACAGCCCGGCGAACACATTGGCCTTCTTGCTGCCAAGGATTACCCTAGAAAATTAGGTTTCCATTTTCATGGACCCGGACGCAGTAGATCGTATAAAAACGGCACGACCTGGCCGCCATCTTCATAACTGAGCGACTGAGGCACACAGACAGCGCAGCGAGTGATTGGGGCGTGGGCGGCAGCTGCGGCGAGGGGCAGATGGAGAGGAGGGGAGGACGAGGGAGGGAGAGCTGCACGCTCAAACGAATTTATATATTTGTGTGCTCGTTTTATGACTAATATCTCGGAATATCTCTGGGCACGGCAAATGTCAGTGACGCTCGACAGCCGCACTATCAATCCCCTTGCAGAATCCCCCGCTCCGCAGCAGCGTCCCGTGCACAGTCGCATATTTTGCAGCGCTGTGAAAAATAAAACACAAATATAAACCCGGGCAAAAACAAGTATAAAAATTTGTTTTTCCAACATTTGCCAACGAGCAGAAAGACACGATGGCGTTGTTGTTGTCAAATTGGCATTGACGTTGACGTTGACGTTGACGTTGACATGAGCTGGAGCTGTGGACATAGATGTCACAGGCAACAGGAGCTCAAAGCCATAGCAGTTCCTAAGTATTAGAGTTCCACACCACACCTCCTGCCAGGCCACCCCGCCCCTTACGAGGCATGTAATTTATGTTGTTTGTGTCTCTTGCCTCATGTTTGGTTCATCCCCGAGCAGTTGGAATCTTACAATACAAGATTATTAATATTCACTTAAACAAGAAGAACTCAAATAACACAATATTATTTGAGATATATTTTTATAGCTTGGCCCAAATCTTCTCATTGCTAGTAGCTCTGCCAGAACAGAGGCTTCTCTTTCTCTCTCTTTTCTCTCTCTCTCTCTCTCTCTCTCTCTCTCTCTCTCTCTCTCTCTCTCTCTCTCTCTCTCTCTCTCTCTCTCTATTACTGAATTATTTTTGACGGACACAATATATATAGACAGTAAGATATGAGATAGACAAAGAGAAAGGCCTGACTAATATATCGACTTCCTTCAGTATAATATAGATATATGTAGATATAACAAAAAGCAAAAAAATCTTCTTAACCAGTACGATATAGCGGGACTGACGGACGAGCACGTGTGTTGCCTACAATCCGTTGCTTACCAATATTATGGATATACATATTAATCACATTCACTTGCACTTATATGCATATAGGTATATAAGAAGAAGTAAGTCGCAAAAATCAGAAATTAAAATATATAAAATCATATTTACTATACGCAAAGTAAAAACACTTTACATCTTCAGGTCATGCCTAGAAAATATTATTGTAGATATTACTAGATATTTGGAATTTCTCCCTTTTAGAGTTCAACATATACAAATAATCCGACATACCAAGTTCATGGTGTGCGTAGCTCAACCTTTCCCCCGAAAATGTATTCAATATTGCTTTGCCATGTTCCCATAAGTAGTAACTACAGAATTGGGTGGATTAATGCATCTTTAGCATGCGAATGCATGCATGCAAAAAGTGCACAGGTTAGCATATTTGCATTTGTTTTGTATGCACCAAACAGCAGCTCTACTCATAGATAGATTTTTAAAAATTCAACTCCATTTATACATATATTATCGTTTATTATATTATAATATAATCGAATGCCTTAATATCGCTTCCCTTGCCAAAAGTTAACTTGTATGAGGGCTAACTCAAAGGGAATGTGCTCAAATCGAATCAAATCAACTTTTCCAGTATAATGCACAACCGATCCAAGATCCAAGAGTACATTTTATAGATCCAAGAACACATTTAATATCAGATTGTGGTTAAGCATAGGCATAGAATAGGTAAACAAAGGAGAGAAATATATATACACATATGCAAAGATACATGTCCATAAATGCTGTATGTATTCCAGAGTTGAAATAAACAAATGATGCCAAAGTTCATAGCTGTACATCCGTGTACCTCAAAGAATCTTTCTCACGTGTAATATAAAGTTTTCAGAAGTGGAATTGAAATTGTCCATCTTTGCTCCAGGCCAGATGAGGAGCATGAAGAAGAGAGGGAGTCATTAAGGCCTCTGCTTACTTCTTATGCATGTCGCATGGGCAATAACAATAACATATGTATATCCAGCATGGCAAGTGCTTATTCTTTCGATTCGCTTATTCATTTTGCTTCTTGTTTTACGTCTGGCCATTCGCTTGTCGCTTGTCGCTGCGAACACAGTGGGAAGTTATTGCGAAAAATATAAATATTCCCAGAGAAATGCACACAAAATCGAGGGGCAAAACTCAAAATTGATGTGGAGACTAAGTATGTATATATTTCGATTCCTATTGGTGCATGTGTGGGAAACATGTTTTATCTAGGCTGCGGCGATTTCATGCTTTATGCATCCATAACTTTCAGTTGGGTTCTGCTTTTCGTAAATAAAACGCGGAAGACACGTTTTCGCTCGACATTCGATATGCGACGACGTTTGACACTGGCAATTGCAAATAACACAAAATCCGCACATATTGAAATTTTGCGCTGTGTGTTGAATATCAAATTGATTTCTCCACGACAGCCGCTGCCAAAATGGAGCGCGGCCATCGAGAGATGTAACGATTCCTTTGTTTCAATCAAAGTGGAACCGGATAAGGCGGATCAAGCTGCCTTGGATAAAACGACATCCATTCAGATGATTATCTGATTACGCTTTTTCCATATACATGTATTTTAAAAATGATCTTTATTATATACTTGAATATTAATTGTAATTATTACATCATGACATAGTGACATTCATATGTATATGCCAACCCAAACTGAAATTCTGTAGTATTTCCTTGCTTTCAGTTCATCTTAGCGAAATCACTCGAAATGCCCAGATGTAAGCATGGGTGTATTATGTAATCGTATCTTATTTTTTCTCTCTTCGTCTCTTTAAGAATTATTACAACTTGTTAGTTTAAAATCATACATAAAAAAACTATAATATTGATTCTTAAGTATTTAGTTAACACTTTCTATGTTGTAATAGTTTCAATAGTATCACTGACCATTCTTGGCTGTGAATTGGGACATAGCAGGCCGGTCTGGCAAATAAAACACCTCCATCTGGTTGGTGATACTATTGTTATTTAAAAATTCTGTACTTTATTAGGCTTTATTATAATACAATTAAAGTATTCTTAAGTTTGAATCTAGTATTGTCAACACAATAAATATTTGAAATACATTACAAGTCTGTAGCTCTTATAGTTTCGGAGATCGAAACGTTCACACATACACTGGACAGACTGTGCCCAAATCGTCTCTATCTTCTCTTATATACATATATGTAGTTTGATTCCTGGCACTAGACACCAGTAACTACAGTTGGAGCACAGCTCGGAAGGTTTAGTGAATACCTTGTGTGGATCCAGGTGAAACGCAAGCATTTAGGAGCGAGTGCTTTCATAATAGAGCGCTTAGGGGCAATCGCTTTGACGATTGCCTTAAACCTCCATTAAGAGTGCCGACTGGGCCAGTCGAGCCAGTCGAAACAGTTGGCTAAGCTGGCGAACGCAGTCGAGCATCCAAATTAAAATTAAATCATTATTGAAATTTGTTTAGTATCGCTCGATTCCGTCCGTTGACTGGCTCATTAAAATGGATGGCAATAGCATTAAGGCGACAGCCGCAGGTTCGGCTAACCGAAGCCATGGAAGCTACATACGTCTGCCTGCGAGTGAGAGTGCCTCTGTGAGTGTGTGGTTGTGCATTTGGCAAATTGTAGAATTTTAATTCGCATATCATGCGCGATAATCAGCGGCGTACATTATAAAACCATAAAAATCGCAAAAACGCGGCAATAAACGCCGCAACTCAGGCAGCTGAGTTTAGCAATGGCCGGAACGGGCGACGAGACGGACAATTGTCGCATGCAGTGCCAATAAATATCCGATTATATGGTAATTGTGTATATGCATATACATTCCCATATACGCGCCTGCATGTATGTGTGTGTGTGTGTGTGTGTGTGTGTGTGTGTGCGAGTTGTGCGGTCGATTAGTTCTTAGCTTGTGGGCAGAGGAGGGACTCGAGCGTACTTTCGGCAATCGACCGCCCTCAGAGTATAATTTGCATTTGCCTGTGAGCAGATTTCTGCACAGCTGCAAATCGGAAATTGCAAAACTAGATATTCAATGAGGTCTTAAATAAACATTTAAATACATTAGCAAGCTGCCTGACGAGCGAACGGAGTCCCTTTCGCTGCACAGATTCAAAATGGCGATGTCTGGGAGGGGGCTTAATTTTCATGTCCATTAACCAAGCAAAATGAATATGGGCATGCAACGAGCGAAAGGATAAGCAAGCTCTGGGCCAGGGCCATTGACAGAGCTCCAGACGGGGGCGTTCCGTGCCCTGAGTACCGCCTAGAATTTGAAATTGGAGATGGAGCACAAAATTCGAGCACAAATTCAAATAAAGTTTAACGAAGCCAATCTGTCGAGGGGACCCAGATTGATGCTGGCGGCCATGGGAAAGAAAACGAGCAAGTGGGGGACGAAAAGGAACAGGGACAGGAATTGGGATCAGGAGCGTGCAATAGGCGGCCGGCTATGAGCCATGAAAGTTATCAAAGCGTGTTATTACGAGCAACGATGCGAAACGCCGAGCACCGAGCACCGAGCAGCGAGCATCGAGCACAGAGCAGAATGGAATCGGTTTTTGTTTTTGGTATTCTGGTCCGCTATGCGACACGCAGGGCAAGTAATCAAATGAAACGCATCAAATACGTGAAAGGGATAAAAACCTAACAAAATGGCTGGCGATTTTAAAAACACAAACTCGAGTGTTCGCAGTCCGCCCACCGATTGAGATTTGCCGCTTTGCCGATTTCGTTGACGCAGCTCCTTTCGACGCAGGGCCAGGTTTCCACTCACAATAGCCGAGCCCAGCTAGTTGATCAGGTTATTTATATTTGTGGCGGCAAATGGTAATTCAATAAATTTACAATGAATGCCAATTGCCACAGTGGAGCATACAGAAAAAATAATGAAGAAAATATGATAAGTGGAGAACAAAAAATATCAACGATTCATGAGAACTGATTACTATACAGAAAACGATTATGAATATGAATATGATTGATTATGAATTATGAATAGTATGAATATTAAGATTATGAATTATGAATAGTATGAATATTAAGATTAACTTTTGGATTATACACTAACTAAATCAACAATTTCAATTAAATAGACTAGATTATTGCCTATATATCTATATGTATAGTAAATATATTTTATATAAAAACGTTCCATGGCCTTATATGAAGAGTTTAATAAAACTTAAGTTAAAATTCAATATAATATTTTGTATATATTTGTACACAAACTTCGTTTCGAATTGCCCACAGTTTGCGAACAATGTTGAATTCAACTTCATTTCGAGGTATTTATAGTTATATGGATTTCACTTAAAATGCACGCCCATTAATGGGGCAGAACAGAAGTTGGCATCGTGCAGGACTAACCCTTATCCGTATCCGCATCCGCATCCGCATCCGCATCCGCATCCGCATCCGCATCCGCATACCAAGCCAACCACATTTGCCACAGCGTAAAAGGGCGGGTTCGTAAGGCGAACGCAAGAACTTCTTGTACTTGAAGTTGAGGAGCTTTCGTATTTACTTGCATGCGAAATTGGAGCACCTGACGTGAGTATGGGGCTTGACTTGGGTTTCAATTTATAGCGCAGAGCCGCACGTGAAATCCAGAGAGCGATTTTTACGGATTTTTAAAAAATAAAATTTACGGATTAAGTTATTGTGCGACGCATGCATTGAGGATTTTCTGCCGAGCTAAGTTGGGGCGGCGACCAGTTCAGAGAGGAGGAGGAAGGAGCATTCTCTTAGGTCGATTACGTTTTACAACGCAAGCATAAAAGTTGATTGAAAATGCTTATTAGATGCAAGATTAGATGCGATATGCAGCGCAAGGCGGACCATTTTGGAATCAAAGTCAGGAGTCACAGCATAAAATTTCAACGATGCTGCGACGTGGCCAAATTTGGCTCAGAGCTCATGCCCTAGAGACTGGAAAAGGCGAAATTAATTGAAATATCCTACCAGACACCGTAGCATTTTAAATATTTAAGCCATGGCAGGCGGAGTGGGAAGACGAGAAAGCGGCCAAATATATATAGGTGCGAACGCGAAAATTAAGACCACAGCAATTTACTGCTGGCAGGTAATCCCATTTAGTACGGATAATATTGCCACTCGGCGTCTGGTCGTCTGCAAATTGAACTTTTGGTCGGCAACAGCGAGGCCAGAATTTTCGTCAGACCGCGAAGGCAACAACAAAAAGTTTTCTTGATAACAGAGCTCATCAAAACTTCTGTTACAAGAAAAAACTTTTAGGCAAGAAATATTCCAATTTCAGTTTCATGAGCCACACACAGAGAACGTGAACCCAAAGAAACCCCAAGTCAAATCTTAATAATTTTAAAATAAGATGAACTTTAGGAGTTACCAAAGATTTTCGTTGCCCTTTCTGTAATATGTTTGTCTACGAAAGCAGATAAGATTTATTTAACAAAATATTTTAACCAAGTTTTAATTAATTTTTCAAGCGCATATTTTACTACTCAATGAATGGAATCTCAGAAGCGTGTTTTGCTAATTCCATGAATTTGACGCCATCGAACAAAGTTCTATGAACAACCGGCATTAATAACATTCCAAATGTAACCAAAGCAGTTCAGTGGGGACTGCCCGACTTTCACATGCGCCGAACCCTATGTAGAGCAGGTTTGCTTTTGACTCTTTGTATAAAACATAACACTAGTCAGCCACCAGTGCCCAGGTCAACCGCATTGGGATTTACCATGCGTCGATGGCAGGAAATATAGTAATTCATATCTACGAAGGAAGTCAATAATCAATTTTGTAATTAGTATTTGTTAATTAAGAGGTAGTGACTACATTTCTGCGTAGGGGCGTATTTACACTGATTGTAAAATAATAGGTCAAGTATTAAGTTTCTAGTTATAAAACTGTAGAAAGTCTGTCATCAGCTTATTATATCAACAAGTGCTTAGTGCAAATTTTCAGGCTCTAGCTTTATTGACAAAACTAATATACTCGCTTCACTGCATGAATTAGTGTATAAAAAGAAACAAAAAAACCCTTTTATATTTGATATTTTTGGAGTCAAAAGTTTAATGAGAAAAGTTCGGCCAAAGCTCGACATTCCGACCATTGCTACGAGCGCGTTTATTAACCCCAAGTAATTCCGAGATCTCCGTCTGCCAGCCGACACTCACAATCAGTGGTCGAGTGCTCTATTAACGAACCTATGGAGCCAAAACTCTCACGAGCCTATAGTGTCAAACCAAAAAGTTGTATTCATAATATATTTATTGTAATTTAAATATATGTTTAAATTAAACTAACAAAATAACAAAATATTTTGTAAATGAAGTCCCCATGTGTGAGATGAAAATATAGTAACATAAGGAACACCCCACTTATATAAGTTATCACATAAATATATCAACTCCTTAATTTATTGAAATTTCTATTATGCCGCAGCAGCATACACGTAAAACAATTTTTATTAAATTCCAAATTATATGCAATATTTCAATATATATTTACTCAAACTGTAATGCCTAATGCATTGTTTCGAAAAGTAATTCAAAGTTGCATAAATTGATGTAAGAGCAATCTAAATCGAATTCAGTTCATATTTATATCTCACATCAATATATCAACTTTCACACTATTTTCTCAAAGTGTATTGCTTAGCGGAACTATTTTCACTTGAAGAAATTGAAAGCAACTTTCAAGCAAACTATCCACAGATGAATAATAGTCTATTTATATCATCACATATATGTATCGAGCGTGTTACTATTTCGTTTTTCCAAGTGTGTGGCGTAGCTGCAAAAGCCACCCCTAAAAATTACCACCAGAACCGAATGTGTGTGCGCGTAGCTAGCGATAGAGGCACATGCGATGGCCCTGGACGACTTCGTCGATGATGTTGTTGTTGTTGCTGGTGTTGTCGTGACAGAGCTGTTTCCCCTCGCTCGCTACAGCGACCATTGAATCGATGGCTGCCACCACCATGCGCAGCGGCCATGCCTGGACTCGACTGGCAGCGCGTTGCCGGCGGCATTTTCATGAGGCATGCGGATAGATACACAGATACAGCCCACGCATGCGACGACGTGCGCCTTGGGCGTGGCATCGCATCGCATCGCATCCAGGGAATAGTGTATCAAGAATTGGTATACATGCTCTACGTGCTTAGGCGACGATTGATGATGCGCTTAGGAAGTATCAATCGGAGATATTTTTAATTTTCTACAAACAAAATCAACGATTCAGAGTATTGATTCGTAGCACCCCGAGAACGAGGAAAGCAGCTAAAAGAACAACAATTAGTGAGAGATCTATGGATCGGAGGTCCACAAGCTGCATTTCCCTATTATTCTGTAATACGTATCCTGCTCTAATTTATGAGCAGTCCGCCGTATGTTGCGCTGCGAAGAGATTTATGATCGCATCATAAAACAATTAACAAGCCGAAACTCGTGCCACATAAATCGCTGTAGTTTCTCTCTCTCTCTCTCTCTCTCTCTCTCTCTCTCTCTCTCTCTCTCTCTTTCCGCTCTCTGTCTTACTACTCGATTCACAACTCTCGTCTGGTTATTTCATGCCGCTTTGGTGTGTTATATTTCCCGGCGTTTTATTATTACATACTGCGGGTAGATGGGGACTTGGCTCTGAGCGAGAGCTTGACACCAAAATTGTCTACCAACTGTGCTCGTCCTCTCTATGCATGCGAGTGTGTGCTTGTGTCTTTTTTTAATTAACCACACAAGATTTCTACTCATTTTCATATCGTAAACGTTTATCCAACTTAATAAGTCGTAAACGCCTCAGCTATGACTGCTTCTAACAAAGTTTCATGGCTGCTCTGGCCTCTGCTGTCGCATTTGCTGACAGCGCAGGTGAAAGTGTCCACATGCGTGAATGCATATACTTATGCATAAATTCATACCTACTCCAATATGTATTATGTAACATGCATATGAGTGCTCAAATGGATGTGCGACATCCTGCTCCCAGTTTCCCAGTTACCGCCGACAGCATTAATGAGACGTTAAACGTTAAATTGCATATAGAGCTCGATATAAGATAGATGTTCAGGCTCATATTTCGCTTACCCCGTAAAACCTGGTAAGCCGTGGTAAAATATGAATGTAAACCATATAAACAGAATAAAAGAAAATAAAGAGAACAAATATTATCTAAATATAATATAGTGTAAACATGAAAATAAAAATACATCCAAGATTTGTCCTTCATTTACTCAAATTAAGGATTTCTTTCTCTCTCTATCAAGTCAATCTTAAAATGTATGTGGAAATATAGAATGTTTACATGAATCAAAATATAAACTGTTTTAACATCAATATGTATTCTTTTGATTTAATAATCAATTTGAAATATTGAAACTTTGGCTTTTGAAAATATTATGGGTGTGCCTGGATGTTTGTGCCACTGTGCAGCAACATGGTATTCGTTTAATTTTGTAATTCTCAAACCGCTAAAAAAAAAAAAAAACAAAATGAAGCTGAGGTCCTCAGCTCGCACAGTGCTGACACAGAGTCATTTATCCGACAGGTGCTCCGGCAGCCCTTTTTGTTTCAGCGCCCGACAATATTCTTTTAATGATGGCGATTAACACTGTCAGCCATGTGCAGGCGAAGCCAGTCGCGTACCCGTTCTCCATCTCCATCTCTAGCTCGTTCTCGTTTGCCGATTTAATTAAGTCGTCGTCGTCGCTGCTGCCACGCCCCACCGGGCATCCGAATGGCGGAGCTTAGCTGAACTCTTTGCTAACATTTTTTTGCTGATTCCATTGTTTGGTCTAATCTCTGTTTGCAAAGCGACCCCCATAATTGTGTGCTCGTGCTCCGTCAGCAGCAACCAACGGAAGCGCACCAGCAGCAGTCGCAGGACCTCAATGGATCTGGGGTCGAGCACTCCTGCTAGCACTCCTGCTAGCATGCACGAGGAATGCCATAAAGCTACCCACACATCTCTGAAAGATACTGTCAACATGTTTGTTAATGTTGTTTGGAAATTTACAAGTTTTGCAGATAAACTTTGCATTTAATTTCAGCGCAGGTTTCTGGTGCCCCTTTGGCCACCTTTAGCGATTCTCCGACTCCTATCTGTTCCATAAAGAGCGTAAGTTATGCGGTATTTAGAGCAGGTCTGTTCCACCGTGACACACTCTAAAATATTGATATGGAGATCCCGTATACTCCACGAATTTATTATTTATATTTATTCCAAAAATAGAAAACTTATTTCAATTTTGAGATCAATGAGATCAATGGAAAGCCCGTCCCTGCTTTGATATTGCCTCGATCTAAACCATTGAATGATGTTCGCCTCTTTGTTTTTCTTTTTTCATTTCTCTTTTCTCTTTTCTTTTTCTTTTTCGTTTTCTTCGCTTGTGTTTGCATTTGCGTTTGCGTTTGCGTTTGAGCTTCGAGTTAAAAGCCATCAATTTGTTTATGGGCCCATTAAATCATCATGATTGTCTCTGCGACCTTGAGCCATTAGTCGGCGAGCATTTAAGCGCTGCCATTTTTGGGAGACATTCGCTTTCTTTTGCATCTGTTTTATTTGCCATTTTATTTCTTGCTTCCTTTTAATGCAACGTTCGCTTTAAGCCGTTTACTCTGCCGCAAGCCTATTCGCAAATGGGCAATGAGCTAATGAGAATATTTATGCATGCATTCATGATCAGCAACAACTAACGATTCGATATAACCATAACTATCTGACTGTCTGGACGTGCGTCCCTTCGCGTACGTGACTGATCTTGAAATGCATCCGACTGTTAAATATCTGATCTCATATTCGAATTAGCTTAATCAAAGAAGTCTTGAGTTTTTCTTTATTTCAGCCATGTTCATTAAAGTACTTGATGACAATCTATATTTACCATGACTAATCGCCAGATCCTATGATTACTTTACTATTACATAGAGCTTATCTATTCATATTATTTATATATAATATTAAAAAGATCTTTGAAATAAAAGAATTACATTCTTGATGAGGATGATCTCAACTATGTACAACTCTTTCGTGTATAAACATAAATCATTCAAAATATCCTCTGATATTGAAACATGAACAGCAATCAATGATCAAAGTAAATTATACCTCTATTCAGCATATCTCTTTGAAATTGTGTTGGCTTGCATAGAATTCGCCGTCGGCACATGTTTAGATGTACAACGGTTAGTTCTCAATGGAATTCAGACTTGAATTTGATACTGTGAAATGAAATTCATTTCAATCAGCATTGAATTGTGATCAGAAACTTTGCATACTTAAATATAAAATTAGCAAATTTCACTTATACTCGCACTAGCCTAATACTAATTAATAAATTACTTAAGGCTCGACGTTAACTTGAGCGGGAGGAGGCATCTAATGTTCATAGCAATTGAACGCCTTCTTCCGCAAAAATAGAGTAGGCCTGCCTGGAGCAAGGGCAGAGGGTGTCTTGTGGCTCGTTTGGTTTTAGTGCGACTCGATTTGTGCGAAATTTCTGGCTGATAAAGCAATGGAAAAAGGCAATGAATGACGCGCACGAGTAAATTTTCGGTTTCTTTATTCTGCCATGGCATGTTTCCATTTGTCTTCGCTGTTTGTGTAAGTTTTCCATTTGGATAATGGAAAAAGACCATTTGAGGCCATTACATGGCTCTGGTCGCCAGCCGGGGGCAATTTGAGCCGCACTATTGTAAGAGACCCATCGCGGCATGAGTGGAACTGGGCACGGCGCCATTGGAGCCAGCAGCTCCAAGCAACTGCCGCACAACCAGGCCGACATACAAACAAACAGACTTTGCTAGTTGTGCGCAATTTTGCTTTTAGCTTATTTCAAGTTTTGCTTCTCTACATTTACAAAATGAATTGTAATGCAATGGGAGAGTGGGCAGTGCCAGCAGCGACTTGCGATGTGCCACGCCCCGACCTCAGACCTAAGACCCTGGATCGACCCTAGAGCAATGGCCTCGGCAATAAAATCATATTCGCCGGGCGCCAGCCAGCTCTCAAATATAATTTTTGTGCCAAAAGTCGTTTACAGTGTCTTTTCTTTAAGTAGCAAAACGGGGAATGGAACATGAGGCACGGGGTATGCTCTGTGGAGCAGCCTCTTCCTTTGTTGGATCTGTCTTTTTATTGGCGTTATTAGGCTGAAAGCACTTCAATTATGGGCGACTTTTGAAGCTCCGGATATGGGACATGGGACACTTAATACTAAATGGGTTTAAGGTCAGCAATCCAATAATGCGAATCACAGCAGCCAATCAAATGAAATGCCCCAATGCAACAATAATTTCATATTTGTATTAAATATTCCGGGTAAGATGAATATGGTGCATTGAGTGGGTTAACTTTCCAGACTTCTCTGTGTATGTTGATTATTAATTAATTATGAATTCATTCATTCTTTGCCTGGAATCATTATGATATTTACAAAACTAAACTCCGTCTAATGAAAAATACGATTTCAGTTTCATTACGATCAGCGAAATATATATGCATATAGATAGTATAAATTACTATCAAAGAACTTACAAATATATTAAATATTGAGAACATCAGAAAGTCCATTAGTATTAATGGGTTTTCAGTTAGATTTCAAATAAAGAAGTCTGGCTAACTGGCTAACTTGAAATTCTGAATGGAATTTGATAAAATATACAAAATTGTTGTTTTGTTTATTCATCATTCTTCGTAAATGTATTCCCCTGTGCTGAGAGGCGTGCATGTGGTTTTATAATTATTTAATAGTCCGCCAAATATATTCCTAAACGAATCGTTGCCATGAGAGAACCATGTATTCAAAATGACTTAATTTGGCAGCACGAAACCTACATACATCGCAATATATTATGGTCGATCGTAAGCAGAGTACGGACAGAGAATTAAAAATTTTTAAGTTGCTGCGCTCTGAAGTGAGAATTTTCCATTTAGGAAATTAGTTATGACTTCCTTTTACTATATTTTGACAGACGCATAATGGAGGTCTTGATTATATATGCGTCCTTCTCATCCTTCCATAAAAGACCACTTACGAACTGAGCAATCATCCCATTTGTCAAATAATTCTTTCTAGCTATCCACTTGTCAGGCTGCATTTGATTTTGGTTATGATAAGTATTTCCATTTTGTTTTTTCTTTTTACATTTTCATTAATTCCCCCCCTCCTTTCAGTTGATATGAAAGTCAACTTATCCCTCGTTCAGCACTTGAGATTCATCGGGCATTTTCATTTGTAATCGGCTGGGTTTTTGTTTTAAAATTCTAGACTTGTTGCTGCTGCAATTTATGGACTACTTGACTTTTGGGCAGAGACTATCGGCTCAACCAGAGTTCGTTAAAGTTTCCCATTTCAATAGGAGTTTTTCTATTTTTATTCAACAATTGAATAATTTCTAACAAATTGTATTTGAAATTCATTTGTTTCATAGCACGTGCTTGCTTTTCTTGACAACATTCAAAATTAATTTATTGAACATTGCATTGGTCGTTAATCAGAATCATAAATCACATACAAGTGATATGAAATAAAAAGATGCTCAATAAGTTATGTCAAGCTAAAAGGAATAGCTAATTGGATGCACGAATTTCTAATGTGAACTTTAACAGGCGCAATTCACCTACAAAGGCATTTCACATATGTGTATGTGTTCAAACAATTCAGATTCTGCTTGGGCTCGACTTCGACTTTTTTTTGGAATGTTTCGGAATGTGATCCGGAAAAATTGCTCTGCTCAGAATGCCAGAGACCGCGACGATACCACCACAATCGAATCAGAAGCACCAACACAGCTGTAGCGCGTAATGTTTGCTTGTGTGCGTAAGCCGAAGAGAGTGCAAGAGAGAAGAGAGCCAATGCCAAGCAAACATTCATAAAGTACACGCTAGTATTTGTTCGATTGACAGCGACGCCATCTACAGCTCAGCGTACCGTGTGCCGCAGCTGGCCAACAACACCAGAGGTCGCTCCGTGCAGGGGTGTGTGACCTGGCTACTGAACTGTGCTGAACATCGAATTCTTATACATGGCTATATGATAACAGCGAATACGTCGATCAGCACAATTTAATTCAACAAAGTTATCTCCTTTGATTTGTTCGACTTTGGGTATCATTCATAAGATTTAAAAATTAACATTTTTACTTTGGTTTGAATTTAATTCATAGAAATTCGCTCCCTCAATTGGTCGCAAAGTCTGGAACCCATTATAAAAATTATTCGAATTTTGATTTCTATACTTCTATATTTCTGAAATGTAAGAGTGCTTCTGTCTGACACCACTGACAGCAGCATACTTATAACCGGTCCACAAACAGTTAATTATATGTTGCCCAAGTGGGCAGGAAAAAACTGTCAGGTTAAAATATAATAAAATAAATAAGAAAGCTCTAGTCGAGACTTCTCGAAAAAAAAAAAAAACAAAAAACAAAAAAAAACAAGTAAGAAAACTGTAGTCGAGACTGCTCGACTACGAAATCCCCTGAGCCTTTCTTCGAACGAATAATATTCCAAGAATTATTCTATTCGTTTATGCGCGCATGCAAAACCACGCGCACACATAGACACTGATCTACGTTTGTATGCATGTATGTGTGTATGCATGTATGTAAGCTTTGCAAGCGTCTTGCTGTCTCTCTCTCTGTCTTTGTTGCTGCGCCGCATGGATTTTGATGAGAAAACTTTGATGATTAATAATTCTGTTTCTAGATGGACAATCGTATTGATATCTTCAGATTATTATCATGATATTCATATCTATATGCTAAACCAAACTGCATGTCTCTAGTATTTGAAATGCATTTTTTTTCACATTTGGGGGTGGTGGGGCGAAGTGGGGACCGAAATCCAAAATCTGACAAAAACCGAAATTGTATTAAATTAGTATCTATATATATGCAGAAGACTTGGAGACTCTAACTCTGAAGATGAATTAGCTAGAATTTTGTAACTGGTTCCCGATAAATTCGTTTATCGATAACTTTCCAAATATACAAGTTATCGAATTTCTGAAACAAACTCGTACTGCGCGTGCAATATACAGACCTAACACAAAAAGAATGAACTCTCTAGCTTTTGTATCTTCGGAAATCGACGCGTTCATACATACGGACGGACGGACGGACGGACGGACGGACGGACGGACGGACGGACAGACGGACATGGCTATATCAACTTTTCTCGTCACCCTGATCAAGAATATATATACTTTATGGGGTCTGCCACGCCTCCTTCTGCCTGTTACATACTTTTAACAAAAACATTATACCCTGATTTCCCATTTTCAATGGGCTCAGGGTATAACAAGTAAGAAAGCTGTAGTCGAGACTGCTCGACTACGAAATCCCCTGAGCCCTTCTTCGAACGAATAATATTGCAAGAATTATTCGATTCGTTTCTGCACGCATGCAAAACCACGCGCACACATAGACACTGATCTACGCTTGTATGCATGAATGTGTGTATACATGTGTGTAAGCATTGCAAGCGTCTTGCTGTCTCTCTCTGCTTTTGTTGCTGCGCCGCATGGGTTTTGATGAGAAAACTTTGATGATTAATAATTCTGTTTCTAGATGGACAATCGTATTGATATCTTCAGATTATGGTTATGATATTCATATCTATATGATAAAACAAACTGCACGTCTCTAGTATTTGAAATGCATTTTTTTCATATTTGGGGGTGGTGGGGCGAAGTGGGGACCGTAATCCAAAATCTGATAAAAATCGAAATTGTATTAAATTAGTATCTATATATATGCAGAAGACTTGGAGACTCTAACTCTAAAGATGAATTAGCTAGAATTTTATTACTGGTTCCCGATAAATTCGTTTATCGATAACTTTTCAAATATACAAGCTATCGAATTTCTGAAACAAACTCATACTGCGCGTGCAATATACGAACCTAACACAAAAAGAATGAACTCTCTAGCTTTTGTATCTTCGGAAATCGACGCGTTCATACATACGGACGGACGGACGGACGGACGGACAGACGGACATGGCTATATCAACTTTTCTCGTCACCCTGATCAAGAATATATATACTTTATGGGGTCTGCCACGCCTCCTTCTGCCTGTTACATACTTTTAACAAAACCATTATACCCTGATTTCCCATTTTCAATGGGCTCAGGGTATAAAAAACCAATACTCTTCTTTGGGGTGGGTTGGGCTATGCTTTGGACTCTTGTAACTCCATTTCTACATTATTGTAAATGCATCTATTTGCCAAATTGCAAGTCTCTAGTATTTGAATTACGTTTTTTCTCAATCGGAGTAGATATGCCCATGTTGTGGATATATTCCTACTTTTAATACGATATGCTATGCGTTTATACGGACCGAGGGACATTGCTAACAGCCAATATATTCTTCCAGTCTGGCGACTCAACTATAAGTAAAAGTATTTCTGTCATCTTTCTTTAAAAATTTAAAATGAAATCGAATTACTCTCTTGAACATGTCTTACATGAATACTTTTATGGGAATTATTGCAAAATGCAATCAATCATTTGGAATAAATACTTTAATTAACTTAATTTAGTTTAGTTTAGTTAACAATGTAATACTGGGAATCTAGAATGAATAGTAAAGTCAACTGATTACAGAATAAAATAGAAGCAGAAATCACAAAAATAGCCAAAAACTAACACTTTTATATATATGTGGCCAGTAAGGTTAAAAACAAATCAAACATTTTCCTCGTGTCGAATTTGCAATTCTACACATAGGCGAAAGGAGTACGATCGACTTATTCGATAGCATTTAGTAAACAAGAGGAATTATTTCAAATCAGCGTATAATGGTTTTGGTAAAAGTATGTAGCAGGCAGAAAGAGACGTAACAGATCCTAAAGTATATATGTTCTTGATCAATGTGACGAGAATTGTTGATATAGCCATGTCCGTCTGTACGTCCGTCCGGCCGTCAGTATAAACCACAGACCCCGAAGTTATCCGACTCACTTGTCCCATTTCTCTCTGAGAGATAAAACCAATAAGCGCACACAAACACTCTTGCTGAGTAGGAGAGTTATTTTTTTTTCCCCCTCCTAGTCTGACGGTCCCTCTTTTTAAGACGCTATTTTCGGACGAATACGGAAAACTCTCACACAAAGACTTATTTTGTGAGTTTTATCTAAAAACGTCATTTATAAAAGTCTATACAGTCCGTGTGGCTGTCTGTCGTGCCTGTCTCTATAACTGTATGCTTTGCTGCTGCGCCGCATGGATTTTGATGAGAAAACTTTGATGATTAATAATTCTGTTTCTAGATGGACAATCGTATTGATATCTTCAGATTATGATTATGATATTCATATCTATATGCTAAATCAAACTGCATGTCTCTAGTATTTGGAATTCATTTTTTTTTTCACATTCGTGGGTGGTGGGGCGAAGTGGGGAACGAATTTACCGGGAACCAGTTATAAAATTCTAGCTAATTCATCTTTAGAGTTAGAGTCTCCAATTCTTCTTCACATATATAGATACTAATTTATTACAATTTCGATTTTTGTCAGATTTTGGATTCCGGACTTGGTCTCCACTTCACCCCACACCACTAAAATGTGTAAAAAATTTATTTCAAATACTAGAGACATACAGTTTGGTTTGGTATATAGATATGAATGTCATGATCATAATCTGAACATTTAACGAACGATTGTCCGTCTAGAACAGAATTATTAATCAATGAAGTCAGCACACCAAGAGAGGCAGGGAGACAGCAAGCCGCCTGCAATGCTTACACACATACAAGCGTACAAGCATAAATCAGCGTGTGTGTGCGCATGTGTGTGCATGTGTGTGCATGTATACAGTTAGTTTGTTACGCTTGCAGAATCATGAATCATGAATTCATGAAATATTATTCGATTGAAGAAGGATTCCGGGGATTTCGTAGTGGAGCTGTCTCGACTAGAGCTTTATTACTTGTTTTACTTTAATTTAAGAATCATGTCAGGATATATGTACTTGCAAAATATGATGAAACTCAATATTTTATAATGCGCATATCTGTCTTACAATTGATTAATTCTAGAAGATAAGAGCGACTTCAGACAATAGCTCTATATGTGGTCATATACATATATAGCTGCCAAAAAAATAAAATATCAGTGGATTGATCTACACAGATCTTTGCTCCCATGCACATATGTAAATATCTGAGTATGAATTGATATCCAAGAAAATACATATACATATGTATATGTATGTCCAGCACGTTCCATATTCACCATTATTTGAGGTCGAGACAACCGAAATTTACCACGCAGACTGTGCGTTGAACCCTTAACTATGGCGACCTTAGCTCCGCCCATTTTTTAATGGCCTCTGCCGCATTGCCTGAGCGACGCATGCGCCTCGCCGGCGAATATAGAAGACAAAGCGAAAAGGGAAAGACAGCATGGAAGTCAAGCGGCAAGCAGCAAGCGGCAAGTGGCATGAGGCAAGCGGGATGGAAATTTTAAGGCATGTGAATAAGATGAAGTTAGAACTGCGTGCGTGGGTTGGGTTGGGTTGGGTTGAGTTGGCTTTGGGTCTTTGGGTTGGTTCCAGTGGGTTTTCCCGTCGCTGATTAACATTTTTATAAATTTATTCAAATGAGAAGCGCTCAATATGGAAATGACTCTTGGGGCCGACGCTCTAGCAAGGCAATTAAAATGCGAATGGCTTTATGATTTTTCTTTGTGCCGCCAACAACGACGGCGACAGTGAGTTCAGATCGAGATGTCTGGATATTTTTATGTCGCGGTGCACTGCGAGCGGCCGCTCCCCTTTTTGCCCCGCCTCCACTTTCAACACTCCACGCCGAGTTGCAACATGTGTCATTAATTATGCGGCGATAATGTCTTGCTTTGTTGCCAAGAGTTAGGATTCTTTTTATGAAAGTGTCAGAATAAATTACATTATTCCAACCCAACTGATACCTACGCCCCGGCACCAGCTTTAGTACTAGGCATGGCTCTCAAGGAGGAGTTTAGCGTATGCCCTTGCCGTATATTAGGCCTTCAGCATTTCAGTCTCCTTCATAATTCTATCGCGTCTTTCAGCCATTTGTAGCGATTCAGCTCGCCTTGAAGACGAAGGAGGAGGCATATGTATGCGCAGCACCCCCGAAGAGAAGTTCAGCTTGGGTCGGCTGTGTCACCCCAATTCACCCTGCTTGGCGTTTCACTGAATATTGAGTTCATGCACACACTCATGCATTTCTAATGCTGAATTCTCATTTGTACCGATTAAGTTGGCTGCCGAGGAGCGACTGTCTTCACTGTCTTGGATTGGAAGGGAATGGAAATAAAACTATGACAGGGACATGATGTTCTACACGTCATCAATTAGGCTTTGTTTCTTTTGCATTCAATGGCTGCTCAATATGTGTGAGAGCGTGACAAACGCATATTCATTCATATGCATAGGTGTATGTATGTATATTGCATCACCTGCTCTTTCGAGAACGCTGGACTGCTCACACCAGAACCGCTGCTTTATCATTTCCATTTGCATTTTGGCATTCTCGAATCCTTTTTCCGAAATTCGATGTCCAGCTGCGTGTTTTCTGTGGTTTTGGCTCGGTCTTTGTCTAAATCAAAATATTTGGAAACCGGAGCTGCTGATGCGGGTGCTTTATGACGTGGCCATAAAGAACCCGTCTTCACGCTTTCTCCGGATCAGACCGGTCTGAAGAAATCTCGAACCGTCATTAGGCAAAAATGTGCTTCAACCAAATGCCGTGCCCAGGATCGAATTTTGCGTCATTCGTTCACTTGAATGCAACGCCAAAGGTCGTTTCTCTGCTTGTCGGATCATAAATCATTCAAAGTGCAACCGAGCTAACCCTTTCCTCACTCTGCTACCTGCCTCGCAGTGAAGGATTTTGTCTTTTTCCTATAGATTTCTTGATATTTATCAACCAGATGCGTATCTTATATTATGAGTTAACATATGTTCATTTTGCTCGGTAGTAGTATTCAGATATCAATTTCCAATTAAAAAACCCATTGGCATCCATCCATCATGGATCATCATTATACAGAATAAAGGTATGATAACAAAATGGGCAAAACACTATCCCTATCTAGTTTAAGACTCAAGGTACTTATATGTATAATAAGTATAAAATAATTTGCAATTAATTTAATTCAATAGTTTACATAAATAACTTACCAAGACAGAAAAGGATGAATAAATCGAAGACGAAGAATCGAAGATCTATAAAATCACAAAAAAAAAAAAAAAAAAAAAAAAAACAGAGAAAAATTTAATTAGTGTAGCCAAGCATGACACCAAAACTGTACAG
Source organism: Drosophila buzzatii (assembly GCA_035045845.1). NCBI lineage: Eukaryota > Metazoa > Arthropoda > Insecta > Diptera > Drosophilidae > Drosophila > Drosophila buzzatii. The sequence continues at coordinate 2,465,082 of JAWNOS010000610.1, read as the reverse complement.
CTTTAAATTTATATTTTACTAATTTATTTTATTTACATATTTATTTATTTTTTTTTATGAAAGAATTTACTCAGAGTAGTAGTAGTGAAACATTCTGTAGAGTTTCGAGCTTTTGCGTGAGTACTGTGACGGTGTGTGAAAATGGAAAGTGTCGAAAGATAAATGGGATGCATGGAACAGCAGAGATCAGATAATAAGTTTAAAGATGATTAGCGCGTAGAGAGGAATAAAGATAAATGGATAGAAGACATGAAAAGATTCTAATTTTATTATCAAATATGCTTACGCCTAATATATGAAGAACTGATATGAAACTAGTAAATATAAAATTAGTAATCTGTCAAGAAATTATTAATCTGTTAAGAATATTATTATCGCCGACGGCATAATTACATATCAATAAACATCAAAAAGTAAATCTTCTCTCTCAGCATTTGCGGACTTATTTTTATAATCAGCAAACAAAAATTATTTTTATATGAACAGCTCAAAATCTCTTTAATTTTTATAGGAATAAAATATCATGAATATCTAAAGAAATAGCCATTTCAGAAAGAATGCAGAAAATTGTTTCATGTTTTAAATTTAGTTTTTTTTTAAATTTCTTTTATATTAAAATACCAATAGAAAACTGAATATAGGCATCGGACCTTGGGCAAACATTTGCCTAGGAGAACAGTTATATATATTTATTGTTCTTCCTGATTTTGATATAATAGCACCGTGGTCTACGTCCCTTTCCATATTTCGTATGATCTTATTGCTTGTTATATCTAAAAGTATATATATAGCGATTCTATATTGACCAAATGAAAATGTGCTTAGTGCAGAAAGTATTTAATTTAAAGTATTTTTACATGATTCGTGACATTCCCCGTCCTACAGTCCTTGGTTTGCTGTGTGTCAAGAGTGAAACGGGTTTGTTTAGGCCAGTTTTGGAGTCGTATTACCATTACCTAAGCACGTGTACCTTATTTAGGTACGTATATAGTCACCTGCAAGAGTCTGCCGATCCAGTTGGCCGGCTAGCGTTGATTTGGTAGTAAGTTACACGAGAAGCATTGCACAATAAATCAGATCCACTATTAATGTCCGAAATGTCAAAAATGGCGGCAACAAATCAATTTAATTGAATCCACGCCCAGCGCACCAGAGAAACCGACGAACGCGACTCGCTGGACGGACACGCAGGTTGGGAGAAGAACAATATCTGGATGGTCCCGGGGAGCAGCTCAAGAGCGGCGACTGCGAACTAAGCCACAAACATTACAGAATCGGAAAGCAAACACAACACACAAAACACAGAAGGCACAACACTTCGAGCCGACCCGCAATTATTGTTAACGTCAACTTTTCTTTGCCTTGGAATCACACGCGAAATTGTAATCCACATTTAGATATATGTAGAGGTGTGTGAATGGAAGCATTCACAGTAGGCCGAAGGGCGCTGGAGCGGAGCGTTCTTTTCTTTGTCGAAATTATAATTAGTTCTGTTATTTTGGGCAGCACATGAACCGGCTCGAGTTGATTTACAGCACGTTTTTATTCTCATTCACTCGGTTTGTTTAATTTGTTCCTTAAATTTTCACAATTGGAAGCAAAGACAAAGGCAGCCATGAAGGCTCCGGGCTGTGGGTGCCGAGCTGCGCGCTGCGTGCTCCGTGCTTCATGCTCCGGGCTGCGGTCTCCGGGCTTCGCCATCTACTGTCTGACTACGAATGCGACACCTCAGGAAAATTGGAAACCTCGACCCCGATTTGGCTATCGAGCATTCTTGCCTGCCTCTTGAAGCCCGCTTGCTTGAGCAGATATCAATTGTTGGATGGTGTGTGGAGCAGGACGTCTGGTTTACGCGGCGTCGACCTGAGAGCAAAGTGTCCAAAAAATAATATTTGCTGTTCTGTTTGACAGTTCAGTCAATGGCTGCCGCAGTCGCAGCCGCAGTCGATGCCGATGCCGATGCCGTGGCGAAGGCGAAGGCGAAGGTTGTGGAAGCGCAGTCGGCGCACGAAGCGGCGTCGAGACAAGAACGAAGCAAAAAGCAACAGAAACGTAAAATGAGAGTGAGAATACGGGAAGACAGAGCCGCCAGTAACAGTAACAGCAGCAACAGCCACAGCCACAGCCACAGCCACATTCACAGCACAACATCAAGAGCCAGAGCAATCAGATACAGACAGACGAACGGACGCGTTCCGCGAAGGGGAAAAGGTGTCGCTTGGCGGTGGTTGAGAGCCAGAGTGAATGCTTCACTTGCCTCTGCCAGGGCTGGCCCATGCCGGCTGTGTACGAGTGTGCGTGTGTGTGTCTGTGTGTGATATGGATAGGGATGGGGATGGGGATGGGGATGTGGATGACGATGACGATGACAGCGTTGCGTTGCTTAGTTAGACAAAAAAAAGGTCATAAACCCACAGCAGAAGCAGCGAACGCAACACTTACGCTTGCCAGCACGCCAAAGGACAGAGATAGAGTACGAAACCGAAATGAAAATGGAAATAAGAATGAGAATGAACATGAACATGAGCTGCGAGCTGCGTGCTGCGTGCTGCGAGCAGAGAAAGCTGAGAGCAACCAGCAACCACAGGCCAACAGCACCACTGCCGTTGCCGGCTAGCGGTGAAAAGATGAAAAGCCAGAGAAGCAGCAGTTGAAGCAAAAAGGCACAGCGGATGGGTAATAAAACGCGTAGTCAGCTGCCCTCTCCTTCTGGGGCGCGCATTTGTCTGTCTCCATCCCGCTCACTCACTCACTCGCATGCACACACTCACACGCACACTAGCATACGAAAACAACCACCAGAGCACTCGCACGAAGCGACAGACCCTAATACAAGCACACAGGCCCAATCATTTTATATACGCCATTTGCTGTCTGCTGTAGATACATTTGTATCTTTATGTGCGAAACAAGTAACGACTCGCCGGCGACGGAGAGATCTGTATATACTTGGCGTTTGCGAGTATGCGATTATATGTACATATGTATGTGCATGTGTGTATGTGTGCGCGAGTGAGTGTGAGTGCGAGTGTGAGTGTACGCGTCTGTAAACCCGCTGCTGATATTGACGCTGACGACATCGGCATCAGCGACGAGTCAATTTTGAGTTCCAGTTTCGCATAGAGTGGTTGTTGCCGTTGCCGTTGCCGTTGCCGTTGCATTGTTGTTGCTGTTGCTTTTGTTGTTGCTGTTGTTTTTTCTCTTCCTGAATTCATTTGATTGTTATTCCTTCTGCATTCCGTCCATTCTGTACCCGAAATTAGCAGAAACGAAAGCAATCTGTCTAGATTCCACCACCAGCTCTTATCTTCAATCGAAATTGGGGTTCAGTTCCCAGTGCGCATCTATCACCCGTTTATCTTTTGATTACCACATCGAATCGTATTGAATTTGGGGCGAAGCACACAAAGAAAAAAAAAAAAAACAAAAATAATAAAAATAAAAAAATAAAAAACAACACAAGATGGTCGCCTAAACACATTTTATTTTAACGCCTTCCTCGGTTAAAACATTTGGCTGTAGATAAACCCGAAGACAAATTAGCTCTATATCAATAGCCTTTTATCCAAGACCGAAAATCTATATTCAAATGTTACAGTTTTGTTGTAATTCCCAGTATCTATTCAAAACGGGTGAAACCAATGTGCGGAAACAGGACAAATACAGGTAAACGTATTACCTCTTTAAAATCCAAACTAACGAACGGAATATCCCCAATTCATCTTATTATTAAATCAATCAATACTTGATTTAAACATGAAAGAAAACTATAATAGTGAGTGGCGGAAAAACCCTGAATCTCGTGCTATCTGGGTCTTTTAATATACTCCATACCTTCTAACATCTTGCATACATATAAACATCGAACTCGCACTTTAACAATCAACAAATATTTATCCAAACATAAAACTATAAAACTTAAATCACCAGGATTGAACAACACATCGCCTCTATGAAATCCGACACTTGTCTGCTCGAGCGACAACTAGCAAATCTGATCTATATAAAGTAGGATCTTTGAATCCTTGGATGCACGCGCATAAATAAAGTGCGTACGCTTGGCGTCGCTGCTCAATTCCAATGCCAATTGGCCAAACTACTTTTCAATTTGTAGCTGGTATCAAAATATACCCAAAATATACAAATTGTTTATACACATACAACTGAATTTTAAAATTCGGAGACTCTAGCTCTAGATCGGTGACCGAATAGGCGAGATTATCATAGCCTGGGCACTTGGGCAGTGTGGTCAATTTCCAGGCAAGTGAACTGCAAGCCAACATGTTATTACTAACAACGAATTATGAAATCTAAAGGTGAAAATAATTCAAATTAAATCAAATGGTATAAAAGAATTGTGCACCGAATAATCTGGCAACAAAATGAAAAGAATTTTTGAATAACTTTTGTTCTAAATGTACTTTTCTATTCGGGCTTAGGAATGTCAACTGCATGTCTCTCAGGTGTGAAATATGTTTCATTGCAATGAGTGAATGAGGGATGTATATGTATATACATATGTGCATATAATTAGTTACGGTAGATAGAATTAAAAATAATATGAAATGAATAACGGAAAACTAATAAACTTGTATATGAATGAGCTCAAACGGTCAGACAGACGGGGAGAGACGTGCTTTGCTCTTATTTCACATCAAGATGTATGCTATGTTTTATATAATAGAATGTTTCACGCCTGCATTTGACTGTCACACATATTTATCAAAATCGTTATTTCTCCGACAATATATACAAGATGGAGCATTGCGAGCATTTCAAAATTTTCATTTAATCGAATACACAGTAGCGAGCAAAAGTAAGTGAATGTTTGCAAAAACAAATTAAAACATATTTTAATTTTTTATTTATTATACAATTCTTAATAAATAAAATGATTGAAACTCAAAGAGTTGGAAAGAAAAAACCAAAAAATCCCACATAAACTCACTATTGCACGTTTGACAAAAAGGAACGGATTAATACATTTTTTATATTTTTTCCATAAGCCTCTGTTAGAAATAACTCGCTTTACTCTTTTGAGCATGTTATCATTTAAACTTTGAATATTTGTTTTGGCTCTCCATTGATACCATTGGCTTGCATCGTCCTGTCCTAGACTTCGTTTCTCAATTGACCAAAGACTTTTAATCGGAATCTGGTCGAAACTCTGTGTTGGTCACTCGATTAGCTGAAAATTTCGATATCCCATCCATTCCTTAGTGTATTCTTTTAGTGCATCCTTGGGATTACACCCATTTAATACAAAAATTGAGAAGTTGAGTTTGAAGAAAACTAGTGATTTTGTTGGGTTTTTTCTCTCTAACTCTTACAGCTCTATTTCATTTATTAGAAATGGTATAATAATAAAAGCAAGTAAGAAGGCTCTAGTTGAGACGGCTCGACTACGAGATACCCTGAACCCAAAAAAGGTGATACTCTTCTTCTTTACGCACGTATAAGCGCGCCTCTGTAATCGCGCAATTGCTGCCGTGGTTTGGGGGTGGGTTGGGCTGAACTTTGAACGCTAATAACTCAATTTCTAGATGGACGATCTTAATAAAATGTTCAGAGTAGATTAAGAATATTTAAATGTATCTATGAGTCTGTCCGTTCGTCCACATGAACGTCGAGATTTCGGAAACTAAAAAAGCTAGAGAGCTGAAATTTCACATGAACACTCGTATGCTGTATGTTGTTTCATGAAGATCGTCCATCTAGCGTCCAAAATTCAGCCTAACCCAGCCCCAAGCCGCTGCAGCAACTGCGCGATTAGCAGAGCGCGCGCTCATGCGTTCGTAAAGAAGAAAAGTATCACATTTTTTTGCAGGGTTCAGGGGATCTCGTAGTGCAGCCGTCTCGACTAGAGCCTTCTTACTTGTTTAATTTTCACTAACAAGGTACTGCAAGACGCATTATTAGCTTAATTTTATTTTGTAGAAAAAATATAAAAATAGTACATCTCTTTGTCGTGAGGAAGTACATGCAACAATTTATTTGTACAAGTTGCTGAAATTGAAGTTATTTTAATCAGTATTGTTTTGTAATTATTTGTTTATTTATTGTAATTAAATTATATTATATATTATATATTAAATCAATAAAATATTCTTTATTTATTTATATTAAGTATTGATATCTTTGATTAGAAATTTCAAATTTTTAATATTTGTATGTTTTATGGTAGCCACATATAAGGAAAAGTTTACATTTTCCATTTTTTAGCTCATCCGAGAGATCCACGTGTTAATATACGATCAGACGGACTGAGGGACGGAAGAAAAGGCAGGAACCATGCAAGAATATATATACTCTATGTGGTCTGAAATGCCTCATTCTGTCATTTAACAAAGCGATATACACTGCGTCCCATTTTCAAAGGCTTCAGGGTATCAAAAATGTAAATAGTTAACTATCAAAATATGCGTGTATGTTAAATGTGTAAATTTGTGCGTTTCGTTATCAATATATGCTATATCGGACAGGGTTTAGGGCATCTCTTAGGCGGGCACTTCCGACCTAAACTTTCAGAGTTAATTTATAATATATTACAAATACATATATAGAATGTCTATTTATATGGGATATTCCAATATACATATGTATATAGAATATTCTACAAAATGTCATGAGTATGCACTTCTGAAACCTGAAAAAGATGAAAAATTGCATGTAGATATGAGAGGTATTAGAGTCTTTTAACCATGGCCATAGGTGGAAAAGAAGAATGTTTATATGTATTAAAGCAAAGTAACCCAGCCCCAAGTCTTAGACCGTATAGTTACCGACTGCTACTGAGAGAAAATAAAAGCATATCTTATGACCGTGGCATATACTAATTTGAAAATTAATGAAATCATATTTTATGCCCTGAGTCCATTGAAACTGAAAATTCAGGTATAATGGTTTTCAGGGTATAATGGTTTTGTAAAAATGTATGTAACAGGCAGAAGGAGACCTCGCAGACCCCATAAAATATATATATTCTTAATCAGCAAAAAGAAATAAGTTGATATAGCGGTGTCCGTCTTTTCCTGTCTACAAAAGCTAGAGAGCTAAAATTCCACATGAATACTTGCATGTTAGTTACGCAGTACGAGTTTATTTATTTTTATACCCTGAACCCATTGAAAATAGGAATTCAGGATATAATGGTTTTGTGAAAATGTATGTAACAGGCAGAAGGAGACGTCGCAGACCCCATAAAGTATATATATTCTTGATCAGCATAAAAAAATAAGTTGATTGAGCCCTGTACGTCTGTCCGTCCGTATGAACGTCGAGATTTCGGAAACTACAAAAGCTAGAGAGCTGAAATTTTACATGAACACTCGTATATTAGCTACGCAGTACGAGTTTATTTTGTTTTTTTCGATAACTCATCCCATTTCCAAATTATCGATAAAAAATTCGAAAATTCGTTTCAATTTTTTATGTTTTTTGGGCATAACTTAGCTAAAGACTTCAAATTTGCATATTTAGATAGATATTATGAATACGCAGATTATATAATTTTCAGATTTTGGATGCCACGCCCCCTTCGCCCCCAATTTGGAAAAAACGCATTTCAAATACTAGAGACTTGAAATTTGGCACATTGTTTTAGATACTCTTAATCTACTCTGTAAATTTCATTAAGATCGTTCATCTAGAAATGGAGTTATAAGCGTTCAAAATATAGCCCAACCCACCGGCGCAGAGCGCGCCTATACGTGCGTAAAGAAGAAGAGTATCACCTTTTTTGGGTTCAGGGTATCTCGTAGTCGAGCCGTCTCAACTAGAGCCTTCTTACTTGTTTTTTTTTTATACTCATCCTTTTTTCTTATTATTGATAAAAATCGAAAACTCGTTTACTTTTTTTTCGTTTTTTTATGCGTAACTTCTACACCGTTTGAGATGGAAAAAAAAATTTGCCCCAAATTGGAAAAAATTTATTTAAAATACTAGAGACTTTCAATTTAGTAAATGGATACATTTGGATGCTACTAATATATTCTGAAAGTCTCATGAAGATAGCCCAACAGACCCTCAAGCCACGGCAGTAACTGAGGCAGTATACGTGCGTAAAGAAGAAGAGTATTAGTTCCTTTTCAGGGTTCAGGGTATGTCCTATTCGAGCGGCCTCGAAATCAGCCTTTTTACTTGTATATGCACTGTTCTCTTCATTTTCTGAACAGGCTTTGGCTGTTTTAATAGTTTTTTATACATACCTCTGTATTATAGGATTTACGTTTCTGTGCAGCTCAGAAAAAGCATAAATACATACAATTTTTCATTATTTTCTTCTCATGCAACATGCGGATATGGAACAATTGATTAGCTGTGGACCATCAAGTATGATTTATTAATAAGTTGTAATTGTAAAAGGATTTCAAGTCCATTGTCTCTCTTATATTTGCAAGTGAAACAGTCACCGAGAAGTAAACATTTTCCGCTAGGGGTGTAATGTTCATTTGACTTCAGAGCACTGTATCTGCCATACGCCACCCGATGATACCAAATTGAGTTCGATGGACACGAATACGCTCTCCTTGTACATAACATAAAAAACGCATTAAGTCGCAGAGAAACACTTTACTTCACTATCTTTCAAGCTTCATTGAGGGGAGTGTCCATGTTTACATAACAGGGTGCATTTTATAGCATTTCCTTTGTAAGCATATTTCGCTTCCCCTCAAAACTTTTACTTAAAAATCTGAGTGCCCAGTGCGTCCCAGATCTAAATAGCCAAGTACAAGTATATAAGGTACATATGTTTTATAATATGATTCCTACTCTGAGACCTTATAAATAAAGTTGAAGCTAATATCATTTCAAAGAACATTTCTGTTCAGTCGACTACTATATTATGCTCACCAAAATATCTTGATGTTAGTAATTTAAACAAAATAAACTCGTACTGCGTAATCATGTGAAATTTCAGCTCTCTAGCTTCTGTAGTTTCCGAAATCTCGACGTTCATACGGACGGACGGACGGACGGACGGACATGCGTACAGGGCTCAATCAACTTATTTTTTTATGCTGATCAAAAATATATATTTGTGGGGTCTGCGACGTCTCCTTCTGCCTGTTACATACATTTTCACAAAACCATTATACCCTGAATTCCCATTTTCAATTGGTTCAGGGAGACTTGTAATTGTAATTTGGCAAATACACACATTTGAATGCGATTAATATATTCCGAAAGTTCCATAAAGATAGTCCATCTAGGAGCGCGCTTTCATACATTCGTAAAGAAGAAGAGTAATAGTTTTATTTTTTTCAGGGTTCAGGGTATATCGTAGTCGAGTCGTCTCCACTAGAGCCTTCTTACTTGTAAAACTAATACATACTAATATCCGCTTCGCTTAATTCTACCATGTCTGTGGCTTATAAGAATGATTCCAGGATGGTATTAAAGAGCATGTCCGCTCTGAATCAGTGACCCACTACTTCTTCTAGGCAACGCCTCTCCTCGACGAAACATCCACACCCCTATAAGGCGTGTCTAGCGTCTTCCACCAGACCTTGTCCACACCAGGGGCATTCGTAAGTTTCCTCACGGTGAAGCCGCTTCAGATAACTACGGAAGCATCCATGTCCAGAAAAAATCTTTGAAAGATAAAAATTAAACCTCTTATCCAACTTATATGCCAGCGTTCAATACTCTTATCGTGGTGCGTTGTACACACTCGTATTTACTCCGATTCATGCCTGTTGTGACGAGCGCCGCGTCATCAAAGGCTGTCCGGAAAGAGAGTCTATTCACGCTCAATTTGTAAGCGGTGCAATCACCTCGACTCTAGCTCGGAGTTGTCGTCGCATAGAGGATGATGGACCTAACGACACTCATCAGTTGAAAAGCTCATTGTTGTTTGGTCCCCGTGTATTAATGATGATTCGAGAGAGAGCTCTACAAGAATCAGCTGCCTTTTTGTGCACATATTCGAAGTACTTGCGAAAAGAAAATCATATAGCTAATATGACCGCAAGATACTTTGTCGCCCTTCTTAATGCAATGGTGATGGTGCCAATCTATATATGAGCCGTCTTTATTCTCTCGCGACTGCTGACTTGGACGACTTCCGATTGTGAGCCGGTGTAAATCTTGCACTTGCCTCCTATATGTGGATAAAAGAAACGCACAATGATTGGAATATCACCCATAATGCGGTAGAAATAATTACAGGAACTGGGAAACCAATTAAAATTAATTTAAATGAATTTTACCCATTATAAATGAATTCAGTGTAACAAAAGTTTGCAAAATTTATTATTACAAGCTTATATGAGACTCATCCCACAATGATATACCCCTCTAATATATATGTATATGGAAATAGAGCTGTAAAGACGAGCTAATCGACTCCCCAGATCCTCCAGCTATTTATGAATAATGCAATGTTTTCATATTACTTTTATATACATACATACATATATATATATATATATATATATATATCAGAGACCCCGAAGAAAAGTTATCCCATTCACTTGACCCATTCATATCTGAAATATACACTTTCACTGAGTAGGAGAGTTTTTTTTTTTTTTATTTTCCCCCCCTAGTCAGGCAGTTTGGCGTGGAGGAATTCCTGCAATTTCTCCTTTTGAACTATGACTTTTGAACTATTAACTAAAAGAATCATTTACAAAAGTCTATACATGATTTGGCTTTTTGAAGAAAAAAGGATTTTTTTAACAAAACTATGCGTTTTTTTTTTTTGTACAAACGCCAAGCACAGATCGTTGCTCAATGAGTAGGAGGAGTCCTCCTTGAGTGACTTATTTTTGGACTTTTTAAAATCGTCAACGGTTATTTATTTATTTAAAGATATTGACTAAAAAGAAAAACAGAAAATTATTATAATAGTATCACCACCCCGATGGAGGTATCTTATTTGCCAATCCGGCTAGCTATGCCCAAATTCACAGCAAATATGGTCAGTGATACTATTGAAACTATGAAAAGAAAGAAATTAAATATAATTAATATAATTAAAATTATAATCGTTCTTAAGATATAAATTAGCAAAGAAAATGGAAAGTATTAACAATTTTGAAAGATAGTTAAAAGAACAATGAGAAATGAGAACAGAGTAAGAGAAGAGCTTTAATAGAATATATGAAGACTTTATCTGAAAAATCTGATTACAATATTTTGGGGACTACCAAATATAACTATTGTGGAAATTGACAATGATCTTAAACATAATTATGATTCTCTATGCAACTTTACAGAATATAGGTATATTATATTATAGCGAGACTTTAGACTAAAAGCAGGGGCAGGAAGTGAGTGGGAATATACGGAATGTGAATCGCAGAGCTTACATATTATATTGGGCGACAAGATTTGTCAGTTTCCCGTATGGTTGTAAATAAAACTTCAGACATCACAGTTACATAATAATTTATTTAACCTTATGACATATTTCAAAACAAGACTATTTCGATCTAGATTTAATATTTAGAAGCGCTGCATTTTATGTTATATGAAAGTAAAATGATTAAAGTTAACTCAGAGGTATCACCAAATAAAGTAAAACAAAACGAAATGCATAAAAAAATATTAATCTGAATCTGAATTGAGTTATCTGAACTTGTCAACAACAAGAAACATGCTCAAGGCTTAGAGATAGCTGAGCCGAGCTATTTTAAGTTTTATAAGTTTATTTATTCTTTGTACGAGTAACTTCTATGGATGCTTATGAATAAATTCGATGCTGAGAGGTCGTCCTTGAATCGCTTCGAGAACCTCTGCGACAAGATCCTTAACAGTGGCCAAAAGTACTTACCGAAACAAAATCAAATTTGAAATAATAAGGATTAAGAAAAACAATTATCAAATTATTCAAGCAATTTCAAGGTGACGAATTAGCTAAATGAGTTACGAATGTATACTCTGCAATAGTTTGGAAATTGTGTATATTTGTTGAATGTAATTTTTGCAATTTTTTATTTTATTCACAATAATTAACTTTTTAAAAAAGAGAATTGCTAATGCTATGTAAAAATTTTCTAAACAAACTATAATCGAACATAAGCATAAACATAACCGACTTTAGACTACAACTTATGAAAAGGGCGTGAAAGAATAATAATACAAGAACTAGGATAAAGCAATTGGCGAAATAATTTCATTAATAATTAAGTATGTACGTATATACATATACATATATAAACATACATACATAAACATATATATGTTTGTATATATAGACATACGACAGTTATGTAGACGTACTTTACACAATATATTTTATAATGTATGAAGCAAAACATTAACAAAAATTCGATAATTACACAACATAACTGAACTTAGATGTAATATCAGGATTAAGCTGAGTTGATATACATAATACATATATAAATATATATATGTGTGCCTTAATATTTATATATATATACTTGTAATGTAAGTAGCTTTAAGGTATGTATTGTAAATTAATTGTTTCTCAACTCCATTCGATTCGATTCGATTTCACTTATATTTCTTAAATGTTATTATTAAAATGTATTTACTTCTTTAGGGTATCTTTCATTTTTATCTTCGTTTTTTAGTTTTAGTTATGTTTTTATTTCATTTTTACGTTAGCGTTTACTATTTTCTTGTGTCAGATCAAATGCGTCATTAACTATGAAGTAAATATGCACAGACATCAAATAAATTTCAATAAAATGAATTCGACTTTATACTCGAATTTTCTACTTTCATAATTCTGCTGGTTTTATGTTCTTTATTTGCGTTTTACTGATTCTTGTAATTTTACTGACAATCCACAAATTGTTTTTAGACGGTTTCATTTCAATTTGCATCCGCATTTCATTCGATGCGACTTTATGTCTTAGTTTATATACAGGAACTTAATATTTACCTACGAAACACGACACAACGAACAATATTTTTAAGACAAAATTTATGCTAAAAGTCCGGCTCTGTTCAACTGAATTGCATTTTATGAGGGTCTGCTAAGTTATATATATTTATCTATTATAGGTTTCATATGTGTGTGAATATATTTTGTGCTGTCTGTAAAAATTGTTAAACAATTCGTTTGCTTCGTTTGAAGAATATTTTGTGGACCTACGTTTGAAATTAACCTGCGCTTACATTAAAATCTACTACTTCAATTGTATTTGTATTCATAATTAATGTGGATATTATTTCGTATATGCATATAATATTTATAGTTTGAAATGAATAATTAATGCGCTTTAATTTATGAGAGAAAGATAGAGAGAGACAGAGACAGAGACAGAGACAGATGGAGAGAGAGAATGAGAGTTGAAGGAAATACATAAACAATATTGAAATATTGAATGTACATCATTCCACTCCTTCTCATGCTCCGTCTTCCCATTTTATATATTGTTTACATAAATGTTTCTTTCATGCATCAACCGCACCAAGCTATAATAAACTGGGTGATTTACATTTGTTGTTTTACTTTTGCTTATGCATTTGCTTTTCTGCTTATTACGGTTACTTCGAGAACTGACTTAATAATTAACTGTACTTCATTAAAGAACATTTTGAAACTCTTCTTGGCCTGAGCCAACGGTTTAAACTATGAATAAAACAGCAACGCCAGCTCTTAAGCTCTAGCTGCCTCCCTCCTCATCGTCCGCCACATTTTTAGATTTTCTAGAATGCCTTCAAAATGATCTCTGAAGTCTGATGTGTTTGGCATACAGGGTTTGCTTGTGGATCTCATACTTTGATTAGCACGTGAAGTCGAGCATCATTTCGTTCTTAACTTGATTTAAAACTGAATTTGAACTAAGATGGGGCTCAAAATGTGGCTGCGGAATCGGATGGGGATTGGCTAAATGCTAGTAGGTGGCAAAGCCCATGGCGCCAGCGTTGCTGTTGTCCAAAGGTCACTGGTGCATCTTCGTGGCATGATGACCCATGCTCAGGCCCAAGTTGAGATGATGGTTGTTGTGGTGCTGCTGTGCCGCCTGAGCATGATTGTGATTGCTGCTGGAGTTGTTGTTGTTGTTCTGTTGCGTGGCCTGTCGCTGCGAGTTCTTCTTGTTCTTCATGCGTCGATTTTGAAACCAAATTTTCACCTAAGCGCGCAGAATCATGCAAGCTAATTATAATTGCTCCACTTATAGTCATTCCCATAGCCACATACCTGACGTTCCGTCAACTGCAGATTACGCGCCAACTCCCAGCGTTTCTGCTTCGAAACGTACGCATTGAAAAGAAACTCCTTTTCCAACTCCAGCGTCTGAAACTTTGAATACGGCTTGCGCTTTTTTCGCACCGACACCTGTCCAGTCCACTCATGCATCGCATTCGTTGGCGTGCAAGGGCCCACAGCGCCTACCGAAAGACCACCAGAAGTGCCTGGTGACGGATAACAAAAACACATAAGTAATTGGCAATTCAATAAGCAATTGCTGAAGAACTTTTCATAATGTGTTAATTAAGGCTATTAGATAATTGTATTCAATTTTTAAGCTCTGTTTGTAACTAGTCTGAAACACCGAAGTTAAGTAAATAGGAATCAAACTTTCCTTCTGATTGTTTTCATTTATATTAATATTCAATTTAAACTGTTTGTAGATATCTCCTTCTACTCTACTATTCATATTGGAAGGCTACATGCTTGGCAGTGGCTACTCGCAGGTGATTCTGAGGTAAATATAAGTACATACCTATATGTACCTACAAATATACTACATATATACTATTTACACAGATATTTTTCAATACGTAAATTTTCATTTAAAATTTGTTTTAGTTTTTGCTACTAGGCAAAGGCAAAGGCAAGTGGAGCAGCGATAAAGCGAGTGGAAGGTTGTTGCGACTTACCTGTGCTGGAGTAGGCCTCGGGAAAGGCGCGTAGCCCACCTGGTGAGGAGTAGGTGGGTGTCTCGTAGCTGGACTGCGAGGTGCCTTCCACTGACTGTCGCGCCGCTGCTGCCGCACTAACTGAAGCATGGCGCTCGTCGGTGGCGCTCATGTAGGCCGCCGCAGCAGCGGAGGTTGGCTGATCGCGATAGTTGGGCCAATATGCAGGCTGTAGTCGGAGAGGGCGCGGGGAAAGGTGGAAAAAGCAAAGGTGAAGTTGACATTGAGTTGTTTACGAGCCGGCCGAGTCGACTGCATTGCGCGATTACAGCCGGAGAGCAAATCAGTGGAGCTGTTGCTGGCCTCGAGCACTCACCTGAAACTGGGTCTCGGGGTAGCCGTAGAACATGGGCTTGCGATCCCTATCCAGATAGTACGGTGAGGCATGGTACTGGTTGAACTCATTCTCGTACGGCCATGGATGCGCGTGCCGCTTAACTGGCGTCGTTGCGTCCGTTTCAAAGCCAGGCCTGATCGCAGGTATATGTATTGGTGCTAATGAGATGGACATGTCTATACAAATGCAACGGAAAGACAAATATATTCTCGTTATTGATGACCTGTCACATAAAATAACTTAACGAACAATGTTTGTTCCATAATTAAGCTCTTAATCATATGATATATATATATATATAGTATAAACAGATAGATAACTCTTAAGGTCTAAGAAGAGGAGCTTTTATAAACGCGAGCAGTAGAAGTAGTTGTAGCCCTTCTCATTTGTAAACATATTTCAGATTTCTTCTAAATTTTATATATCAATCCAATATTTATTGGAAAAAGTAAATATAATATATTTATTGGAAAAAGTATATAATAGTAATAATAATGATAATGATAATGATAATGATAATAATTATAATTATAGTTATAATAATAAAAATAATTCGGATGATACCCTCTCAATTTTTTGCAATATATACAAAAGATTCTTTACCTTCTTACCTATTTGTATATAGAAATGACAAAAGTTTGGATTGCATTTTAGTATTATATCTTATTACATATATGTACATATTTATAAAATGATTTCTCTGCTAAAAACATTGCATGGTAATACTCCATGGTAATACTTTATTTCTAGTCTTAAATTGGCGTGGTAAAGCAATGAACAAATTCATTAAGTTTGTTTCATTTTAAGATTTATATAGTATTTCTAATATTTATATTATTTTTATAAAATCTTTTGAGTTTATTAAATAATTTTCTATTATGTATTGAACAACAAAATATATTTGTCTAAATAATGTACAAATTCAGCCACAGTTGAAACATCCGACTCCTTTGTTTACTTTATCAAGATTACCAAGTTTCTAATTACTTATCAATTGAATATTAGACTCTTATTTATTTGAGATACTAAGCAACTAAATAGCTGGATGACACCCAATGTAAATATTAATGAGAAACGTTTATTGATTTCGTAATTAACGGTTCCGAGATAAAAAATAATATGCAATTAAAAAAGTGTAACATTTTAATGATTTAACATAAAGCTTGTTAGGTTTAATTGAAATATTTCTGTGACTTAAACTGAAACATAATTAAACGAATGTTTAATTTATACTTTATTAATAATGAGTCCAATTAAAATATTGGTAACAATTAACATATTTTTCGCAGATTACATACTACAGAATTCGGTTCAGTTTGCATGAAATACGATCACATGAAAATTGCAAGCCCAATTGGAACTGCGTGTCTCTGTCGCATAGGCAACTCCAATTGGAAAGGGCTTTGGCTGCTTACCTGCTTGTTGAGAACTGACACTGGAGGGAGAGACACTCGCTGTTGTTGGCGCAACAATTTGGCTTTGGCCAGATGCCACAACTGAGCTTTGTTGCTGGAGACTTGAGGTGGCGCCACTAGGGGCATTGTTTGGCGTCTGTTGCTGCTGCTGTTGTTGTTGTTGCTGTTGCTGATGATGAGGGGATGTGAGATGCTGAGTCTGCTGTGGGGCAGTTCCAGTAGGCGTCTGGGCGGGACTAAGGGCACTGCCAACAGGAGTAGTTGTAAGCTGTTGTTGCTGCTGCTGCTGCTGCTGTTGTTGTGGCGGGGGCAGGTGCTGGAGAGGCGGCTGTTGTTGTTGCTGCTGCTGCACGGGCACAATTGGCACAGGTGGGGGATCCTCATACATAGCAGCATGCGTAGGTGTGGAATGTGTTGTAGGCGTCGTCTGCTGCTGCTGCTGTTGTTGCTGTTGCTGTTGCTGTTGCTGTTGCTGCAGTACAGAGGTTGGCGTGGACAATGCAACCGAGGCGGAGGAGACAACCGTATGCTGCAGATGATGATGCAGTGGCTGGGTCTGAGGCAGGTGGTGGTGATGGTGCGGATGGTGATGCAATTGTTGCAAATGCTGCGCGGACTGTTGTAATTGTTGTTGTTGCTGTTGCTGTTGCTGCTGTTGTTGTTGCAGCTGTTGCTGTTGCTGTTGCTGCTGTTGCTGCTGCTGCTGTTGCTGATGGTGTTGGAGCACGGCACTCGTCGAGGAGGGGTGTGGGTGTGGATGTGGATGAGGATGTGTATGATGCGGCCCCCACCAAGCCCCGGCAGTGGCGTGCGACCCGACTGCCGAGACATCGTGGGGGTCGTAAAGAGCGCACGCCAGCGGGATGGTTGGGGTTTGGGGGAGGGGTGGAATATTTACGGTTATTTTGAATGCAGTTCAGTCAGTCGGCGGGAACGAAAGGATCACTCTCAACACACAGAACACCCCGCACGGGACACGGCCCTGGCCCACAGATCCAAGATCAGAGTGATTTGTACTTTTTCTTCGCCCTCTTTTAATTTTATTTTTTATTTTTTTCTTAATTGTTTTTTTTTTTTAATTTTATACTCTCAGCTGAAGTGAATTGTGTTTCATTCAATATTTGCACGGTATTTTCGCTTTGATTTGAATTGATTCGCAGTCATATGAAAACAGCTTTCAACGCATCTGGTCGGTTTAGTCGTTGTTTCACTCACGCACAAGCACAAGCACACGTACACGACACGCACACACGCTCATGAACGCACACACGCACGCTGAGCTGAGCTGAATGAGATATGCCGCAGTGTGTGAGGGAGAGCGGCAGAGCGAAGAGCGGTGCTGGACGGGCAAAGAGAACGCGAATTACATAAAACCACCCACAGTTGTCGCTGCTGGGCCGACCTATTCGATCGAAAGCGAGTCGAAGAGAAGAACGAGCACAGGGTGACTATAGTGTTCAAATGTTTTCAAATTGGGCTCTTCAATTGGCTTTCAGCTTGGCTTAATTTTTGTTGTTTTTGGTCGTGTTCTTTTTGTTCAAGAATTTTATACTGTTTGATTTAATTTTATTTTATTTTATTTTTACTTTGTATTTACTGTTAAGGTTTTGTAAACAATATAGTTACAGTTTTGTTTGCCGAATTGTGATATTGTTGTTGTTGTTATTATTATTATTATTCTTGTTTTTATTGGCCGGCACAATTGGCGCGAGAAAATCCAGTGCGTGAGAGGGAGTATAAAAGTTGTTTGGTTGAATTTTTATTTGCTGTTGTTTTTTATTTTTACTGGTCATAAAATTTGATTTTACGATGAAAACAAACAATTAAACTCGGCGCTCGAGCAGTTAACAGATATACTACTAGCACATTATTTGACGCTTTTTAGTTGTTTAGTTGTATTTTTAATATATTTTTTTAAATTTGTGACTAAATTAAACATTTCAACCGTACGGCCGCAACACTCCAAGCAGAGTGCAGTCCGACAACGAATTTGCCTTAACTCAAAGTTCTCGACGTTGTGGCAGTTGCTGCTGTTTGCTTGGATACCCAAGTCGGTAATGCTGTTGCCGTCGCACGTCTTCAACCGCGCAGAGCGAAGCACAAATTTACACTGACAACAGCAGCGAAAACGACAACAATCGGCAGAGGCAAAGGCAAAGGCATCGACAGCAGCGGCAGCAACAGCACAGCACAGAACAAGCGGTGGGGAGTCATAGTGTAGACTCTCACTCTCTCGCAATGCCAACGACTGCCAAGCCGAACGACGGACGGCTGACGGCTAACGGCTGACGGCTGACGGTGGGAAGAGTCAGTCGAAGTCAAGATGTGAACAAAAGGCATTCGATACGTGTGCCTGACAGCGCGGCGCCTTGTGTCCGTGTGCCCAAGAGAGCCTCGCGCATGCGCTTGCTCACCACACCGTACTCAGTCGTCGTCGCATCGGAGCCAAGCAGCATATGTGTGTAACGATGTAATGGTGGTGGTTATTGCTGCCAGTGGCTCTCTTCGCGGCGCGCGTTATGCACACGCACACTGTGTGTGTGAATATGAATTCGCGGCTCGCCTGTGTGAGTGCACACGTACACGCATACGTGTGTTCACTTATCAGACTTGAAGAGAGTTTGGGCGCCAACTCATGTGCTAAAGGCATCTTTAGTTATTAATTTTCTTAAGAGCATAAAAATTCATATCTGCGATCATTTTAGGCTGGTGCACTGTCTATTATTTATATATATTTATATATATATATATATATACACACATATACATAGTATGGAAAGTGGACATGCATGCCACTGCATGTAGAAACACACACACACACACAGTTACATGCCTACACAGATACTGTACATGTGCTTAGTTAGCCTTTGTTTGCTCTTTTCGTATCGTTTCATGCTCTCCTTCTCTCACTCTCACTGTTACCCCTAATTCTGTCCCTCTCTCTCTCGCTCACTCACTCACTCACTCTCTCTCTCCCTCTCTCTCATCTTCTCGCTCTCGGCCACGCTTTAGCTTGCACTCTTTCTAGTGCGTGCCGCAGCAACAACAAAGTATTTGCTTTATGTTTGTTTGGGGCTGATTTAAATATATTTTTGTCTGCCGCACCACAGCGCCATCTATGGCCGAGATTTGAATGAGAAGGGACTGGGATGTCCCCCTTGGCATTGGCATGCGATGTTTTCGGTTTCTTTTTCTTTCTTTTTTTTGAGGTCCTCTAAAATAATAAACAGCAAATACAACTAAGCACAGGAATTTAAGGCGCCTTGGTATCGCACTCTATGATGTGCACACGCACAGACCCACAGGAAAAGAAAATGTATTAAAAGCACCCCTTTCTATGCGCTAATTAATCAAAATGAGCAGAGTAAATATATACATATGAAACATATAAGTGCAGACATGTACATACATATACTGAAATTTATGACAGACAAATTGAGACAATTGCGAGGCCCTAGAAACAATATCTACGGGCCCTTGAACGACCGCTTCCATTTCTTTGCGTCATGAACCACCCCGTCCGACCCGAACCATGCGACAATTGCCGAATTTAACTCGGCGATGGACAATTATGAGCGTTTTACGACAATTTCTATTGGAAGGAAAGGGCTCAAGACAAGGGCGGAGAAATGTTGACAATGATTGGAATACGAATTTCCCATAAACATAAACACACATTCGCATATTGCATAGTATCTGAGGTGAAGATGGTAATAACATGGAATCCCTCAACTTGTATAATTATTTGAACTTTTTCCAAATGCGTTCTTATTTTCTATAATATTTATGTATTGTAATTTCTTAGAAATAGTTTCTTGTAGTCAACAGTATGTAAAGAATTAATACATAAATCTAAATGTAAAATATGTTTCGCTGCAGTCTAATGAACATACTTACTCAAATGTATATAAAAGGAAGAGTATCCTGCTTTTGTAATGGGGAAATGAGAAGATGCTTACCTGGTGGCTGCGAGCTGACACTGGAGGGGGAGATACTCGCCGCTATCGGCGCAACAATATGGGTTTGGTTGGCCACTGCTGAAATGAACTCCTGTTGAGGCTTCTTCCTCAGACGGATTAAGGGTGAGTGCAACAATAACTACAATGGTTGCTATATAGAGTAAGAGTAAGAGAAAGAGAAAGAGAACCAGATATTGATTATATTCGTGTTCGAGATAATTAATTTTAGTTATTAGAATTAACATGAACAGAGTCTCTCTCGGAGGAGGAGGAGGAGGAGGAGGAGGAGATTGGTAACAATGTGTAAACTGTAAATAAGTGCGTGTAATTGCAAGCGCCGCTTCAGGTGAATATTCCCGGCACACTTAAGGGTTAAGAAGCAACAACAAACACAAGGCAGTTGCCGTGTTTCCGTCCTTGCGCCTGTCTAGAGAGGTCATCTTACGACTTTATGACTGGCGCAAACGTCTTGTTTGCATTTGACACCAAGCAGCCAGGCAGCCAGGCAGCCCGGCAGTCAGACAGGCAGTCGGGCAGGCAGGTAATAATGCATTCCGCGCAGACGAATTATCTACTGCTGAATGACAGCCAACCAGCGAGCAGTGAGCAGTTAGCAGTTAGCAGCAAGCGGAGGGGTGCATGCTGTCGGGACGGGACGGCCTGGAGAAGGGCGGAAGTAAGCGCCGAGCTAGGCAAATACACAGACCACCGGACAGAGGCAGACGGCAAGAGGGTCAGGCAAACAGACAGCCGTCAAACACGTCGTAAAATTTGTTTCCTCGTTTCGCATTTGCATTGTGCAATAGTTGGCTCACACTTCAACGTCAACTTCCATTTCCCAGTGCTGTGCTGTGGCTGCTGCCGTCTTTGCTGCCATTACCATTGCCATTGCCATTGCCTGTAGCGGTGTCAGGGTCAAAGTCAAATCTATCTGTACTTTCACGCATACTTCACTTACATGCATACCCAAGCCCATGCACACTTACAGACTGAGACAGAGACAGAGACAGAAACAGAAACAGAGACAGAGACATCGCCTCAAGGCAAATAGGAATAATGCAGCTAAATGCATAAATATCAAATTGACATTTACAATTCTCCATTGCAACTGCCAATAAAAGCAATAACTGAATAATAATATACATAGAACTTCCATATTTTTTCCTGAAAACCGTATTCCTTTTGATCAATTCATAGTTTGAAAGAACTTTTCTTAATAACTCTTACAGATTGCTTACATATTAAAATATTTTTAATGGTTTAATTTTGTTTATTTATAAGATTTGTTTGCGTCTTTGGCATTTCCAAGATATCCGTCTTATATACTTTATAAATATTGAATTAGTTATAAAGGAACTATTATTATTATTATTATTATTATTATTATTTTTTTTTTTTCAATAATAGTTTTAACAAAATTCGTTACGATGCAAAATTATTATTACCAATAACTACTTTTCCACAACAATTGTAATTTACAACACGAAGAGAGAATAGTTCACAAAAAATTAAAAATGAATCTAAAAAGAATGAAGGGAAAGCAATAAAAAGTGTTTCTTTCCATATTTAACGATGCCTCTATTTGAATAAGTTAATTAACAAAATTAATATTCAAATGGGTTTATGGCCGCAATGGCGGCTTATGGCTTCATTATGTGTGCATGCTAGAGCCGGTCCATCTGACAAAATTCAAATTCAGACAACTATAAAACGGCGAGTATGATGATCATTTCAAATTAATTCTCATGCAATATGACGAAAAAGCCTGCAGTTACAGAATTCCCGTGGAGGAAGCGGACGGCAGCCAATAGTTGGGCAGAGCCAAGATTTATAAAGTAGTGAGAGAAAAGTTCATTGGCTCGGCTACCATAAAAAATATAAAAAACTGAAAAAAGACGAAGAGACAAAGAGACAAAGCCAGACAAAGCTGAAATCAGGTTTTTTGGTCGTGTCGTGTCTAAGATGCTGGAAACGAATTAAATTAAATTTGTGTTATCCAATTAGACACACCTCTAGCTGAGGAGACCCCGTTCGTATCGCTATACATGACAATCTTTCTCCCAGCTAATTATGAGACTCTGTCTCTTTGGCTGCTTCAACTGTCCAATGGCGGGCGATGCGTTTTAATTGCTTTAAATTTCTTTATTCCCAGAATTCTTTT
Source organism: Drosophila buzzatii (assembly GCA_035045845.1). Lineage (NCBI taxonomy): Eukaryota > Metazoa > Arthropoda > Insecta > Diptera > Drosophilidae > Drosophila > Drosophila buzzatii. The sequence goes on along the minus strand of JAWNOS010000610.1, from coordinate 2,442,363 downwards.
CTTGGTTCAAATTGTTTTCCACGTAAAAAGTGCTTGCCGCATAGAAACCGAACAATCTTGATAAGCTCCAGCAGCCTCGAGGCTATGCAAACAGAGTCAAGATCTTAGCGATCAACTTAAGCCGTGGATGAAAAATCTTGTGGTCTTTCTAGTTTCCACTCCGCCTAAGAGGAGTCCGAGCTGAATGCAGAGTCTGTATAAAAAGCAGTCTTCAAGAGCGCTGAACAAGTTTCTGGTATGCGTTTTCATTCCTGTTTTCTTATAAAAATGAAAACTTGTTCGAACCTGGTATGGTCAATGTGTATTCGTACGCGTATGAAAGCAGCGCACATCTTGCCCAAAGAGCGTCAAACAACGAACAATTCGACTTCGAGTCAAAAGAAAAAAGAACAAGAAAGAAAAATTGAAAAACAGATACACGAATTCCAAATATAAACAAAGGAAGAACACACCAAGGCAATGCGATGGCCAAGCAGATCGAGAGGAATATACGGATTGTTGTACTGACAGCTACAGCAGCGACGCCAGACATTTTGTAAAGACAAAAACATATACAAGAATATATGAATATATATATGTATGTATGTATAGTACACATACGTATGTATGAGGAGTCGGGGCACCTTTAAAATCCAAAAGATACAATTCAGCATGTGTTGTCACAGCTCAGACTCAAATGTTTGACAAGCTGCCCTACATGGCAACAGCCCCGAGACCATTCTTCGACTCTCATTTTCATTTGCACTCTTCATGGCGATGTTTCCTACACAATTTATGACGATGCATCAATACAGTAAACACTTTAAACCCAATAACTCAGCTGTGGAGTTCCAGATAATTTTGAAAGCACCCTTAAAATGCATATTTATCCACAACAGAGATCTGCCCTCCAACATTTTGCTTATCTCATCAAGTATGTGAAATTATTTACAAATGTATATTTTCTCATATCGCCTATTTCATAAAGTTTGTAAAATATTGCTGAGCGATGTGCACTTTGATATATTAACAGGATGGCAAGACTAATACGGAGAGAAGAGTCTCTCGGTAGAGTACAGACGTATTCTGTGATGATTAAATGGGGTTTAAGTTGTCACACTGACGTGATATGGCTTGAGATGAATCTTCATTTTCCCAATAATCTGCTTAATATCATGAATACTCTGTGTAGAAATTTTTCTTAATTATTGAACATTTTTTGTAGAGCCTAAAACCCTTTGCATGTTTGGAATCTGGACTGCGCCTAGTGACAAACTTAAAAACAGGATTAAAGTTTACTTTCTCTAGGTCTATGTCAGAAAAGGCGTTGATTCATATCAGCATCTTTATACAAATAAATCAAACAAAATCAAATTGCACATATTGTTGCCAAATATGGTTAATGGGTGAACAAAATCAACTTGTAAAATTATGTTTATTTTATGAGTTGTATATTCTTTATTATGTGTTGCAATAAAAACAAAGTTGTTAATGTCTATTTATGCTGCATAGCGAACGGCAATTGAGCAATTAGAAAGCCAAGCGAAGCACCTACAAAATGTAGTGTGTCCGTGTCTATCTGTTCCTGACTTACTATACCTGTAGTAACTGCTGAAGTAGCTGTTGCTCTTGTTTACTGTGCACTTAAACAATATTTTAGTACAATAAATCTAGCTAGTTAACTGCTTTTATTGCCAGCAAAGCGTTTTACGACAACCAAACCGACGAAGGGCAAGGAAAGGCTTCCAGGCAGCCAGAGTGGCAGCCAAACTCTTTGAGTGAGTCGCATGCGACAAGTAATTGTATGTAGATTGTATTAGACACACATACATACGTATGTACAGTGTACATGTGTATATTGCCATAAAAACGGCAAAAATACAAATAAAAATTCAAATACAAATAAACAAGCCTTAAATTAAAAGAACACTTTAGCGCTTTATGGCGCAGCAGTTAGCTGATCTGAATGAAGTGGTAATAGAAACGGAATCAAATGCGCGGCAAGGCTCTTTCGGAATCGTCAAAGATCTTTTTGCCGAAGCTCTAACTGAGTCGCTTCCACAGCTAGCGCAAGTCACTCATCTTTCGAACGACCTTCAGGCATATCAAACATTTTATTATGGCCCACACGAAGTGGGGTAGACAGTTATAAAAATGGACGCACTTGTAGCCAATTGAGCTGTTGGACTCATTTCAATTCCAATTCCAATTCCAATTACAATTCAAATTTCAATTTCAGTATCAATTTTCGATCGCTTAGCCAAGCATTCCTATTCCACGTATTGTCTCCACTGCAAACGGCAACCGCCATTAATATGCGAGGTCTGTTGAGCTGGGAGCACATGCGTCGTTTTACGACTGACTTTTTAGCACCTATTGGCAAACAAATCTCTGTCGAGGTGTGCAGATGGTTCCCACGCTTTTATTAAGTAACGTACTACGAATTGCGTAAGTAAATATTATAAAACAATTAGTAGCGCAATAAATACATTTTACATCAACCTGAATAGCTAGTGGAATCCGAATCGGGCGAAATGATTATTATTGCAATAAATGGGAAATGTTTTGTAGCCATTTGATTTACAATTTCGGCTGCTGTTAATGCTTTGTTTGCTTTTACTTTTGCTCACGTTTACGGCCACTGGCCGGCCCGAAGGTGTTAATTACTCCGTGTTCCAAACTAACAAGATGGTAATTTCACCTTTATGGGCATTAAATTGGTCACCAGTTAAGCCCATCATCTGCTCACATCTCCGCACTTGTATTGTGATGTGTGATAAATAATGGGAGAGCCAAGTGTGCTAGGCGAAAAAGATGTCATTCAGATTTTATAGCAAATTAATTGCCCTTCAAGCGAGGACCAGCCTATAAAACGAGTTTATCTCTCGTGTGGCATTGTGCGGTAGCCTCTGTGGTAGTCAGTATGGAAATCGCCAGATTCGCCAGATTATCGATTCATTTTTTTAATGTAATTTAATTTAAAACTCTCCTCCCCACCCACCAAGTTAGTGTCAGTCAAAATGCCGACACTTAAGTCAAAAATCCTCAGTGAGTCGAAATGAAAACTTAGCGAGAGTCGACGGAAGACATAAAACTCATTTTGCCAAAATAAGTGAAATCATCAATTTGGTGTTTTTTTTTCTTATTTCTCTGCTTCTTCTTCATCGTCTTTTAGTCTATTCTATCTACCAACTTTCTTGGCATTTTCTTATCTCGCACAGCGGGAGGGGTCGATTGAAACTTTGTTTCTTTTACTTTGTTCTCTATGCTTGGTTTGCTAAGAAAAGGGAGCCCCAGGCCCCAGGGGGAGTTTGGTGGCTTCCCTTTTTAAATGGAACAGCACAAAGCGACTAGCTCATTTACATAAGCATAATTTACACATAAAGTAGTTACATAGCCAAAAGCTTCGAGAGATATACACCCACACACACACAAATACACATACACATCAGCGAGGCCGACTTGCTATTGCTCGTTTAGACACACACACACACACACACACACACACACACAGAAGCGTATACACACTCATTGCAATATGGCTGCCCGTTTCGTCAGCAAGAGTAGAATCAACAACAGCAGCCAAAGTCAGCAAAATATTTATTCAAATAACGTGCGTCTCCCTTTTAGCGTTTCCATCCCGTGGTCGTCTCCCTAAAGGTTAATTTCAGCTGTGTTATATCAACGTGGAGGCCACTGGCAAACCGGCCCCTCCCCCAAACTTGTGATGACGCCAACAACGACGACTACGACGACAGCGACGCCAGCCGCCGCTGCTGGATACTAGCGCTGAACAACCCCCAGAAGCGACGGGTAGCCGCGATAAGCAAAGTCAAAAGCATTCAAAGATTTCAGCAAAATGGAAAACGGAAAATGGGGGAAACAAACAGAAATGGCATGGCTGCTGAAATTCAGCCGAACAAACCGAACTGAACCGAACCGAACCAAACCAAAACCAAGGGCAACCAACCCCCATAAGAAAAACCTGTCGAGCTGCCAAACAGCCGACGGTATTCAGCCGAGCTCGAAAACACTTTTTGCTGACGTTGTCGCTTCAGAGGCATACACACAAACACAAACGGATACATACCCAGCGAGGCTTAGTGCGCAACCCCAATACGACAGATGTCAGAGGGTAGAGGGTGGAGCTGTTTTGAACGCGTGTTCTGCTTGCCATAATATCGATCCCTCTTGGGTCGTTGCCTTCACTCAATGAGTCCTCAATTTTCTGTGGCCTTCCTTTGCTCCCATCCTTCGCCCACTCACCCGTGGCTCGTAGCCCGTAGCCCGTAGCCCGTAGCTCGTGGCCCATGGTTCGCGTATGGATTTTGTATCCATAGATACACGCAAACTTTGCGTTTACACACACGCTGGATATAGTTATCGAGATTCGCACACAGCTGGCATATATCTATATATATATATATATATGTATATTTTCTGATATCTAGTATGCAACATACAGATATGTCTGGATGTATGCATAATGTATTCCTTATAAGAAGACAAACAGAAACAAAATACGAAGGAATGTTCGCTCCGTCTTTAGCAGTCGAAGCGTATTTCACGGTGACATTATTAATTGAATTATAAATTTAACATTTTAATATTATATCTGCCTCGCAGTCCTGTTCTCTTCTCTGAATGTTTTGTCCCCTTGCTACGTGATATGCCTTTAAACTGACACAAACACCCTTGAGCCCCATCCCATGCAATGCCAGTTCATGGAATTTCAGCTGAGTATGGCGCTGAGAACCTCAAGCTAATTTTAATTTCGACCCTTGTGAAGTTGATAATATTGAACAAGCGAGGCACAGTACGATGGTAGGCATTGACAGATTTGAGATCGACTATAATTGACTCTATAATTGATATATGAAAGTATTTTATATTTAAACATAATCGACTGTCGCACAATATTTGATATCTTTATGAGAGTAGAGACAGTGAGAAATCGAAAATAAATATGTATATCTTGTTTTGTTGCTGGTTTTTATTTATATTTTTTGGAGGCATTTTCTTCTGCGTCAACCACTGTTGCTCCGACGGTCTCCACTGGAGTGGGGAACCCTGGGCTCTACACCCGAGTCAGCGGTTGTTCGATTAGCCAGCTGAGTGACGAGGCGGGCGCGAGATAACAACTCGAACCGGTCGTCGGTCCGTCCGTCCGTCCGTCCGTCCGTCCGTCGGTCGGTCGGTCGGTTGCTCGGTCCGATGGAGACATGCGAGTAGAAAGCCACAATCAGAAATTTAATAATGGCTGCACAAAAGGCAGCACGAAGCGCGTTGACGTGCACATATTTTACGAGTTTTATACACAGCCAACGGATTCGTGTTTGTATCTGGCGGATGCACATGTAACAGTCAGAGAGGGTCAACATGTGACCAGACGGGCAGGGCGCAGGCAGGCACGCAGGCACTCGAATGGTGCATTCCACTTGCTGCTGCCATGAGAGAAAGGCAATGAGAAACGAATGAAGTCATCAAAAACGAGAAAACAAAAAAATGGCCACGTATCGCAGGCTGCCGAGATGAAGTGAAAGCGTCCACACTCTCACCTGCCACGTTTGCATTTGACTGCACTCAGGACCTACCCCTGTGTGCCCTGATCAATTTTGATCGTCAGCTGCGATGGCGATGGCGATGGCGATGGCGATGGCGGCAGTGACAGCAGCAGCAGGAGCAGCTACAACTGCCCTCGATTTAAGCAACCGATAAAGAACTAGTGGGTCGTTGGCTGCTGCCTGTTTTATTTGTTGTTTTTGTCCGTTTTATGGCTTCATAAGTGGAACTTGGTTGCTTTTCTTGTTTTTTCTTTCAGTTACTAGCTGTCGCGCATGATTTTCCCTTTGTTCTGGCGAAAGTCGTAAACAATTTCGACCAGCCACTGGCCGGGCCGAGCGAGCAGGTTCCTCGACCAGTCGTAACAGTCTATAATTCTGCGTAGTTAATTTACCAAAAAATAGAAAAGAAACAATCGTCAGACAGTTGTAAATGTCAAGGGTTTGAAATGCATCGCTTAATCGAAAGGAGCGTCTGCTGCCGCAGATGTTGCACCTGACCAAGTTAAGTTGGCTCAAGTGCTCGGATCGGCTGCCCTTTGAACCCAGCATTGAAGGCAATTGGCAATTAGTTCAGTTGTCCGATTTCTCACGGCCGTAAAAATTCACTTAATATCTTTTTGAAATGAATTCATGATTGGCCACCACCCAAGGGGCGCTCGGCGATACAAATCCACTCATCGGCGACTTTTTCAGCGATTTTGTGATTTTTGGCAATTGATTTAATGTGTCATTCATAGATTTTTATTGCGTCATTTTATTGCCATCTTTAACTTCCGATTTACCACAATTGGACCCGCTTGGACACTGTCCCCAGCCACGCCCCACATCATTGTGATTCGCACTCGCGTCCTCGTCCCCGTCCCAGTCTTGGTCCTCGTCCTCGTCCTGTGTGGCATCTTAACAGGGAAATCATGTACTCGCCGTACTTTACTTTATTTATTGCCATTTTTAATACCGCCCCGACTCGCCTGCTGGACATTTTAACGCCCTGCACGCTGACTGCTATTACTGTTGCTGCTGCCGCTGCTGCTGCCGCTGATGCTGCCGCTGCTATTGGTCGAGTGGATTGCAGAGTGGAGCACGAAGCATGGCCACTTTATGTTACAATAATGTTCCCTGGGCACAGTCGCTGCCTGCAATCGAATTGTTTTGGTCATAAAATCAAAAAGGTAATTCGAGCAGCGCGGCTAGGCCCAAGCTACCATCTCGCCCAGTTACTATTGTTGCGCCCAACCCTGTCCTCTTTCAGTCCATGCCAAATGATTTCTATTTGCATCATCTTGGATCCAATTATGTCCGTTGGCAGTAATCTAAAAATCATTCGCAATCGATCAAACAAATTCTGGGCTTACCGAATCTAATTCAAGACCTCAATTGCTCGTAACTGAATGATTGGAACTGAAAATGAGAAGAGAAAATAAAATTAGATTGCTTTCATTCATAATTCATAAAATTCTTATCCTAAACTTTGAGTTGAAATCAGAAAATTATGTCATTAATTCATTCGTTCATAATTTGTATTCAAGAATAAACTAATTTAAAATTTAAATTACATTTTATTTGATCAAAAATCGAGTTATCTCTTCCATTCAGATGTTTGTATCCAATAAAATACATTCTTAATTTAACTCATAGTCTCGTTTATATCTTTATAGTATAGAAAAGTCGATTATGGACAGATACTGTCAATTGGAGCTCTGTTTAGATCGTGTTGTTTTTATAAATAAATTGATCTACTTATCCGTTTATAAATAGAGTTCTCTATTATATACCCATTTATTAATATATTTATCCATTTGTTGCGGCATTTATAATTTTAGATAATTTAGATAATTGAACTTCGAATAGGATAAATATATAGATTATTGGTTCTATGAATGAATACAATTAAACCTAACCACAAAAAGATGTTGTGTAATTAAGAGAGAACGATTTTATGAGACGCATTGAACTCACCGACTCGAGGCGATGATAAGGTCCCACTATAATTTATACAAATCAATACAAATTATGAGCTGCCAAGAAAATGTTTATTGAGTTTTTGGGCACTCGTTAAATTGAAAAGAAAACACAAAGAGACTTATTTAAAGTCGTAAATTTTTGGTTCAATTAATGCAGTTAATGTTATTGTATTATATGATTAAGTATTAAACATCATAATACTTGAAGCACTGGCTTTTATTGCCATTAGTCGCACCACCGACCCGGCCAGCGATAATACCTCCGACTGTCGTTATCGAGTTGTACGACATTATTTACGCGTCTTCGGTTAAATCACACACGAGAAGCTCTAGGAATATCAGCTCAAGGAATACGCTCGATCGAAGGTGTGTGTATGTGAGTGTGGGGTGTGTGGGTGTGTGTGCGTCTGTGTGTGTGAGGGTGATCAGATTGGATTTGCTGGGATTCCAAATTTGGGATTAATACTGGCGCTCACTCACACATAGACACCAAGTGGCAAGGGCCAAAAGAAGACGAAAGAAACACTGAAAGACGAATTCCGCGACGCGCATGCGAGATAACGACTCCGAAATTGTTAGAGAGCAACTAACACTAAAAAAATTAAATTCAATATTTTTTTCTGTTTAGACAAAAACTGAACTGAAACGAAAACCGAAAACTGGCGAACCGAATGCGAACGCGAATGCCGCGAGAGCGCACGTTGAGCGTCGAGCGTCGAGCGTCGAGAGCAAGACCGGAGACGGTCGAGCTCTCACGTCGAGTTATGGCAAAGATCTCACCGGGACGGGCGAAAGGCGAGAGGGGAAGCACACAAAACATTTTTACATAGTGTTATTTTGGTTTTTATTGCCCCGTTGATGGACGTGCGAGCGGGCCGTGGGCCGTGGGTGTGGGGGCTGTGGTAGAGACTGGGGCCAGGTCTGGGGCTGGGACGGAGAGCGTCTGAATGACGAACGAACAAGTGTACATTTAAATGCGAGCGCGCGATCTTGCGATCTCAGCTCTAGACATGCGGGCGGAGTGACAAGGGAAGTCAAATTCAGTTCGTTTTAACTTAAAGCTCACCGACAAAGTGCACAAAATATACACATACGTATATAAATATATATGTATATATATATATATATATATATATTACTTCATTTTATTTTATTTAAATTATAACATTTCACGCATTAGTGTTAGCTCGTCGTCCTAAGTGTGTGTGTGCATGCTCAGTAATAAAAAAGAAAAAATATATATATATATGTAATTTTAAGGTACATATAATATATATATATATATTTATATAGTATATGTATTCCCTGTACTCTGCTCCTTCGTCAAAGATCGAGACTGCAAAACAACTTCGCATGCCTCAACAAACTTTCCGGTTGGTTGCTCTGTCCCAGTCGCCATTTTAAAGAAGTGTCGCAAAGCGTAAAATAAAATAAAAATAATTTTTAAAAATGGTGGAAACATTGCTTAAAATTGCCCCATTCTGGGTCAGACTTATTCGATTGCAAATGCTATTTTAAAAATTCCATGCAGTATTCTCGGATTATTCTTAATCTGTAAGAACAAAATAAGAATCGAGAATCGAGAATCTTGATTACTATTGAAAATAACACATGAACATTTTTTAATAGGGTATAGAGCCTTCTTCTTCTATACCAGTATAACTAGGAGCCCAAATCCTGACCGTCCATATGGATCATATTGTAAAAACAATTCCATTCCCCGACTGATGAATTGAAAGATCAAGGAATCATAAAATAAAAGCAAATTGAACATAGAATAAACTCAGTCTTTTCACTGAGTGACTGAGTAGCTAAAATCTCATCAAACCATAATTCCTTATGAGGCGAACCTATTAATTGTATATATATCACATTAGTTAACTTTTAATGAACTATAATTCCTATTCAATTGATATTTTATTGTTTCATTCAACATGTTTAAGGTTTGGTCAAAATCGTCAAAAATAGATATTAAATGATATTTATCATTTATGTTGGTGCTTTTTATGCTAGTAATATATTTATAATTTTTCAGTTATTTTTTATGTTAATTCAGCTATAATGTTTATTAATGTCATCTATAAAACGGAACATAGCAAATTATTATTGATATTTAATTATTATTGATATTTAATAATATGGAAATGATTTCTTATCAAATTCGGGAAACAGTATATTTTTGCGTAACATTCAAAAACTTTTCCTGCTCTTATAGATAGAAAGCTTTGGATTGCTGTCTTCAATGTAATACACATATTTAAATATGGTTGGATTATAGAAAGCAGACTTCTTTATACACAGTCTCAAGCAAAATAAAAGGTATTTTTATAAGAAATAAAAGCTCCGGCTCTAGCTGCGGCTCTGGCTCTGGCTCTGGCTCTGGCTCTGACTCTGGCTCCGGCTCTAGCAATATAAATCTCAGCAGAAGTCATTAAAAAAAAAAACAAATTTTTGTTGATGTCGTCGCCGTCGTCGTCGTCGTCGTTGCCGTCATTGGCATCCCTATTTGTTTGGAAACCCGTTTAGACTGACACTGCTTTGGTTGCCAATCAAACCTGTTCAGCGTCAAGTGCAAAAAAGTAGCTCTAAAATTGCAACTTAACTGAAAATCAAGTTAAGCTTTAATTAAAAACCTGGAAAACACAATTAAAACCCAGCCAGCAGCAACAACAGCACTTGCAATTAACAGCGGCCGAGGCGAGAGAAAAAAATAAAGTTTAGAAAAATCTTGCCAAAGTGTTTGCGAGTAATTGGCCGATGGGGCAAAGCAGCAAAGCAGCAAAGCAGCAAAGAGGGCAACGAGGAACGGCTGACTGTTTGCTAATGCTATTGCCGTGGCTGGCAACGGCTGCTGGCCATGAACGAGCGTATACATATATACACTTACATACATATGTGTGTACGTATGTATGCTTATATGAATGTACATACGTTGATCAGCGTTGCGCACATCAACTGCGCCGCCCCGATCCTCGAAGCTCGGCCTTGGGGCTTCTCGATTGCGGCTGCTTTGTTACCTGACGCAAGCAAACGAGTCGAGAGCGACTTACCTACGCGTACCCCACCCGCCGTCCTCATTTCTTCCCAGAGAAGGGAGGCGGAGAATCGAGGCAGGTCGTGGTAAGTAATAAGCGTGTTTCATAAATTGAAAGCTGCCGTGGCGGCAAAAGTTATGAAAAACGGAGGAAAGCAAAAAAAAACCATTTAGATGGCAATCTGACGGCCAAACCGGCGAAACGAGCAGTGACCGTCCACTGAACAAACAGCGAACTGGCCGCCGGCGAGTGGGAAAAGCGCTCAATTTGAAAAATGGCCGCCAGCATTGGGCAGCAGGCAGCAGGCAGCAGGCAGCGGGCAGTGGGCAGCGGGTGGGTAGATGGGACGGTGGGCAAATGTACAAACACGAAACGAAACGAAACGCGGTCATAAAACGCTTCGAATTTGCGGCTTTCAGTGGCAAAACAAAGCAAGAGCAAACGCAAAAAGCAAAGCAGCAACAACAAAGAAATCGGACAATTATTATTATTAAAGAAACAGAAACAAATACAGCTGAAGAAACTGAAGCGCATTCACATTAAAGTCAGCTAGGTTTAGAAAGGAGTCGAGAAACGAAATCCAATCTGTCCGAATCAACTATGTAAAGCTAGCTTGATCAAATTGAAATACGATTCAATTTTTGAATTAATCTTCTCATTGCATAATTGTATTTAAAAATAAATATATTTGGTCTAACATACAATCGATTAACATAAGAAACCTAAGGTTTGTTCAAACCTACCTAAATGCTCTACAATATTCAGATGAAATAAGAAACATTTCAGCCATGTGTTCAATATTCCATTCACTTTACAACCCCACAGATCGATATCATCTATCGAGCATCCATTAAGCCCTAAGATAAACGAAAAGTCATGTTGCTTGAAATAACAGAACCAATGGCAATTAAATAAATACAGCTAACTACGAATAGCAATGGCGTTGCCGAAATAGAATTGTCAACATTTAATGGCCAAAGAAATCTCTGGTTAAATAAACAATAATATGTACTATATGTATGAGTGTGTGTGTGTCTATGTGTGTGTGTCAGCGGAAGGAAATTTTTGAAATATAACCAACTGCGGCAACTGAAAAAGGAAGTTGGAATGAAAAGAGAGCAAAATAGTAATTTTCCATCGTTCATAAATAATGTTAAGCGCCACGGCTGACGGAAAAACATGCACGGTCCATTAACTTTTTGCAGAGTCCAGAGCGGAGGGAACGAAACGCAACAGCGACGCCAACATCAAGGCGGCCTCGACACAAGACCCACATGTATGTAGATCTCAAGACTGCGTGAGCGCATGCATATGCGAGTGTATGTGTGTGTGTGTGAGTGTGCGGGACAGACATTTCAAAAGCTGTACGTAGAATGGTGTACCAAAGCGAAATACAAGATGGCAAAGACACAAAATCGTAGTTGAAAACTTGGCTTGTTAAATGCGATTTGCTGCTCACTTTGCTAGCCTTGTCATCTACGAATATGTGCGCGTGTGTGTGTGCCCCCAAAGGTTAACTTGAGGTTCGGCATTTAATGTTTCTGCTCTGTCGGAGGCTGCTGAGTAATTGTCTTAATTGTTAATAATAATTTAACTTTTAATTCTTTTTTTTTTTTTTTACTGGCACACTCAGATGTCATGCTGAGCTTTACATTTAATTCCTAAGAGCTTATAAATTTAACTGTGCGGCGATTAAGTCGGCGGGAAAAATGCATTCAGCCACTAAAGCGCAGCGTCATTAAAACACACCTCAATCTCTGCTGTGACTCAGTTGGAAGCTAATCGACAGAGAGAGCCAAAAATGTTAAAACGATGTCATAACTGAGCAATCAGAAGTCGGCTTTTGTTATTATTTTGTCAAGCTTTTTACTTATCTTTTGTAGCTGAAGCAATTATTTGACTAAATAAAATACATTTTGAGTTCATCAACTTAAAGTTGAAAATCAAATATTTGATATAACATAAATATATGAATATTAATTATTTCATATGTTTTATGCGTTTAAATTGAGTTACATATTCACATTTGTATGCACATTTACAGGCCTGCATAATCTGCATCAGCTGCAGCAAATTCACACAGAACAACTCACTCCATTGGCTGCGTCTCTGTTGCCGACGCAGTGACAAACTCAACACAACAAGCGAAACTCACCATAGCCGCAGAAAAAAGAGACACGCAAGCATGCTGTTGCTGCTCTGCTCTGTTGTTACTGAAAACATTGGTAAGAGCGAGGCGACGATCGCTTGATCGCAACCTCTGTCGGCCATTGAAAAGAGGGAGATGCAAGACTAATGGCTGACGCAGCATGGACTGCCCACTTGAAGTGGATGTGGCTGTGGCTGTAGCTGTGGAAGTGGAAGCATAAACAGAAAGAAGCAGAAAAGCCGAATCAGAGACTGCAAATGTAAAAAACAACAAGCGAAATATATTGAAATCGAGCAAGTCTTCAAAAATCCATATACACAACGCAAACTTAACAGAAACAAAGCCGAAAAAAAAACTAGATAGTAAAAATAATCGTTTTTTAATTATTTGGCATGCTTTTGTTGTTCGCCGGCGATGAATCAGTAATAAAATGTCAAAGCAACGCAAACGACGCTTAAAATGTACAACAAATCAAAGCCACTTTTGTTGCTTTTGTTTGCGCACATTAAGTGGCACGCACCAATCGCCCCACCCCCTCTCTATTCAATCCCATCCGTGTGTCTAGTGAAATTATTGCTAATATAAAAATATTTTGTAGGCTCATAAAAGACGGCCACGCCGGCACAGACACCGAAAGTGACGGACAGGAGAGTGGGGCACAGGAACGTTAAGTACCCCAGTCTCGTGCGCGAGGGTAGGGAGTGTGCGAGTGCGGAAGAGAAGGAGTGGGTGAGTGGGTCCTGCTGTGCATGTGCTTATGTGGTGTGTGTGTGGCATCTAGCGCGTGGGCGGGTGGTGTCTATTGATGGAGGCCTACTTCTGCTCGTCGCCAGCAATCGCCAAACGCAAATCGTACAATATTTTAAGGCCTAATTTTTTGACGAGTTTTTAAACGATTGTAAAACTCTTTCTCGCTCGCTCGTTTTTACGATTGCCGAGGCTATTCAAGTGTTTGAGCGAGTGAATTATGGGCCAGGCCCAAGATACCAAAACCCGCCGTCATTCTTGTTGTCTTTGTTGTTGTTGTTGTTGTCGTTGCGGTTTATGGGCTGGTACAGTGGGCCATTATTGGTGTGTCACAAAGCCGCGTCAACTGCTAAGCGTTTATTACGTGAGTTATGACACCTTCCACATTAGCGCTGAACAAGCAATTGAAGAAAAATATTTACAATAGCTAATTAATTATATAACAATAAAAAGCTCGCAATGATTAAATACAAATAATAAAATCTACCATAATCCATCTGCAATGGGCCTCAGTTGGCGGCAAAAACTTCTTAAAGCATCTGACTAATAAACCAAATAATGGAATTAATATTCAAATTATAATATATAAATTTTGTGTACGTTTACTACTCATCATTATCATCATTATTCCAGTCGCAGTCGTGCAGCCCATTGGCAATTGATTTCATTTATTTTCATCAATAATATTAATGATTGTTTAGCTCTGAATTTTTATACACTTATTAATGCGCTTCGATAGCACACACACTCCAAGCCATGCATACACATATTGTAAAACAATTATCACTTGTTGCAAATTATTCCGATTTTATGACCGGCGCGTAATATAGGTGGCTGTTCTACCTCGGCTAACACGCGCCGCCACGTCCCCCGCTCTAGCCCGGCTCATAGCACTCATAAATGCTGCAGAGACATCATAAAAATGTTTGAAGCACCGCCAGCTTACACACACACACCACACACCAGCCAACACAACAACAACAACAACAACAACAACAACATGAACAACATTAACAACAGAAGCAACACCAAACAGCAACAACAACAAAAGCACCCATAAATCCCGATTATGGTTTCTGGATTTATTGCAAGCTGCGGCAGAAACGTCGACACGCGGACTGTGTGGTCTGCTATTCTACATCACGAATCACGAATCACGAAACACGAATCAAGGCGCACGATCCACGAATTCTATGCCAACACAAACTTTACAATTTTCAATCTGGGTTCGCAAATGTGGAAGACAGAGTTCCATTAAAGTCTCCAAAGTCTTGAATTCATTGAATATTCTTCACATAACTCTGTAAAAGTAATTCTATTTACAAGCCGTAAATCTGATCAAGATCAGCAAAAAACATCCGCTGCAGCTATAATCATACATATATAATCCAAAATGAACTCTTATATTGCATATGTCTCAAATCTGGGGTCATCGTATTTTATTCAATTAAAATTGTATTTCTCCAAACTAACCTGGAGCTCAAGACTTTTACAGTCACATATTTTGAGCATTTCATGCCCAGGCGATTTCATTCAAATCAAAGTCAGATAACTCTACTTCAGTGCATGTTAGAATTGAAATAGATCCAATCAATAATTTCAACTTTAACTGCATTTTATTCACTTTTTAACTGATTGCTGATCATTAATTGAAACATGCTTAGCAAATGATGGAAATAAATAAATAAAGTCTTATTAATTCTTACAGCTAGATGCGTATGCGCCCAATAAGATATTTTGAGGATCGAAATCCTGAAAACGTTTAACAATATTTTGCAAGTATGCATATCAATCATACATCCGAATGAATTGAACAATCTGAACAGCTCTATCAAAAGCAAATTTCCTCAACACATTGAGAATATTTATTTTGATGAAGTATATATTGAAGCCAATTCTACATAAATAAACATTTACGAGCCGAACAAAGGCGAGCGCAAATGCAACTGAAACACATTTGTATTGTGCCAAAAATATTTATTGTTTACATTTGGCCGTTGTTCGTTCATTCACCTCTGCAATTGACCAAACGATTTGTGTGAATAATTGAAAGCTCGCATTTGTATCTATCTCTGCATGAGGAGAATGTTGTGCTGCCATCTGGCAAAGGACAATGGCTGAGTTCCACATCTAGCGCACTAATCAGAGGCCATAATGACAGCTCCCTGCTGACCATATAAAATGTGACACTTTTATAGGGCACTTTGAATGGATTCCGTAGGTTCTCGACAATGACCGAACATGGCCCGTTGATGACAAGGGACGGAGACAACGGTCGAAGCGCATTTGCATACGTTCGCTTTATATATGTACATATATGTATGTATATATGCGACGGATGCAGCTAAGCCCCAGTCCCCGCACTCGAGGCCATGCCCCATGCTTCTGTCCATACCAGCATCCATTAGCCAAGATGTTGAGCGCGAGATGTGGAGTTGCGGACCTCATTGGATCTGCCTGGAATGGGCTGGAATGTAAAAAGCATTTTACGAGTCTCTGACTGCAAGCAATCAGGCGGGCAGCGCAGTGCCGACGATATCGCAGTTGCCGTATCTCTATTTGTATGCGTATCTTTATCTGTAACTGCATCTGTGTCTGTCAGATACCAGATGCCTATGCCTATGCGCTAGGGTTATGAATAAGAGACTAAGAGAGCATGACCTGCACGCGCATCAAATCAAAATATGTACATATAACAAAAATGATACAGTACTCAGTCTCAGTCTCAGTTTCAGCCTGAGTCTGTGTCAGAAGAATCAGCCTTGCTCCCGTTTCCACGGAGCTGCCAACTCCTGGCGAGAGTTCTATTTGTGTCCAGTTAACGCAATGGGCCATAAAAGGCAATCAGCCGTTGAGTCGAAGACCTCATACAGTCACAGATTCAAATTTTCTGTTTGTCTTGCCTCGTCCTACTTTGCCTTACACAATTCATTTTATGATTTTATTGCATTTACGCATATTGCGATGCGATGTCGATGCCCAACTGATTTATGGACGCGACGGTTAGACGAACCCTTTCCTCTGTCGCCTGCCGCCTGCCGCCTTTCGTATTTCGTATTTCCCTTTCTGCTTACATATATACATATACAAATATAGAACTCGGCGTATTCAAAACTCAAACAAAGGGCGAAGAGACCGTGAAGAATGAAATTAGAGCAGCCTATTGAGGGAGGGATGTCGACATGTCGACTCCAGAGTCTGGGATTACTGGCTAAAAGGCTAAAGGGTGAGTCCACAACGCATATACACACAAAAGGATTGTTTATGCTCGCTTATGTAACTTCTCGCAGTTAGGCCCGACATCCTTCTGCTCGTCTCGATTCGCCACCCAAAAATCTGTCAACTTTTAAAAGCCTTGGGAGTGAAAAGAGTACAAAGTACAAATCGATAGAAATGATTTATGTTTACAGTAACTGTTCGACTTATTTAAAACGAATATCTAACTCACAAATGAAACAACACAAGAGATGCATGAATATATTTAACAGAATAACAATAACATAAATTCAGTGATCTAGATCTGTCGGAAGTGGACTGCTACATCCGAAAGGCACCCAGAGAGGTCATCTGAATTCACATTCATGCAACTGCAGAGGAACTTGCACCACCGTCGGTAATGACAACAGTGGCAATGGCAATGGCAATGGCAATGGCAATGACAATGGCTGTCTGGCTGTCGAAAGTATGTAACGAATATGGCGCTTGAACCACTGTAGCAACACCACCGAAAATCTGTTACCCATGCCCAACTTCACAGTCACTCCCAATATAATGGTCGCTGCTGTCGTGGCCTGATCAAAAATTCTATATACGTTTCAAATTTAATATGTGCATTTAACCCCCCAGTACCAGCACGTGTGTGTGTGCTGTGTGTTTATTCACGTAATAGTCGCACATGCGAGCACAGCCCAAAAGCTCCACTGATTGTTGTGGGAGCGAAAGGGATGCACTGCACCAGGCAGCAGTTTGATATTTCCTTTATGGGACTTAAATATGTATAAGCCCTGACTTGTTTACGGGCATGTCCCCCCGTCGATGTGTATGTGTGTATATATTTGTATATGTATGTAATAATTCGACTGAAAATGCACGCCCTGTGTTATTCTATCAACACCTTAGCATTGTCGCTGTGTTCGAACCCAAAAGCCCCAACCCCAACCCCAACCCCAGCACAAGCACAAGCACAAGCACCAGCACCAGCCCCACCCCCATCTCCATCCGCAGCTCCATTCTCTGCCCCACCCTTCTCACAATGGCAGACGCTGCATACGAAATGAGATTTGAGGCCAAGTTAGGATTTTTGTGAGGAAAACCCACTCATACCCCCTCAAAGAGAGTCAGTCGGGTAAAAAAGGCTGTCGTAAACACACACTTTTACCGAAGTTAAGCCGCAGATCGGCTTTGGGTGACTGTACACAAAAACGCATTCACCGCATTCACCCTACCCCTACCCCTGCCCTAGCTGCTGGACATGAACAGGTGTTTGGGCTGAAAATAAAATAGTGGTTTCTGAAACGTGGTTTCCAGTTGATCACATCAGCTATTTTTCCGTGGTCAACTAGTCTTTCTCTTAGATTATCAATGCTGTTCAGCAATGTATCTAGAGTCAATCTGAAACGTTTTTATAAGCAATTAATTGTATAATTTTATTTTAATTTTAAATATTGCTTTAAACACAAATATTCCTTCGTCTCATCAAAATTGAGAATTCAAAGTCACAGACTGCTTGCAGTGACTGTATCTTCCTAGTCTGACAATTGCAGCAGATCTAACAATCTAGAATCTTTATTTCCAACATTCGATCCGGAAATCCCAGCTATATACTACATACATTATTATTATTTCAATGAATATTATTGCTAGCAAATAATTCTTTTAATTTTCAAATATTTTTTCATCCACTATGTTGCAAATAATCGATAAACCTCTTTATATCAATGACCAAAATTGTCCCGAATGATGAGTTCTATGAATGCAAATCTAACAATGAAGCAAACTCATTCGAAATCTGCAATATATTGTGTTATATATAATAATAATAATTTCTGCCTTTCCTAAATCACTTTTGTTATCTTGTGATCTTTTTGTTATATAGATAGCTCTAAGTTCTGTTGCTCAAATTCCAACAGAAAGATTTGATATTCGATTCGAATATCACCGAAGCTGACCCGTGAAGCTCCGCGTGGGAGCAGAATGTGCAACACTATATAAATATTTCTTTGTGTTTCGGCATTTGAATATTCTTTTGTAAAGTTTTTTGGGCAATGGCAGCTCGGAGTTGACATTAACTGCCCCGTGTGGTTGGCTTTGTTTTCTTTTTCACAAAATTATAGTTTGTGTAATGAAGTTATTACGAATCTTAATGCTGAAATTTATGCGCGGCCATTAAAAATCGAAAGACACGTTTTTTGAATATTTTAGCTTTGGCCGTCGAATAAATTAGGCGACGTGACTTGCTTGGGCCCGAAGATAACGAGCCGCACTTACAGAGGGTAGTGGCCACTGCCAAGCGGTGAGCGGGCAGCAGCCAACGCCTATTATCGGGCATTATATCGCACAATTTACAATGCAAATCTAAATCTGCAAGCTCGGCTTAATCGAACTGTGCAAAATGGACTCCAAAAGCAAAAGAGTCGCCGCTGCATGGCGCTGCTCTTGACAATCCTGAGTTGCCGTTGCTCTTGTTATTCTGCGGCATTGCATGCTCAGTTGCTCTGCTTGCTGAGTGTTTGGCAATCATCGTGAAGTGGTTTGTGCGAGCTTCTACAGCGGAATCGAGAACTTTGTTGCAGGTTGGCGGAACATATTAATTGCATTTTATTGGCCTAGCCCAGCGAATTGGCAGAGAGCAGCGCGATGGGACGATGGAGCGCTGGGGTGCTGGGGGGCCTGGGTTGCTGGGGTGCTGGGGCCGCAACTGCTTGCAGTTTAATAACGCGCATTAAAATCACAAATTTATAGCTACACGCAATCTGACTTCACGACTACTATTGCCATATTGCCTTAAAAGCGAAAAACCGCATTTGCCAGCGTATGTGCGTGTGTGTGTGTGTTTGTGTTTGTGTGTGCGATGTCTGGTAAAAAGCATGGATTGAAATCTTGTGGTCGAACGCATATGAACGAGGCCGTGAATACAATCTCGGGGCCTAAGGCTTTCTTGACTGAACAGCCATTGCGATTGCCGTGAAACACATCAAGTTGTCTCAGAGAGCGAAAGAGACATAGAGTAAGAGAGAGAGAGAGAGAGAGAGAGAGAGATAGAGAGAGGGAGAGACCGACCGTAAAACCAACGCCAAAATAATTAAAATATCTGCAAGCCTTTCAGAGCAGCAAGCAAACATTTTGCTAAATTTCATTAAAAACATTTTAATTGCTACCGTTTTGTGACGGGACTTTAGTCCCCAAAAATGATTGCATTCCTATTCGGGCCCAAATTAAATACAATTTCATTTGCGCTGCTTGAACTGTTCACCCACGCTCACTGCTCAAATGCCAACCCCTGCCCAAATAGATCTGCCCCAGCCTGAGGACTTTGGCACGCAACAAACTGGAGGCTAGAGTCTTTGGCACCCTCACCGCACGCAATTTTAAAACAACAAGCATCATGCGTCAGCCTGGCACCCCTTTCACCCTCTAGCGTATGCCCGCAACCACGCAACCGCGCCCTCGTAAGGGAGTGGGTTGAAGTGCGAAATGGCCCAAGGACCCAAAAGGACCTCCATTCGCCATCGCAGTCTGATTTCGCGCTGCCTTATTCGATTGCGTAACGTGCGCTGGGTCTGGGTGTGGGTGATTCCTCCCCTAAAGTTCTTGTTTCTGTGCTTCTACTCCATGTAAATATATCCAATTTCCTGCCGAGCTGCCATTGCTGCCATTGCTGCCATTGCTGCCTAGCCCCAGGCATTCCGTGGCCACAACAGCCGTCGCACTCTAAATTTAGTTAATGAACGTTGCCGTTGCCGTTGCCGTTGCCGTTGCCGTTGTCATTCTCGCTGTGAGACAGCAACCCGGAGAGAGCTGTAACAACAACGTCGCTGGCGTGCCACAGAGCATTCACATACAGTCACCCACGCATGTACACACACCATGCCTGTCCGTGCACTGTCAGCCACACTCACGCACACAGATACATATTTTTGAAAGTAAACAAAATTAGACATGATTATGTTTGTGCCTCAGGACATAAAATAAATTGGCTCCCAACTAATCCCAACGTACGCGTCGTGTTTCAGGCATGTTCCCCCACAAGTTAAGGAAACTTTTCCTTCAGTGCGTCCCTTCCTCTTCCATTCATTTACTATCGTTCAAATCAAGATTCCATATTGAAAACTGCATTTCCAGACTAAAACTTGCAACTGAATACATATCAACTTTGAAAATAAGTATAAATTTTAATTATTGATATTTATCTCTTGCAACCTCCCTCTATAAGAAATACCATTAATATTTATTGATTTATTTCAAAGATACTTATCGCAAGTTAGCTTTGATATCAACGGAATATATCTATATATGTATATGTATGTAATATTTTGGGTATTTTGTTATGCATTCTGGCCACGCTCAGTCATTAGGATAATTTCTGTGCTTATAATTAATTAATATTCCACTCTGAGCATACAAGTTCAAGGCAAGACAATCTATATGCAAAATAAATTCACCATTTACTATATATCATGGCAATTGAACAACACGTATTCGTTGGCAAACATTTCATTCGTATGCGAAATGTGCCGACGGGTACAACTGAGCCCACACAAAATCTAGAAACAATAAAGAGCGCAGCTGATGCTGTCAAGCATCCAGAGCTATCGCCGTCATCTGTGCATCGTCTGAGTAGCCAGCGAAGCCGCTGCCATATGTGACCTCGGCGGAAGTCAGCCAGGCAGCTCCGCTTGGCAAATGTGGAGCACTATTCCACGAAACTGCGGATAGCGGACAGCGGACAGCCAACAGCGGACATTTGAGCGTTTCTGTTTCCCTGGGAATTCCATGTGCACTGAAAATGTTCGCGACGCTAGCGCAATGTTCTCGGAAGAAAATTCTCATGTGTTACCAACGCCAATATCATGTTCTGTCTCCGCCTCAGTGGCCGCCTTGCTATCTTCAAAGACCGATTGGAGCTCAAGTTAGCCATATCAGCAGCATCAGCAGCATCAGCTGCATCAGCAGCATCAGCAAGAAGAGATGCAACTCACTATCCACTACGTGTCCCATGAGAGAAAGGAGTATTCGCCCGGTCCGCACTCGCATTCAAATATGTCGAGGGATCGTTCTTTTATTTGTTTTCTTTTATAGTTATAGTCCAATCAACCGATGTCAATTTTAATAATTTAATAATTAATTTAATTAATTGACTTTCTTACGAATGATTTTAGTATTTGACACCAAATTATACAAAAATAAAAAATCTATAATATATGTAAAAACATCAATTAGAAATGTGAAGATATGTTATTGAAATCAGATTTATATATAGGAAACTTGAATTTTGAAATTATTTCATTCCTAAAGTTAAATTAAATTTTTTAAATATATTTGAAATTAATCTTAAATTATATAGTCTATTCAATATCTGGTGAGAGAAAACAAAAATCAGTATATGGGTAATTCTCCAGAAAAGTCTACTTTTTGTCACGTTCGACACTTTGGTTTTTTGTAATTATCTTGAAAACGGATTAATTTTAGTATTAATCAAGAGCAATGTATTGAACTATTTGTCAAAATAAAGAAATTTTTTGCCATTTTCAGAACTAAAATTGATGCATTTTCAAGATAATTACAAAAAACCAAAGTGTCGAACGTGACAAAGTCTGGAGAATTACCCATATTTAATAATAATACGAATAGAATAGAATATCATATACCATGTTAATAATATTACTTCACACTTTTTTGTAACTGGGATCAAACCACTTTAAATGTCGTTTCATTATTCATTATAATAATATGGAAATATTTTAATATAAAAACATTTTTCGAAGATAACTTAGATTAACTCCCAAATGTATGAAAATGAATGAAGCCCAACTATCAACGCTTAATTCAAGTTAGTCAAAAAATTATAAGTCCTTCAGTGTTCAACAGAAGGCTAGGTCCTATATTATAGTATATATAATGTGTTGTTAAGTTACTACAATTGCAGTGTATATGGGTTCAACACTTAAATAAATAAATAAGAAAACAAAAAAGTAAAAAAATATAATATATATTCATATATTTATATGATTTTAATGATCACACGCAAAAAAGCTTTGTATTGTATTTATTATAAAGCTGAAAGATATTCAAGTATTTCATTCATTTAAAAACATAATAGATTTAAAAGGCGAGTTTATGAGGGCTTTGGCCGTCTGCATATTTGAAGTTCTGTAACGCGCGCTCTGTCGTCGAGTCTGCGCACTAAACGCAGAGCGCAGCCTATACACAAACCAATGTGCTAGCGTCTCTAGCGGGGAATAAGTGAACTAAATAACATTCTTTTACGAGTCTAACTTGAAAATGCAAAAGCAACAGAGACAGAAGGCTAACATATTTCTGTAAAACACATTAAGACGGGAAGTCGCTGAACTTGTGGTTGCGGGCATAATTAAGCGAAAAATAAAATCTGACATAAATGATGTTCCGTTAAAAATTAATAAAACTTTATTACCTCTTGACTAGCGTTGGGCAACTTGATCGTCAAATATTTTAGATTTGTTCTCAGACAAGTTTTATCTTAGGAATTGAGTAAGTCAGCTAAATCGACTCCACATTTTATTGCATTTGAATAGAATAATTACTGATTAATTAATTGCCACTTAATTTCCACAACTGTTATGCACGAATTAAGTTTGCTATATTAATTGTTTAGTAGTTTTACTATGTGTATATACAAAATTGTTTTTTTATTTGTACATATTTTATATACCCAAAGCATTTCTCTCAGTGCACGCACGCACAGTCGCAATGGCAGCTAAATTATCATGGCTGCCGCAAAGGAGGGTTTGGCCAATGACTCGCCTATGCTTCTTATACGCATGTCGCGCACACACACACATGCGCATACATATATTTTTGAGCCCTGCCCCTTTTCAGTGAGCTGCAGGTATGACAAGGGAACAACCTATGCAAGGGAAAACGCTGAAAAAGTTTTCGTTTGATTGCGCTTTAATCAAGTCGTCCAAGTGCAATCAAAGTTTATGGAGCCAGTGGTCCAAACTAGCAGCTCTAGCTAAACTGTAAACCGAGCGTTTAACGATTAAGAACATTTATGAAATTATTGCCTCAATTGACGCCGCCAAGGTGCAAGCCCAGGTGCGAGTGACCAAGCGCGGCACGCAATGGACTGGAAGTGCGACTACAGGAGAGATGGAGCGAGAGAGAGAGAGAGAGAGAGAGAGAAAAAGAGAGAATGCGAGCATAACTGGTGCTAATGACTTTAGTGGGGCCAATAAATCCATTCAAGCGCACTAACTGAACAACGTTAAATTTAAGGGAGCTCAGGATGCGGTCAGAGTTGTTTACTTCACACCTGATCGTTAATTAACTGTAGTGCTCTGCAGATCTTTGTGATTAATCAGACTAGATTGATCAATAAAACAATTATTCTTCAACATGTCAACTTATTTACTTATATGCATGCGCTAATTGAATATACATAAATCTATTTTGTCATTGGGGTATAGACAGGCTCAGACAAGAATTGTCTAATCAGAATAAGCCTACGCATTTTTATAGTTCTGCAGTTATAAATTGTTTAAGCAAACAGCTATTTTAAATTCGATTTCATTTTCTCGCTCAGGTCAGTTGCTTGCAGCTGATAGCCGCTGTGCATGTGAGCGAGTGTGTGAGTGAGCGGGTTGATCGTCGAGGTGCACAGGTATCCCATTTCACACCTAATTAATGTGCAGTTACGGCAATTGCATAATACAACTCATGCGTAAGCATTCCACGACCGGCATTTGTTGCTGGCAATTGAAATGCCAAATGGCTGCGACGTGAACCTATTAAACGAGAGCAACCTTGAAGTAGGCATTGATGCAGTAACTTTGTCGCTCCAAGGACCAAGCTCAAGCGACCAAGGATGCCATTTGCAGCACGCACACACTAATTGCCATGTCCATTGACAGGAGCTGAGAGCGCTTTGGGTTCTTTCTTATACTTTTACATTTACATTAATGTACCTACGTAAAGCCGGCAAATGAGCAGTTTACTTACGTAACGTAAGCTTGACGGACGCCTGCGGTAATCTCTGCGGTTAGTTAGTCGTCCGTTGGCACTTGGAGTCGCAGTTGCTGCATTCGCTAGGGGCTAGATGCTAGATGAGTGCAGCAGCCAAATGCGGCTTTTTATTCACTTTGGCAATTTTATTTCATTTTCACTTTACTTTAGGGCACACTCTTATTAGATCACGTTTTAGGCACTAATTAATTTTCGAGTGTAGTCAACAGAGACAAGGAATCTATAATTCGCATTCTAATTATGCGGATGGCTATTCTTATTGTTTTTGTTTGCTATTTGCCGTTTGCCGTTTGGACTTTTGATTTTTTTTTTTCTGTTTTTCTGTTTTTTTTTTTTTTTGCTTCGTTTACTTTCGGTTTGCTGTGCTCGGTTCTCACGCGCTGCGATCCGCTCTACACTAACAAGAAGTTTATGACCAAATGCCATAAAATTCGTTGTAAAAAGTCGACGAGGCTGGAAAATGTTTTTTCCGTTTGCTGCTGATTCTGCTGCTGCTGCTCCTCCTCCTCCTCTTCGCCTTCTTCGCCTTTTCGTCGCTGCGTACGTCTTACGCTCGTGTTTTGCTCTCGCCTCTGCGTTAGTTTTTAAGTTTGCTTTGCGTTTACGTTTGCATTCGCCTTTTTCGTGTGGCCTCTCCGCAGTCGCGTCGCGTCGTGCAGTGCTGCATTGCCTTGCCTTGCGTTGTGCTGCGTTACGCTGCGTCGCTGCCTCCGTTGACTCTTTGCGGTCTTGCTGCCAATTCGTTTTCGGCACTCTGCCGCCCCTCTCTTGCGCTCTCACTCACACCCACAGTTGGTGTCTCGCTCGTACACGTGCGCAGGTCCACTTGCTGTCACACAAACACACTCACTCACACACATTCACTCACTCGCTCACTCACTCGCCAGCAGCTCCCTGCTTTGTATCATTCATTATAGTACATGTGTATGTATCTGTTAGCATGCCAGCCATCGGCATCCCTATCTCGTGGCTCTCGGTATCACTACAGAATAAAGACAAAACTGCCCCTGTGTTCGTTCCTCGTTCCTCGTTCCTCGTTCGTCATTTTTCGTTTTTCGTTTTTCATTCTCTTTCGTAACCATTTTATTGCTCCCTCGGTTAGTCTGTGCGCCTTTGTCATGTATCCATTTTCTCGGTATTTGTTTGCTTCAACCGTAAGGTAATTCCGTTCATTCTCTATCTCAGCGAGTTTCTAATCAGTTGTCAGAATATACATATGTACATACATAAGTAATATAAGTAAACGTATTCTGAATGCTATATACTATGCATCTGTTTAACTTGTGTAAATCCGTATAAAAATGCACATATTTTCAACATATAAATATATGTATAAATTAAATATGAAATATTAAATTATTAAATATTAAATATGATTATTTATATACATACATAAACTATATAAATATTCATATTTACCAAAAATATATTTGCGATTGCAAGACGTCTGTTTTCAATATCATAGTATATTTATTTTATTTAATGCTGTCTTTATTTGAAATTGACTTTTGTATTTGATTTCGCTCTAGTAAATAATATTATGTTTATTTTAATTGCAGCCAAAAGATAATAATTAATTTTATTCTGCTATCGCTAAATATATTCCTCAAAATATCATTATAGACCATTTCCGTCTAAGTCATTAAATAACATTTAAAATCTATGTAGGTATATATATATATATATGTAGGTATGTATGTACATATATGACCATTAGGGAGAGAGTAAGCTGGATAATATACATACATACATACATATATGTTGACTATTCTTCGATACATATTATATGTATATGATATATACATACATATATGTATGTATTTAAATCAGAGACCCCGAATAACAGTTATCCGACTCACTTGTCCCATTTCTCTCTGAGAGATACCGATAAAAGGCGCACACAAACACTATTCCTCTGAGTAGGAGAGAGTTTTTTTCACTCCTAGTCTGAGAGTTTGGCATGGAGGAATTCAGACAATTCCTCTTTTTAAAGAGTTATTTTGCAACTATGTAACAGGCAGAAGAAGACGTCGCACACCCCATAAAGTATATATATTCTTGATCAGCATAAAAAAATAAGTTGATTAAGCCCTGTCCGTCTGTCCGTCCGTATGAACGTCGAGATTTCGGAACCGGCTCTAGTCGAGACGGCTCGACTACGAGATATCCTGAACCCAAAAAAGGTGATACTCTTCCTGAATTCCCATTTTCAATGGGTTCGGGGTATAAAAAGGTTTATTTTTTTTTTGTGCAAGGCAATAAAATAGCACACTGAGGACCTCAGAAAAACCCACTGTTTTTCTGTTTCTCACTGAGTAAAAGGAGTTCTCCTAAGCACATGCCGAAAGAGTTATTTTGAGAGTTTTATTTATAAAACTCCATGCGAAACACTTATTGGTGGACTTTTTGAAATCCTCAAGAGTTATTCGGGGTCTCTGAGTTAAATCGAAGAAATTTAATTGTTGCAAGTAGAAGTTATCTTATTTAGTTTAAAATACATTCTTATATATATATTATATTGGTGATATAGTACATCTATACAATATAATACAATATACTTATTATATTGAATAATAATTCAATTCTATTCAACAGAATTGGTGTGATTGTATTGATCTATGAAATACAATACTGTATTCCTAATCAAATTGATGAGGGCCTATTTAGCCATGGGGAACATAGAATGGAGCCGTAATAAAAATTTTTTCTGATAACCTGACAACCCACGCAGGGCTTAATTTGTTTTTTTTTTTTTTTAATGCGTGTGAGTGTCGTATAATTCAAATACATACATAAATCTTATATATATATATATATATATAACGGTATATATATACATATATAATATGCAGGCTAGTGAAATGTGATGGGCAACTTAATTTAGGAAGCATGCTAATGCAGATTCTGTCTACACCCCCTCTGATTGACATACACACACACATACACGGTGTTGCTGCTGTTATTGTTACCGCAATTTTTGGGGTTGCAAAGTTAATGTATTTCCCCCTTTTTACGAGCTTTCCTTCTGGAGGCTTGAGCTCGACACACGGAAGCACAGGGAAAAGCGGAAGCCTCTGTTTGAGAATTTTACGACCTTAATTCCTTTTGTGAGTGGGGCCCAAGGGCAAAAGACGCCATTTGCAAAAGCAAGAGAATGTTCACACAAAAACACAAAATCCCACCCGGTCGGATGCCGCATCCATTATAATTTTACAAAATCCGAAAGTTAATCATATGAAATAGCAGCAAGCATGCCCGGGTTCGGGTTCTGTTTCGAGTTCGGGTTCGGGTTCGGATTTGTATTTGTATTTGGAGCAGGGCGAAAGCTGCGCATGTTTTGCACTCGTAAAAACCATCCACAGCTGCTGTCAGAGACTTTCATTTTTGGTAAAGTAACAGATCGTTGAAACAATCTCTCCCTGTTCAACTTTCAAAACTGGACACAGTTTAAAGAACGACATTTCAAATCTTCCCGATATCCAAGGGATACTGGACTGAACCAATATACATATGTTTGTCTGTGCACCAGAGTCACTCGATTATTATTTATTCTTATCTTTTTATCAATTTGTACGTTTTCTCGTTGATTCAAGGTTTGGATTCCATTCCAGTTCGATTTCCCCTTAACGAGTCCTTAATTTGAGCAAGTGTTTGCTTGGCAGTAAATATTTATTGCAATTGCCAGTTGGCTGTTGGGCAACTGCCACTGCCACTGCCTCTGTCTCTGTCTCTGTCGCTGTCTCTGCCTCTGCCTCTGCCTATGGCTCTGCCACTGCTGTCATAATTTCTGTGTGTTATTGCTGTAATTATGCATTAATTTTATTGAGATACTCGTAAATGGCAGCACACAGATCAACAACACCAATAGCCTGCCTCAGAAGACATTTCGGCCATTTGCAATGAGCTTAATTCAGCTTTTCCTTCCTAATTAGCTACACCAACAGCACAGCAGCGTTGTCCCATTGATGATTGTAATTGCTGATGGCCGTCAAGCGTTTTTTGTCACTATAATGAATCTACAATCCTCAAACAGACCTAACATTTCATTGCGAAGTATAGGCCACAATCAGAGACCCCGAATAACAGTTATCCGACTCACTTGTCCCATTTCTCTCTGAGAGATACAGCCAAAATGCGCACACAAACACTCTTGTTTTGAGTAGGAAAGTTATTTTTGGTTTTTTTTTTCCTCCTAGTTTGACGGTTTGGTGTGGAGGAATTCAGGCAATCCCTCCTTTTAAGACGTTATTTTGGGACGGATACGGAAAACTCTCTCACACAAAGTCTTATTTTGTGAGTTTTATCTAAAAGAGTTATTTACAAAAGTCGATACACTCCGTGTGGCTGTCTGTCGTTTGTCTGTCTCTATAACTGTATGTGTGTCTGTCTGCCCCTCTGTGTGCCTGTGTGCATCACTCACCATCGCACTATGCACTATGGGCGCAAATGCCGATTTAGCGGCATAAAGTCCAACATTTTTTTGTTATATTTTCTCTTTTTTTTTCTTAGTTCCATTTTAGAAATGTCTATGAATATCGCTTCCAAAACATGAATATCGCTTCCTAAATTCTAAAAAAAATAATCTAAGAATATATGCAAAATTTCAGTGCATATCTTTAAATGTGGAGTTCATGCCGCTAAATCGGCATTTGCGCCCATAGTGCTACGCAGCAGCAACGCACAGAGAAAAAAAAAAACAAAAACAAACTGCATCGCTGACCAACGCAGCAACAGCACACACAGAAAAACGTTTATTTTTTTGTTGTGCAAGGCAAACAAATTCCACTCTGACGAAGACGGAAAAACCCACGGTTTATGCGTTTCTCCTTGAGTAGGAGCGATATTCCTAAGCACATGCTGAAAGAGTTATTTTGAGAGTTTTATTTATAAAACTCCATGTGAAACACTTATTTGTAGACTTTTTGAAATCCTCAAGAGTTATTCGGGAGTTAATCGTAATATCGACTATTACGGATAAAGAAAATCATTTGAAAAGTAATATAAAGAGAATATTCTTATGTTGCTTTGGTGAGCCTAGTCGACTCGGAGATACCCTGAACCCTGTGAGGAAGTGATTCCAAACATTCTACGCTTCTTTCATACATTCATTGCACCAATAATAATAACTTAACAAGGATTTTTTGAATAACTCTACTCATTGGTGGACCAAAGCAGAAGGCTCGAGTATTTGGAGCGCATTTTTTTGATAATTTTGAATTTGGACTGGGAAGAAGAAGATATTGCAAATGCCAAATATGCAACAAATTATTCATGTAAAAATAACGACTGCGAATCTTTCATGGCATTCAAGATACGCTTAAGCAACTTAATTGAATGAGCTATCGAGCAAAAATGATAAACTTGTGCTTCATAAACTAAGTGTGTTTATGAACTATATATTTTAAAATGTAAGCCCCTCAGGTTTTTTAGCTTTACAGATCATAATTCTCAATGGGGCCACATACATTTTCTCAAAAACCCAAAAGCTTTGTTTTCACCTAAAATTCGAAGCAAGAAAGTATTTTGAATATCAAAGCCACATTTATTTATTCTTTAAGTTGATTAATTAACATCTATTAAATCGTGTAACTTGATTGCATGTTCAGCTGGTTGCATATTGTCAGATCTGTCAGATGATCTGATAATAAAATAAAACTGGAATATATCAATCATCATCTAATAAGTAGTATTATTATTTTATTGGGATATAATACCAATTAAGATGATTCCTTCAGTTTCAGTAAATGGTAATAATATTTATCAGTTGATATTTACTTGTAACAGCTAAATCCGGGTCATGATGATTGATTGGCATATTCTGGTTTGATTTACAATTCGAATTACTTTGTGCAATTAATGCACATATGTTTTTCTTTTATTTTTGTATACATACCTCCTTTGCTTAGACCATAAAATCATTTAACGTATTCTGTAAATGGGCTATTTCTGCTCAGACTGGTACACTTCTCCAACGCAGCTTCTTCATTTTATACGAATTTCTTGTGGGACACTCAGCACTCAACCACTCAACAGTAGTCGTAAGTTTGAAATATACAATATGTGTTATTTATGTGTATTAAAAGCGAGCCGAATGCTAGGTACTATTGGCGATTTGGATGATCGGCTTTTAATGCTCTGTATGGATGACTCGAACAATTAAATTATTGAAAATGGCTGAACTGGGATTGACGCTGATTATATCGAGCTACGATTGGGTTGATTTAACTGGTTTATGGCTAACACTCCGCGGTTTTAATTTCGACTTTATGCGGCGATGATGACGACGACAATGACGACTCGTCGGTACTAAAACTCCATTGTAAAGTGGTAAATACTCGGGCGGCGCACCGTAAAAAACGCCAAGCGCCAAAACCAGAACAACACCATTAAAGAGCTACACAAACGTATCTACAAACACACTCTCCCAAACACACACACACACACACATACATACATACATACAGAAGCGATATGTGCGTTTGTGTGTGTGCGTGTGTGTGTGTGTGTGTTTGTGTGTGTAAGCCAAATACGAAATCACCACTTTGCGAGTTGAAATCTCTGGCTTTCGGTTCGTTCGACTCGCTCTCGCACAGCTCTCGCTTCACGTTCGTGATTTCCTGCAAGCGACAGCAGCTCTCTTCCTCTTCCAGCTTTACCTCGCGCTACACACCACACGAAATGGAAAATTCCAATTGGACTGAGGTTCCTTTAAGCACAGAGCTCCTTCGCCATTTGGGAGGGAAATATCTCAGATTTCCATATACATATACATATATTTACGTATTGAACCTGCTCTAGCTGATGACCCTTCGGCTGATTGACTGCTTGATTGCTGATTTATATTATTTTTTAACAATAGCCAAAAGTACTATTATAAATTCTAATAATACGATGTAGCAATATATAGAGAAATAATAGATATTGTGTGATGGATCGAGATGTTTTTCTCTTATTGATAGATTATTTATTTATGATGAAACTTTATTCAAATTCTAAATCTAGCCGGCTGAAGCTGAATGCAAAATTATTTATGTAGCTTATTTTAGAATTTGTTAACATTATCAGTCCTATAAAATGTGAGTTAAGTTATTTGTAAAGTTATATACTAAATTTTATAATCTATGTCTTGATTTAATACGAATGGTTCATATATAAATATTATTTTATTTTTATCCAACTCAACGCCATAAAAATGAAATTAAAGTCATCTAGAGCTGAAGTTGGTTTATTTGTTTGTTATTCTTGATTTGATTTACCGGAATAAAATATCGAATTAAGGACTCAGCTCAATGAGCTTGAAAATATTTTGCAATTTCGTGAAATAGTCGTTTTCAATTAGTTTGATATTTTGTTGGCAAAACAACCCTTGGCAAGGAGAAGGAAGTCGGCCATCTTAAGTAGACATTTTCCATTTGCCCATTTTCCCTTATTCGCAATGGCTGGCAATGGCTTGACTTGACAGCTGTAACTGAATAATAGCGGGATGAGGGCGCCACTGAGGGCGCTACTGTTTCGTGTTCTGACTACTAAACTCAGCGACGGCGGTTGCTAATCGAATGGCAAGGCGATACATTTGGGAAATTGCCCAGAACAGTTTCGCATTCCATTCGCATTTCGTGCCGTTTTCATCGCCAGGCGCCGTCTAAGGCACAGGCGAAGGAAGGCGAATTTTACGACTTATAAGTTATTGTTGTTTTTCTTTTAGTTTTCCTGCTTGCCGCAGGACACACTGGAGGGTGCGAGTAGCGGACTGCTGACATTGGATTGTGACCAGCGACCAGCAACCAGAGGCGAGCGAGGAAGAGAGAGAGAGAGAGAGAGAGAGAGAGCAGCGATGGGCACTCCTACCCATTGGTATCCGTTGCTAGCTGCTAGCTGCTTGCTGCTGATTGTGGCATAAATTTAGGACAGTCGCCCCATTAAGACAGTGACAGGCGAAATTTATGGCTTCTGCCTCAGCCTCTGCCTCTGCCTCCACCTCTGCCTCTGCCTCTGCCGCGGCCTCTGTGGCCGCAAGGCTTGGCTCTCATTTTCTTCACTTATTTATTTGCGCACCCAGATACACACACACACACACACACACACACACACACACACACACACACACACTCTCACACACACACTCACACACATACACACACATTCACACAAAGTTGGGCTTGGCTGGGTAAATGAGTGGAAAAGCTCAACTCAGCTAGTAAAATGTTTAAGAAGGCAAGGACATCCTCAATTTGTTTTATGCTTAAAAAATCTAGCGAAATTTACAGGCAGCTAAAAGCTACCTACATTCACTTAAGTAAAATATAAATAATATTTAAATATTTGAAATTAGCTGAGCACTAGGAACACTCAACGCAATCTCTATTTTCCTTTCGTATAACAAGGATCGGAATTGGGCAAACTTTTGTTTTTAGTTAAACGAATATCAAAAGGCGATTTCATACATATTTGAAATGTCTTGAAAGTATTTAAAACTCTGTTCTGATTTTTAAGTAAGGTGTAACTGTACTTGAAAGTTAATTCATCCAAGATACTTTCGCTCTTAAAAATTGTTTGTTTGCAAATATATTAAAATATATATTTCGATAAACAGACATATGTATACAGCCTTGTTACATTGCAAATGAATGCATTGAATGTACAGAAGTGCAGTAGGAGTAAAGAGGCAAGGACGATAGTAAGTCTGCTGCTAATACACATCCCAACAGAAATTTACTCTTACTAGAAACTAATTCAAGTACTTTGAACTGCAAACAAAAGTAACTACAATTGAATAGGCATTATAGCTTGCCAGTTGATTCATGCTCTCTTCTTAGATGAGAGCCTCCTTTTAAAAAGCGGCGAAGCGAAAGAAAGAAAACATAAAATAAGATATGTAAATGACATTTTTCGAAAAGTCTCATAAAACTCGCAGATTTTATTATAATTTGTTTCGGCACTCCACGTGCCAAGCAGATGCCGAGTCTCTTTGCTGTGGAAGGATATTTATCTGTGCAGAAAAGTTCCTAAGCTCATGAGATTCTTTTGACATCAGCTGTCTGCGCCCGTTTTTAATGTTGCCGAAAAATGTAATTTCCGTCGTCGTCTACATTTTCGCCACAGAGCCATTAAAATGATGTACACAATCCATCTCCATCTCCATCTCCATCGACTTCATCAGCGTAAAAATTGAGGCTGGCAACAATGAAGGCAAATGAAATAAAGCGACTGAAGCCAACGATGCGGAAGCACGGAAGAAGGCGGCTTCTGGCAACTGGCAACTGCCAACTGGATAATATTAAAATAAGATGATCCTGCTATCTCATTTCGCTAGTCAACATTACGTATACGCCCGGTGTATTACAATTTAAAATACGAGCTGCTTTGTATGTGAGTAGTAACCATTAAAGTACAGTATTGATCAAGTATTTTACTTTGGCATCTGAATATAGAACAATATGGAACAAGAAAGCGAGAGCAAAAATGCGGAAAAGACTTTTAAAATCAGTGCAGTCATTCATTATATTGTTTAATTGACTATAACAAGTTTTACTATCGAAGTTGTCGTCTCTTGCACTTAAAATCGTCATCGACGCTGCTACTGCTCCAATAGTTCTGACGTTTGGTTTCGAAGTACATGACTGACAGATGGCGAATGGCGAGAAGGCGAACGGTTCCACCCTTTTATTACGTTTCTAGACAATCGGGCGAGTATTTCGATTGGGTGTAAGTTTCACATGGAATTGTTATGGAAATGAATTGCTGCCGCGTGGCCCGCTTAACTCTGCCTGGCCCTAAAAGCCTGCCTACTCTGCCGCACAATTTATGATCGAAGGTACCAACTAATTGAGACATAAACCTAATTTAATAGCTGCTTTCATAATGACGCCAATAAGTCATGCAATCAGCGCAGAGTTCCCATTTATTGACATACTACTTTGTTGGCCATTGCATAGCACCGAAATGTCAATGTTCATTTGCATTCTCAGGTGTCTTAGGACCAGGATCAAATAAATACTCGACTTGTGACGGTGTGAATGCATTGACAAATATGCATTATGTCATTATATATACAATGTACTACAAATTCAATTGATTATTGCTTATCTCCTCAATATACATACATACATATATAATTTATATAAGTTAGTCGAAATCTAAACAACAGAGTTAACCAAAGGCGGATCGATCTAAGATCTACATCTACTGGTTTTATATTATATATATTTTAAGTAAACATCTAAGAAAATGTTCAAGTATGTTCAGCAATTTAAAGCACAAATAAAACACGTAAGAAGGCTCTAGTCGAGACTGCTCGACTACGAGATACCTTGAACCCTGCAAAAAATGTGATATGAGCGCGCGCTCTCCTAATCCATTTATAAATGAACGATCTTCGGGTAACTTTCAGAATATTATATTACCACTAAAACGTGTACATTTGCCAAATTTCAAGTCTCTAGTATTTGAATTACGTTTTTTCCAAACAGATGGACATGCCTATATCAACTTTTCTCGTCCTCCTGGGATCTGCCACGCCTCCCTCTGCCTGTTACATACTTTTAAGAAAACCATTATAAAAAAAAAATGAATACAAGGTTCTATCTATCTATCTTTATCATTTTCAATTCAAAGAACAATTCATTGATTGTGATATTCCTTCTATATTATTTCATTTCAATAAAACTTTTCAATAATATTTCAAATACATTTTGACTGTTATCGCTATAGTTTCTGGAAGTCCCAAGAGCTGTATAGCGAATGGCAAATAAACTTGTACAAATTTTTGCGTTTAGTTGAATTTACATAATTTGTAATTTGTAAATTTGTATTTACAGTTGCTGCTAGCAGATCGAGCATGGCCTCAAAGTATTTCCATCTGGGCAAATCAAATTCAGGCCACCAAAGTAACAATATTTTTTGAATATCTTAGGCTTACTTGAAAGCTGCTCGATTGTGGCAAGTTATAGTCAGGCCCTGCCTGGCCATGCCAGCCCAGGTAGATAGCAAGGCAAGGTCCCAAAGAGGGCATAATTTATGTTAATACTGTGGTTGCGCACCAGCATGATGCGGATCATGTGTGAGGCTCCACAAGATGGCCGCGCAGAGTGCTGGGATCGGCTTAGTAATGGACCGCTTGCACGGTCCACGGTCGACGGTCGACGTTCAGCAGGCTGTTCAGTGCACGAATTTCATATTTGTTGTCCTCCTCCGACTGCACAGCTCGCGCGGCATGCGTTCAATTACAAACACATAAATTCCCATTTCCATTTGACACATGACAACCCATAAAACTTGTTAAAAAGTACAGCAACAAAGGCCAGCAACCTCGCGGTGGTCAGAGGCTGGGAATGTGACTGGGTCCGCGACAGCGACAGAGACTGCGACGATGGCCGTTCTCAGCAGAAGGGAGAAGAAAACACAAAAGGGAAGAACTGTATCCAAAATGGTAAAAATCTGCTTCACAATCAGAGCTCATAGCGAGGCGCATAAAAGACGCGGGTCTCTTTTTAACGGACGCCGAATGATATCAGATTTCTTTTCAGTTATGTATTTCGACTCGATCCGGCTTTGAGTTCGGGCCTCTGCTTGTCTGTGGAAAAGGAAAATGGCGCAGGCGCATTAATTTTATGGAGTCCACCACGGGCTCATTATACAAAACCTATTGATCAGCCATAAAAGTGTATTCTCAATGGGATCAGCACTACGAAGTGTATACACAGCACAGTCCCCATGGCGGCACATTTTATGGCGGCCGCCACCTCTGGCAAGCTCAGCAGCATCTATCATTAAGGTCTAGATGCATTTGCATTTACATTTGCATTCAGAATTATTATGTCTTAGAAATGCCCATACTCATAACAAATTCATGACTAAAGTAAAAATAAGTTATTCACTCTAATCGAGGTTAGACTCAGGAATCTATATCAAGCTCTGGGAGAAGACAATGAGCTAAAGCTAGAAATGCTTTTTCAAGCATTTTTAAATCCCGAATCAATTACACCGCTCATTAATCGTGAAAGGAATCTGAGGAATGCTTAACTGAGAGCGGGAGCTATTTAAGAGCCTCGACAAAGTAAACAAACTTGAAATCCACTTTGTGACAGCAATCCACATAAGCTTCTCAAACATTTGATGCCATTAAAACGAAATTGACATTTTCGAAAAGTCCGTTGTTGGCAATAAAATCGTTTCTTTTCCTTTCCTTTTCTTTCCTTTTGCTGCCTTTATTTACACGCATTTTTGTCCACTCTTTCATTCCGTTTTCCTTTCTTTTTTTTCGGAGCTCGCACACAACGCTAGATTCAACATTGTCAGAAACATATATTTGCGTGAGGGTTTTAGACACTGCCAAATGTCGTGGAGCACATTTTAGTTTAAGACAAGGGTCGAGTCGCGTCCTTTTACGAGTTCACGTAAACGAAGTGACCGCCAGACGGGCGATTTGGATTTACGATGTCGGAGGCGCTCTAATTTCGCTTAGATTTTGCAATCGACCGAGCAGAAGCGAACACTTAAATGCGAGAACCACGCGCAGTCCTTTTTATTGCTCCCATCAATTGGGAGAGTTGGGAGAGTCCTTCGGGTATCTAAAAACTTTGACTCACTGTAGATCCAAGCTGAACTCTCGCCTAATACATGGCAAAAGCCGATCTAGAGCCAACACATGTCGAGCACTCCGCATGCCGAAAGTCACACTGATTTGCATCTTGGGATCTGCAGCCGCACAGCCCAAAAAAAAAAAAAAAAAAAAACAAAAAAGGAGAGAACAGAAACTACCGCTCTCGCTGACCTTGACATCACTCATTTAGTTCAGTTGCCGATATCCGATGGGTGCGCACCCCTCAACTCTTTTCCCGTTCCAGAATGTGTTTAGAAATCGCTCCTTGCACACAGAGCACTATCTCAAGGTCAGCCAACACACCTGACGACCTACAGCCGACGCATGGCGAAGCACAAATCTACGCAATATTATAGTGCAGCGGCTATACTGCTATACGGACATGGTTCACAAGGCTGCTGTGACTGCATCTGCGCTCAAATAGTATTCATAAAATGCAAAGAAGGCAATATATGCCTTGCATTTGCATTTACTATAATTATTCATGGTGATGCTAGAATTAATGTGAGTTGCCGTCGGCTGCAAATATCTAAAATCAATCTTAACTCAAACAGAAGCAATAAACTAAAATAAAAATCTACTAGAATGTTCGTACAATCATGTCAAATCTTAAGAGTGTTCTTCAAAACTATCCAATCCCGATCTGCTACGCTGCCTATGTATGTAAATATATATGTATATGTATATATAAATCTGCAAATATTTTAACGGAAGTTAGTAATTGGAGTCGGTGACCCTAAGGGTGCCGTAGATATTAGAACTTATGCTTAAAAGCAGATTCTATTTTACGTTTTGTCACGCCCCTAATAGGCGCATCGACTAAATCTTGGCCCTTTATAAGATATTGCTTCACAAGAGTAGTCTCTAGCTTCATTTTAAGCGAAACGTAGTGAACGAGAATAAAATTACACAGTTTCAAACCAGAGCAAGGGTGTTTGCGAATTGAACAACTTTCGCTTTAATCAATTTAACTGAAAACTTAAACAATAGCTATCAATATATACAATATGTACAATATTTTTCGTTATAAGTGGAAACATTACTTTTTATTAAGTCACAGTAACTTGATAAACACGTTCAACTCCTAAAATTATGTTCTGCTATCGAAATGATTTAGAAAGTGTACCAAATTGATTGAAGTACCTATTTTGGTACATTTGTGCCACACATGTGCGCTGCTAACCATATTTACGACACTTGGCGGCCATTATTGAATTTAGCTCCGCCCTCCAATAGCATACTCTTATAAATGACTCTCACTCAACCTGTTCCGTAACATTACATCCCTAACAGATTTGCTCCACACGCTAGCAAAATCACTCCACAATTATCTTCATATTAACAGCGCCACCTGTGGTTCATTTTACACTATCGCACATAACAGAATCTGTTATAACAGCGTATTCAGAGATAGGAGTTTAGAAGTCTTTCAACAGTGTGCTGCACATTAACATTTTAGTAAAGTTTCTTTTAGCATATTATACGCAAACGTATTTGACAGGCAAGTTTCCATCCATTCGTGCATCTCATTGAACAAATTCTTCGTAATCTCAGTGAATACCAGTGTTACCAATTTTTCTTGTAGCAAAAAAGACTGTTTTTAGTAGGAACATGCTTTAAAAAAAAGCTGCAACTTAGGGGGAAAATCTGACAAAAAAGCTGAAGATTTTTGCCTTATTTAAAATTTTTTTTTTACGAATAGTCCAGTGTTCCGTCCTATTCATGACGATTATTATCTTTATCGCATTCTTCTATAGTGTCAATCAAATTTTAATATACATACATTTATATATATATATATATATATATATATATATATATATATATTATATTAAATTAAAGGATATGTTAGTGCCTACTACGTAAACCTACAGTATACAAATGTGCTCAATTTTTGTCTGTCTGGCAGCACTGGCAGACAGCATTAAGCACGCCATTTGCCGCACACACACACGCATTCACATTCCCACGCAACCAGGCCACGCCCACCAACAGTTAACGCAGCGCAAACTCTTATCTGTGCGCTGCAACATTGTTGAAGTATACATATAAGTGTGTGTGTGTGTGTGTGTGTGCACAGACAACGGTTGATGGTAGATGGGAGAATAACTAATGAGCATGAGGGTTGCAAACTCGTGGCTCCATTTTGCAGAGCCGGATTAGGCAGCGACAGGCCTTAAGTGTCGCCATTGCCTTTTACCGTTATCTGTAACAGTGAGCGTGAATGTGAGTGAGAGGGAGAGCGAGAGAGTGTGTGCGTTGCTGTTACGACTGTACGTGATCTATTTAATCATTTCCCGCTGGATACCGTGTGAACATTTATATCGCACAAGGCACCCGCTCGCCTTTAACGCCCGCCATAAAGCATAAAGCTGAAATGGAGGAAGTATTTTGTTTCCAGTCACGAGTGGAGCAGCAGGATTGCGGGAATTGTATCACGCACGCATCGCGCGCGCTTGAATAGTGCAATAGACTTAAAAAGTGATAAACAACGAAAACTTTATCTCTTTAATGGCTGTGCAGCAGCAAGAACGTTCTCTGCTTCTTCGCCTGCACATTAAACGCCACGTCCTTGATGCAGAGGTAACAATGAAGCACAATCACATAAGAGTTCTGTCGGTGGGAATATCAGGGCAATGTCATTCCTATTGCCACGAAAGACATCCTGTTTGACGAAAGTTATTCAGAATCAATCTATATTTTACATGGAAATTGAGCAATGAAATTGATCTATGAAATTATTGCAATTTCTTTGAAGCTAGAGCCTCCAAGTATTGTACATATGTATGTACATACATATATGCTTGTATATTTTACTCAACTTAAATTTTAACAAAATTGACATTTTCTATAGAATACGTTGATTATGTGCTTAGGATGGTCTTGAACTCCGTTAAATAAGGCAGAGACCCCGAACAAGAGTTATCTGATTCACTTGTCCCATTCATTTCTGAAAGATATAGCCAAAAAGCACACACAAACACTTTTTCTCTGAGTAGGAGGGTTATTTTTGGTTTTTCCCTCCTAGTCTGACAGTTTGGCGTGGACGGATTCCCGGTATCTACTTTTAAAGAAGCTATTTTGCGACTAATACGGAAAAATCTCGCACACAGTGACTTATTTTGTGACTATTATCTAAAAGGTTCATTTACAGAAGTCTATACATGAATTTGCCTTGTGAAGAAAAAACTATTATTAAATTTTTTAAATTATACGTTGATTCATAATAATAAATTAGAATATTATGGTTTTGTTAAATGCAAGTAACAGGCAGAAGGATGCGTGGATGCCTCTATAAAGTATATATATTCTTGATCAGGGCGACGAGCTGAGTCGATATATGTATGTAACAATACATACATATATTCTTGATCAGCACAAAAAAAATTATTTAGCCCTGGCTGTCTGTCCGTTTGTCTATCTCTACAACTGTAAACGAGAAAAGTTGATATAGCCATGTCCGTCTGTCCCTCTGTCTGTATGTCCGTATGTTTGAACGCGTCGATTTCCGAAGATACAAAAGCTAGAGAGTTCATTCTTTTTGTGTTAGGTCCGTATATTGCGCACGCAGTACAAGTTTGTTTCAGAAATTCGATAACTCGTATATTTGCAAAGTTATCGATAAACGAATTTATCGGGAACCAGTTATAAAATTCTAGCTAATTCATCTTTAGAGTTAGAGTCTCCAAGTCTTTTGCATATATATAGATACATATATATAGATATAATTTAATACAATTTCGGTTTTTATCAGATTTTGGATTCCGGTCCCCACTTCGCCCCACCAACCCCAAATATTAAAAAAATGCATTTCAAATACTAGAGACATGCAGTTTGGTTTAACATATATGTAGATATGAATATCATAATCATAATCTGAAGATATCAATACGATTGTCCATCTAGAAACAGAATTATTAATCATCAAAGTTTTCTCATCAAAATCCATGCGGCGCAGCAGCAAAGCAGCGAGACAACAAGACGCTTGCAATGTTTACACACATGCATACACACATACATGCATACAAGCGTAGATCAGCATCTATGTGTGAGCGTGGTTTTGCATGCGTGCAGAAACGAATCGAATAAAATTCTTGGAATATTATTCGTTCGAAGAAGGGCTCAGGGGATTTCGTAGTCGAGCAGTCTCGACTACAGCTTTCTTACTTGTTTTATATTCATTGAATTTGGTTTAGAGTTGAACTAAGTCTGCGATGTCGACATACACAAATTTTCTAATATTTAGTTATAAAGCCTGCCACATTAAGGTGTTTTAACTAGAAAATTTGTTTCGACTTACCACTCACACAAGTCGTTAATATTTTAATAAGTTAGTATGAAAATCCTGATGAATGTCGAAATAGATTTATAAAAAGAATATTTAATCGAGGTTGATTGCCATAATATATTTATCGCATTGCAATCACTTCATCAGGCAGAATAATTACACAAAAAATTTTAAAAATGTATTTCTCACAAGTCTGAAAAAGATTGTAACTGAAAAAGCTTCAGTTTAGAAAATAAATCAGTTTCAAATTGATCGTATGTTAGTAATACATTTTACTGAAATTATCGTATGTCCATACAAATGTATTCTTGTGTGAAGATTAGAACTTTCAAAGTTCAAAAATTAATCAGGGAAAATTCAGCTTTGATTTAATCATTTTAAACTGAGAATACAATAAAAACCTTCCCCTGTAAAATTTAGTTTTTCTACATACGATACTTTCGCGGAAATGAGTCGATATTAGTAATATTTCAGATTTAGAAGAAAAGTGTTGGAAACTTTCTTAAACCAGCAAACA
The DNA here is from genome assembly GCA_035045845.1 of Drosophila buzzatii. Taxonomy (NCBI): domain Eukaryota; kingdom Metazoa; phylum Arthropoda; class Insecta; order Diptera; family Drosophilidae; genus Drosophila; species Drosophila buzzatii. The sequence goes on along the minus strand of JAWNOS010000610.1, from coordinate 2,400,299 downwards.
TTTTGATATTACTATTTTAATTACAATAAAAAATAACAAGTAAGAACGTTGCAGTCAAGGCGCAACTAACTGCGAGATACTCTGTTCCCGTAGGAGCCGTTCATTTATTTAAGGAACATTTAATAAACGACATATTTCGGCAATTAGCAAACGTATATGGCAAGCAACACTCGATTTCTATGCTAACATACAAAAAGCTAAATGCTATAGTATTCTAAGAATTGCGATTGAATTGTGAGTTTGTAGCAGTGAACTTATTTGGGTTTAGCTAATGATTACATGTTATGTTAAAATTACCT